>LR990853.1:5919289-7119289 GCA_905163395.2 Endotricha flammealis
TTCTTTACCAAAATCCAGGTTTACGTTCTTCAATCCATGCCATAAAGTCACTGTCTGAAGTATTTTTACCGGTTAAACCCAAAGAGTAATAGAACGTGTGGGGGAACCACTCCGTACTAAAAGTTATGGTTAAATTGTATCCTCCGACTCCGTCTATAAAGGGCGTTGAGAGTCGGTTCGGCAGCAAGAGACGAGCGCAGACTATTGTGCATTCTATTCCAGCTGATATCTGTAATAATACTCCTATTTAAAAAACGGCAGACAAACAAGCAAGCCAACCAACTAATGAAGAGTATACAGTTGGGCTTCTGGATCTCACCGAATGAAACGCACTGCTGCTTACTATGAGAGGATGCTAGCTAGACCAGGAATTAAACCAGGCCATTTTATAAATGCTCTAATCAATCCAGCAACTCCAATAACCATGAATTTGATTAGATACCTAAATGAATTTCCTTAGTTCAAGCTGTATTTTGTTACCTTCATCACTATGTTCAATTTGGCTGCTGGACTGGCGCGCACTTCAAATTTCTCCGAGTAGAAGAAAGCTGCTAGACGTTGCTTCTTCATGGTCTTATAACAATTGTTTCCAGAGACGAAGGTTCTTGCTCGCCAACCACTTTTTTGAGTCTTTCTCTTTCTTAAGTAATTGCCTTTGTGGATACTGATACCTGAAAATCGGTTATACATATCGACATATATAGATAAACATCCAAGACCCGAGGCCAATCAGAAAAAGTTTGTTTTTCATCATGACCCGACCGGGGGTCGAACCCGGGACCTCCTGGGTGGCGGTCTGGCGTGGTAACCATAACGACACGGAGGTCGTCATCTTGAGATTTAATAGAATTACGAAAATCAGATAGTCTTGCAAAAGGATTGCTGTACCTCCCGGATCTGACCTGACCTGACCATATATTGACAACAAGCAGTGAAGCTCAATGACGTTCCAAAGACTAAACATATTATTCAAAAAATCTAAACTTTTATTCAGAGAATAGGTTTTCACAAACACGTTCTCTTGTCAGAGTATACAGTAATAAATGATTTGTATAAATTAATCTACTCAATAAACTACTACCATTTTGGAAACAAAAGCAAAATAACCACTGGTAAAAAGAAATGGCGAAAGAAAACCAGTTACGGCCTTTTTTGTCATTTAAAAATATTACTTACTTACTTTTCTTTTTCAACATAAAATTTAATACTAGGTACATACATACAACATTACGTACGCGGAATGTAAAATAAATAGTGCCATTAATTTGTCTCAACATAAAATTAAATCTAAAATATAAAATGCTAAATTGGTGTTAAAGTTAGGAGCAGAGCGGCCCGCAAGGCAGCAACCGTTCTCGTGTATTTTCGAGTTGACGTGAGAGTCTGCCTTCCAGCCTCCATTACTGGGCTCACCATCACGATATTATGAACAATATTGTAGGGAACAACAGTAACCCGACCCCCAACGCCACCGCCAGTTTGGACAATTTGCGAGCATGACATGCACGTACACATTAACATCCTTGTCATATATAAATTATATTAAAATGTAAATAATATGAAAAACAGCACCACTTAGATGACACTACGACGTACATGTTACAATATTGAACACAAATTTTATTCATGTAGTTTATTGAACATTGACTGGCTTTTCACGACAAGTTTTAGCATTTCACCTTCGCAAGGGGGCCAGGGATTCCTTTCATTTCGATACTCGTTGATAGTATAGTACGCTTTGCTGGTTAAGAATTTTTTTACATTTAATTTAAATCTATTATTGGGCAAGTTTTGAATATATTCTGGAATTTTATTATACATATGCAAACTTTGGATCATAAATGACTTGCCCGCTTTCTTAAGCCTGAATTTAGGAACAGCTAATTTATTTCTGTTACGCGTATTCAAATTATGAATATCGGACACCTGGTTATAGTCATGAATGTTTTTACGAACAAACATAATGCTGTCAAGAATGCACTGTGATGCCACCGTGAGAATATTAGTGCTTTTGATCAGAGTTGATGCAGAAGGGAGATAGGACTGAATTGATTACTTACTAGATCCCCCTTCGACACGTTTGTAATTGTTGGGGTAAGGCTGCGGCACTTGAAATGCCGTGATCACATTGACGATCCAAGTTTCGTAAGGGTATATATCAATGTACAATGGTGGCTCAGTATTAAGACGGCGTCGCATCTCGCGCCGGGAGCAGGTACCACCTCCTGCTGCTATACCGATCACTTCGAAGGTGCCGTCGATGGCGTGGCTCACAATCGGGGCTCCAGCACGAACACCGCATCCCGAAGTACATAATACGTGCGTTACGCCTTCACTGCCAAGTCTCTAATAAATGAAATAAAACTGTATCCTCAGGGTACATGCCTAATCATAGGAAATGTCTAATGGTGGGACAATTCATTTTCTCTTGGATTTTAAAAGAACTAGGATGCGATTTTGTAAATATTATTAGAATACATTATCTTAAATAATATAATTACAAAATATCTGTATTAGTACGGCCGCTCTATATTTGACGGCACTGCTATCCTAGGAAACCAAAACTTTGGCAAGTTACCGTTTTCATCCGATGTCTTCTGCAGTCTGTATGGGTGTACAGCTTTAATGTCTTTTTCCCCATTCTTTCTGAATCAAAGTCTTTAGGCACAGCTGCAAACAAATAATATTTATTACTATTGTTAACAAACGTAAGGAATTATAATAAGATATCTACTTACTACTTATATAATCAACCATAAATACGACTTTATTTTTTCGACGTCGTTCACGTTCCGCACCAGAAGGTAGGCATATAGGCATCATGTAATCTGAAAGTAGTAAGGACTTTCTAATTGAAATTTTTCATTGCATGAGTCGACAAATATAAATATAGAATTCCAGTATTTGCGAATAATTAAGGTTATGCCAGAATTATTTGAACAATAAAGTAGGGTCACTATTAAATTAAGCAATTAGGAGTAGGAAGAATAAGATTAACTTTTACAGATAATAATGAATTTGATAGATTATGCTAAAGTGATTTAATTAACATGTTTACTTGATCTCATTGGTCGAAGTAGTTGCACAAGAGCAATACTATTTCCTACACCAAATCTGCAACATAATGGCAATTTTATGGTTAGTATTGTATATGGATCTTAAAGGAAAACTTATTAATTGAAGGAATTGAAGGATAACCTTAGTACTTTCAGTGGGAACATAGCGGTCAATGATGGTGATATGTTTATGGTCATATCTGTAATTCGAAGCAAGTGAGCAATCAACCAATACCCATTTATATGTGTCTATAAAGACATATTAAATATAAATTATTGACACGAGGAATTTGCCCTGTGCCGTTAAAGAGAAGTGGGATTAAAGAGTAAAGAAAAGATAAGAAATTCGTTATATTTTTTGGATGATATAAAATTAAATTATTGATTCAGAGACTGGACTAGAATCACCTAAGGTACAAATTATGATTTTAAATTAATATAATAAAAAACCATTGCTGGGATTGCCATCAATCACCGATTACTATACTATTTATAAACTAATTATTATTTTTAAAATGGTATGTGAAAAGCAAAGTTACTAGACGACTGAGAAGACGAGACAGGTTTAATCGGGATTCCAATGGAACTCGTTTTAGGAACTTCACTTATACAAGAACCAACAAAAAATCAAATAAAAGAAATACCTTGAGAATTCTGGATGCGGAGTGATCTCCACAAGTGGCATCTCCATGTAGGCCCGAGAACACTTAATTCCCATCTTAACCTTACTTTTTGTCAGGGAGCAGTCTTCTTCTTCGCGTTCATAATCGCCAAATATGACGCTTCCTCTAAAAATTTAAATTTATTACTCAATATTGTATATGACAACCTCTGTTGTACTTTTAAGCTAAGTTTATATGATCGCGCGGAGCCGCGGGGTTGGGGCATTCACATGATGGCATATGTACGGCGCGCGGGTCGGAGCGCGCCACGCGTTAATGTAGACGATAATCACCGTTTTCTTTGATCTTGTACTTGTGTCATATGAACTTGGCCTTAAGGAAAGTATACAAATTGAAAAGAAGTACAAAGGCTCAACAAATTAAACAATGAAAGAATTTTTGGAATTCCTTGGAAATTAATTTGTAATTAGATTTAAAAGAAAAACGATCTTGAAGGAGGCACGCTAATGTTCATCGAGAATGTTGTTATTAGATGACAGTCAGTGGGCTGGGTGGCCAAAAAACATTGACGCCAGCAAACCCGCAGTTGACGTCAATTGCGGTTAGATCACGAAATACATAGGGAGAATCAAGATTTCATGTTAGAAAAAAAAAAAAAAGAAAATAATTACAGTTTGTAATTTTTCGGCAGGTGCAACAAATCTACGGCAGTGCCGAGTGCATACTGTTTATGTATAAGAACGACTCGTGGAGCTTTGCTGTGGTGTGGCAGACCTGTAGATTCTGTAACAAACAACTTTATAACAAATTAAGATGACCCAGGGTTATTACAAGGGGCATAGTAGTGCGGAGTTGTTATAGGCAAATTGTTTGTAATGTTTACCCTATTAACCCAATTTTAGTACAGTACACTGTATGTTATGCTGATTAAAGATGTTCCTATTTTGAGTTTTTACTATTTATGATATTGATTCCAAATATTTTTTTAAATTGGCATTTGTAGCCAGATCGCTACGATCTTGTACTGCCTCTACTGTACACCGAGCAGTTGCGAGTTGCGGGAACGGAAGGCTATCACCATTTAGAATTTGCAGTGTCTACTTAGGGGCGCCTCAAGTGTTCGCACCTTGGCCTAGGATGCTGGGAGAGGTCTTAGGCTCATTTACAAACTATAGCACTTTATCTGCGACCAAGGTTTTGGTGCCGACATCGGCGTAATTAATTAAGTGCAAAATAAAATTGACGTCTCAAATAAAATAAAAAATATGCTGTTCAACCACCACATTTATGACCAGCCGATACAAACCATGTAAATATTGAACAAAACCCAACCAGCTGAAAGTATGGTCCTTAAGGATGCCGTCAGGGGGCTTCAGGCTGAAATCGTCGTGGCATACGGCAAAGTCCTGCAGAACGCACAGGACACTACGGCTGAAAACTATTCAGGGAATTAATGTAGTAAACAAAATTACATTAAAATAAATAGAATTCGTACATACCCATTGTAAGAACAACACTGGCACTTAATTCATGCAAACTTTAAAATTACTGTTTAATGAACTAAAATGAGGATACCATTAATATTAACAGAAATATTTATATTGTTGGTTAGGTATCTATTTATAATTTTTGGTTATACTAGTCAAAGTGAACTTACGGAGAGAAATTGTTAAGCTGAGAGAATGAAAGGTGACGCCCATGTTGCGTCTCTAGCAATAACTGATAATCCTCTGGTTCAACTTTGTGGAGAAAATATAGCTTACAACAAACATCCGATTACACATTGGGAGGATGTTTGTTGTTTTTAAAGAAAACAGAATGACAGAAAATATGCAACTACGTATTTTGTTGATGTTATAGATTTTTGCTTTCATTTTGCTTAGTCAGAGTGTACGTAGAATAAATATGATCTGTATCTAGTTTACATACAACTACCATTTCGGGCACTCGTAAAACGAACGTCAAAAGAAGTTAAGGCTCTTTTTGTCTTAGTTTTATTAGCAAACAAACAAGACTCAAGTGGTCGATGGAAAACTATAGGTGCGATTTAGACTATGCGTTGATCCGTTAGACATTCAGGACAAGGCATATATAAAAATACTAGCTGTTACGGCTCCGCCCGCGTTGTTAAGGGAAAATGTCCATAATTTTCCCATGGGAATCTCTTTATCCTGTGGGAAAAAAGAGCCTTATGTCCTCCAGACCTTAAATTATCCCCGTTACAAATTATGAAAAAATAATCTTATACTTTTTTTCCCGTTGGAATGAGATGATTTTCCAGGATAAAAAGTAGCCTATGTCACTCTCCAGACCTTAAATCATCTCTGTTAAAAAAATAATGTCGGTACTTAGGTTCCTTTCGACGTGTAAAAGAACAAAATTAATATTTATTTTATTACCGTGGGATAAAGATGTTTTTCCGGGATAAAAAGCCTATGTCACTCTTCAGACCTCCCCAATAAAAATATTCACAGATTTCGTGCCTCACACGACTATCGAGCCCATTGGAAATGAATCTACGGAATTCGAAAAAATATTGTCGCTGAGCGACGATAAAGTACGGGATAAAGAAAATGTTACAAAATAAAACTACAACGTTTTTGACCTTTTTCAAAAAGGTTAGGCTACAGGGCAAATCTTTCTTTAAGGCTCAAATTATAGCCGACTAAATTGTTCAGAGGAATTTTTCTCAATTTTCTTATATCATTCTTCGTTTCTAAAATATCGAGCGCCAAAATCAAAAATTCGGAAAGAAAATGATTTTTAATTTCACAATTTCGGCTATAACTTTTTTCGTTTTTGACTTTCTCAAATAATTCGTTTTACTAATACCTTACAGTTCTCGTGAATACGCGTCTTTTGAGTCTTTTCTGAATATCATATCTTCACAACTCTCCGAAATATAAGGGGAGCGCACTTTTTCGTGAAATTGGAGCCTACACTGGAGCGAACGAAAAGACATTTCCAATGTCAAAATTATTATCAATCGGTCCATTACTTTCGACGTGAAGGAAGGAAAAACAAACAAACAAACAAACACACTTTCACACTTATAATATTAGTACGAACGGATAATAGATTTTCTTTTTTAATGCCAAAATATATTATAAAGGGGTTGCATGATAAAAGTCAAATGTGAAATCTGCTGGCATGTTAAGTTTTTGGTAAACGAAAAACTCGTGGACTTCCAACTTCTGTATAAATTGATACATCATAAACAATGCATATCCTTGACAATAGTACATAGGGATACGTCCTCTCAGATACAAGAATTGCCTTGGCACATACATTTTCATCACAATACACTGTAGGTGAAATCGTTGTGAGTCCTTCTTCCTTTCGATCAACTGAAAAAGAATAAAAATTATTACCATTTATTATGTTAATACCATGTCACAACAGAACTTTTCATACTCGATTGGGATTGAATTGAAATAGTTTATTAACTGGCGCCCTCTAGTTTCAGAGGCGAAGATCTACTGGTCACTGAGTCAACGGAGTAAATATAGAGAATAGGTCTTCACAGGAACTTTCTCTAGTAAAAGTGCACGTGCAATATTAATGATATATAAATTACTCTACAATTAACCACAAATCCTTTCTTTCCTACAATTCGATTTAAAGATGGACATACATCGTAGACTCCTTAGTATTCTTTAAAGTACTTTATAAAGTCCTTGGAGTGAAAGGAGATTTTTATCTTAGCAGTGTGATAATAAAAGTACGATGTTAATTATTTAGGATGTAAGAATATAAATTAAGACTCACGTAAAGATAATTAGCTTGGGAAGCCGCCTCGGTAGCGAGGGAAAAATTTGCTGTTTTTCTTAGAAATTGTTTCTTAACGGAGTCAGGGCTACAGAATCCGAACTTATAAATAGTGTGAAGGTATGCTAAAACATAACAAAAAATGATTTTAGAATAGGCACATAAAGCTACCACAAATTCCAATCGTCTTGTTACTCTTGCTAATATGGTGCCATGAATGTAAAGGTCGATGGAGAGCGAGTAGTGTGTGATCGAAACATGGCGCGCAATGGCTGGCGCAAGTGAATTGGTCGCTGTTGGTGCGTCGACTACGTACTGGCGACGCACGAACAGTCGCATTTAAATGTTAATTCCACATTAAGTCTCAATCTAACTCTGTTTATTCTTTAGTTTGACAATGTCAGCTATATTTTAAAACGTCACCATTTAGGCTGCCACCGAAGCAAAGAAGAGAAAATAAGTATGAAGCTGTGTCAAAATTATCCAATCGAATTGTCCTATGGTCCATTGAATCGGAGGTGAGATTTTATGCAATCCTATTGATTAATATTGTGTGGATAGGCAGCTTTATTCCGTACTTACTTCTTGGCATAGCATAGTACTCTTCTATTCTGTTTACCCCAGTATCGGCACTACGATATGCAAACATAGCCTGGTTAGCAGGTACTGCTCTCCATCCTCCGCAAGTGGCAGCTAGTGGTTAACACATACATTATATTAAAGTCCATTATAAACTAATCTATACTTATAATAAAAGTGTAAAAGGGCCAATTCTGTACATTGAAAAAAAAAAAAAACAACCTCCAGGGATCTTCCTAGGTAACAGATGCCGAAAATGTGATTTTTGAAATTTTTGTCTGTCTGTTGTCCGCTTTTCAAGCAAAAACTACTGAATGGATTTGGATGAAACTTTTTTTGTTATATAGCTGTTGGTCCTCGGCAACATATAGGCTATAATTTAACCATAGCTGCCCAGCTAAACCTTAAGAGATACGACTATAGCGCCTTAAGAAAAGTTGATCAGCATGATGAGCATTTTCTAATAACGTAAAAAAAACGAAGATCTGGCACACTTGATGTGGAACCGTAGCAGCCCAGCTAAACTATAAGAGATACAAATATGGCGCCTTTGAAAAAGTTGATTAGCGTGATGGTATTTTTTTTTATTGAAGTACAAAAATCGAAGATCTGGCACACTCGATGTGAAACCGTAGCAGCCCAGCTAAACTATAAGAGATACTAATATCGCGCCTAAGGAAAAGTTGATTACCGTGATGAGCATTTTCTATTGACGTACAAAAATTGAAGATCTGACACACATGATGAGGAACCTTAACAGCCCAGCTAAACTATAAGAGATAAAAATATATCACCTTAGAAAAAGTTGATTAGAGTGATGAGCAGTTTCTATTGACGTACAAAAATCGAAGATCTGACACACTTGATGAGGAAACCTGGCAGATCAGCTAAACTTTAAGAGTTACAAATATAGCGCCTTAGGAAAAGTTGATTAACGTGATGAGCATTTTCTATTGACGTACAAAAATTGAAGATCTGGCACACTTGATGTGGAACCGTACCAGCCCAGCTAAACTATAAGAGATACAAATATTGCGCCTTAAGAAAAGTTGATTAGCGTGATGGTCTTTTTTTATTGAAATACAAAAATCGAGGATCTGGCACACTCGATGTGGAACCGTAGCAGCCCAGCTAAACTATAAGAGATACAAATATCGCGCCTAAGGAAAAGTTGATTACTGTAATGAGCATTTTCTATTGACGTACAAAAATCTAAGATTTGGCACACATGATAAGGAACCTTAGCAGCCCAGCTAAACTATAAGAGATACAAATATATCGCCTTAGGAAAAATTTATTAGAGTGATGAGCATTTTCTATTGACGTACAAAAATCGAAGATCTGGCACACTTGATGTGGAACCGTAGCAGCCCAGCTAAACTATAAGAGATAGGTATAAATATAGCGCCTAAGGAAAAGTTAATTAGCGTGATGAGCATTTTCTATTGACGTACAAAAATTAAGATCTGGCACACTTGATGTGGAACCGTAGCAGCCCAACTAAACTATAAGAGATAGATTCTTGCGATTTTCACCTGCCTGGTTCTTGAGGAAGGTTTATGTATAAAATTTGTCAGGATTTTGTGTAAATTGGCTGAAATATAAAGATTATTGTTGGGAGGGTCGGAAAAAATCAACCCGCTTTCCCAAGCGGGTTGATTTTTTCTCTGCTGTCGCCTGTCGACGAAAACTCTGGCTAAACCCTTTGAGATATAACAAAACAAAAATTTTAGGATATTGCTCTTATTTAGGTCTCCAAAAAAGTCCGCGATAGCATATATTTATCGTTAACTTACTATAAAATAAAAAGCGATTTCCGAGTAATAATGCGGAAATTGGAAACTGATTTTGACGTATACAGTATTAATCCTTATCCAGTTAACTACGTTAGTTATCATAAGCATTTCATGTACATTATTATAATCTTTACACCATATAATTTAAATAGATACTTTAGAAGTTATAGCAAATTCGCGGTCACAGCTAGTAAGCACTAAGCACATTTCATTCATTCGTACGTAATATTATGTTATGTTCACGTCTGAAGTGCTAGTAGAATAAAAAAAAATTCACGTGCAAAAGCATTTCTTGTAAATCTACTTTTTATTTTTATTTTATGATTTCAAATGCTACTTTAAAATGCTTATAGATCCCGCTTATGCGTTGTTGTTATTCGCGTTCATATATGTCTAAAAAGATTTGCATATGATATCTAAATAGTCTTTTTGGCCCTAAAAATATAAATATGACACCAATTTCAGCATTCCGATGTGGGAATCGAATCACTTGTGCTTAAATTTTTATGTAGCCGCTATCGACCGAGGTTGTCAAATCTTTATTCCCTAATAACGTAAACCATCCATAAACTATCCGTAAACCATCTGAAAACCATCCCTTAACTATCCCTAAACGGGTTTTTAGTTCGAACGGTTCAAATTGAACGAACGTCTAACGTTATAAAATACTGTCAGTATAGCCGCATACAATATCTATTAATACATATAAATAAATATTAAATTTTATTTTTATTTATTTTATTTTTTAAGATTTTTTAAAAGTAATTATTATTTCCTACTTAAATATTTAAAATTTATTAAAAAGTTTAATAAATTTCAGGATAGGAAAAATAATAATAATAATTAAAAAAAAACAAAATACCTAAAAAAACAAAATACATTAAAATCAACATAAAGACTTCAGTTAGCAGTTAGCAAAAATTTTTATCTTACGATTCTTTTCATTAGCTTGCTATTGTGCCGTGTTAGTGGTGAAAAAATAATTTGTGATAAGTATTTTTACACAATGATTATAAGCCAAAATTCCTAATTAATTCTCACATTTAATATTTTTTTTAAATATTATATTTATTTTCAGCAAAAAATGTATAAGTATTGTAATGTTTGAATTCCAAATAGAAAGTGCCTCTATCTTTACCTAATTCTTAAAGTTAAATATTTATCTAGTCTACTATTATTTATTAATTCATTTAAAAAAAATAAGTGTATTGTGGTTTTTTTTAAATTATGTTGTGTTTAATGTAGGGTATTAAAAAAAAAAGGACGACGAACAGCCATCTACGTTTCAATATGGATCAGTACGTGTAGGCACATCAAGAAAGGTGGACAGCTTTTATTTATAAATGGGTTTGAGTACGCCAGGAGAAAAATAAATAAATCAGTACCGACTACTTTTACTTCGACTACTTTTCTATCTGTATGTACTTAAATTTTTAATAACATTCAATTTGTTTACAAAATTTAATCAGTGGCCCGTTGGGTGGGACGCAAGACGATTTTGGCTATACGGTCGAACGGCCCATGCATGGCCCGTTCGAACTAAAAACCCCCGAAACCATCCAAAAACCATCTAAAAAACATCCAAAAACCGCCCGAAAATAATTTAGAAAAACTTTTGAAAACCCTTATGATTGAGTTATAACCCTAAAGAATTTTGGATTCAAGTGGAAAAAAAAGCGCCTACGATCCATTGAGGAATCAAATAATGTATCCAAGTGGAATAAGGTTCTTTTCACTTCGATGAAAATATAATTTTTCATTATTATACCAGTCGTTTTATACGATTTGAGGAGGGTTATATTATATTTTATACATATACATTATTTACATTTTTATTTCCAGAGTTTCTGTGCACTTATTATATTTGGATGTAAAGATGCGACAATAATTTCATGTAAACTATTTTTAAATGTAAAGCGTCAAATACTCCGTAATACGAGTATGCTTAATATAAAAAAAATTCATTAAGAGATAAGGAAAGTCTAAAGCAAAAGTCAAAGTCAAAAGTCGTTTCTATTCTTAAGCATTTTTAAGAAATCCAATCAAATACTTACCAAATAATAAAACACATATAACAGTAATATAAACAGGAATACTCGTAGGTAATGAAATCAAAAAACAATTCATTTTATTAGAAAATGAATTCGGAGAATTTCCAGACAAACACTTCATGCTTAGGCAACGTCCAAGAGGCTTGCAGTAATTTCGCATTCACTAATGAAAAATCACATAAACTGAAAGTAGTTTACAAATACACATCCTTATTTGCATGTGTGTATCATTCTATCAAATGATATCACAGACAGTAAAAAAGTTTACAAATTTTCCCCAATTTTACTGATCTATATACAGTGTTGTTGTCGGTTTGAATTCAGCTTAAAATGTATTTACCATCAATATTACTGTGTTGTTTCCATTTCGGAACGGAACATACTTACTTGAACACGGTACTAAAGAATGTGTATAAAATGTTTAGATGCAAACAAAATTGCGATGATAACTTTTCTTCCGATTATTTGTCGCACTACATTTTGAGGTTTGGTTTATCACTGTGAAAATGAAATTTTAAAACCACATCTTTTTATCTTATTAATGAAACTACACATACATTTGAAAAATAAAACAATTTCTTTTTCTCACTTTATTTTTAGTAAGTACATATTATACACAAATAAAAATCATCATTGTTTTGTAAAATGTTATATAACATTTTACTAATAGCTAATACAAATGTAGCGTTTGCTTTTCCCTTTACTTAATGAAATAGATTACATAAGCTAAATAAAAATTTAATACTAATCAAATTATGATCTATCCACTACTAATACTCATGACACTTTTTCTTGACGACGAATTTTGAGAAGTATCAGGCTTCATTGCTGAAAGCCATAAATTTCTGGTGGACGGATCGCATATTACAAAGTATATAAACAATACTAGACCTTGTAATGTAGACGTTAAACAGAACATGTAGGACCAAATTATGTACATCGAGAATGAAAGAATACCAAAAATCCAAGTTAAGCCTAACAAAAAGAATAGTAAAATAGATAAACGTAGCTGGGCCCATATTAGGGGTTTCTCTGTCATTCTCATGTCGGAACATTTCGCAATAGCTCTCATAACCAAAAAGAATAATACAATGTTTACCAACAATATAACGCATATTGGTACTGCAACACAGAATAAAAAATAATATCCATGAGGATAACATATTGGATGTCCCATAGATGCATGTGGAATATAGTTTCCATGATCTGCGCATAGAATTATAAGAACTGGAAGGAACGGAACACCCCATCCTAGAATTGTGAATTTGACCATAAATCTCGCCGGCCTAGATACACCCAATACACGAACGTATCTAGTAAATTGTAAAGTCGCAGTTATTAACATCCACATAAAATTTGCGAGAATGGAATAATGCAATAATGCTCCTAAAACAATACATACTATTGTCATGTTGTCAACTATTACAATTTTTTCATTTACTTCCATAAATATACGATTATCCAAATTAAAAATTATCATTAGAATCAATGGGAGTGCAATCGCTGTAGATAGCTGTAGCAATATTTTAGTGCTAGCTTTCTTTCGCCAAGTGTCAAATACTAGTGCAGTTACCCAGATGCCCGAAATTCCAAACAGCGACAAAAAGCAGCCAATCAATGTAATTATATTTAAAACTTCGACATGCCGACTATCAGTATTGTTATTGTCGACCGATCCAACCTTTTCTCTATTAATTAATTGACCAAAATGTGTAAAGTGGTAACATTCACATAATGTGACGTTGTTGGAAGATTCTTTCAGAAAACAGCCTTGCCTTGACCAGGACCCAGGTATAAATTCATTTTGAAAAGTTGCAAAGCTCCAGAAACCGCAGAATTTAGAACATTTTGTTGTATTTAGTTCTCTAAATAAAATTGGAAGGGGGTGTTGCAAATTGGGCATATAGCCTGGTACTGATATTTCTATTATACGACTGTTGATAACGCCTTTGTTAGCACTTAAGTCTTGGAATACTGCATCATTGTGATATATATTTATCACAATGTGCATATCACGTGAATCCACTGTATCATTATCTTGGTGCTTTTTAATTTCTTTTAAGCTGCTCAACACGTTTTCAGGTAACCATGTGGCAATTTCCAGTTCTTCTAAGCTAATATCGTCTAGTGTTGTATTTTTGTACAACGGCTGTATTCTCATATCAGTGAATTTGTTAGACATCCCTGTTTTATATAATGCTATTCCAGTTATATTGTTGAACTCTGGATAGGATATTTGAACAACAAATTGATTTTTAACGGCTAGTTGATAAGTATTTTCAAAAACGTTACGATCACTAAAAGTGCTTTGTTGTGCTAATATTTCTATTATATTTTTAACGGAATCTAATAAAACGTTACTGGAATTAAGAGTTTGCGCTAAATGCAAGGAGCCATTGTCAACATTCATAATCCTATCCATTACCCAGGCTATATTTTCAACATCTCCCATATCAATTGTTGTGCTATTGTGTGAAGCAATATCGGAAATGTACCGTAAAGACATAGATAAATAATAAATATCAGCTGGAATCATTATGTCTGTATCACTCAATACAAAATTGAGACCATCAATTAGAAAACGAGTTGTAATATTATCTGAAGTATATCCTTTAACAAATTCATACAAAAACGTAGTCGTCAACGATGGTTTATAATTTTCATCGCATCTTCCTGTCACATTACTCCATTTACTGCCATGAAGGTACGATCCCTCGCAACGGCGTTTCACGGGCAATCCATTGTCTTGCAGACAAAACTGACTGGGAGTTGCAATATGACCAATTTGTGTTAAATTCCAATTTAGGGTAATGTAATCCCGCGAAGTAGTTGGCAAACAAACCGTAGAGCTCGATAAGGCTTTGAAAGTATAATTGTATTTATGTAGCTCTTGTTTAGCTATATTTTTTGAATACAAATAGGTTGCTTGTATATTTTGAACCATATCGTCGAATGTTTGATTCACAGAAATATGCAAATGTAATACCACATTAACTTTATCTATGTTATGATCAGAAATTGCCATCAATAACGTTCTCTCTGCTTTGAAAATATTTGTTATATTTTGAATAAATTCGGAAGTATAACCGGGATCGTGAAGAATATTAGTGTTAATGTTAATATGCAATGAAAAAACATGCACTAGAGTACCTTGAGGATTTACTACTAGCTTTTCTGTTGCAACCAAAGAAAAGTTTTTCATGTGCCCCTCACACCAATACTGTGCAGACATGTCAGTAACAAGATCAATGATGTATACAACTTTTTCAATATTAGCTGATACGTGTTCTGATTCGCTATATTGAAGTTTTATACAAGGTGACTCATTGATTTCTATTACATTAATAAATCCTTCTGCATCAGAGAAGCACTGAATGCCTTTGTCATTATTATCATACTTCCATAATCCAGAGGGAAAATAAATAGTTAAGTATAATACATTTTCTTTATCATTGTATTCAAGTAAAACATCTGTTTCACCATAAATCATGTCAGTTTCACATGCCATGCATGGTAACCGAGCGACCGGTGTTACTAAACCTAAATTGCCAACATTATTAATCTTAGCTTCAAAACTATTGAAGTTGGATGAAATGAACGTGCTGTTATAGCCTACGTTAGAGATGTTATTATAATTGCTAAACCAACACCACATATTGTCAGGTAATTTATCCATTTCTGCAATTTTCTTAAAAATAAATCTTTTGAGGTTACTGTTTTCGTCATCACCCATAGGTTTGTTGCATTTCGTTTTAACGAAATCAACGTGATCTAATCCCGCGGTGTCATTAGATTTTTCAATTCCTAAACATATGCCATCATCTGACATAAACCGGAAGGCATGATATCCGTCAGGACATGTGCCAGGATATTGTAGATCATTAAGATAGAAACACAGACTAGGGTTTTCTTTGTTACAAGCTTCCGTAACTAATGCTTTCTTTTCAATATCTAATAATAAACAATTTTTAACTGAGTTAAGTTGTACTCCTATATTATCATTAAATTCCACTTGTCTTCCCCAATTGGATCCAGGTATGTACCATGTTAGAGGTTGAAAGGCGGTTTGCCGCTGTGCTGGTAACCAGAAATATTTAGACGTGCTTGTTTTTTTCAATGACTCCACGAGGAAAGCGATTTCTTCAGAATCTAAATCTGTTATTACAGAAGCACCGCCGCTTTCTAGACATGGAAAATTCCAACCAGATGATTCGTGTATTTGATAGCAATAGTCATTATTATTTTCAGAAATCTTATGGAATCCTGGCGGGCATGATGATAAATCAAAGTATTGAACTACCTTAATGCACATTTTAAGGTCGGCTAAAGGTGGTATCCATTCGGTGCCTGTACAATTTCTAGTTATTAAGTGCTCATTGTAGTAACAAAGAGGGTCTGACTCGACGTCATTTGCGGTAGGACTTTGATGCCAAGTCACGCTGATACCATTATTAGAGACTTCTTGTGGACAATCCTGTAACAATGTGTAAAATATCTAAATTTCTATTTTGTTATCAGTTGTATTACTAGCACACAAGTTTTTTTATGATAGTATTATACATAGTAATAAGCAGTTTATATTACCCAGAATCAGTTTTATAATGAAAATAAATTGTTGTTACCAATCAACCTTCAAGTAATTTTGGTTTTAATAAAAGAAAATCTATTTTTCATTTGGCGTTACGAACATTGAATATTTATTAAGAAATCAAGATAACTATAATTATGATATCACAACAACCTAAAGCTAATAAAATAGATGAAATTGAGTAAAATTGATTAGTTATATTAAGAAAAGCGGTTAAGTGCAAGTCAGGCCACGCACAGTGTAGGGTTCCGTATTTGATGTGCTTTGCTTGCTTGCAATGAGTCCAATATCATATTCTATGACATTTGTAAGTTTTCATCCAAGAAATTTTATTTTATCAGTTCGTCGGCTATTACTCGGTAACGAGTAGAGCCTACTTAACCGTTATAGTTTTCATTGAAGGTTCAGCATATGGACTACTACCATGTTTTATTTTAAATTTCTAAACAACAGACTTTCTGAGATAGAGGCGACCACCGTGCAAAACGAAAATTGACACACAATAAATGTAAGTAATTCCGAAACGGATCATTGCATCGAAAAATGATCTTCCCACACCCTCGATGTTTTGAAAAGTCCTATCTAACGATACCCCACAACATGGGGTTGGGCGCGAAAAACAAAACTCATTTCTACTTTGCATGTAGGGGAGGCACACCAAAAACAAATATTTTAAAAAATTTTATTCCAGCACTTTGTTAGCATTATTAATATGTGTATACATACTAAATTACAGCTGTCCAGCATTAAGCGTCTAGGCGCTAGAACGCGGACGGACAGACAGACGGACATGGCGAAACTATAAGGGTTCCTTGTAGTTTACTACGGAACCCTAAAAAGACAAATTAGTAAAACACATCATGTGTAACAAAGAACCACGGAGTTACATATAAGTAAAGGGAAACGATAAATCAATGTTTTTTACCTGCAATGTTAGGCAGATATATAGAGCAAAGACGCCTATATGAAGCAATGCGTTCTCCATAACGTTGGTGAATTATATAAAGCACATAATAATATTACATTACTCTGTATCGAGTCAATAGCGACTGTGATTTAGGCGAACATGTCACTAAATACAATCTATGTTATCACAATGTATAACAATATATTCGCGATACATGGTGTTGTATATTTCGTTGTTTTAAATAATTTTATTTCAACACAGGTATAAAGTCTCAAAGCATTCCTATCATACTTCATATTGTCATTTTTCGAATTTGAAAATAAAAGAACAAGCAGTATTAAAAAACCAATTAGTTAGTAAGAAAAAAAACTAATGCCAAATAAAATTATGTTTTTTTAAAAACCGTAAACGAAACGAAAACGGGCGTAAGTATTTTAAACATTAAAAGTTTCAATTACTTGTTTTTTAAATCCAACTAGAATACTCTTCCATTCTTTGCGCTTAGTAAATGTTTTGTAACATGTTTATTATTGTTTATAAATATTTTAACACTAATATAATTACACATGACAGTAAACGTCAGTTCAGACCACATGCGTTTAAATTTTATTTATTTCCTGAAATATTTTGTGCATAATAAAATAATATGCTTCGTAAAAAAACAAAAGAATACATGTGATTAAAGGCAACTTTTAAATAATGGAGTGTACCAAGACTACCAATATTAGATAAATTATTATGTAAATGACTATGTTTAAAAATGTAGTGGTAATGGGTTGTCGTCGTCAAAAATCTTCTTAATAAATCTATACCTACATATAATAAAACAGTAGACCCCGAGATGTCTGTACTTTGAACATATTTGGCAAAAATGGAGCGGGAACAGAGAAAGGTAATAAAAGCGAAAATTTTTTTTTCCAATTTATTGTCTGTCTTTCTGTCTGTTTGAACGCGCACCATCTTCTAAGTTACTGAACAGATTTTAATCCTGTTTTCACAGGGAGATAGAGCTCGGCTTGGAGCAGAATATAGGCTTTTTTTAATTTAAATCGCATGACAGGAAAAGGAGTTATCCTTATTTGAACATTTCACGCGGACGAAGGCGCGGGTAACGGCTCGTAATTAAATAAGTTCCTCGTTCAGCAAGCAAATCGAGAGATGAACCTGCAAGTGAATTCACGCCTTATGTGTTAGTAATAAATGTTTTGTTATTATGTTTTCTAACATAATAAATAATAGCGTCTTTTCATTTGTTTATTGATAATCGTGGTAAGCGTAGTATAAAATGAAATGTAGTTAGTTAAGTCGGTCATTAATTGAATTGTTATTTCATAAATTTGGACATAATGTGGTTTAGTAGCTTTCAATTATTAATTTTGTGTAAGTTGTATTTCAAATATAATTTGAAGTATAATAATTTGTAGGTAACCCCTTCCTTAGCACCAAGAAAGGATTATTAAAAAAGCTAGTTTACTAGCTTTATTAACTTTTAGTTTAGTTAGTAGTTACCCGCGTTCCACAGCGCGGTTAAGGATTAGTTTAAAAACGTCAATAAATAAAATATATAATGATCAGATTAATACAGTTACCTATAATTTTTCCATCAAGTAAATATCCACTAATAAGAATAGGTACTAAATTATTTTTCAGTTGCACAAGAAAGTATTTGTTGGCAGTATTTTACAGCAATATTGGATATTACTCTACTCAATTCAGATCTGGAAACACGTGAGTACCAAGTGATTTTTTCTTCTGACCAGCACAGATATTAATTACGTTTAAGGACATCCATAGACAAGCAGTCCAGTACTGAGATTTTGCGGCATTCCGATGGTGTGGAGTTACACCACCATTCGGTTGTGAGCGAGCGACGGATGCGGTGGTGTCCAATTGACAAAAAAAACATTTAATCACTTAAAAATATTATATTATTTACGTGCACACTTTGTTTACGTATTTTAAATTTTATTTATTTATTTATTAAGAATTTACACAGTTTTATACAATAGTTGATTCTTTTACATCAGTAAATGTTTCGGGCAAGTAACCAATTTATTTCGTACCTATATATTCTTATAAAGTAGTTAATGTTTCGGTTTTCATGACATACTGAAAATTCACTAGGGGGCGCTGCAAATGCGTTTCCCGGTACAAGAAAGATAGGAATAGGGAGAAAGCGAATATGGAGATAATCGTTGAAGCTTTTTTTTTACAATTTTCTTTGTTACAAATTCAACTCGAAAACTAAGAAAATAAGACGATTTCAAGTATCTATACTAATATTATAAAGAGGAAAGATTTGATTCTTTGTTTGTTTGCATTGAATAGGTTCCGAAACTACTGGACCGATTTCAAAAATTCTTTCACCAGTAGCAAGCTACATTATCAGGGAGTGACATAGGCTATAGCTTTTACCGAAATTCAATGTGGTTCCCACGGGAACGGGTCCGGAACTTCACGCTAACGAATAATAAATAATGTGTATTATCGGGTGCGCTCAACCTAGAAAGCTGAGATTTTGTATTGAGGATCCCTTTATGAAGTGGACAATAACAACGACAGGATTTTTTTAAATTCCCACGGGAACGAGAAAAATAGGACTGCACGTGTATTATCGTGGGCGCTCAACCTAGAAAGTGGAGATTCTTCTTCTTGAGAACTCACCCCCTAAGGGGGTGAAACGGGGGTCCAAAGTTTGTAAAGAAAAAAAGATTAGTCAGACCATTTTATTAGAAACTTCGTAGGAGTACTCCTAGCGGTAAATAAGTAAGTACGTGTTTCAGGATTTTTCAAAATTCAACCGCTAAAAGGGGGAAATGGGGTGACAAACGTGAAAAAAGAAATAAAGTGTAAAAAATATGGTATAAAGTTGGTTGAGAGTTTGTATGCAATAAAGCAGACCGGACCGACATAACCGGACCGGGTCGGACTGATATCATAATAATATTATAAATGAGAAAGTGAGTTTGTGTTTGTTATTCCTTCATGGCAGCCGATCATTATGAAAAATTGTATACGTTTGTAGAGTACAGAGCGCAACATAGTCTAATTTTTACGCGGACGAAGCCGCGGGCAACGGTTAGTATTATATAGTACTGCATTTTCTATTTGTCTAATGTGTCATTTATTTGTTTTTGTAGAATGGATACACAGTGAATATTTTTTTGGTGATTGTAAAAGAAAAGACAAAAAGTTATACACACATGTCCATTTAGATCACATCGATGTTTTAGGAAAAGTAATTGTGAGGGTATGTGACCTTTGATTTTATTGTGGTAGAATATAAACGGCCAATGGATGACAAGCCATCTTTTTTTAAGTCGTCTCGCAGGCAAACAAGCTAGGCAATGAGTATAGTTAGTAAATCACCGCTGTTCATGTTGGAATTAATGATATGTACACGATCATTTAAAATACCTCTACTGCGTTGACTTTAAAACAAACATGAATATCACGGCAACCGCCGCTGTATGAACGTCGTGGGCCTCAAAAGAGTTTACATCCACCATTATTTACATGGAATGGGGATAAAAGAAAGGAGAGGAAGGTACGATGGGTGTGGTAGTGGTACTGATTTGGTTGAGCCAGTCTATTGGCTTTTCTAGGCAGTCATTTTAAAATATAAATATTTTTTTATGTCATACCGTAGACAAACAAGCAAGCGGGCCACCTGATGGAATGCTGTCACCGCCGCCTATGGACATCAATAACACCAGGGGCGCTACCAATGCGTTGTCCACCAAGGAAGTTGGAGGAAAGGAAGGAGGAACG
Source organism: Endotricha flammealis (assembly GCA_905163395.2). Lineage (NCBI taxonomy): Eukaryota > Metazoa > Arthropoda > Insecta > Lepidoptera > Pyralidae > Endotricha > Endotricha flammealis. The sequence goes on from LR990853.1 coordinate 5,940,429, forward strand.
CAAGGGAAAGAAGGAGGGGGAAAGAGGGGATAGGGGGATAGGGGATAGGGGATAGTTGGGCTTCCGAATCTCTCACTCACCGAACGAAACGCATTGCTGCTTCACGTCGATATTCTGTGTGATAGGGAGTGAATGTGTCTAATTTTTGCTTTTATCTTGTGATATCAAATCAAATCGTGCAACTGAATATAACAGATTAAACTGAAATTTTACATTCATTTTCAGGGTTGGATCAAGGTGAACAGAATACCCACGTGCATAGTTCTCAGGGCGTACTCCTATGAATACGATGTATTTAGAAATACTGCATATAACTTTCAATTTTGTGTACCAAGAATTAGTTACTGTCATTCACAGCGTAGGTCTTTATACTATTATTACGAATGGTACATTCCACGTGATTTTGTAGGTGGAATGAACTGGGATATTTATTTCCATGGTCCACCCACTGCGAACTGGCAATAGCCTTTCTATGGAACTGTGGGGTTACCACGACGTGTTATAACAATTTAATAGTACAAACTATCGAGTAAATGTGATGTCGCCTTACTAACTCGTCTCTGGACTGCTATAAGATGTCATGGTAAGGGGGTTGGTAACACACAACTGGATTTGAAAGTAAAAGAGCCAACTGATAAAAATTTGAAAAGCACTGATTCATTTCAGTTGTATTTACACATGTATGTAATTGGAAGACAAGTCGAAAAGAGACAGTTGTTTCTTCAAATCAAAGAAAGAAGAGATAATCCTAGAGAATTTGTAATAGTGTTGAGCACATCATTTCTTTAAAAGTAACAATCCTTTGTTTTATTGTTATCATTTTTAATAATAAAGTTCTTTAAAACACAGTTCAAGATCATTTATTTATTTAATTTTAATAACACTCTATGTAATACAAAGTGTACCTCTAATCAAGGTGTATTAACATGGGTGTAATTTATCCTACATGCTCATGCTTTAGATAATAAAGATTACAAACATATATTGATTTTGCTATGAGTACCAGCCAAACAACGAACTCTATCTGATGTAAAAGGACCATCTTTATTTACGTAGCTTTGAACTGAATCAATATTGTGAAGTGTTTACCTTTTTATGACAAGGGATTAAAACGAGCTACCTATTACCTGATAGTAAGCATTTACCCTTGTCCATTCATTAAGCAACCCCCAGAAACCATGAAAGTTCACGTTCAGTTACACACAGAGAGAGATTAAGTTAGCCCCCAAAGTAAGTTCGTAAACTTGTGTTATGGGATACTAACACAACGATACTATATTTTATAACAAATACATATTATTATAATAGATAAACACCCAAGACCCAAGCCAATCAGAATAAGTTCGTTTTTCATCATTACCCGACCGGGATTCGAAACCGGGACCTGCTGTGTGGTGGTCTGGCATGGTAACCATTACACCACGGAGGTCGTCAATGTATAATGTAACGGAGGTGAATAATGTATAAAAATCAATGAGAGAGGTTACAGTTTTAATTTGAGCTTTTAAAAAAATATTTTCACATTCCTGCCAGAACGGTGCTTTCTTGTTTGGCTGACTGTAAATCATCATTTAATTAAAATTCTAACTTTTAGATACTAGTTAAGTCAGACGGTTTTGTAGCTCTAATAAAGGAAACAATAAATGCTACAAGTTATTCAATTTTGTCTGTTGATGTGAACAAATGCTATTTTTGTTTATACAAACATTGGTGTTTACTCGAATGCATCCATTAGCTTTATATGTCTTCATTATAATTAGAAGTAGTTAGCTGAAATGTTGTCAAACCTAATTTTGTACTCAGTTATATTTAGTAAGTGATTAGTTTTATTATATTACCAATAAAATATATTTAAAAAAATTGTTCTTTAAAAGATAAGTTCTAAATAAAGATGAAACTTGCATAATAACATAAAGATCCTACCTACTCTGTAGTGATTAATTACATATCTATACAATGTTTGCAACAATATTTGGACTTAGGGGCCCGCCCTTCCTAGGGGCGCGGGCGTCGGTACCATAGGCGACGACGAGACGGTGGAGGCGAATACTATGTGCCCCTGGGCCTCTAATTGCGGTTTTAGACTGGTACCAAATTTAATAATCCTCAAAAAAAGGGTCATTAAACATTTCACGTGAATAACAAAAAACCCTATAATATTCAATAAGAAAATAAGTTAATTCATTACAATCATTTTCCAGGTAGCGCAGTTATCTGCCTAAAAAAATTTACAGCTTTGGAGGCAGTTGTTTTTACTGATATTGAAGAGCAAGCAGGTATAGTTATGTCTACGCATTTCTATATTACTTTTCAATGTTGTATCGAATATTTTATTCATTATTAATACATATTTTTATAATTGTATATTGTAAATTTTCTTCGTTTTTAAATATTTTCAACCATACTTTGAATGATTACAGAGACTGTGCATAGTGAATATTTCTTCGGAAGATGTGCAACCAAACGGAAAGGATTATTGCTAAAATATGTAATCCCGAGCAGCATCCCCCTCATGAACTTAAGCATTTATAGAGTAAATATTCTTTTTTATTATTTTTTATTTTATCGCAGCTGATGTCAACGCTTGTTAGTTAGTGTAGTTAGGTTTTAGTGTTAGACCACAAGACTGTCGCTGAATTGACTTACTTGACTTAATGTCCTAAGTCCCCTAGACGGGGCAGAGGGCGTCCACAGTGCGTCACCAACCCGATCGGTCTTGAGCTTCACGCTTTATTTCGCTCCAAGTCTTCCCTATTGCCTTCGCTTCTGCAGCTACAGTCCGCCGCCAAGTCTGTTTTGGACGACCACGTTTGAGAGCCGCTGAATTGGCCTAACGATATCAATAACAGCCGGGATAATGAGAAGCTCCTACTTAGGATGAATAAGTTTAAAAATCTCGAGGTGATGTCGTAGTTACATACTTTTTCGCGTAAAAAAAACGCACTGGCACATACGGCGGACATTTTGTACGTGGTGGACGTAACAGCCTATGCAGTGCGATGCGGATCCGTGACGGATTGCCAAAATTAAATGTACATACGCGAAGAGCGTTCAATGGACTTATGCAGTAAATTAAAAAAAAAATCCAATTAATTCAAGGATTGACTCCCTGAAAAATAATTAGGGACGATTATTGTGCGAAACTGGAGATATATACATTTATTCTGTGAGCTCCATATAAATTAAAAAAAACTCAGCGAGCTGTTTTTAAGTCTATGTAGGTACACTATAATGATATAATTTTGAAGTATGTGTTTAGTATTCCGAAACATATTCAGGCAAACACACGAACACACTCATAAAATTCACGATTTTCGAAATTTACAAAAATTTGCCTCTGTGTTTTCTTCGAACTATGACATGGCACTATTTAAGAAGTACGAGTACTGGTACATTAGAGGTCTCGCCAGAGGTGGGTAACGCATTGGAAATGCCCCTGGTGTTGCTGATTGCCAGTGACCCGCTTGCCAGTTTGTCTGCCGAATGACATAAAAAAAAACTCATCGGTTGTCTGAACCCACACTTCTTCTTTTGCACAGTTTGATTTTTAATAATTTATAAATCATTACAGGATTGGGTGGATATTGCAACGTATCCAGACTGCGTTTACATCAGGACAATATCAAATTACACCAACACAGTCAAGTATCGTTCATATAAATTTAACTTTTGCTCGTGTAAAATAGTCTACAATTATGGATTGATATTTAAGGAACATCATTACTTTGAATGGTATGTGCCTGCGCAAATGCCAAATGATCTATCGTGGGAAATATTCTTTTATGCATTTTAATCAACTTATTACTGCCAGTGTTATTATTATGTTATGGACAATGTGATTAATGTGAGCATTATCATCAATGCCCAGCTCTATCGGGCTGAGTGATTAATTACTATCTAAACTTCGGGCGCGTATTTCCAAAATGTGTGTACTACAGACAGGAGTTGCTCTGAAATCGCACACAATATGCTTTTGTCGCTGGCAAGCAAAGTACATGTCAGTACAGAGAGAGAATGAAATAAAATGTCTAAAAATAAAAAAACATACGAGTACAGACAATTATCTAACCTAATATTCACTTAAACAATGCCAACTTAGTTTTATACCCACCGTCGCTTATTAGGTAATTAAAATAAAACATTTTAATTAATTTTAGTATGAAACTCAAAAAAAGTAATACCTAATATTTTTCTATTAACTATTTGTAATTTCTATAAAATCGAATTTAATTTCGGTATTAAAAAATATTATTTTAAAATTTAAAGGTGGTACTTACCTATCTACTGTATATTACTACTTCCTCGAAGTTTAGGCAAATATGAACTGGAATATCCGATCTCTGGTCATTATCATTACTCTGCCCAAAAGTCGATGGGGAAATTTGATTATTTCAATAATTATTATCACATTGCCCTCTCATATTGGGCATTTGTCAAAATGCCCGGGCATTAATCATAATGCTCAATTAATCACATTGTCCATAACATATCTATAAATACAATTTTGCAAAATGTACGAATAGGTACAAAAATTAATAAAAACTCTTAGGAACTTATGCCTAAGTTTTTCTTGGAAAAACTTAGGAAAAACCAACTCAATAATTTAATGTACAGATGTTGAGATTAGTCTCAACATCTGTACATTAAATTATTGAGTTGGTTTTGTAACTTGAGTATGACCACTGGCATTTGTCCAATTCCCTTAATAAAGTTAAAAAAGCCATAGTACACGCCCACTTTCAAGGGTGGGGGCGATCCCCACTATTGAAAATTTACATTTGATATGTATCTTCAGGAAGTCTGGATTGTAGAGAAAATAAAGAAAATTTGTTAGTTAAATATTTGTTTGATTTTCATGATTATTTATTTATTTATTTAATTAAAATAACACTCTATATAGTACAGAGTTTACCTTTAATCAAGGTGTATTAACATAGGTGTCATTTATCCTACATGCTCATGCTTTAGATAATAAAGATAACAAACATTCATTGATTTTGCTATGAGTACCAGCCAAACAACGAGCGAACTCTATCTGATGTAAAAGGACCATCTTTATTTATGTAGCTTTTAACTGAATCAATATTGTGAAGTGTTTACCTTTTTATGACAGGCGACTACAAACGAGCTACCTGTTATATGATGGTAAGCATTTACTGCAGCTGTTGTTCTTTCGTGAACCTGCCCGGTTCATCAATGCTGTGGATGGAGTCATGAATTTAGATCATAAACTTAAGGTCTTAAAAATAAAAATTTAGAAAGAAAGGCGAGAAAAAGGCGAGAACATAGTCAGGAACATAGCTAGGAACATAAGAAAGGCGTTGGGTGTCAAGCATTTTCATTTCGACCGACCGGTGATACTTTACGGCGATATTATAATAATATATCTGTTTTACATCCAGTCACTGAAACGAAAAGTCTCAAGTTAGTTTAGAATACATCTATTAATTAAATGTGTTATTAACTTTAAAAATGCGTCTCAGAAACTGGAAGTTTGAGAATATGATTTTCAACCATTTTACATGAATGTTAGGTATCTGGTCTAACAAAAACAGTGGCTCTATTTAATAATATGGTATTTAGACAAGAAGAAATAAAATACATTGTGTTATTGGTCAGAAATGACCAATCTCTCTCCAGCTAAAACAGGAAACAAAAATGCTACTAGCTATTCAATGTTGTCTGTTGATGTGAAGCAATGATTTTGTTTATACAAACATTCATCTTTACTCGAATATTTCAAATTTCAATACAGTCTCCTAAATCTCTTCATCATTATTAGTAGTAGCTGATATGTGGTCAAACCTAATTTTGTACTCAATTATTATTAGTAAGTGGCCAGTTTTATTAAAATACTTTATTTCTTAAAAAAGAGTTTCGAAACTAAAAATCGACATGAAAAATTTCACGTAAATGAAAAACCCTGTAGTATTTAACAAGCAAACGTTAATTTCGCAGGCAGCACAGTTATGTGCCTTAAAAAATTTACAGCTTTGGAAGCAGTTGTTTTTACTGATATTGAAGAGCATTCAGGTAAAGCTATGTCCATTTATTTCAATTATTTTTCAATATTATGTATCTCAAGTATAGACGCAAAAACGACTGGATAGACTCGTTTAAAATTTGGTACACAAGTAGTTTATAACACGGATTAACACATGGGATAGTTTTAATCTTATATAAATAATCATTATAGGAACGGAAACAATGGCATTTCGCGGGTAAACCGCGGGCATCAGCTAGTAAAACAACTATGAAAACGATCATAATCTAAACATAAAATTAGTAATTAACCAATGCATCTTAATAATATAGTCGTTTACTACTAATAAACGATTTTCGTCATTTTAAAATAATTCTAATATGTTTTAAATGATTACAGATACAGTACATAGTGAATATTTCTTTGGAAAATGTGCATCCTCACGGAAAAGATTATTGGCAAATTTTACCTTGGCAAACGCGAGAATCGAAAATCATATTATTTATAGAGTAAATATTAATTTTAATTCTTCTTTTTATCTTACCATAACTGATGTCAATTGCGGATTAGTTGGTTTTAGTGTAAGGCCACAAGAACACCTGCTTTTCAATTGACCTAATGACTTTTGTCTATCAAGAACAGCCGGCACCAATGGCCTAATGTACTCCGAAATACGGAGAAGCTCGAGATTTTAAACCTATTAGAACTTCTGTTTCTCGAATCAATGACTACTCACAATCATATTAGGTTTGACCAGTACCTGTGGGGCAATTCACGTAACAAATACCGATTCCTGTTCGATTCAACGACACTCGCTGTCCCATTCGATTCCTATTTTATATGAGTGAGACAGCGAGAGTCGTTGAATCGAACTAGAATCGGTTCTTGTTACGCGAATTGCCCCACTGGCAACAGCAACACCCTTGTCGGTTGCCATGAGAAGGTCCTCCCGATTTACAACTACTTGCTGAGGTCAAGTTACTTATGGTTCAGTTTCAGTTTTGCTTTGATAAGGGTAACGATGATGCCATCGGGCTCTTGATCTCAATCTGTTTTTAATTTATTTCATCATACATTTACAATAAAATATATATATTTTTTTTTAAATTTAATTTAGGGACTTTGGTCCATAAAAGACACGTCAGTCCCATCGTATTTTACAATGAACTTTTTGACCGTCCGATGGCAATGGTAGTGACCTTATGTTCAACACAAAAGGGTGCGGGTCTGAGCAAACGTTTATGTCATGTCATTTGTGTTTCTCTCCACAGATTCGATCGCACTATAAGTGTGTCGTCTGCATTGTCTGTAAAATGACATATTTTATCAAAATACTACAGACATTTCCGATTTTGCCATTGGGCTAGGACAGCTAAATCTATTCTTCGTCTTTTGCACAGTTTGATTTTGAATGATTTATAACTTATTACAGGATTGGTTGGATGTTAAACATGAAGCAAACTGCGTGTATATCAGAGCGATATCGAATTACACCAACGCTGTCAAGTATCGTTCATATAAGTTTAACTTTTGCAATTGTAAACTCGTGTACAATCATGGAGGGAGGAACATAGCCAATTATTTCTACTTTGAATGGTTTCTCCCCCTCCAAATGCCAAATGAAATGGTGTGGAATTTATTATTTTACTATTTATAATCGACTTTATTACAGCGAATGTTTACATACAACATAAATACAATTTTTGCAAATTGTACGGAGAGGTAAAATAAATTAATAAAAACTCCAGGAACTAAGACATGCCTCAGTTTTTTCCATCCTATGACTAATCACAACAACGTTTTATTATTATTATGAGTACACGTTAGTAGGTACATAAAATTATTGAGATACTCATTGTTTTGTATACTATTCAGAATTATCAGGTTTGAGGCCGCCTTGTGGCAAAGGAGGTGGTGGCACGTTAGGTATAGCGGGATCCTTTGATGAAAAGTTCAGTATATTAAGATCACTCGGTTCAGGAGGTGGACCCTGGGGAGTTGTTTGTTCAGCGGGTGGGAGCGGTGCTGCAGAAGGAACCGCTTCTTTGGCTTCCGGTACAGGTGCGTTCTGGCCTAATACATTAGTTATAGGCCTGTACAGAGTAGGGAAAGATGTATAAGGTGACAAACTAAATGGATCGAATGGGTCATAAAATCTGAAGCTCGGGTAAGAATATGTGAATGGCCCGATGTGTGTGAAGCCTTCATACGTTGGGTCTAGACGGCCAAGGGGCAACACATAAGGAGGTAGACCATATTCATTAAGCGGTATGGGAGATTTCGTGGTTGGCGGTTGCGGCGGAGCTATTGGCTTCTCCTGGCTCCTAACGGCTGGTTCTGGAGGTGGAGGTACTTCAGAGGACGATGGTTTTTCTATCGGTTCTTCTGGCTTCGGCTCAGAAGGTTGTGGTTCTGCTGGTAATTCTTTTGGTGGTAATGCAGGCACTCGATGAATTCCCTGAAATTTTAACACATTTGGGTAAATAAATATACAATTTCTGCAACTTAATGAAGTGTAATGGGTTATAAAAACATCATTTTGTTTAATGGTGATCTAATAGTTACTTTAACTATTTGAGAGCAGTTTTTAAACGACAAACAAACATAAATAAATAGGGCTTAATTCAAAAAGTTGGAAATATCCCATCTAAATAAATAAATCCCATCTAAAAAAAGTATTCTATATACTCACATTTGCAAGAGCGAAATCTCCATAAAAGACGGCGGGCTGGAAGGGGAATGAGTAGGTCTCGTGGAGCACTGGTTGATAGATTGGGTAAGCCTTGCTAGGTTCAAGGTTCTGATTCGATGTGATCAGAGCGTTGTATACCTTCGGCAAACGTCCTGGTGCTGGCTCAGCAACCACTAACACCACCAGGCATAATATCTGAAATGTAACAAAATGGTTGTTTGATAATAAGCCGAATAAACGTAAAATTTTAGAATGGGTAAAATGTTGGAAGAAGTTTTTGATTCATGCATTTCCAATGGAACCATGCAAAGTATAGATTTTAAGTAAATAATAAATGATATCTTATTTGCAGATTTTATAAAATTTCTTTGCTTCGACTCTTCTTTCTGATTTTGATTAACTATGCGATTCATGGCCGCTGTAGTTTACTTTTGATTAAAATAAGTACCAGAAAAATGTTTATGTTGTTGATTTTGAGAGTCGTAAGTATGCTAAATACATAGTTAAGAAAATTTACATGGAATATTTTATTAATTAATGTTGATTGTTGCTGTCCTTATTATTTATGAGTTGCATATTGCATTACTTATTGAAATACTGTAGTAATTTTATATTCTTCCTGACTGTCAAGGGCATGGAATAAATTAAAAAACCCAAGTCAAGCAAACGTAGATTAGCAATATGTAAAAATATTTACTGGAACTTTCCAGATCATTTTTTTTTTGTAAAAGTTTATGTAAAGTTTTTTTAATCGAGCGAGATAGTGAGTTTAAAGTTATATTTCAACTGTTTTGTTACGAGAATATCCCACTGTTGTCGTTAGAATGATATTCGTTGAGCCAAGTAACAACTAAAACGCGAAGTAATGCTAATGACGAGTACAACTTATCAGGCCACGCATTGGTATAGTCAACCGACCGTAAATATGGTTAAAGATTTATAAATATTACGTAAATGGATTTACAAAAAAAAAGTAATTAAATAGTACCTAAATAGTGACTATACAATACAATACAATACAAAACACTTTATTGCACCAAAGAACAAATACAACAATACAAATAAAGCTTAGTAATACACGGTACAATAGGCGGTCTTATCGCTAGGCAATTTCTTCCAGACAACCTAAAAGACTGGACAAGAAATCATACACGGGTTGCGTGGTACAACAAACAATAATACTACTTATCTATTATGAAATAAAACAAAAACAATACTAAATTAAAATGTACTTAATTGATAAATAAATCCACAAGACAATATTACAATCTTGACTGTACAAAGTACATATTATATCCCGTAGGCCGCAATCGCTTTTGTATTTCATAGTCGGCCATTTATTCATTTTCAGTACTTATTCTAGCTCTTCGATATGATAAAGATATAATCATATAGATAACAAAATGTAGATACATGCATAAATGTTGTTTTACATGTCCAGTCTAAGGGCTATAATTTCCCTGCTTCGTGTTATAACCTGTTTATCGAATTAAATTACTAGCTGACTGTAAAGAGAGCAATTAGGATTTACCTTGAACGTAAGTGATTCATAATATACATATTTGCAATATCTACTCTACATACGTAAAATGGGTTTGTCAGAATACTATACTTATAGTTAACGAAGTAACCACCGGTTGCAGAAATGCATGTTAGTCTTACAAATAATTCTTTCTACAGAGTGACAGATTTTTGGTCCAATTCCTTAAAATTGGTTAAACTAGAGGTCATTTGCAATAAATTAGCCTCTATCAACGACGTCGACGCGAGCGGTTTCCAAGATTTTAGTGTTTTAAGGTTTTTTCGAAATTTTCCTTACAAATATACGATAAATCATTATACTAAATCGTTTATTTTGAAAATAGAGTTCGCTTTTCATAACGACAGTTAGCAGTGGAGATCATCGACCTGGTTGTCAATGGACCTTGACTTTTGATTAGTCAAGCACTCCGGAGTTTGCACGGGATCTGTTTTAAATCTATTTTTATCTCATGTTCATTTAAGAAGAGTTCTTGGAGAACTAACATTTATGTGATTCAGACAAAACACATAAACTCTCTATGTAGTATCTAATTTATTTGTTTTAAAGTCATTAACCGACCACAATACAAAAATACAGATACAATAGGCGGATTTCATGCAAAATTGCATTCTCTACTGTATGATGGTATATTTGTAGATATTTTTATGTTACTTACTACTATTATAAATGCGAAAATATGGATAAATGTTTGTTACTCTTACAAATAAAAATGGCTTGATAGATTTATTTAAAAAAGTAAACAAGTTCACAAGCTGGATAAACACATAGGATAGTTTTTATCAATAACTATGTCACTTTAAAGACTTTAGTTCCTAAAAAAATTATGTCAATCCTTTCGTTACTTTCGACGTAAAAAAAAGGACAAACAAACAAACACACTATCATATTTATAATATTAGTATGGATATGGATGCTAAGAGGAAGAAAATATAACAATAAAAGGATTGTAAAAACCAACAAATGAACATACATAATTTAAAGTTCAGATATTACTCTGTGGTTCAGATGACGTTATATAAATCAAAGTAAATCACAATTTTGATAGGATCTATAATGTGAATGTGACATAGAATGTGTTGCAACTATAGATTTAATATATACTAGAGTACCTATAGATCGGCTTTGTTTGATTGAGGCGAAACCAAAAACAAAATACACTAGTGTGCGTGGAATGTACATGTGTGCAAGCAAGATACTTATATAATTTTGTGGATTTTCCTTTTAGTTTGAGTTACATCCAGGCACTGCACAGGTAACCATATTTAATCACGTCGAATTAACACCAAAACTACACTTAAAAACCATAAATTTTGTAAAAATAAGTGGGATTTGTTTTAACATGACTGACGTTAGGGCGATACAAGCCCATAGCGTGTATAGGAAAAATGGTTTCGTCTATCTATCTCGCCCTAACAAACGCGTATACTATCTATCTATCTCTTTTGCATTGCCAGTCTTCTTACGCTAGTAAGTTATAATAAATCTATGGTTGCAACAGCAAAAGGGTCGCGCAGTTTACTGGGACGATTTGTCACGAATGTCATTTAGTTTATCACGACACGACTGCGGAAGCGTACATAGGTTATATTCTAAATATCATGGGGGCAAAGGACTTTATGTAAGCAAGTATCTTATTATTTATGGAAAAGGTTTTTTTAATCTTATACGGCAAACAATCAGGCAAGCGGGCCACCTGATGGAAAGTGGTCACCGCCGCCTATGGACACCAGCAACACCAGGGGCACTACTGCGTTGCCAACATCTGACGAGACCTCTAATGTACCTCTTAGGTAGGGTTTATGGTAATAGGTACCTATCTCATGAAATATATAGAAAATACATAGGGAGGAGTTCTTGCTAAAGGAGTAGGGAAGGAGTTGGGCTTAAGGATCTCTTACTCCGAAAACCCAACTTACTTTATTTTGGAGTGAGAGATCCAGAAACAAGAATCTGTTTTACGCCGATATTCGGTAACATCCCGTCCGAGCTGGAGGTAGAGGACGAACGGACAAAGGATGGACAGGGACACGGACAATGCGACCTATTTTAATTCAAATACTCTACCACTCCACTAATATAAAAAGAACCTATGTTCGCTAATATCTAACTATAATATTTAAATGTTATCTTTATTACCTTATTGCCAATTTATTCCAAAGATATAAATAAATATAGAATTAATATCTTATAGTAAAGTTAATTAGGATTGATTTGACATGATAATGTATAAACAACTACTTTAAGTGCTACATACACAGGAAATATTCACGGCCATTATAAACACATTGATTGCATTTTTAGTAGCAATAAATATTAATTATACGTTATTTCGAATTAACCTTCCCAAATATTTCTTTATAATATGTTAGAATCACCTCAAAAGCTTTATAAGAAAGTATTAAATACTGTAAAACAGACAATAGAAATATCAACCATGTTGTAGAGGTATAGAGCTTAAAATTAATTTAATAGGAAATGACATTGGCCGTCTTTCTACGACCAATGTCAATGCCGTGTTATTTACTTTTGGTGTTATGTGACTTTATGTTGATATTTCTTCGAACCTTGTATGAAGTCAGGTCCTTTCACATTTTTAACTACGTCACAAGATAGACGCTGTGGTCAACCTCATTAATTTTAATGATTCGATCTTCAATAAACCCTGAACTTGTAACACTGGATTTTTTATTTATTGTAAAAATTTGTTAAATAAATTCAAAATATTAGGAACTATTTTTTTAATTTTTAAGGTAGATATTGTTACCTGCTTTAGAGTATCTATGGGACTTAAGATACTTCTTTGTGAAATATACATAACACATAATATATAACGCGTAGAGTAATCATAAAAAAATATGTTTTGTGTTTTCTAGATTTTTTTGTAAATAATAGCCACCGTTTTGACAGTTTGAAACTTGATCACATTTTTTTAATTAACATTTTTTTTAATTTTTCTTGCATGTGTAAAAAACATAAATGTCATTCTTTTTTTATATTGTATTATAATATTAAATATCAGCGACATATAATTTATTGAAAGCTACATTTAATTTATTACTATGTATTTAGGAAGAATTATAAATATATTTATATATATTACGTTATTTAAAGAAACTATAAAAGTAATTATTGAAGTAATTTTTAAAATCTATAAACATTTTACATCCTACAACGCTAGGAGGCGCTGACATCGTCCACCAACAAAATAATTATAATTAACACTAAGCTGCCTACGTCCATGAAGTGGGCTAATACTCTGTAGCTAAAACACAGTCTTAAAACGTCCAATAATAATGCACCCACACTGTCAAAACCTTGCTGGTTTTGTGCCATGTATCACATGAGATTGCACGTGCCTCTTACGAAACATTACAAAGAGTTGAAGGGTGTGGTTGGTATCGGTACTCGGAGCGTTAAATCATTCAAACACTGTTCGCGCAAAAACAACCTTTGTCGTCGAATGTCTACTTTTGTTCTTCTTGTGGATTGGTGTTGTGCAAGTTTAATAAAGATCTCGATGTTTTACAAGCATTTTATTAAATTTTGCAACTTTTAAAGTAGTTATAATAATAAAATCTAAATATTGACCTGACATTTTACACGCATATTATTTCGTAGTAGGGGGTGTACAGTCACGTGCAATGATAATGTATAATCACCTCATTACAAAGACTTAAGAACAAAATTGTATACTTGCATGGGCCTGTTACAACAACCTGTTAGTCCTTCGGTATCATTAAATGTAAAAGCAATTTTTTTTCTAAACTTTTACAACTTTTATTTTGTCAACGTGCTATAGAGCGCAGTAGGAGTAAAATTAACTGACAAAATTAGGAACACCATACTGCGCTCCAGAACAAAAGTCACAGACGTAGTCCACAAGGCTGCCAAACTGAAATGGAACTGGGCAACACGTGGAAAGAATGTCATCAAATAGATGGACGCACATCACAACTTACTGAACAACCAATTCTTTAAACGAGCGTTCAAAAATGCGATGACGGGATGAACTCGACGCTTATTTGAAGGATTGACCAGAAAAGGTCCAATTGAGGGAACATTGGAGAAGTTGGGTTGCCTTTGCCCTGCAGTAGGACACAAATGGCTGCTAAAAAGAAACTTATACCTTAGTACTAGGATAGGTTGGCCGTAGGAATCCCAAATACAATAATGAAACATAATCCTTCCTATCTCTGTCTATTTATTGATTGATCACAATAAATCACATATGTTTTATTGCATTCTGCTTATTACGTTTATCTATGATATAACTTGTTAGCTGATTAGAATAACAAGGTTCCGATCATGGCCAACTTTTTTTATTGTTCAAATACAATTTGCTATCACATTTATTGGATGACGTAAATCTAGTTTTGACGTTATTAGAGGAGACATGTTTAGATATCCTTTTTTCTATAGTATTAAGTGCTTTTTATTTGTAATTTTATGCTCCTGACGTATTTGACGTATTTATAAAATATTTGACGTATTTATAAAATGAAATTATAATATCTGTGAAATAGGCTCTGGCTCTCTATAGTATTACCGTGGTGGGAATGTGTAGTAGGCTTTTCCCGATAGCTCGAGCTCGGAGCTCGGAGCTGTACCACCTTCTCACAAGCAGCGTGAAGCAGTAATGCGATTCGTTCGGTGATCGAACTGGAAGGATCCGTAAACCCCTTTTCTTCCTATTGTAACGGTAAACACATTGGAAGCCTCTTGATGTTCATAGATGGCGGTGACACTTTCCATCAAGAACCCGTTTGCTTGTTTATCAGCTGTATGATATTATTAAATAGAAACAAAATTATCGAGTCTGTGCTTGTAAAAACGTTTTAAAACAACTATTATTAAGAGCCATTAAAATTAAATATGTATCTAATTTAAAATGCTTAGTAAAACAAACTGATAAATTGTTATCATATCTGTCAGATAAATCACCGAATATGTGTCCGATCAATTGTGAGTTATTGTATGAACACTGACACAAAACTCTGGAACAAATAGTGAATTGCACAAAATCTTCTTATTTAAATGTAATATTGTCAGCGTATAAATAAGGGGGAAAAGACATAGCTTGAAACATGTAGAATTACATTTAAAGACGTTTGTGCAACTCATTGTTAGTCATCTGTTTAATTCGTAATTGAATAGGCTCTATTCTTTGTATCAATTTTATTGAATGTTTGGTAAAATCGTGAACAACCTCAGGCCATTCGTGAGAATTGCTTAAACATCCCGACGTAAATCATCCAGTCCCCGTTGACGTTAAGTGCCCAATTTCAATCTAAAGGGTATCTAAAAGGGATAAACACGACTCTATAACTTTATGGCAAAGTTTAAACGAATTTAGATTTACATAATTTCTCAAGATAACATTTATAAACTGATGTCAAAAATAAATATAAAGCATCCATTACACGATCAAAATAGATCGAGATCCGTGATCGTGATCAGTGATCTTGATCCGTATAACGTGTGGGATTGACGGATTGAGCAACACGGAGACAACTCAACAGTCTATGTGACTCTATGTGATCTACTTGTACGAAAGTTTATTTAAATAGATTGTTATGTTCAGTCAGGCAGGACGGGACTGATCGAAACCTCGCTATCGCGACGTAAAAGAACAAATCTTTGGATGTTGTGGCCTGAAATTTTGCAAAGAGAGGACCTCTTCGCTATCATTTAGACAAAGAATAAGAAGGAATGTTGCAAAATTCCCACGGGAAAATTTTGCGATCTGGTTTAATAAACCATAAAAAGTAAATAGTTGTCTTTGTCTAATTATGGAATATTTAATTGTCTTGATATTTCTTGCAATTTTTGTATCAATTACTTGAAAATTATTTTTGTGCAGCTCGATGTGTATAGTAGCAACGAATATGCTAACTAAAATTTTGCGAAACATTTCGATGTATAAGTAAACGTTCTCATTGCTTGAGCATTATTCTAAAGAGTAGGGTCATGGCGAATGCTTTTGTCGAATCGAGAATGAGAATCCGTGGGTCCGGTTGATATCCGGAAGCGGTACGCAATGCCACGGCATGGCGGCACTCGGCGCCACACCTACCTACCCACCAAGGTCTAAGAAATGAACGAATGAAAAAAACCAAGTAAGGTCAATAAGTATTAGACAATTTGATAATTTAATTAGAACTTCTATTTTGATATTCGTGCAGAGCGACTGCTGATAATTTCAATAAAAGAAATAGAACATTTTTTATAAAATGGTTTTATTTATTTAATAATATTTATGGAAAACTACAGCTTCACTACCAATAATGTATAAAATGCAGTCATATATTAAAGAGCAAATTAGAGGTTCCTACGAGAAAAAGCTTTCTTACATGACAGAATGGTTGACTGTGGTCAATCACTTTTAAGGGATAGACTTAACCCCACCTCAGAGACACAACCAAAATGTTTTAGCCCAAATTCGAATGCGCTGGATCAGCAGCATAGTATATTCAAACTACAAAAAAAAAAATATTGATAAACTCTATCCACTTCAACTTGGTTTCGCTATTCTCTCAAAGTTGTCTGTTTCACGATAAAATATAGGTTAATTTAAAAGGTAAAATAGTGAATCGAATCGTTGGCATCATTGTGTATTCGCTGTGTTTGACGAGGTTCAATGGCCCCTGGCGCATATTGCATCCGAAAGCCTTGCAGTCGCCCCATGAGGTGGTATGCAGAACTTATTGTATGACGTAGATAAGCCCTTATTGTGTGGTCTACGTGATACTACTCACTGATTTATCACAATTGAATTGAAACTTGTTTTTTTAAGAGGAATGTATTGCCGAACAACCACAAATTTCCTATTGGTCTCTACTTTTCAAGCTTCTTTCTCACTATTAAAATGCATACTTAGAGGCCTTATACAAAGTGTATTATTCTGCCATAAAATTACGCATTTCCACAAAGAACTTTAATTTACGGCAAAATTGGTAATAAGAGAATGAAATATTTTGAGTTAGAATACTTTTTGGGTTTCGTAGTAAACTAACAGTTGGACAGTGCATGTCAACGCACTTAAGCGTTTTTTTAAATTGTTCAATGATTTGATACCAGAATATTATACGCTTTCCCGCATGTGGCCTGCCTATTAGTGCCTATAGCCTATATTGGCCTGCATTGGCCTGCATATCAACAGAGTTAATACCTCATCACTGAACCGTCAAATTTTCAATCGAATGTCTAAACTTCAAACCTTATCTAAATAAAAGGACAAGTATTATACATGTGTGTTATGTGTTAATTTTTATAATTCCATAACTTACACTCGTACATAATATTAATACAATGACAAATGTAGAAAGTTTAAAAAAAGCTGTCCTTGGATCCCTCGGACGAGAGACATATTTGTATGGCATGCAAATATTTGTTCATAGACGGCATGTGGCATTTGCCAACGTTGTTCTTGGTAATTGTACCTTAGAAAACCAAAGGTAATTATATTTATTAGAATTTCAACGCGCACATAAACTTACTTGGTGCATGAGTCTACCTTACTTGGTGCATGAGTCTGCATCAGGGAATAAAATGATAATATTCTCAAAACGTGATAGTTTAAATTATTCCAATTTAATATTTTATAGTTATACCAATGCCAGACAGGTTCAAATTTTGAAGACTTCATGGAAGTCTTTGTCAAGTGTGTGTTTATGGAAAAGTTTTATTCAAACTTTGAACAAAGTCTTGCAGGTACCAAACATACAGCAATAAAAGAAAATGTTTACTAATGTGAATACATATTTACAGAAGTCTTTGTCAAGCGTGTGTTTATGGAAAAGTGAAAAGTTTTATTCAAACTTTGAACAAAGTCTTGCAGGTACCAAACATACAGCAATAAAAGAAAATGTTCACTAATGTGAATACATAATATAATCTTTATACACGGGAATTTTGAACAATTAATATATAAATTTCAGTATAAGGTATCATTAGCCTGGTGACCTGTGATACAGTACAGTTTCTTCCTACCGTCTAGTTCTTGCGTCTATTGTGGTCGCTACATATTGATCTAGCAACATTTGATATGTATTTATACGATAGAATATAAAGTTCCTAAATGTTTTACTAATGTTTAAATTGTTTATACTAATTGTGTTATTGTTTCAAAAATTAAGATCAAATGGAAAGCCTAATTTTTTTCTAATATTTATTTATTTATTTTATTTTATTTTATTACGGTACACCAACAGTATTTACATATTATAATAAAACCTGTTTAGACGTCTGCGACAAACAAACCAAAAACTGTACATACGTAGTCCTTACCCAAACACAATTTCTATAGTTATGTTTCGAAAATGTAAGAATTAGAGCTACTTTCGCTTCCATTATCTATATTTTTGGAAGTCTCCATTTTGTTAGGGTATTGCAAATGTTTATGCATATAATGAATACAAAACAGCAGGCGTGTAAATTTTTTAAAATTCAGTTAATTCTTGAAACACACAATAACATTGGACAGGGACGACCTGTTTTCTCTTTCTAGTTAATATTTGATTCGTTATAATGTAGAAAATACACACGACGCGTTTAGTTTATGATTTTTTTAAAATGTAAAATTCACGGAGTTGCAGAAGAAAGTTAATGGCACATCAAATTTGACGCTATATTGATGCTAATTCTGTTGTACATTTAACTAGACTAAACTAATTTTGACAGGACTAAAAGTGTTGCTATCCTTGTCACTAATTGTTAACCAAGGAAGGACAACAACACCTTTGGTCCTGTCGAAATTAGTTTAGTCTTGTACAACAGAATTAGCACCATTATCAAATTAAGGATGGAAAAATAGATAGCTTAGACTTAATATGTCATTAACAGAATACCCCTATTCTCTTTATTCTCTTCTTTGTATTACACAACAGATCGCATTGGTAACCATTTTCCATCAGATGGATGGTTTGCTTGTTTGCTTGTCATATGCCAAAAAAAACCAAGCTGTAAATTAATCATACATACTATATTAAATTACTTTTTTACATAATATAAAATGAAGTCGCTTCCCTGTCTGCCTGTCAAATATCTGTTCCTATGTATTCTTAAATCTTTTTTAAAAATATAGTGTTTCAAGAGGAAGGTTTATATATAAGACATTCCGAAATTCCTATGGGAAAGCGGGAAACACGAATAGGAAGTTGCGCGGGTTTTGCTATATACGCGCGGTTACGTAGTAACTATTTAGTAATCTGTACTTAAGGGGTGATGTGGCATGACCGTAAAAAATGCTCTACATAACATTTATTTTGTTCGAGTTCAATAGAGCACAGTTAACGTTGACACTACATATTGTTGCAACTTCCACAAGCACTCGCTGTGGGAATGTAGGTGATGTGAGCAAAAACACAACTCGTTCGATTTCATTGTTTTATTAATTCATTTGTGCGATAAACATTTGTTTTTGATTGTTTTCCGACATATTATTTACGAAAAAGTTTTATACCACCAAGGTGGCAGACAATTAAGCATACGTCCGCCTGATGGTAAGCATTCACCGTAGCTTATGTACATTTACGATACCAAGGAACGTTACTAACGCAACGCACTGCCGAAAAGAACCCTGTACGGTTTAAACCATACATGTTTTCTTTTGTTTTGCTGATGCGGCGATTGACCGCGCACGCGCCGCACTTGATAGCAATAAAATTATAAATTCTCGTAAATATCAGCGAGTGCGACCGTAACTGTACACTAATACACAACAGAGAAAGGAATTGCCAATATGTCTAATCTGTAACTGTTTACATAACTTCAACTTTAACTTATGGTGATCTTTCCTTTCTGCACTTCACATCAAGCAACAGCAACTCAACTTCTAACGTAAAGGACAAAAACCCTTTACAAACCCCATGTTGTGTTATGTGTGTAATGTAGAAGTAAGTGTATGGTAAACATGAAGCGGTGTGACAATGTCTGTTAAGTGTGCTTTTAAACAACAAAGAAATTATATCTTATTAAAAATTTTCATCGCTTTATTTTATTGCAAAAATATTCAAAAATAATATTATATCAATTTATTAACAATTCACTAAATTTATTTTGAAAGTTGTTCTAAAGGTAGTTGAAAAAAAAAGGATTATCTTTATGTTTCCAATAACATATTTTGCATATTGCTATTATTAACGTAAAATCCTCTATTTAATTTATTCAAGTTTTTTTTTTCGAAATTCGCAATTTTCATTTTAATCTTATTATGTCTGTCTGTAGGTCATGTGTGATATGCAAATATATGTATATCTATAATCCGTACTAGTTTTAAAAAAAAACAATTTCTATCTAAAATGCAATTTATTAAACAAAATAAATTATTAAAAAGGTTATGCGAAATATTAAAAAAAATACCATAAAGAAATATAATAATCTACGGAACGCTGCAACGTGCGAGTCCAATCTAAAGTATGTTTAGGTAAGGTAAGTAATCTCAGTACATAATTACATAAGATTTATTAAATAGAACTCTAAGTATAAGTTGTGAAATTGTAAATGCTTCTTCGAAAGACCACCAGTTACACGTGTACCCTAATAAAGAAATACGTGCATCCTTTTGCGCAGTTAGCAAGTAGCGTCAATTTACTCTGTCAAATAGATTGCACGTTTTATAAGTTAATAGGCGTGGGTTCGATCCCTGGCAAGGCTGGAGTTTAAAACTAAACTATTCCTAGTGCAATCATGTCAATTGAAGGTTGAAGTGTTGAATACTGATATGCACTGTGTGGGAGATGGTCATAACAAGCAGTAGGTACCATATGTATAATACGTACAGATTTACATTTCGAATACACGGTTAACCTGTGGTTATATTGTTATCAATTGTTATATTCGGCATTAACATGTTTCTTACTTCTTTTAACAAGAAATTTTAAGATATAGATATCAGCACACTCTATGATTATTTTATTTATTTACTAGCTTTTCCCGCGGCTTCGCGCGCGTTAATTTTATGACATAGATCTCGTTTGACAACAAAACAACCCATAGCGCGACTTGTGGCGCCATCTGTTGGCCGATAGCATTCCATACTGCGCCCTCTATAGTAGAAAAAATATTTTACCATTGGAATGACATACTTTCACGGGATAAAAAGTACCCCTGATAATATTCATATATTCAAATTTTGAAGGAATAACAAACAAACAAACTCACTTTCTCATTTATAATATTAGTATGAATATGATTTAAACTTTATTAACCACAATTTTTGGGTACAAAAGGCGGACTTAACGATCAAAGCATTATCTACCAGTGTACCTTTGGGAAGTGCAAACACGAATGCGGTTTTAAAATAAATGACATACATAAATAATAGATGTTATACATATACAGGGTTTGCATATACATAAATATCATGTTCCAGAAGGAACATGCGTACTATGAAAAACAATTTATCGACATTACACGTTACACATACAAAGATTTTATTCGCTGAGCAAAATTGAAATTAGGTTGCTTTAGTAATATAAACAGAAGCGAAGAAGAGAATGAGGAGCTGTGACAAAACTACTGATCGAAATGTATAAAATTTCCACTCCAATACAAGCAAAAATTTGATTGGTTAATTTAGCCTTACACCTTTTTTCTCTCTTCTCTCTGATGTGAACATGCAGACTTAAGTATATTAAAACTATAGTACAGAAAAAAACGTTGCTTTTCCATTGCGGCGACATGACGCCAGTTGTAGCTGGCGCGTCATTGATAAACTCCTAAATTTTCAATGGCGACGTTCGAAAGACGCTTGTGTGGTACATTACGTTTTTTCACACTCGTCTAAAGTGATGAACAGGCGTAATTAGTTAAAGACTGTTGTATAATGTACTAATTTATAGCCAGCAAAGCCACTGAAAGATAGCTTATGTTAAGTTTCTTGATTATTGTATAGATCTTTCCACATTGAACTTTACAGTTATGTGTTATTTTCATTCTTTTTATTATGATCAATATCGCATTGCAAAAGTAGGTAAACGTATTTCAAACTTTTCAATTTTACGGTCCCCCACGTGAGACGCCTCGCCTCGCCCGCCTTTCTTAAAATAGACCAACTACTGTACGTAGGTACTGACGGTACCTGGCATTTTCATGTGTGATAAACCACCTTCAGATTTTAATCAATCTTTAATGTATACCAGCGAGAGTTTGACATAACACAGTAGAGTAGACAAAAGCTTGAAGGTGTATGAAAGCATTTTGCGAAATAAAAAAACCGCGCAAGTGCACGTCGCGTTCCGTGTTTGCTACGATTTCCATGTTTGCAATAATGTATGCAGTGTATTTTTTTTTACTTTTGTACAGTCAAGTGCAGGTCGACCTTTACATATTGGACTTTGTACCATTCTTATGTTCTATGTCATAAGAGAAGAGCCAATATTGTGCTACAAATGAAAAGCCCGACGTGCAGCTGACTGTACGATTTCATAAAATAAATTATTTCGAATAAATTCTAGGCTACTAATAATACTCGGTAACTAGTAAAGCTTACTAAGTAAGCGTCTTAACAGTGATAGTTTTTCTTTTAAGTTTAACTAATACCTTGATTTTACTAATAGTTTACTAATAGTGACTTTACTAATAGTTTGATTTTCTCATACTCCCAATGTTTGAGATTTATCTATCGACAACGGGGGTGGAAGCAAAAAAAATAGAGCGAACTTAGCATAGTAAATTTTTGTAATGTGTATACATTGACAAACTACAGCTTTGGTATTGAGCATCTTTGTGCAAGACTGCGGACGGAATTACAGACGACCACGGACTTGGCACAACTATAAAGGTTTCTTATTAAGAGTACTACAGAGCCCCAAAAAAGGCTTCGCCCGTCTTCGACGCACATAGTACCCAAGTTATTAATATTAGGGCTAAAGTTCTAGAACAATTTTTTTTGGAAATATTTAGTTATTATGTGTCCAAAAAAATACTTACTGTAAGTACAATATTTAAATATTCTTATAGATAGGTTGAATTAATAGCTAATGGTTAGTATATATTATAAGCACTGCCTACCTACTTTTATAAAAAGTCAACGCTTCTCATTTTAATTATTCATATATTTTATTTATTATACATAAATTAAATGGGTACCTAATTAAAAAATGCTAACGTCTAGCAAAATATTATTATTGAACGAGTAATATAGATGATTCGAGATAACATTAAAATATATACATTTGATATATTGATCGATCTAAAATATATGTAAAGTTATTCAAATTGTACATATTTGTAATATTTAATATTACAGCTAAAATAGATATGATATGCTTCAAAGTGTATTTTGAAAGGTATCGTTGTGAAGCCTATGTAATGAAATGCACTTTTTTTAGTAGCTACAAGATAGAACATAAACAATACATTTGTTTAGTGTTTAACGTTGACTTGCAAACTTAGTATGTCCAAATATGCCTATGAATATTAGGAAAGATATGATAAATAATTTATTGTGCAATATATATGGAGATTGCGGTTGTTAATGAAATGTTAGTTAATGAATCTATAGACTCACGCGCAGAGAGAGAAGTGTCGCCATGTTGTTCGCACGCCGGCGAGCGGTGGTAGAGTGGCGCAGCGTGACTGCGCTCGCGCACCGAGCCTGCCGCCAATGATCCAACTACACTAGAAAGGACAACTAGAAACGGTATTACCGTGAGTTTATAAAACTGTACGCCATATTTTTTAGTTTTCCCTTCCTTAATTTAAGCAGAATCAGATTTAAATCATTAACTTTAGAAATAGTTTCAGGAACAACTCACTGTAGACCTGTTTTAATAATCGCTGATGGCAGCTATAAGTTTTTGGCTATTAAACAAACTGTCAGTTTTTTACAATCTTTTGATAGTTTTAACTGAAAATTGGAAAAATTGGAACTAATACTTTAAGACTAATATTATGCATTGTAAATACTTAGATAACGGAAACATAACTACTGAAGCTTTTTATTCTAAATTGATGTACCTATAGCAGTTTAAACTGGCAAAATTTTGCTTTGTATTGTAATACTTTTCTATAACATACAAACTAGGTAATAATCTAACTGTAGTTGAACAATAGTGTGGGAAGCCTGAAGCCTGTAGCACAGATTTAACTAACACAGAGCTTCAGAGCTGTCAACTAAATTGTAACAAGTGCATTTTTGAATAAAGTATTATTATTTTATTAGTCATGTACAGGGAAAATCTTAACTGAAATCCGTGATGGTAATCGGTGATATTAATCCGTGATAATGGGATTGACGTTTTGAGCAGCACAGCACGTTACACAGTCAAGCTAAATCAATTTGAATATGGATTCATCGTCGCAATCATTATCTCAACTATAAACAAGTTAACGCTACATAAGCCTACCCCGAAACGTTTCCATTATGACCGTTTTTTTTTTTCAATTATTATTATTTATTAAGTATGTATTCACTTGTATATTTTAAATCGCGGTTATTCTTGGGTATTGTATTCACATCTAGAATCTTTATATTCGTGCACACGTCCTTGCTAGCGAATGCAACGACAGTGTGCTTTGTCCTATTAATCTGATAATGATAAGCTTCGCAGTTATTATATTGGCCCTATATGGCGAGCGGACTTTTAGGCTTAATGTCATATTACCTAGGTTGGTGGTGAACGTCCATTAAGATTTTTCTAGATAATAAAATTGTCTACCTTGCTTTTTGGCGTTGTCCATATTTTAACCTTTATTTTAGAGATTAGGTCTAAACTTACAAATTTGTAAGGTGCTTTACTGAATTATAAAAAAGTAAGATCATCTCTAATTTCTGAGTAACAGAATTATAAAATATATAAAAAACTGTGGCGGCAGAATAAAATGTACATGTAAGGTCAACAAAGGAATAGCTGGACGCCCCCCCCCCCCCCCCCTGTATATATGATTACGCACTATTGAGAAATCTTTATGCGCCCATTCCTTTGTTGACTGTACATGTCTCATCTACTGAAATATAAGGGTGGTTAAACAAGTTAGTAATCAAAATAAAAGTTCTACTTATTTTTTTCTTTTTTTGGATTATGGGTTAGATAATATTTGTAATTAGCCCCCCTTGTGCCAAGTAATATTTGGGTGATTTGGAAGAAAAGGCTTCGCTTCATAGTAAAGTAATCATTAACAACGCCATCTATGAAAAAAGTTAAGTGTCGTAACATATGAGATTAAAGGTACTGAGAGAAAAACGAAGTGCTGTTGTTCATACTGTTCATTGTTATTACGCATCAACAGATGGCGTTAGTGGTATCTTCACAATTTTGTTTTTAAACAAAGCAGTAGGCGGTACTATTTTCCGAGATTTTCCTGATTTTGCTAAATAGGTAAGTATCTAATGTCTCTGTTTTATGTGTAGGTATAGACACAGAATTCATAATAATACTAACGTAGTATAGACGTACAATACAATCGAATTGTGAATAAACGAATAGTGAACAATCGAATTGTGGATACTTTAAAAACAAACCAGTCATACATAGGTCAACATTCATGCATTTTATTAATAATGTTATATACACAGCTACCTATACTTATTTACATAGTCTTGTTCTGTATGGTTTGAAAATAAAAGTATGCGACTTGTCAGCTTGTCTTTCTTCGACGGAACGTGCATTTACTTCTAGAGAAACACAATTACCACCTTGATATTATTTACTACGAATACCTGCTACTAAACATATTGAAGAACTTACGTATACGTTTTTGGAGTGGTAGAGCAATTATTATGAAATGGGCTAGCTCGACCGGAGAAGTACCACCCTCTCGCAGAATATCGACGTGAAGCAGCAATGCGTTTCGTTCGGTGAGTGAGAGATCCGGAAGCCCAACTCCTTCCCTATCCCCTCTTTCCCCCTCCTTCTTTCCCTTCCTTTCCTTGGTGAACAACGCATTGGTAGCGCCCCTGGTGCTACTGATGTCCATAGGCGGCGGTGACCACTTTCCATCAGGTGGCCCGCTTGCTTGTTAGTCTAGTGTATGACAAAAAAAATTGAAATTTCTTTCTTTACGAATTTCACGCAGGTTTTTTATTAGGTCACTCTGAGTTAAGTATAAGATTATAGATACACCCAAAATATTCGCAAGCTCATTGGGAAATCCTATAGGTAGAGGAGAGCCATGCTGTAAAGTAGAAGGAACTGTGTTTATAACTATAAAACCGTGAATGTACGTGTCGGGCCACGCACAATGTAGGGTTCCGTATTTGCTGTCCTTTGCTTGCCTTCAGTTGAGCCAAATATCAAATTTTATCACATTTGTAAGTTTTCATCAAATAGATTTTATTTTGTAAGTTCGTCGGCTATTACTCGGTAACTAGTAGACCCTACTTAACCGTTATAGTTTTCATTGAAGGTTCAGCATATGGACTACTACTATGTTTTTTTTTCAAATTTCTAAACATAAGACTTTCGGAGATAGAGGGGGTGGGAGACCACCATGCAAAACGAAAACTGACACCCTCAATGTTTTGAAGGGACCTATCTAACGATAACCAACATCATGTGGTGTGCGCGAAAAAAATATTTTCCACTTTACATGTAAGGGAGGCACCCCAAAAAAAGTCAAAATTTTGTTCCAGCACTTTGTTAGCATTGTTAATATGTATACATACCAAATTACAGCTTTCTAGCACTAAGCGTCTAGGCGCTAGACCGCGGACAGACGGACATGGCGAAACTATAAGGGTTCCTTGTAGTTTATTACGAAACCCTAAAAGTGTATACAATACACCTTCTGCAAGTAAATCTGCAACAAGCTAGGTATTTTTTTTTGTAAATATCAACGTTATTAAAAAAAAACAAAAGGCCAATAAATAGCATTACGTGCTTGTCTATTGGGAATCTAGTATGGTAAAATAGGTGGACACTAATATTCCGTTCCTATGTAAGTATTTGACACTAGATTTTTAGTGAAATTCAATGATGGTATTTGTATATAATATATTTTTTTATCGAAAAAGATTCGTCCAAGCGAAAAAGCGATTTGTATCGATGCATATTTTATATAGATTTTTTTCAAATCAGGCATTTCTTCGAAGCCCTTTTTTTATACCACAAAGTTGGCAAACAAGCATACGGTCGGCCTGATGATCGTCACCGTAGCCTTACCGCTTGCAATACCGAGGGTATCACTCACGCTTTGCCAACCCTCCCAACCCTCCCAACCCTCCCAATCCTCCCAAGTGGAGCTCTGAAGACCTTACTCACCGTAGGAACTAAACATGGCCGAGACCAATGCTCGATCTCGATCTCGGCTACGATCTTCTGTAAGGTGGAGGTCCTTCCCCAGACAGGCTGCTCCGATTTGAGCGGATTATCCGCGGTGCCCTACCTCTCTTAAAAGCTTTTCAGCTTTCCTGTCAAGTATAATGGAAAGGAATATGCCTAAGGAGTTGCCTGTGTACTGTGTATTGGATGTGGAAATCTAGTATGGTAAACTAGTGCTTACTTACAAAGTATCACAATTAATTAACTGATACCAATTTATTATCATTTTAAATTACAGTTTCCGTGTACTCATCAAAATACTTACCTACCTATAGCATAGGTAGGTAAGTATTTTCAGTGCCTATGGGCATACATCGACGATTCTGCGTGTGACTAACAGTACGGAACAAATAGTCATAGATTAGAGAATTACCTACTACGTATGTGCATAGCTGAAATGTACACTGTTCTATGAATGTAGGGAAATTACCTTTTTATTTCCACAATCACGTTATATCCACTGACTAATTAACGCAGAACCGATGGCTGGTGGGGCAGGAAGGTTCTAGAATGGTAGGACGGCTGCCTATAAGAAAGTCAGACGACCTAAAGAAAGTCGCAGAAAGCCGCTCTGGATGCAGGCTGCCAACCGGTCGCGCTGGAACGTTAGGCTGGGACCTATGTCCAGCAGTAGACTTCTTGTAGCTGAGATAATGATGGATGACTAATATAAAGTAAAGGTAATTTTGTCCTATTTTTTTTTGAAAGCGAATGGCAAACAGGCGTCACCAAATTATGATTGAAATGACGAGATCATTTATATCATTTTTGTGCAACACACCACACACCATCATTGAACTATTAAATAAATCTAGTCTGTACGTACAAGTGCCGATGACGTTTACATGTGGAGGCCGGTCATTTTAATACAGCCAATAAAGTTTAATAAAAGCTAATTGGTTTTGTGCCTTCGACTCCATTAATTTATAAATAGCTGGGGTTAATAATTGCACGTTTAAAATATATTGTGGACTTTGATATATCTATGAACTCATCCCTATTGACTAATAAATTGACTATGTCTATACTTGTGTTTTCAATTTCACATTTCACGTTCATTTTGTGTATCAACTGTCAATTCGTCTTGTGTCTAGCACCGTAGGTACTATTTAATAAGCTGCAACTAGCTATGGTTCCTCTGAGATGCATTATCGAAAAACCAGATTTGTAGTGGTTCCAAACCCTCTGATCTTACTAAATATGAAATTAGCGTGAAAATATGTAGTCTTGCAATTTTCTACGAAATAGTATGGTCCCACTGTTAAAATGCACTCGAACCAAAATCAAAAAAGAACTTAACAAGACAAGTAATTTAATTTTATGTATTAAGTATATGACTCCAATTATACACGATCAAGAAGAACAACGTATGTACACAAAGAAAATGTTTACAATTTATGATAACCCCGTACAGATGGCAATTAACACTGTAGTATCAGAATAGACTTTGATCACTTTTAATGTGGCCTTATCAACATTAACCCCTGTAGCCTAATTGCTCATCCCTAGGTTCGATTCCCATCATTTCAATATTTTAATATCGGCTATCTGGAGATAGCAGATTTGGAAATCTGACTGTGATTACTAAAAATTATGCTGAAATACATACATATTTAAAAATTGTATATTTGGTACACAGAAAATAAAATAAATGAATAACAAAAACCAGTTTATAGACTAATAACATTTTGTGCAATAAAGGTGTCCGCTCAGCATGTGACGTTGTGTGAGCCACCACGCTGCTGGTGTTCCGACAATGCCATTTTACAAAAAAAAAATATTAAAAAAAAGAGAAAAAAAAAATGTGCTATTATTTAGCTCTAGGTTGAAATACATATTATTTTATATTTTTTTACTTTGTTTAGGATACTTGATATAGCAAGCATTTCTTTGTATTCCTTTTTATAAGACATACTTAGACTTCTCGGGAGAATAAGAGAAGTAGTGTTCGTATGACAAAGTTTCCTCTTTTGCCATTCAGCGTTAAAAAAATGTAACATGCCGAGGTCGCTAAGCAATCAATGACATGCGGCCGGAATCTGTGGGTTGCAAATTATAAACGGGGTTCGTTACAAAAGTTCAAAGGCTTCCTGATTTCCTGGAAAAGAGTAAATTACTGACACGTCGTCGTCGAGAGGAATTATTGTGATATGGTAACCCTCTATAGGGATCAGATCATATTAATAATCACAGACCATGCCTACTTGCCCTTAAATTCTCGTCGGTTTCTCCGACTTTGCGCAATAAAATTATTCAGACGGACAGTTAGACAAATATATGTACCTAATTATCTATTGTGTACGCATATCCTTGCACTTGTTTAATTTGGGATCAAGAATATTTCTCTATCTACTGATAATTTTGATTACATTTAAAATATTTTAATGTAAATATTGTAAATAAAAATCAAATAACGTAGTAAACAATTTTATTCATTACAATAATATTTACACTTATGATACAAAATCATACACTTACATCTTCATACTATCAAATATACTCGAATGGTATATGGCATGCCCTTCTAACGACTAGAAGAGGCAATTGAGGCAGGCACACCACACAAAATATTGCGAAGGGACTAAATAATATACAAGCTCCCAGCCACGCCATTAGAAACCACGAGGGAACCATAATGACTTGTTCCAACATATTATTGCATACAAATTTCAAAATAGTTCATAATTCTAGTATAACTATGTCGAATTGTATTTTATCAGACGATCTGTAGAACAGCTTCGCTAGCAGTCGCGTACGTCTAGGAACGCCACCTGAAACAAGAAACGATAGTATTTTTAATCAAAACAAAACAAAAAAAGTATTTATGTATGTACGTCTGTGGGTACTTGTAACAACTCAACGGGGCTTAATGAGAATAACCAAATTTTGTATAATATGCAATTTAAAGTATTTTGACTTTCCAGATAATAAGACTAGTTGGAAGTATAAGAACACTTTACATTTGAAGCCAAATTCTTCTCAAATTCATTGACAACTATGTTAATGACTGTGACTGTGTTGAAAGATACTACATCTAACAAGTTTTTTTTAAGTTACACTAGTAAGTGGGAATTGCTTCCTATAAGGTAACTTGCTTGGTATCTCGTTTCTTGGGGAGTGGTGGTC
Organism: Endotricha flammealis; assembly: GCA_905163395.2. Taxonomy (NCBI): domain Eukaryota; kingdom Metazoa; phylum Arthropoda; class Insecta; order Lepidoptera; family Pyralidae; genus Endotricha; species Endotricha flammealis. Next base: position 5,971,034 of record LR990853.1, read on the forward strand.
GCTCTGTTTAGAATGACCGTACAAACCAAGAGATAGATTCGTAATGTTGTCGAACTAAACAAAATTATAATTTAAATTAATACGTATCTTAATTATAACTTTACTAAGTTCTAGTTAGCCCTAATGTATTGGAGTGGTAGAGAATTAATTAATTGTGCTTGTTCGACCAGGAAAGTACCACCCTCTGACAGAATAAGAGCCGCACGCTCGTTTTCCAACATATTCCATTAAAAAAATTACAGTTGTTGTATGATTTTCAGTCAGGTAATAACCATGTCCATAATTTTGTCAAATAATTATATCTATAATTATACCTACTCTACAAGTTGGAGATAAATATTTTATTGTCGAATAGCTTACCGAGGAAAGCTTTAATCATAACATCATGTTATGCAGACGAAGTTGCTCTTAACAACTAGATATTAGGAGATAAATGATCTCTTTCACCGGCCAGCTCTAGTAAAAGCATATTAGTAGTAACTCTTACTACTTAATTGGCATGAGTAAGGGCAAATCTACATTACAGCTGGTTGATGAAAATGGATATAAGTGGGTTTATTATCCCAAACTACTAGTTTTGAGAGAAATTACCAATTTGAACGAAAGATCTATATTTCTCTAGAAATGTCCATTTGTCTTAGTAAACCATCTAGTAAACGGACAGATATTAATGGAGAGGTGCATTATCCTGCTTCTGTCAGGAGTATACAAAATTGAGTTCAAAGTTAAGTCTGCTGTTAGTGTACATCTTGTTATTCTGCTTACTAAGTACAAGTACTAACAAACAAACGATTGGTATGTTTTAGCGTATTCTTAACTTAAAAATAAACGAGAGAGGGCTGGAGAACGTCTAGTCTATTAATAAACATATTTAGTCGTATATAAACAAAGTACAGCCAAGATTTAAATAAAAAATTGTTTTTGTCACTTTTGGTCTTATATTTTAATGAGTATTAAGATTTATAATAATTTTGTATATTATATTCGTTCGCGTAGAAAACACTATCGGGATATTTTACTATGAATTATTTTTACCGTTTTTGCAACATTTTTCACTGATGCTTCGCTCCTATTGGTGGCAGCGTTAATGTTATATAGCTTAAAGTCTTCCTCGACAAATGGACTATTCAACACAAAAATATTTTTTCAATTCGAACCAGTAGTCCCTGAGATTAGCGCGTTCAAACAAACAAACTCTTCAGCTTTATAATATTCGTATAGATAAAATATACTGAATTTCACGCATCAACATGAAGTCTGTTTTCAGTGTTACTAATACTTAGATAAATAATATCGGATCTAATTATAGTATATGACCAAATAATAATTATAATGTATTCGTGTTGACCTCTTTATCATTATGAAGATATGGAATTGGTGATTGTTTAGCATATTTGCATTTTAGATAACCTCAACACTCAACAGTTTTTATTACATACAAGAATGTTCTCAACGACTACGACGCAAATTATATTTTATCTGACCCTACTATATTTGCGCGTGTCAAACGGACTGTTGGCTAGCAACTATGTTCAGATTCTTTGAGTATTGGATTCTTCAGAAAAGGTTTCAAAGATCATACAGTAGTATAATAATGCTTATGGTACTTCAAATGTCCATTGGCTGCGGTGACTCATATTATGCGTTTATCACCTTAATGGTATAAAAAATATATTTGAATAAATAAATATTTTTGAGCAGATGTCGAAATACTTTAGTCATAATATCAGAGTATAGTAATGATGACGTTTACACAAAAAAACTGCTTTTTGTGTCTAAGGCTTAGACTAAATCGGCCTAGAATTATGTTAGGAGAACACTAATGGATTACTGACTTCTTTTTTGTGTCTAAGGCTGAGACTAAATCACGTTAAACTAGTCCCAGCTGTTGCAGTTAGATGACAGTCATTTACTACGACCGTCAGGTGGCTTGGATGACCTCCAACCCGCAGTTCACCGTCATGGCGGAGTATATAATAAATTATGTTTCTACTTTGCTTTATATATTTATATTAATACATACATCAACGTTATAAATATAAATAAGTCATAAATATACCTTAATACCTTGTCACTTTTGTATTTAATTTTAATTACTTACTTTAGAATTTTGAGTGAACATATCACAATGTTTGTGATATGTTCAATCCTAAGGTTCAATCAAAATTCTACATTCTAAGTTTAAAATGTCACATAAATAAACATAGTTATCAGGCTAATCATGATATTATTATTCGTTTATTTGAAGTAAAAAGCCGCTATGTATGACGAATTTCAGAACGGGTCTTGACAATGACATGCGTTGAGTAGGCGTTATCATGAGCTTATCAAATCTTTAGGTATTGTTTAAAGAAACATTATATCAGTCAGCTATAAATAATATTCTACAAAACATCTATTTAATATCAATTTGATAAAATTCGATAAATGGGATAAGAAGTTTGATGACACGAAAACAAAGAAAAAAAGTCAATTGTGTATTTTTTTTTCTTTCTAATTTGTTTTTGATTTGTTGTTTTGTGAGTTCCAAGGCTCGTGTTTTATTTCTTCAGCACTTCAGATACTCTTAGAATAAGAATTGCCTTTTCGGAATTCCCATAGGCTTTCGGTATCGATATCTTAACTTTTTTATATATGTATGTATTATGTATATCTCTACTTTTAATACCACGTATAAGTAAATAAATAAATATCAAATCATCCCACTTCAGGAATAAGGGTCTCCCTTCAATCGAAGGGGACTAGAATGTACTCCGGAATGAAGATGAATAAGTACCTAAGTACAGTAGATTTAGGACCACTTTTATTATTTTTTAAACAAAAAATAATAAAAGTGGTCCTAAATCTATTATGTATTTGGCAAGGAATAGATATTCGTATGAGATACTTGGCATCTAAGTTAATGGCATGTGAAATAAATGAGAGCAATTTCTTTGTTCAGTGTGTGAATGGAACTTTGTATTTATTGGCAGTAAAAACCATCTATCAATAATAATATCATTTGCCACAGTCACATACGGTAGTGGATTGAGGCCAAAAATGCATGTGAATTATTCTCACGTTCAAATTGCATGCGACGACTTGCGTAATAAACAACGATGCAAATATACTGTCTACGTCCTTGATACAGATTTTATTTTTCTGTGATATTAAATTGTTCTACTTTATTTTATTTTTGTGCTAGCTGTTACCCGCGGCTCCGCCCGCGTGGTCAAGGGAAAATGACAATAATTTTTCCCATGGGAATCTCTTTATGCCGTGGGAAAAAAGTTGCCTATGTCACTCTCCAGACCTTAAACTATCCCCAATAAAAAAATCATATCAATCCGTTCATTACTTTCGACGTGAAGGGAGGACAAACAAACAAACACACTTTCACATTTATAATATTATGTAGTATGGATAGTATGTTGTTTTAAAGTAAAGGTGTAGATATGCACACGGGGCATTTTAGAAGCACGTTTCTGCATCATAATCAAATGTTTTATTGCGAACCCAGTGTAAAAAAGGTCTTATTCAATAGTAAATAATATCATGTTAAAATAAAAAATAATAGTATGCAACTTTAGTACAGCACTGTTTTGAAGCACATGCTTCCGCCACCGCTAACTTCGAATCCGCGACCTTAGGGTTTTATGAGTTGTTGTTAAATTCTACCTGTGTTATTTTATAACAAAATATTAATTAACTTTTAAGCTAAATATGCCTTCTCGTCCAGCGGCTTCCTGCGACTTTCCTTACTTCAGGCCGCTGCGCGATACAGAATAAAAAAAAAATTACCTCTATTTGATATCTACATTAATTATGTACAGTTTCTAAGAGGTCTTAATTACTCGCACAAGTCGCACACCATTTTGGGCTCATTAAGTTTATTATCTTCCAAATTATATAATACGGGGTTAATTTAATTAACAATTTACGTAACTAATTTTGTCACTCCTTTTAGTTCCTTATGACCTCTGAAGTTACTAATACAATAAATGTTTGTATATGTGAATGTGTGTTAATAATACGCAAAAACTTTTAATGAAGTATGGTACAAATATGAATTAAACTAAGAAATAATATATGGTATTTGCCAGCAATCTATATGTATATTTGCGAATAAAACACAGCGGTTCTCATGGAAAGGGAGTTGTAGTATTTGTACGAGCTAACCCAGTTGAGCTAGCATTTTTATAATGTTGCTATTATCAAGGAAAATATTTTTTCGTTGTGTCTTACTTACGGGTTATTAAGTACACTTCAAAGTTTCCTTCATAAGAAGTTACTTTGGGCAATTTAGAAATATTTCATAATAAAAAGTAGCCCATGTTTTATAATAAGCAGCTTATAGACTGACGGTTTTGAGCGTTCTTTTCAATCTTCGATAAATTTATGGGGGCATTTTAACAGAGAGACTAATACAATTTTGTGTAATAACACAAAATATTCAATGGTATTAATGAAATACTGTAAGTATTATATCTGTGATTGAATTGATATTTTGTTAGAAGTTTAGAAATACGTATTTCTGGAAGTAATTTTTGACGCGTTGCCTCGGGCGACGACGTTCGGAAGATCGACGACAAGTGATCTTTACTTAAATCTCACTGGGTTTACAATGCTTTTCTCTCTATTGAATATTTATTCATATTATGAAACAAAGTCGATTTCCGTGTGTCTGTTTGTATAACCCTAGTCTCCTCATAAACCACGCAACGGTATTTGATTTTATCGTTTCGCCGGTTTTAGGAAACTACGCAACCTATTTTCGCTATAAATGTTATTCTATCGATTTTCCCATGGGTATTGGAATAATAGAATTGCAGTACAGCTAATACAGCATAGTACGTACGTAGTTATATTAAAAAATGCGATTACTTACACGCCATGTATGCTATGTTAGCTTGACCCCATTATTATGATTGCATTAACAAAAATAAACGGTGTCCGTACACAGCCCGATTACGTTCAAATCGAACCTACGACCAGTCCACAAAATTATTTAGAACAGTTATAGAATTTTTATATCATATTATTATTATTATTTTATTTACTATTAGTTTAATAAAAATATACAATGTAATGTAAATTTCGTTTTCTAACATATAATTAGATTAATAATCGCCCTTGTACCAATATTCTATAACAAAGTTCATTACACTGGAAGGCATACCTACACTGTGTAATAAATAACAACAACATTGAATGATTGAGTGACTATGAACAATAGATACAGGTCTTCCATTGCGCTTCGATATCACTAACATCGAATTAGTATTTATCAATATACCTCCAACGTGAAGGAAAACCATCAGGAAAACAAGGAAATTAAATTTTGCGCACACTTACAGTTTGTACCGGAAATATGTACATAATGTTATGTTCTCGTCTTTGTCTTTGTCCATTCTTCACGTAGGTGTGTCCATAACCTTCCTATTCGATTATTTGCATACAGGGTTTCACAAGCTTTGGTCTACGACCTCCATATACGCAATACTTAAAGTTGTTTACCTCCAATTTTTTTATGGACATAACCATTGAATTTATATCAATATTTATTGATGATACAGGGGCACGTGATGACGTCAATACCCCATATTATGTCTAATTCATTCCTGCCATAAACGTGTTTTGCTACCGGCCAAAACCGGTTTGTTGACAGCTGTGTCAATGTTAAGTTTATTTTTTGATTTTCAGGAATTAAAGTCAAATATTTGTACGTCTGGATGTGTCATAATAAACATTGTTGTTTGGTGACCGTGTTATCTTAATTTGGCGCCAGTTTTTATTTATCCTAATTCAAGTGTACCGATTTGTAATGTCAATCTTATATTTTTTTTCTAAATAAACTTTTAGAAAAAATATTATACGCTTTTTATATCACATAATGTTAAAATTTGTGAAATTTATACCAAAGAATCTTCAAGACAATCTTTGAAACGTCCGAAAACAACTTTTATCAATAAAAGTCTTGGAAAATAATAATATGTTTTAAGGTTTAAGACAATAAAAAATGTGAGTTTTTAAATTATTGAAATACTTATAAGTTGCTTTTCAATAATTTAAGTGTTTGCCAATGCTAATAATTTGAGGCTTAAATTTTTGATTAATATAAATTAAGCAACTTTTTTGTTTGGTTTAACTCGTCCAATAATATTACTATTAAAGTAGCATATCACTTGTCTTAGCAATGAAAACGTTCAACAAATTACTTTCGCTGTACTAACATTATGGTAATGAGAGTGATGGTTTACTTAAAATTGCAAGGTTGTTAAGCAATTTGTAGCCAAAAGAACAACAATATGACGTCATCAAATAGATTACAGTGTGTATCGCAATCAGGGCAATTGTATTGTTACTTTATCATGTCATGCAACTGAGTCAGTTGATAGATAACAATAAAAGGATTGTGTTTTGTGTACGTGTCCAAACGAACCGCCCCCTATAAGTTATCATTAGAATATTGCTTAAATTTTTATCTTCTAGTTTATCTTGATAGCCCGGTGAGGATGCGCTGGTAGTTATTGCACTTGGTCACCAGAGGGCGCGGTTTTGCTATGGCCATAGATTAATATTGTCATTTGTTTGTTCTCGAATCTGGGTGTTTTCTATGTATTATAAGTACTTATTTGACGACCTCCGTGGCGTAATAGTTACCACGCCAGACCGCCGCCACCCAGGATGTCCCGTGTTCGATCCCCGGTCGGGTCATGATGAAAAACGAACTTTTTCTGATTGGCCTCGGGTCTTGGATGTTTATCTATATATGTATTTGTTATAAAATATTATATCGTTGAGTTAGTATCCCTATCACAAGTTTCGAACTTACTCTAATACCGAAATATTTTAATGTAAATTTTATTTTCTTTAAATATTTTGTTATGCAAGAGGAAAGTAGATAGCTGGTGGCTGGTCAGTAACTTCACTAACTCACTATATACTCCAGTCAACTTCGCGACTGTGTAGAGCCGGCATTAAAATTTTCTATTATTTAAATGCCTGATTAGTGAGTCATTAGGTTACTTACTGAAATAAAATAATGAAGAATAATATTAATATTCAGCTCGAGTCATTTTCGTTTCAATTATCCGTAAACTGAATTAAACGGACACAGTATTATGTCACTTTATATTCATAGCATCAAAATGTCAATATTGTAAGATATCGGATAATCCTACTGACGTCAAAGGCAGGCTCAGGTGCTAGTTCGGACACAAAAAATATTCTAATATTCCGGGAAGAAGCTTATCGATATTTTGAACACATGGGGCAACTGATATTTTTTACGATACCAACAAAATCTTTGGATAGTAACAAAAAATCTCGATTTCAAGCAAAGCAAATCTATTTACATAAAGGGTAACAAACATTATTTATTAACAGTAAAACGTAATTTATTTATACAAATTTTCGAGTGTTAGTGAATTATCAGCGAGTTTCCTCACAATGTTTTCTTTTACCGTGAAATCCTTAAAAATAATCGCGAAAGATCTTATATATAGATTACTATTTCACTCAAAAACGCCTGATGAGATTGGCTTGAATTTTGGTACACATGTAGTTTATAAGACGGAGTAATACATAGAATAGTATTTATCTTTGTATATCATTCCGAGAACAATTGGATTTCGCGAATAAAACCGCACGCATCTTTTTACATATATTCGAAATCTCATTGTCTGCTCATCAATCAATTCGAAACTATCGATTCACAAAAATAGCAAACATAATTTTGAATCGCTGTTATACAAAGCCCAGTTATAATTTTACTATCTAAATAAACTAAGTAACGACAATGTTTGGATTAAACTATACAGAATTAACGTGTCATATTAATTGATATTAAACAACATAACAACGTTCAATCTAAACTCCCACTTGTAAGGAATGGTTTGATCCTATTAGCTCCATCTAATTTGCTCTCAATGGAATCATTATTAAACTTGCTACAAGGGATAGTAGAATATAGTAAGGGTTCTATATATGCTCCCATGCTAATAAAGGAGATCGTGGCTATATTTAAATCAATCAAATTTTACAAAATACACCAATAATTCTCATCTCTCTTTATCTGTCTAACTGTAGACGATAATGACTGTGGATTTGTGTGTGGGAAGGATCCCAGTGGGAGCAATACAGATGGAGCATATGGGAAAAATCCCTAGGAATACACCTCAAATAAACAAGAGACGGGTTTTGGGTATAATCGGATACGTAACTCAAAGCGAAATCATCTCAAATTGATTTTACCTTGGATTTTGTAAGCACAATATTTCATTACAGTTAACGATGTTACGTTTGTAAATATCTATTTTAATTGTTAGCCGTAAATAAATGAAATAGGAATAAATTTAAATGTTATTTCAGTAATCGGATCAACGTAATATTTATATGACCACATATCGCGGGTGATACGAGTAGAACTACTGTAACCGTGTATCTATGCTTTGTAACCAAACATTATAGATAAAACAGATAAAACTTATTATAGGTGGCCATGCTGCGTTTATGGAATCCCTTCCAGTATTCAGAACCTCGATCGTTCTGAGCCACGGAAGCCTTTAATTAAGCGACTGAATTCGCAGTTTCATAGATTAAATGCTACCCTGCTTTTAGTTCTGTAATGGAGGAGGCTTTACAAACACAATACTAGCTATCCTACCGCTACTCAGACTAAAATTTAGCTTTACCTATGGTTTATAAAGTATGGGTTCTATGTAAACGAGCGAAGGTTAATAAAAATATGAATTTCATACTAGGAAATTAAAATGATTTTATTTATGACAATAACAGAACTCTTTATAAAACTTTGAAATTAAACTAAATCAAAACAAAATTGTTGGGCACATTCTTGCCCTTATTTTAAGACAATAAATGTACCTTTTAAGGCGGTTTCCTTGCAGAGATTCGGTTTTTGGACGTTTTGCCCATGCCTTTATCTTTGCGCCTGCTCACCGAAGTAGGTTGCACCTTTATTTTGCTAAAGTTACAAAAAGCCTTGTGTGATTGCAGGAAAGATTCGTCAAAGTCCTTTTTGATCTGAGATCGGGGAGCATTAATCGGAAATCCCTACCGCGTGTCAACTCGTACCTATAATGCTTCCTAGGGATCTGAATAGAGGAAGCTTTTTTTATTATATACTATTGAATTCTGAACCGGAAATAATACCCGAATCCAGATCGTTCGCAGCTCTGAATAGTGGAATGTGTTATTCTGACGTCAGGATGGCCAGTCACCTTCTAATTCACAAAATGTTCAAAACTCTTTCGAATCATCTAATACCTTTTTTTTGTAATACCCTTATTGACAAATTATTCCACCTTGAATTTTATGGCCATTTTAAAGTATTGATTGAAAGACAACATTAAAATCATGTTGTGTTAACTGCTGATCTCATAATATTATGTGTCAAGATTGTTTAGATGGCGGAAAACTGGTTTTTTGACATTGAAGTCGTTAAGACGAACTATGTTGGCAATATCCGAATCCTATGTTTATTATGATTATGTGCATACTATTCCGAAAACATTTTCACAATGCCAAAATCAATGGTGAAGTCGTTCCAGTAAGTCACTCTAAGATATTGTGGGTTCGATTCCCAGTCTAAAAAATTATTTGTTTCTTATCTAATTGTGGCGTGTGGTGTTAACCAAACACCACAGGCGACTTAAAAACCATAATTCTAATATCGATCTAATCTAAACCAATCCTTTAGAGAGAATTTACGATTATTGCGCTGTTTACCAAAAAGATTCAATTTGGAATAATTACACAATTTGTGGAAAATATTAATATTGAAATTAAAACACGCTTTATAATTCCTAATTCTTTATCAAATGAAGAACGATTTCACCGGCGTTCGTATAAATAAAATAAACCTATTTGTGAACGTAAACGTAAACAAACCGTACTGACCGTAACAAGTATGTCCTTTGCTGAATGCGGGTTCGTTATCCTGGGATTGCAAAATGCAACACGTGATCCATTTTAAACAGCACTATCACACAACAATACACTGCTATTTGTCTGGTATTTGTTTGTGGTCCAACAGCGAACTGCGTGGTTTGAGAGCTCTGCCAGCGCAGGCGCACGCAACCGTTGGTTTCGACACAGCGAGCGGCGATACCGCAGCGTCACCGTCTCCTTCGCACGCGGGCGTACAGCACTGTCCACGTGAGACCACCGCATCTTGCCAGCTGCACTGGTCGACCTTCAGCATCTACCACGATTGCTAATGAGCGTTTTGCAACACCCCGCTCGGAGTTCCCTCCTTACACCGCATACTTTCGACCAGTATATGACCATTTTAATAATTTAGAGCACTTAAAACAAGTAGCTGGTTTTACTTGCATTTAGGTCAAACTGACGTTGTTTTAATAACAATGTGCTTTTGAAATAGTTATGGTTTTGAGTTTAAAAAAATAACAATCGTTATTTGTTTCAGTGGTACGTTATATCTCGTTACAGAAACCACCACGACAGGGCTTTATTAGGGCCTGTATTCACTTTGATGAGTGCGAGAGCAGGTGATTAGTAACTGAGCGTGATTCACCCTCAACTACTACGATGCAAAAGATTTGGCTAGTAGAATTTTTAGTACTGAGGGCGATTCACCCTCGATTACTAATCACCTGCATTCGCACTAATCAAAGTGATTCCAGTCCTTCACTTAGGCCAAACGTTATTTATTTTAAATCACAGAAGATGTATTGATATGGGCTCCTATTGTGTGAACAGAAACTATAAGAACTAAGGATTCCGTCACACAATGCTTATAAATCATGTTTTCCTTGGTGGTATGAGTTTTTGTGATTTGATTTATTATAATAACAAATACTAAGTGCTAGCGATAGCGTAATAAATGTGCTAATATTGTACACACGAATATTGTTTTTTATTATACTTATTGACAGTCAGTTTGTGAGTTTCTTTATAATGTTAGGCGTTCAAAAGCTATTGGAATTGAATACTTAGACTAGACTTTTAAAATGATTGAGCACAGCCGATGGCTGGCTCTCGCGTCAACTCGTGAACGGGTGCCGCCTGGTCTGCTCATTTTTATTGGTACCGATTTATTTCTTTTATTTAAGTGTAACGCAACACTATTATTGACACGACACTCCGCGGATTTTTTTTCATACCTACATGTTTTATAATTTTTATTTGTAAAAATTTAGAAGAAAAAAAAAGTAGGTATCTGATGGACATAAAAGGCCGTAACCGGTTTTATTTCGCCGTTTCTTTTACCGGTGGTCATTTTGCTTTGTTTCCAAAATGGTGGTAGTTTATAGAGTAGCTTATTTACAGAATAATAATATGTGTTATTGTGTTACATTCATTGTAAATGACGTGCCTAAAGTGCCCGCGAGGGTCCACAGAATAAATTATTTTTTAATTTGAATTTGGAAAAAAAAGGACTTTAAAAATAATATTTTATATCACAACAAAATACAGAATACAGATTAAATAAATCTCAATATATTATGATGAAATTCTCTTCGTGTGAACAAACGCATCGTTGCAGTTGTAGAGCACAATTTGAAGGGACAGAAGAGTTTTGGTGCAGCTTGAAAACTCACACTCGGAACGAAGCTAACGAACTTCATTAAATGTCGAGAAGTTAAGCTGTTGTTCAACATTAATAATTGTTTATATCCCAGTTAACCCAGCTAACTTACTCTTGCATAAATTCACTATTTTAATTTCAATCCTGTATAATTTTTCGGCAAATACTAATCATCTTGAAACTGAATAATATACCTTGCTCTCTATTTGGTTAGCGTACAAACCGATTTCATTTAGTTTAATATTTAGTCAGTGCGAGCGCTAAATATTGTAGTCTGTTTTTGAGTCCTGACCTACGACGGGAGTACCTTTTTTCTGCTATATTATTTAAAAGAAGGTACATATAAATTTCTTATATGCGTATTAATTTCAACAGTACATAGGGTACAGTAGAAACTATTATTTGAAATACATTTCATTCAAATCACAAGAGTAATCCCCTCATCATGATACATATTCATCAAAATTCAATGATGATCAAGCGGCAAAATGTTCAAGATTAACTGAGAGGGGAGACCAGATCTATACTTATTTATGGCGTTATAAAAAAAAGACAGAAAACGATACATATTCTCAGTTAATACGCTGGCAATGACGATTTACTGAATTGGCGATAGGCCAGAATAAAAGATATACACGTGCATTTTTTCATCATTTTGCACATCTATTTAAAATGTAGTTACCAAAGAAACTGATATCGCCGAATGTGAATTTATAGATGAGTAGCAGATACACGATTTATAAAACGACTTACCAGAATTGTGATACACATTACAGACATTAAAAACCTGGTTTACTACTACCGTAAGTACCTACAGCTAAGTCAAATAAGCATACAATTTTATTAATTAGTCACAGTCATTATATAGAAGTGTCAATATATTTATTTCAATCCTCATATACAAGTGAATTAACCCACATGGTAACTTATTTTAACGACGTTGTAGGGATATATAACTGACCTTTTCTGTATACACAGATCAAACATCTACCTTGATTTAAATAAAGACTGTAGCTAGCTGATTTTTATGTGTTACTCATACTCACATCATCCACAAATATTCCTCGTTGTTTTTGCTCGTCTGCCTCTGAAGTGACCCGAATTGCGTACCTGTTGAATAAAACAAACGAATGTACATTTTGTTGGGTATAAAGTCAAAAGTTTTAAATTCGTTTATACTAGAGATAGCGATGGAAAGCGATTTGTTATAAAAAATTTTTTTTTTTACAGATTTGCGTTGGGAAACCAATAACTATCACTTTCGGTACATAATAATTAATCCATTTATTTGTCTTTACAACTTAGCACAATATAACACACGTCACTATTTTAAGTTGTAGAGACCCAGTGCCTGAACTGTGCATAATGTTTCTACTTATCTGTGAAAATATACCACAAAATTTCAATCCTTAAGTATTTAAAAATACAATGAATATAATCAAAGTGAAAAAAAAATCTAAAAGGTTTTCGCTTCGTAATCTTCATTTAAACTTTGTAACGAACTTAACATAAATAAATTGGAGTTTTATTTTTAATTTTTAACCTGCTACGAGATAGTCTAGGAGAGATAGTGAAAGAACGGATAGAAGTTTCTAAAACCACAATGAATGTTTAATTTCAAGAATGAAACTTTGTTACGGGACTCTTAGAAGTGGGAACGTAAAATTAAGTAATTCTTAAGATTGGTTAGACTTTGTTTTATTTTTGCAAAAAGAAAACTTGTCAGCTTGTATTATTTCACTGTTTTTGCTTCAATATAAAATTATAATATTTTATAGGAGCCACTACTGTTTTCATAAATAATTTATACAATGTATGGATAAAATATAAATAATAGAGTGGCTTCAGTTCTTGACACAATTTGTTACATAGAGCAATGACATCACCTTAGGACACCACTTTTAATGTTATCAAAACTACTTGAATATCTACTACAATTTAACACAGTTTTACTAAGTTAGTAATTCATTATTAAGTACTAACTTATTTATTTTATTTTTAACAACTGTCATATATGTTGTAGTCCTCTAGGAAAAGGTTCAAGTCAGTGTCAATATACATAAACTGTTACTCAAAAACTTCAGAGAAACATACATAATATTTTATAATGACTGTAAATCTGATCGTTACGTACAAATATAAAGAAATAATTTATAAAAAAAATTGTTGTCATACAGCCAACAGGGTTACGTCCTTGATGCATACAGCTTAATAAAAAAGTTTTATTATACAATGGTGTAGTAATACTAAGTTGATAAGTCAATTATTTATGAAAATGTCAAACTAATTGATTTTTCTAGTCATAACTAGGTAACTAGGTAAATTATTTAAATATATTATATTGGTATGATAACATTTGTTTGAAGGCGAAACTTAAATAAGTCGCCAATTTATCTTATCCAAGGATTTTTTTATCGATTTATCGATATGTCGTAACAGTCGACGGCTTGATACCACTAAACCCATGATTACGTTTTATATACAACTCAATACGTAATGTAATCGTCTACATTTCAGATGTTATGTAGTTCTAGAAATTTCTTAAAAATGAGTCAAACACTACGTCTCTGACTCATGTTCTGCGATATTTTTTTCTTTTCATCATTTTGCGTATGACTTGAGTTCGAGCATTCTATTCTATTTAAATGAACAATGGTAAAATATCCATCGTATTAGAGCCTTATGCAACAGACATACTATAGGTCTCCTACACATATTTGCGATGCTATGCGAATTCTCACCTGGGGCGGTGAGGTGAAAAAAATCTTTTTTCAAAATATATATTATGAAATACAGACAAAAGGTTTAAAAACAACAAAAAGTATAGGTAAGTAGTAGTTTTTTGACCAAATAAGGGTTAAAACGTTAACACATTGTGGATGCATCAACATGGAAGTAAGTCAATGAATCAACGCACGTCATCAATGCTATACGGCACGGTAAGCGGAATTTAACGGTGCCCTAATACGGGCTCTACACTCTCGCGATGTTAACCGTAATGAAGTGAAGTGAGGTATGAAGTTAGAAGACGAAGGAAAAGTAAAGACGAAGTCCGACAAAGACGTCCACACTCTCGTTTTCGCTTAACTTTGTGTGAATGTAGAGCCCGCAATTGATATGCCTACATCCATATCTTTTTTAACCGTAGACACTCCGAATTTTTATTATTAAAACAATTCTAATTTTACCTTTATGGATTTTACCTTTATGGATAAATAGAATATGTTTTATTTGGGATACACTACAATATACATTTAAATACCTTTTCTACCTTGCTATCATTGAGAAATTGATTGGGATAATAATATTCAAAGTTGAGAACAAAAGGTACAAGACAAGAGGTATACCGTAAGTGCCGTAACTAAAAATTCGAAGATTAATCATGTTTTACTTGAATATGTGTTGTTCTTATTCATTTCATATCGCGTAATGGCTCATCAGTAAGCTGTCGAGGACAAACGCCGACGTCGCACGCTACTCATGACAAAGGTAAACCTTGGAATACCTACTCAGATGCTGGGTTATTATTAAAGTTCTTTTCATACTGAGTACTAACGACGCAAATTAGCACAAAGTATTGTCACTTAAAATGATTCTGTAAACAAATGACATACGTATTTTGTAATTTGTTTACAAAATCAAGCAGCAACAAAAAAGCTGTCACGACCGAGTAGCAAACTTACTTTTACAAGGTTAAGATTTTTTTTAATTTTGTCTTCCTTCAGATCTAATGTATCTGTATATTAAAATTAAACAATATTGATTTTAAGATTTCACAGGTTTTATTGAACAATAAAGTTCGACAAACTATTAGTTCAAAACACTATCATTTAATTTTACTGGAAATTCTGTGACAAGTGTAGGTTAGCACGGAATATTGATGTACATATTAGTTCCTTTTTATAAAGTCTGTAAAAATAGCAAGTGCCTCTTGTTTATGTTGATTTTGTTATGTACTTGAAATTACCTTTGTTCAGAATCTATTCGGGCTCATGGCTAACCACTATAACTGGTTTACGTTCGTTTGACACGATACAATGCAAGTTACATTTAGCTCATATGTTCATTCATTTATTGTATTGCTTATTATAATACTCGGCACACAAAGTTGACCGAGGTTAGTTGTGAGAGTATGGAGAGGACAGTTTGTCTTACTTCGATAAATTTTTCTTTGTATTCTGATTTTGTCTAGTAATGTAGAGTCGAGGTAGACGGGAGCAGGGCCAGCAAAAAGTGTTTACAAAAATATTCGAATTAGATAAGTACCTACTTCAATATATTTTTTTTGTCATGCCTATATATTGCTTGACTAGTTTTTATAGCAAAACCGCAAAATCATTCTAACTCGTAGATCGATGTTTGATGAAAAATATTATGTGAAAACTTCTAATAGAGATCTGATTTTTTTTCCAGAACGAACGTTTTCTGTACTGATAAAAAAACATAATCTATTACGTCATCAGTTCATCGGGGCCCGCATTTTGGAGTGATTCACAATTTCACACTGATGATTAAAAGTGGTAATTTATAAATTTGCATATTAACTAATATTTGTAATTTATTAATTACCACTTTCTAAATCTATTATCATGTTTTTTTTTTTTTATTGATTTGGTTACCAAAAAAAGAACGACTCTGAAAAACGTAGACACAGTGGTTTTCTGCGAGCTTTCAGGGTTTTGGACCGGGCGTTAATCAGTCACTCAGAATTTAATTTAATTTAATTTTACATAAGTATTTTATATAAATTTATGACTCAACATTGACTTTAATAATCTTTTTTGTGATATCTCCACATAACGAGTCTCATAAAGGAGGGGTGTGACCAGATTAGACGTGGTTGCTAACAATTTTACACCACGTGTCGATTTTGTAATGTAAACTTTAGAATATGTATAATGTATTATCATCATGACATGTAATACCAAAAATATTATTCCACTAGTGTTGTAACACAAATTACGCTACGTTGTTGCAGATTGACTGCGATGCGGAACGTTGCAATACAAAATGAACCAAGAAATTTATTTTTTTCGTAACCAACAATTAGGTAAACATTTCCATTACTAAATGATTTTAGTCTTTTCTTTTGGACTAAGAGTCGCCTTAGCAGCAGAGGAGAGAATAATCTTAGATCATCAAAAATGCTAAGAAACAATATTCTATATTTGTCATAAGGACTCTACGAAACACATAAAAAAATCGAGCTATTATTTTTAAGGAGTTTGAACTTTGTGAATTCTCTTTTTGTGAATATGTTGAGAAGAACACACTAAAATATTAATTTAAAAAATTTAAGTATGTAAACGTTAGAATAATAGTGAATACATAATTTTTATAAGCGTTTTAAATAACAATGTATCATCGACGGGCAAAGTCGTCAGTATAAAACATCAATGCTTATGCTAATATAGTTTTTTTTCTTGCACAATATATTAAGAGCTGAGAACAGATTGGTGATTTCATCATTGGGATTAACATAATATTTTTATATTACTTTACTTACTTGACTGACAAGTTTGGGTAGTAGAGGTGGCACTATTTTCACTCTCGGTGCGACTCCTTTGGGTGAACAATAAATTCCATGGGTTATAATTGGAGAAATGTGAACTATTTTGATTTTTTGACACGTTCTTGTTGTTAGAATTCATAATTTTAAAAGTATAAAGTAATTATTAACAATTAAACGTTACAAAATAATCGCTTGGGAGACTCTCGCGCACGCCGACTTAAAATACAATAACAAACTAAACAGATGCCGGCTGCATTCGATAACCAACTATGTTTTGAGCCGATCCCACCCGAAGACATACGGAAACGCCCGAAATGGCATTTACGCTGTGGACCTTGTCCAATCACCACAAAGGCTTATTATTATGCCAAATTATAGTTAGAATACACTGGGGGCCGGAATCCGGTTTGTTAATATAAACGATTAACACTACAATTATATCAAAAGTTATTCTATAACTCAGTAATACGTAGAAGTAATATTTTTCGGTCTTCCTGTTTATTCAATACATGTGGCATTGAGATTTACCTACGTATTTTTATATTAGTTTTTATAAGTACTACTCTAGGGATTTTTAGCAAGTACAGTAACAAGTTCGTATGTACCTATGGCATCTACAGGATTAACTACATCTTATCTTAGTATCAAGTGAGGCGAGTGACTCTCTGCATCTGTTTAGTGGGAAAAAACGCTATTAGGCATCCTGTAAATGGACCATAATAAATCCTTATGTTATTAGGAATGCTCACAGAGATGGCAGGCTACTTAAAAATAAATTAGATTATGACGTTTGAGTATTTGATACAATGTGTCATCGTATTTGAAACTTGAGTTTCTGACGTACCTACTTACAGTGAGATATTTTGTACAATTTATAAAAAAGTCAACTAAAAAAATAACAAATACCAATATCCAAAATGAAGATCCCTTACTTAGTATCGTTGAACACGCGAGGAGCCTATGAGACTACTGCGGTGATGAAATCATCTCCTGCTGAAGAAGCCCGTAAGATAAGGGCTGAAGACTTCGAATGGGATGACGATTTCACACCTGCTCCACTTACATACTTCGCGGCTCTTACTTTATCCAGAATATTCCACAGAATTAATCCCTTAGAAAGAATCCTACAAAAAGATATTGATATACTTATGGATTTATATCCAGCAGATATACCTCTGATATGCAGCGTTCCACTAATTCGAGTAAGTTTAAAATTTAAATTGGTAAAGTCGCCTTAAAAATATAAAGATTGATTGATAAATGAAATTGCCTCTTTCAGGATGAGCAATATTGGAAAAGGTCGTTTTATACTAAATTTCCATCACGTAAGGAACTAGGAGATATCTTTTGGAAGGGGAAATTTTTATCAGCCTGTCTCCAAGATTACTTGGAGAATGTTAACCCTGATGTTTTTATAGAAGCAGATGCTGTTCAGTTATCAAAATTGGTATATGTACGGTGGCCTCGAAGATAGGAGGACCATTTTAGAAAAAAATCGCTTGCACATCTTGTAAGCGGATCTTTTGTCAGCTCCGTCCTTTTCTTTGTTACCAAACAGGGTTTTTGTTTATTAGAGCCACATGTGTCCACTAGGATGTTGGATGTTGCAACCAAAAATCATCCTAAAGATGGTCCTGCTATCCTCGAGGCGACTGTACCTATATGTAAAAGTAGTCATGAAATTACTAGAAGAAAGAGAGAAACTCTATTGGACAATAAAGACGATAATACAAATAATTCATTTATAAAAGCTAAGGAATATAATTTAAAAATATCTTATTTAGCCAAATAAAAACTTATAGAACTGCTTCCACGACATCCAAAATATTACATATTCCTTTTCGAAAGGCGACGTACCCAAACACAAAGTTAAAATCTTATCATTTACATAATTGACATGAAAAGAATACGATCATTATAATTATGAATATTTTTTTAGGTCAGCCCATACATTTTCGAATTAGGACTTAACCAGCTACAAATAGTTCGCCAACCTACTCCTCCGACACCGAACGATAATGTCGTCGAGGACGCCTGCCCATTTAGTGTTACCAAAGTTTTCGATCATATACCCCTAGAGCCAGTATTAGCTAGATTGTACAATCTCCAAGAAATATCATTAGTTTTTGGAATTAATGGCCTTCAAGATGGCTACTTGACAAGATATTTTGAGTTTTCTTTGGCCGATTGTGAATCACTTTGTGCAGGACTACAATATTTGGCACATTTGAGATTATTTCGGATCAACCGTAGCAATTTGGACTGTTCCAAAGTGAAGTTGATTTTGCAAAATTTAGTTAAAAAGGAGAGTATTGAAGAACTAGATTTTAACCATTGTAAAATTGGTGATTATGGTATGAAAGCGTTGGGTGGATTTATTTACACGCATTCAAACTTAAAAAGAGTGAGGATAGCCAATAATCGCTTCAAGGAAGTCGGTGTTCAGGGGATCGCTTATGCATTGCAAATGAAGCCCGCTTCTCCTATCGAGCTTTTAGGTAGAGATTTTTTCATTTTATAAATTCCACCATCCATCATTTATTATTAACGTTTATTTCCTCTCAAGAAAAATCTAATCTAATTATTATATTTATAAGCAGATAAAACAGATTGTCTTTTTCTTGCGAGGTGTAGTCTAGAGTACCTATGTAATTTTAAATAAAACTTTATTATATGTTATGTGTATATCTATGGTTATTACACATCTTTTTTAAAGATTTTAGTTTGAATCCAATGTCTTTCGAGTGTGCTACCATATTCGCTGCTGCTTTTGTTCGTTGCAAGGAAAAGCCTCAAACGTTGATTGTCAATTCCTGTGGCTTCAGTGGTGCATCAGCCGAAAAGGTTATTATTATATTTACTTTCATAAGTTATCACTTTTTTCCAGTCATCTTCATCATTATCATCTCAGCCCATTTCTGTTCTCTGTTGAGCATAAGCCTCTCTTATTGTACGCCAACCAACTCGGTCCTGTGCCATTCTTATCCAGGTACGAACTGCGACTTTAGCTACCACCCGTCATCATAATCATATAATTAAAAGATATCTTGTTTTAAAAATCATTCCTATTTTATTTGTTTGTTGTTATTATAAGGTTTTACCGGTATCATTTAGAGTTTTCAATATATAATTTTTTTTTCATAATATTTATGTTTACGTATATGATATGAAGATAAGATATTCCAAGAATTACTTATTGTACACACCATTTATCATCTTCCGGGTAAACTTATCTTCAGATGGCTGGTCTACTAAGTTTGAACCGCGGTTTGACCAGATTAGACATGGCTGCGAACAATTTATCCGGAGAAGCCGAGGACACATTAATAAAAGCCCTTGAACAAAATAGGAAAGTTCTTACGGTGGATTTGCGAAGAACTCGTTAGTTATACATTAATGGTAGTTAGTTATTTTAGTTTTATTAACGTTATTAATAATAGATAATGTATAGACAGACTGTATATGAATCTGCTAAGGTGACTCCGACTGAGCCACAGGTTACAATCGATTTTCTCCGCATCAGGCTGTGGGTTTGCAAATAATCGCTATATCGAATGATGTTCTGCGGTAATTAATTAACCAACCCGCTAATTACCAATGTTTAGTAAAGGATTACCAGTAAATTACAAAATTTACTGGCCGCCGCAGCCCAATCGCTCAGTGCCAAGGCCTCTTTTTGAGACATATTACTTTATTATGCTACTAGTAACTAACTATCATAGTATTTTCTGACATTTTTCAAATGTGAAACGTGACAAAATATTCATATTCATCAACTGAATCTCTATATAGCAGTGTTTGAGATACCAGACTAAAACTTTTTTATGTTTTTCACTTTTGCCTTTATGTAATTTTAGTACATTAAACTTATGGTTTTAGATATATCTGAGAAAACTCAAGCGAAAGTAAATGAATTACTTCTGCGTAATAAAAATCTGATTGGTCAAGAAATGGAGCCTAGTGATGAAATCCCACCGCTGTATCTTAATGAGCCTGAGTACCTTGTGTGGGAGTACAATCCTAATAATCCTGATTACGTACCGGGACGGTACCCAGTACGGGTGCCAGAAATTTGAATTTTTTTGTAGGTTTATTTATGTCATAACTCTTGAGATGTTTTCAAGTCAAGTATTGTTTTTAATAATACATTATATTTTGAAATGTTACTATTTCCTGTGTTTTTATTGTGGTAATGTTATTATTTCCAAGCTTTGTACCTAATTAATAGTAGTATAACTATACTATAATTTCTTTTAATTAAATTTATTTAAAAAAAATTAAAAATTATGGCAGCTGTGTTAGCATAATTAAAAAAAAACACATAATAAGAAGTTTTGTAGGAGTGAGACATGTCTCACTTGCCTTCAAAATCTTTCGTAAGTATCATGTTTATTCATCTGCATCTGAAGGCTTTTAAGTCTTGTCGAAGTTAGAAGGTTCAAATCATAATAATATTGGCTTCGAACTTAAATTTGTTGTCTAACAAGGATACTTATATAAGACTGTGATAAACCGTGCAAAAAGAACATAGGAATAGGTATCATGAGTAGTATGTGTTTAACGTGCATGTACGTAAAAGTTTTAATATGATTTCGTATCTTACCATGCATCCACACTGCAGTTACTTTTTGTGGAGCAACGTTTCCAAATGTTTGTGGGCAACATCCGATAACAAAAAGTTATTTGAAGTCTCAAAAGTTGAAAAATGTTATCGTGATGTTATTGTGTTGCATTATGTTGCGCCACAAAAAGTAACTGCGGTGTAGATGCACGGTACAATACCTAAAAGATACATCAATAACGTTGAATTAATGAGACCCACTTTGGGGGATCTCCCGAAATATGTTTTGGCCTGATGAATTCCTAACTCAATATTCATTTTATTTATTGTATTATTCATACAATGACGAAGAGTTTTGCCTCATTCATTGTTATCCTTTCGTAGCCGACTTCAATAAAAGAGGTTCTCAACTCGATAATATTTTTTCTACATTGTACTTTAAGCCTAACGTTGTATGACACCATATATTTATTACATACTAGCGTATGAGACACTTGACCAAAATCTACCAGATAACATGAATTTAAGAACTGTCTAAAAGCTATCACATAGCCTATTTAACAGATAAAAACTATAAATCTATTAACAATATTTATGAGAAAGTGATGAAACATTTTAATAGGTACTAAAAGAACCTATTAATATATTGTAAAATTCTTGAAATTAATTAATATGATTAAACTAATAAACGACTCCATAATAACATTAAAAATTTAACTAAAACCTATTTAACAGTATTACCTAATTAGATTTCCATTTTCTATTCACGTCCAACAAAACTATTGTCTTCAGCTTCATATTGATATAATATGAGTACATATTTGGTATCCAATCCAAATGCATTCATTTCAATAGAGGTATCAGACTGCCTCGGAATAATATTACTGGCCAATTTGTTTGTTTGTGTTTGCGTCGTATGAAATTCAGAAAATGATATGAACATTCAGTATGCTCTCAAGTAAATATTGTTTTTAAATTATCCTACTGTGGTTTTATACGTAGAATTATTAAATCAACATATTACTTTCTTGGAATAACTTAGTACATACTTATTTTAGAGTCTGGTTGAATGAGACCTGAACAAGATTTGGATACGTTAGTAGGAGGTCTTTACCATGCAGAGGGATACATAGTTAATACTTATACTTCTCTCTGCGTTATGTATTGGTGTTTGTAACTGTAAATGACGTAGAATGTATGAAGATAAATCTATATATACATATAATAAAACAGTAGACCCCGATATGTCTGTACTTTGAACATATTTGGCAAGAATGGAGAGGGAACAGTTAGAGAAAGGTAATAAAAGCGTTTTTTTTTTAAATTATTGTCTGTCTGTCTGTCTGTTTGAAGGCGCACATCTTATAAGTTACAGAACGGATTTTAATCCTGTTTTCACAGGGAGATAGAGCTCGGCTTGGAGCAGAATATAGGCTTTGTTTCATTTAAATCGCATGACAGGAAAAGGAGTTATCCTTATTTGAACATTTCACGCTGACGAAGTCGCGGGTAACAGCTCGTAAATAAATAAAAATAATGACAGCCAACAACACTTATATTAATACTATACTATGCGTTTTTTAATGACGTAGTTATATAGTTACTTGTTACCTAATTAAGCAGTGAACAATTTTTCTGTTACTTAATCAAATATGTAGAGTCGCTGAAATTTCTTTTAATAGAGATTTTCCGTGATAAAATTGACAAAGATTGGGTTAGGTTTTTACACATAATTTTAATGTTTATACAATAACGTCTATTGAAGAATAACATTTTTGTAAAACACAGATCCTATTGTCAGTAGTTTCCGAGTTCATTGTCTGCGCTCAATAAAATTCTATACTTAAAGGAATGTAAGAAAAACATTGTTTTTAATATCTTAGTAAGTAATTATACCGAGTCACCTAAAGGCGACATGAGTGCGGTAATGTTTACAAACGAGAATCTTATCCCAGATGATAACATTTAGCCCGGCGACATTAACGTGGGTAATGTTATCAAACCACGAAATATTTTTTCGCCTTATTTGTCACGTTTCTATGAAAATGGCTGCCAGGGACTTTGTGTATTCGTACTCGTAACAGTGACTTTAAATTTAATTAAAATATCTACAATACACTAAGTACGGATACAACAGACGGACTTAATGCTAAATGCATTCTCTACCAGTCAACCCTTGGAAGAGCAAAAATTCACGAACGCGGCTTGTTGAAATAAAATATTATTCTAATATATTCCCATCTGGATGACGTAGCGTCATGTAAAACGGAATATCTAACATGACATTATTCAAACTTCAACTTTATCCAACATCATCCACGTTATCCAATCCAAAAAACAAATAACATCCAATCTTGACCCGCCGCTCCGCCCGCCATGACGATTATGGCAAAAAATATAATAATACATACAACAAAATTAATAAAACTATTAGAACCGTTGTTGTCATTCACATATACATAATCCAAAGTTTTGATTGTTCTTTATAGACCGCACCAATAGAAATCTTAATAAACTTCATTTTCATAAAAAAGAATCAAAAGAACAATGAGAAAAGCATTTTTGCTGAATCACTGAAAATGGTTAGCTGACGCGACTATCAGTTGAGTTGAGGCAAACGAGATCGACATCTGAAGTTTCTGAAGTGGTCCTTTGTGGCCGCTGTCCGGCCGACACGAAGTAGCGGCACTAACTGTGCAATTGGTTGAAAGTCATGATATCATTTACCATAAATTGTGATTCAATCTTTTATCTTTTGTAACGGACTATTTTTTGCCATACTTTTACTATGGGCATTACAGTGTCGAATATCTTCTTAAATATTCCCTTCCTGTAGCAAGCAACGCATTGGTAACGCATCTGGTATTAGTATTACTGATGTTTAGACAGTGAACGATGTTTAGACGACGGATACCATTTTCCTTTAGATGATCTGCTTGCTTGTTTGGCTGCGGTATGTGATAAAACACATTCTTTCCTGCGTTATTCAGTTTCCTAATTCATTAAGATTGTCGTGAGTTCTTATGATCTAGTCTAGTCATTTTATTTTAATTATATTATTATTATTCAGAATTGATTTAATCGATCGATCAATTTACAGTATTCTTCTTTGCATTTTTTTTACAAATTCTCTAAAATGTCGTGTACTTAGTAACTAGTTAGCGGTCGTTACAGAATGTTTGTAATTTGTAGCTGTGATGTAAGATTGTTAATTGTAACATTGAATTGTTTCATTTTCCTTTGTTAAGCCAGCATCGCTCGCTATTATACGTCAATTCTATTTTTTTCTCAGTTCTTATTCCGAAGGATTTTCTTTATAAAGAAATCTATTTTAGTTTTGTAATACTATAGAGCTCGCCACAATTGAATTCTAGGAAATATAATTATACAGTATTCCGTATTTTTCTTAAATAATAAGTATATATTATTGTAGATAGGTGGCCTGTATAGCAATATCTTTGTTAGCTTCAGTAGCGGACCCCACAAATTGGAATGAATTAGGAAAGTGGGTACTAGTACTCCACTCCTACTACTACTAATTGTAGATAGCAAGCCAAACTTTTTACATCACAATAGATAAACAGAAAAATTAGGCAATAACAAACACGAATGATAACAATAGATAGGTACCTCCCGATTACCTCGTTTTATTGTCGGTATTTACAATCATAAAACTTAAATTTTCATTTATTATTATATTGATAAGAACACTGATAAACTATGACATTTAAGTGTTTTTAAAACATATTAGGCTATAATTAAACTTGACGGGGGTCACAACGAATTATCTTGACCATCTTTAGAAAATATAGGGTAAGTAATAAACTCCAAACCCTATTCTAACAATGGAGTAATAAATTCAGTATTCATATGCTAATGCTAAGGCCTTTATTGAAAAGTATTACTAAATTGTATTTACATATTGAATGAAATTTGTTTTTTGGGAAAAATATTTCTTTTTTCACAAGGTTTGAATAGTTTACGGGAGTGTAGAGACGGTATTACTATAGACCTTGCAGAGATTTAAGAACGAAAATGCAGTTTATATTCCACATTTCGCAAAAAAAATAAAAATGGAACTGTCGACCATTTCTTTTTAACATTATTGTGCTTGAACAGAGAAGCTGAAGTAGGAAACGTGTAACGTAAAGCGACAATCAACATAAGCTTGTCCTTGTTATTTTTTATTGACAATGTACAGTCAAGAGCAGGTCGACCTTTACATATCGGACTTTGTACCATTCTTAAGTTCTATGTCATAAGAGCCAAAATTGTACTGCAAGTGTAAAGCTCAACGTGCACCTGACTGTACTACTAGTGATGCTTGACAAAAATTACAAGAGAAATACTCTCAAGAAGATGAAAACGTGAACTGAAAATGTCTTCAAAATCTTTAACGCTCCAGATTCTTCAGAGATAACTAAGTATAGAAAATACATTAACTTTTCCACAACTGAACTGGGAAATTATTTTTCTCTGTGCAGTACAAAAAAAAAACTTCTTCAAAAGTATTGTGTATAACTTTTGGAAGAAGTTTTTCCAATTTTTTCTCACCCACGCATGTGGAAGATGGCCACACCCTAAGTTTCCAGTTACAGCACTAATCAGTGACGTCAATGGATTCTGATTAAACCTGTCTAGGTATTGTATAGATAAAAATAATGTTGCATTATTATTTTAATCTCAGATAAAATTATTGTCTTTACCAATTCTAATTAGTTGATATAAAAAGTTATTAAAATACCTTTGATTATACAAGTATAATCAAACTAAACTACTTAATTAAGCACCTATTTCATAGATACTAGGAACTTCATCTACTTAATGATTTTTAAAATACTAATTTTACTATTAATATTATATTTACTAATATTATAAATGAATACGTTTGTAAAATTTACTTGTGATAAGTAGAAAGTTTTAAATAAAATAAGTTACTTTGTTTTGTCACTTTTAATATATTCACAGCTGTTCATAATGAGGGCGAAGGCATTAATATCGCATTGCTATTAAAACTCAATATTTAATTTGCAAGTTTAATTTTCCAAATCTATAATCTGGCTGTTGTTTTGTCATTTAAAATCAATCAGCGCTTTTGTTTTGAAATTCAAATAAATCGCGGCCACATCGCAGCGTACACAATAGAGGTCAATTTGTTAAGTTGGTGACATCCTGACAGCCAATATCTGAAGCCAAGTCACCGAAAATAAAAAAAACTTATCGATTTAGTATCATAGCTTAAAATTTAAATTTGTAGGTAGAATTATTAGCGAAAGAGCTGTCCGTTTCAACTCTGAAAGGCATAATATGCTGAAAGGTAATTAAGACAAGCAGACAATTTCAGAGACATGACTGTCAAATTCCATAACCATGTGATGTGTATCATTATCTGTATATATTATAAAAGAAAATCGTGTTAGTTACACTATTTATAACTCAAAATGGCTGAAACGATTTGACTGAAAATTGGTGGAAATGGCTGAAAATAGTTTAGAACCAGGAGAGGGACATAGGTTGATTAAATTTTTTACTAGACGTTGTAACAAATATTTTTTTTACACTTTATAATTATTATATTCTATGTATTTCAGACTCTGAAATTATTCCTAGAAAACATAATACCCTACTAATTGAAATATTACATTTCCCTTTGTATACAATTCAATAACCATAATATTTTCTATTAAGTCCAAGTCCGCCTTTTCACCCTGCATCCCAGTAATCCAGATATGCTCCAACGGTTATAGACAATGAATGCTGGAGTACCGACTCAGCAACCAATATTCAGAGCCCGAACAATGTTCCTACCGACCAAATTGATTTCAGCCTTTAGTCATGACACGAGTGAATCATTTTATGCTGACTTATCAAAATAACACAGATTTTTTAAAACAGATAGGATTTTTATAATTGTGTTTTCATTTAATTTATTAGCAAACTTTTCAGTTGACTCTGAAATTAGTACGGCGAATCCTCTCCTTCCCTTGATTCAGGTGACCATAGCAAAAAACTTGGATATCAATTTGCGAATTCCTGCCAGTTCGTAGAGTTTTACGATGCAGCGTAGCATCGTAGTTTTGTGTACAAACTAACCCTTATATTTAAGAATAATTATACCGAACCAAATAAAGCCGCGCAGCATTCCCAGCTACCTGACTGACCTGACTTGCTCCATCATTCTGTATATTTCAAAGCTTACAGTTTTCCATTTAATAAAATATCGAATACATTGCATTCAAAATCGAATATTCTTTTTGACCAACCGAACAATTTGTCGACCTCCGAAATAGCTGACAGACAATACATTCACCAACTTGCATTTCAAATGTCGGCTTAGCTGTTACATGCATTTGCAGCAGGAACTATGACTTGCTTGTTACTATAGTTATGTACATAGGTATACTTGTTATTGTTTCTGTTTCATCAATTATTTGAAATTATTAAATGAACTGCTTTTTCGCAGAGTTTCGCTCGCCTCCTATGAAATTTTTCAAGAACTAACTTAATAGCTATTCCGGTGGATCGACTTTATAAAATGTAACTTCAGGTTATAAACTATTTGTGTACCGAAGAAAAAATTATATTAACTCTTAAGTTTAACACGTTGTTACATCTATACCTTTTTATTGTGTTAGCAATATACACATTGTATGTTATACAGGTGTAAACAATTGGCCTTAAATAAATAAATAAATAAAAAATAAAAACAGTTAAGCCGTTTTTGTCGAATATTATAAAGTAAATTTGTGTGTGTGTATATTTGTAATGAGTAAACTCAAAAACTGCTGTGACGATTTCAAAAATTTTTACACTATTAGAAAGCTACATTTGCCCTGAGTAACATAGGCATATAATATTTTCCGAAATTCACATGGGAAAACGGGATACACGCAAACCAAGTTGGGCGGGTTTTCGCTAGTCTGAAATATTAACAAACAGCCATGTACATTGTGTACTAATGCGTTTATATTATTTGTAGTATAATTTTATAACATTATTAAAATAATATAAACTAAACTGGAAGTACGCCATTCAATATCTCGATTATCAAATAATTGTAGAAAATGCAACAATATTAAACTTGGTGCTTATGAAAAACGACTAGGCGTTGTGTTTGTCATATTTTGCATAATTAAGATCTTAGTTTCATAATGGAATACTGACGGGTGGAATGGACACTCTTTTCTACGAGAAAATAAAAGAAACAGTCACTATTTATTTGTAACGTCAATTACCCATAGAGCCATAGTGAACAACATTTTTGTCGCTGAGGGAAACTATGTTGAAAAGTGGATTTCCAGAGCACAGGCTGTGGTTGGTAATGATGAAGAATGAAATGAATGAAATATATGATAGAAATTGAGAAATTATGACACAGATTTACTGCATTGCAGACATAACTGTCACTGGCTGAATGACAAAGTATCTCAGTGGTAATATTACATTTTGACATCATGGCGAAATAGCAAACGGAAAGTGGATATGAGAAATCTAAGCCATTCGTCATACTGTTAAAGGATATTTCATGTCGAAGAAAGATGTAATATTTTTACCGAGAGGAACTAACATGGAATTTCCGCAGCATTCATAGAATGACACGCTCTGGAGCACTCGAGGGCATGCAGTACTCCAGTACCATTCGGCCTTCTATAATTCTACTGAAAACCTATCAATAATATTCTCCGTTGACAAAGATTTTTATTTTTAACTACTTACTAATAAAGTTTTGCAAAAACTCGTTTTGTTTTCATTAAATATAGAAAAAGTTACAAAACTGTTACTTACTCCAATTGTTTTTAGATTGTGCAACCACCTTTAATATTCTTTCTTAGGTTTGA
Source organism: Endotricha flammealis (assembly GCA_905163395.2). Classification (NCBI taxonomy): domain Eukaryota; kingdom Metazoa; phylum Arthropoda; class Insecta; order Lepidoptera; family Pyralidae; genus Endotricha; species Endotricha flammealis. Next base: position 6,000,496 of record LR990853.1, read on the forward strand.
ATTATTGTAAGAGTTCCACTTCATATAATAACACTTTCAGTGTTATCTCAGGACAAAAGAAATATGAGAAGGTTTAAACGACAATGATCAAGGAAAATACGGTAGTATACACATTGCTGATATGAGAGGCAAATAACATAGTTGACCGAACTAATTTTATTGCTCAGCGATTTTCTTGATCTTGAAAATTTTATTACGGGCTAATGGACGCTGGCAGCTGCAAAAAGCTGTGTAATGCTGCTGTAAAAAGTAGTCTATGTTACACCTCATTACATAAGTTAGGAGATTAGCTAATAATATTTTTTGGTCAATTTTATGTTAATTATTATATATTCATAATTTATATTATTATTACATATTAGTTTTTAAAATAGTTATATTTATTTAGTTTTGTTATATTTATTGTGTTTATTATTTGTGTACTTCGACCAGAGAAATTGCATGTTGCATGAAGGCCTGACTCACTGAATACTCGATTTCATTTTATTTCATTTAACTGGATGCTGTGAAAAGAAAACATGTATTCTCAGAAGATATTAAATCTTAATCAACCAACCTCTCTGTTAGCCCATGAAAAATGTACTTAGAACAAAACATATAACACATTCCGGATTCGTCGGAACCCCCGAATTTTATTACAAAAAGTTTCTTCAAATATCATCTTATGCGAATTCCCGTGTGCTGTCTTGTTCTTCGCATCTTCAATATGATATTACAAAGTATTTTGTTTATTTTTATAAGTACTAAAGTTTCTCAAGAAACATTTTAAAAGTTTCCAGTCTGAGAAAATTCTGTAACTAGAATACCTTGTATATTCTGATTCCCATGATAAAGGTTCAAACATTTATTCTTAGCATAGAGATCGTATTCTTCCTGATTCTTAGAGCTTACAAATGACTTATGGGTATTTTAGCGCTACCGTTCGCCATACATACCACTTCGTACGAGCGCTCTTATGCACCAGCGGGTAACCGCAGGGGTACCCGCTCCTGCTGTGTGTTTAAAAAAAAAATAGTTTTTTTGTACATATGTACATAAAGTGTAATACACTTTTTGTTTAATTTGAAATTGTTCAAATAAACATATTTTCTTTTTGCTATGTGGGGTACGAACCGGTTGCCCTTCGTTGGTCTTGGAAATTAGGATTACCTACTTGCTATCAACGGAAGCCATAGGACTGTGAATAATAATGATAGTAGTGGAACAAAATTTTGCAATAGCTAACCAATTTCATGGTGGATGTACACAAAATAAATGTGCACATTACGGTCAGATAAAGGCGGTGTGTGTGGGTGTCATCATTCAGTCGGGCTCGTAATATTGTGTTATTGCCGATTGAATAGATTACGACCGCATACGTGAAATTACGTGATATTTTACCGGCATTCTGACAATCGCAATATTTTCTAACTTCCATACAATTTACTATATCTATCTATTCAAAAACAATAGAAAAGTCTTGTATGTTTGTAGTTAAATGGTGTGGTAAAACACTTAACAAAATTATTACTTAAATGTTTGTTTATACGTCTGTCAGTCTGTTGTTTGTTCGGCTAATTTGAGCACGGTCGTCTTTATTATTATAAAGAGTGGAAATCGATACGGAGATCTATAAACTACAGCAGAACACGACAGGCTAGTAATAAAAAAAATGATTCTTTTATTTTCTTAATACTCATAAGAACTATATATGGATGGTTTCACTAGTAGAGCTCTCAAACTATTAAATACTACTGTAGTACTTAATTATTTGAGAGCTCTTTTCTTGAAGTCTAATGAAATACGTGTAATGTAATTTAGAAACTTTTTACTTTATTTATAAATAAGTTTCTATTGAATTTAAGTACTAACAAATCCCGGTCAGCACTAGAACGAGATATACTTAACTACAATGGCACTCTTTAAGTTTTTAATAAAATTTTAGTTTCTAATTATATTATTTGTAAGTCATTTTATTTATTTTTTTATTTAAGTTTTACTTAATTGACCTACCAAAATTATTGTGGACAGTTACAGATAGACGAAATTTTATTTATTTAAATCGACATTATTCTTACAGGCTTCCCCAATACAATAATGTAGATACAATGATGCATTCTATTAAATTAAACTTATACAAAAATATAATATTTACTTATACAAAATTAGCTTCTGTCCGCGGCTTCGCCCGCGTGGCCTACTAACAATTAGTATATTTTTCTTCAGAAACAAATTCCGGTCCGGTTCGATCCGATTCGGCATGGTCCGGTATGGTACGGTATGGTTCCATCCGGTCCGATCCGCTACGGTTCGGTCCGGTTCAGTCCGGTAGGTCCGGTCCGGATTGTCCGGTCCTTATAAGGAACCTACATATGCCAAATTTGGAATCTCTAAATAAATAAATAAATATATAGGGACAATTCATACAGATTGAGCTAGCCCCAAAGTAAGTTCGAAACTTGTGTTATGGGATACTAACTCAACGATATTATATTTTATAACAAATACATTTATAGATAAACATCCAAGACCCGAGGCCAATCAGAAAAAGTTCGTTTTTCATCATGACCCGACCGGGGATCGAACCCGGGACCTCTTGGGTGGCGGTCTGGCATGGTAACCATTACGCCACGGAGGTCGTCACGGAGGTTGTCTCTAGACCCAGCGGTTTGGGCTGTGCGTTGATATACCCGCGTAACTACGTTTGCGTAAATCTCGCTTTCCCGTGGGAATTTTGAAAAATCCTTTCTTAGTGCTCATCTAGAGAATTCAAGAAATATTCCGTCCAAATTTCAAGTCTATTTATCGAGTAGTTAGGCTGGGCGTTGTCCGTAAGTCACGGTTACGATTTACAGTTTTGTGAACTTTCTACCCCCAATTCTCCCACTTAGCAAATAATTATCAGAAAATCTTGAAACAGGTGTTTGTTAGTTTGCTTTGTAGAGTATTTACATCAAGTTTTGTTTGAATCGGGCCATTTTTTTTTCTCCATACAAACTTTGGCACCCCATTTCACCCCTTTAGTTGCTAGTATTCAAAGGCGGCCGTAACCACTTTCTATAAGTTGGCCCTGCTTGTTTGCCTGCCATTTGACATAAACAAACTTGTAAAAATAATTTCAATTTAGCTTAAAAAAACGGGCAAGTACGTGTCGGGCCACGCACAATGTAGGGTTCCGTATTGGCTACGCATTTCTTGCTTGCAGATGAGTACAATGCGTATTCTAAGACATTTGTACGTTTTCGTCAAAGAAATGTTACTTCATAAGTTCGTCGGCTAGTACTCGGTAACTATTAGTGCCTACTTAACCGTTATAGTTTTCCTTGTAGGTTCACTATATAGACTACTACCATGAATTTTTTCAAAATTCTAAACACGAGACTTTCGGAGATAGGAGGGGGGACCACCGTGCAAAACGAAAATTGACACGTTAAATGTAAATAATTCGCAAACGGATCATTGTATCGGAAAATGATCTTCCCATACCCTTAAAGTTTTTAGAGACCTATCTAACGATAGCCAACAACATGGGGTTGATGCGAAAAAAAATTTCATTCCCACTTCACTTGTAGGGGAGGGGCACCCCAAAAAAAATATTTTTCAAAATTTTGTTCTACCACTTTTTAGCATTGTTAATATTAGTATACATACCAAATTACAGCTTTCTAGCATCAAGCGCCTAGGCGCTAGACCGCGGACGGACAGACGGACAGACGGACATGGCGAAACTATAAGGGTTCCTTGTTCAGTGATGCTCGTTTAACTTTGAGGGTGGTATCTGAGGACGAAGTGGCAAAACATATACTAGGTATAAAAACAAACGCATTGGGATTGGATGGTATTGGAAGAGAAATGATTTTATTTACCCTTCCGCGAACATTACGTGTATTGACTGCTATTATTAATAGGTCCGTGGTCACTGGTTCTGTTCCAGCAGTATGGAAGTCAGCACTGGTTACTCCTTTGCCCAAAATAGATAATCCTCTAGAGATGAAAGATTTAAGGCCAATCAGTGTTTTGCCATTTTTGTCAAAAATTCTTGAAAAAGTTATCTTCAAACAATTGTATAGCTACGTAGAAGATAATCACATTTTGCCTGAATTTCAGTCTGGATTTCGCAGTGGCAGGGGCACCATATCATCATTACTTGATGTTATCGACAACATACTTGTTAATCAAGACAAGGGCAATGCTACAGCTCTTACTTTATTAGACTATTCCCGTGCTTTTGACAGTTTGAATGTTTCGTTACTTCTTTCAAAATTATCTTATTATGGTGTAGAACCACAATCGGTTACATGGTTTGACGATTATTTCAGCGGCAGGCTTCAGACTGTAAAATTGATTGATAAAACGAATAAGGATCTACTTTCTCTTCCAGCTGCCGTCAGCAGGGGTGTTCCACAAGGAACTATTCTTGGCCCACTTCTCTTTATTATATACTGTGCCGACCTTTCGAAAATAATCCATCACTCAAAATTCCACCTTTATGCCGACGATGTTCAAATTTTTATTTCATTGCCACACGAACATCCACTGCAGGCCATAAATAGTATCAACCAGGATCTGGACTGCATAGCAAACTGGTCTACTAAAAACGCACTTATTCTCAACCCTTCAAAATCAAAATATATGATCCTTGGTTCCAAGCATCAAATTAATAATATTTTGTTGTGTAATCCTGTGATCAGCATTTCTGGCCAGACTGTTGATCGTGTTGATGAAGCCAGGAATCTTGGAGTGGTAATTGACAGTGAGCTTCGGTTCGAAAGCCATGTGCTTAATCTGGTGCGAAGTTGTTTTTACCGTTTAAAAATTCTTTATAAAATACGTAACTTATTGTCAGAGGAAGTACGTGTGACATTGTGTGAATCTTTAATTTTGTCCAGGTTGAATTACGGTGATCTCGTTTATGGTCCTCGGTTATATTCTAAAACACAACGCATGATACAGCGGGTACAAAACGCATGTTGTCGTTTTTGTTACCATATTCCACCTCGTTCACATATTACACCATATTTGAACAGCGCTGCCACTTTAAACATGAATTCGCGCAGAAAACTGCATCTTGCTTGCTTATTATTTGACCTTCTAAAATTTAAACAGCCACAATACCTATATTCTAAGCTTAAATTTCCTCTTTCACATTCTTTTTATAGTACGCGACCGAGTCGATTTTTATTGGCGGTACACTCGCACAAAACAACAGCTTTCAGAGGTAGTTTTCGTTATCAAGCCACAAAATGTTGGAACAACATACCCCCTCCTTTGCGATTACTTCATAGCAAGATTACTTTTAGAACAAAATTCAAGAAATACTTACTTGACAAACAACAACTTGATACCCTTGCGGTACGTTGATGAACTTTTTGTGTGCTAATTTTTTTGTCACTATTATATTCCGACTGTATTCTGTTCCAGTATACTGGGCACAGGATTTCCAGTCAATCTCAATGATTGTGTTTGAATAAGATTAGCTTGCCTTTAGGTGCTTCATTGCATTGCAATGTAGTGATTTGAAATCGACTCATGTTATTTCTAATTGATTAATATTTTTTCGTATGGATATCTGTATATTGACTATTGTTGACGCATTTCTGTGCCAAGTGTCGTGGATGATGTATACTTCCATTCATAGTTTTATTGTTGTCTGGTGTCAATGACTGTGTAAATTTGCCTTTATGTGTTAAATATTATTCCAAATTCTAAATCTAAAATTGTAATAGAACCCCTCTAAATTAAATTTAAAAAACGATGTTACAGTTTGTGTCTCGTGACTCGCGACTGGCCTTGTATGGTTGCAACTGAAAATCAGTGTTTTGCTCAGTACGAGCAATTAGTATACATTGAGGTGCGACCATTTCGTTGCTGCGGATGTGCCAGGATTGTTTGTATTTAAGTTGCTGTTGTGTTATTGTAAGTTAGTAATAAGTGTTAATTGTGTTATGTAAATTGTATTGTCCGTGGCAAACGAATAAATGTTTTATCTATCTATCTATCTATCTAGTTTACTACGGAACCCTAAAAAGGATATCTATTATAGGACAAATTTTTTTTAACATTGCAAATATAGTCTTACATATTCGATTTTCCTTTTCATTTCAAAATATTCATATTGCACGTTCTAAGGTTTGATTCAAAGGTAGTGAAGTGGTGAACACAGCGCCAGGCCAAAGTGGCATTGCAACCGTATTGTACTTTCATTTGTGCGGCCTATTGTGGTCTATTCACTGTGGCGTATGGTACAATATTATTTTTTTATATATTATTATTAAAAGTACCATGTACACATATTTCTTACGTAATCGCAGTCATAAGGTGCTGTACACAGTGGACAAAAAGACCGTTGGACACATGTGACTATGTGTGTAGAGATAAGGTTCTGCCATATTTTTGATAAGGAATCAGCTTAAATCGATCGGAAAATCCCAATATCATATAGGGCAGTCACACTAACTTTGCTGAAAACTTGGGTTATAGCCATTACGATATTAATCGGCTTGAAAATATATGAAAACGATCACAAAAGTAAGCAACAAAATCTCTACTTATTTTGATTGCCTACGACTTGTATCGAATTTCTCTGAAGGAAATTGCAAGAATTCTAAGCCCCTTACCATCAAACAGGTTCCTCGCTTCTATAAACTTAAGTAAATTACAAAGTTACAAAATAATTTAAGTCTTATGTACTAGGATAATTCAATGAACAGACGACACAGCCGTTGATAGTCACGAAGTGATATCCTAGGGGCAATAAAAGAAATGCAACTATGTAGTTAATGGCCCCCACAACGCAGGAGCACGTAAAGGAAGGATCATACAACACGTGTGGCGATAGACCACGATAGACACGTGCTTGAACTACGCATTTTATTTTCCATCGGAGTACTATAATGACGGACATCGAGAGACAGGAAAGGCCATACGATCAAGTTTACATGACGCTCTTTTTGCTTCTCTGCTAGTCATAAAACGTTTGACACTGTGCGCTGTAAGCTACAAGCTTTTTTGTATGGTCAACATTCCAAGACAAGGGTTCTTCCCGATTGAGTGAGTCGATGAGGATTCTGTGCAGTATATAATAGTAATTGTAAAATGGCGCTGCTCTTCCTACTGCTTGTTTGTATAAGTATGTATGTAATTGCATGAAAATTGTATGCGACAACGGCATACAAGGTTCATGCAATTAGGCAAACCAGGATTTTATACTCATTGTTTGCTATCTCAGAGATACAAAAAAAAATGAAACCTCTTGCGCTTGTGAATTACATACATAGTTTGTAGGCGTTCCTCACATGGCTTAGTTTTAATCTAAGTCCATCTACTAGACCCTGCATAACGTGCATTATCTACGTACTATTATATGAAAACAAATATTAAAATTTCTCTTTCAATGTTAATATTCTTTTAATATGCTACAATGTTTTCCTATATTTTTATAAAGATATACACAGAACCAGTACACAGAACCCTCTCAGACCGTCATTATTATACAGCAATTTTTCTCGGTGTATTGAAGCTGCTTGTATGAAAATTTGGAATATATGAAATTACTAGCGTAGTTTTATCCGCGCAGTTCCGTAGTTGTTCCCGTTGTCATACCTGTGATTTTCATGATCTATCTCTTTTTCGAGACTCTCTGTTTTCATGCCAAATCTCGTAATCTATCCTTTTTTGATACGTCAAACTATCTTCATGCCCTATCAGATGTATCCTTTTTCGGATGTTGAACTATCTTCTTGCCCTATGAGAGTATCCTTTTCTGGATCTCAAACTATTTTCATGCCCTATAAAATGTATCGTAAGAGTAAATGTTAAATGGAGAGGTAGGGCACAGTGGATAATCCACTCAAATCGGAGCAGCCCGTCTGGGGAAGGAACTCCACCTTACAGAATATCGTAGCCAAATAGCATTGGTCTCGGCCATGTCGTGTTCCTACGGTGAGTAGGGTCTCCAGAGCTGCACTTGGAGCGGTATTGCAAGCGTCTATAGGCTACAATGATGCTTACCAACAGGCGGGCCGTATACGTCATGTTTGCCACCTTTGAGGTATAAAAATAATGTATCCTCTTCTAGGTCTATCTCTATCTTCATGCCCTTTGAGATGTTCCCTTTTCCAGGTCTCAAACTACGTTTATGTCAAAATTCATTTAAATTGGTTCAAATCCTGAGTTGTGTTCTTCAGACATCAGAAATTCAGAAGTGTGAATTAGTGTAAACAATTTATTTATATTACAGACTTGTGAGGTTACATTGATATTCGAAAAACAATGTTTCCATCGGAAATAGAAGAAATTAAGTTTATAAATAGGTTTCCATAACTTAACGATTTCATGTTGCGAATTAAAATCTTATAATCATCATAATTCCTTATAGATTTTAACATTTTTTAAATTAGAAAATAGCTTCTTATTATAGCAGTTCAAATAGTGTAACAACTTTTTAAAGGTAGTTATTATTTCATAAAACTCCACGGCGCGTTCAGTAGGGCCCTTATGATATAAATTGTTGTTTTCAGGGGTCCACGGGTATCTTTTATAAATTGTGCGCTATTCCAAGGGCCAAAAATTATCATAATGATGATATTTATAGCTTGCTGCATTATTGTACCGTCCCTTCCCTTATAGATGTGAATGTTTTTGACTCACACACAACATAAGGTTGGATTCGAAAATATTTTATTCGGGTAATGTTAAGGGGGGGCACATTGGTTTACCTATATTAATAACAATAAATATTAATTCACATTTTGTGCATGTACAAGCTATAACGCCATATGCCCTAGAAAGGCTATATCTATGAAAAGATTTCTAAGTCCGCGTAGGTATTTCTAAATTAATCTGACGCGTTTGAGTAAATCTAAGTCCCCGTACATACAACTAATCTCGCAAGCCACTGGCCTCTAACTCACTGAACGAAACGATTTGTTGCTTTACGCCGATATTCAGTAAGAGGGTGATACTTCCCTGATCGAGCTAGCCCATTTCAAAAATCCCTGTATATAAATATTTATATAGAATGTACCTCAAAATCAAAACGCAGTGTGCTACCTCATGCGGAAAGGGAATTCACGGTGAAATAAAATGCAACCAGTAAACAGTTGTGAGCAAGTATTGTATAGTTTTAAACCAACTCATGCTGCTAATACGACACGGTGGTCGCGTCGCAATGAAATCTGATAGGGCTGGCTTCACTTATAAAAATAATTTAATAATGTTGTATTAATTTACTTTAATAAATTAATAATATTAATTTTAATAGTACAGCATTGTGAACTGGGCTAGCTCAACCGATTGTATCACCCTCTCACAGAATATTGCCTTAAGAGAATAATGGCTAATAATAACATACTCGGTTAAAAAATTTCTTTATATTTTTTGGGACTAGAATGAGATTTGATCTTCCGATAGATCTTCCGATCAGATAAAAGAATCATCCCACAAAACAAAATAATTTAGCTATATTTAGCTTTCATTCCATTTCTAGATCTAGCCGGTTTGTACTATACTAAATATAGTGAGATCAGCAAGAACCCAGACTATTATGCAGGAATAATTTTAGTGGACGGGCAATACAAGTCTCAAACTACGACATCAAATTCTTGAATGTATCACTTTTGACAGGATATAGGTATTAACAGATCAGTCCGAACTCGGAACAAACCATTTTGTAGGAATACTTATTAGCGTATGGTCATCCTTAACTTATTAGATATTTTATTACAAGGGTATTTAGCGAAAACGTCAGATAACTACGTTCTTCTATAAACATTAACGACGACGAAATTTAACTCCTTTCTAAAATTGATTCTCATATCTTGCTCCCTAAACGATTAATCATTCTTTCGTGAACCTTATGACATGGATGGATGTCTTTAAATAAAGTAGGTGATGCGGTTAGGAAGCAATATTTTTTAGTAATATCTCTAAAGCGTCTAATCTCTGAAATGAACATATTTCATTCTGTTTATTACAATTTCACCGGACAGCCCTATTTTCGTTGAGTTGAAGCTATTTCATCTGTTGCTTTTCTGGAGCGTTAAATATTTCAACGGTAGGTAGAGGGGAAAAAAGGAGAAAGGAGCTTCGCGAAACTGGATAGACGCGGTTATTTCCGGCCGCGGAGCGAAACACTTGCTTCCTGGGCTCCCCCATCCGCCTTACAATTGATGTACAGGGCTTTAACATTTCAATTTATCAAAAAACAAAATGTTTTCCTTACTTTTTATAAAAATAGCTCTCAGATAATGACGAGTTCCACTTGCATTAACTTATTAAATTCACCATTGGAAGTTTATGACCAGCAGTGGACTTCTTGTGGCTTAAATTATGATGTTATCGAGATGATAGAAATGAGACAATAACACTTATTAACTGTGCCCGTAGCTTTACTCGTACGAATGTCGTTTAGGAATTCGCAATATTTTCCAGGATAAAAAAATATTACTTATGTCTTTGTGTAAATTCGGAATATGTATTCCAAACATCCAAACAAATCTATCAATTAATAAGAAACGAAGTTCTGAAATGAGCAATGCCGCATGCATCATTATTGTAGAAATGCCAGAAGAAGTGGGCTACGTCGTAGGTGGTTAGCTCCGAGTGCATTTTAAAACTTCTAAAAAGCATTTTCAATACTTTATGCCTAGTTGAGCCTTGATTGAATTCGCATGAAATCACGTTTTAACTTAGCAATCCTGTTGGACAAATTATATCATCTCGAAAATTGTACGCTTCGCCCGGACTAGGTAATCTAGGTATACTATAATATCATAAGAAATTTTCAGTTTTTAATCAATTCTTTAGTTTAGCAGAGATCAAATAATTATTTAAACACCTTAGAGAAACTATAAAGCTAAAGAATCAATCGGAACTTTTTTTAATGACACACATACGTGTAGGCAAACAAGCAAGATGAAAAGTAGTTACCGCCACCTGTGAACATCATTAACACACCAGGGGCGATACAAATGCGTTGCCGGCTATATAAAGAAGGGAATAGGAAGAAAACAGATAAAAACACTCGTGATTGGTGATCTTTTCCAATATTAACTTAACCTTATTAGTGTCACTCGGGAATAGCTATTTTTCGATAGATAGATTAGGAAAAGAGGAAGGGATGAAGAAAATTATATTACAGAAAAATATGGTTCGATGGCAAGAAGGTGAAAAGTGAAGTGAAGTGATAGTAAAATAGAATATAAAAACCATAAAGAAAAAGGAAACATAATAACTATTTACAAAGAGGTTCTTGTTTAAAAAGAGTTCGGTATGCCACACCTGCTATAGATACGTTTAGTCGAACTAAAGGCGCTGTCCCACTGCTGCGCACGAAGAGGCTACGCACGTGTGTTAAGCTTTGCTTTGCAAGAGGATGTACGTGATTGTTTCCACTGCAACCCACGGACACGTTAACCATCAAGTGACGTCATTGATACACGCGTGGTTTGCTCAACATAGCTCAACGCTGTCAACGCCATGCACGCAGTGAATGCGGTACACAGCTTGTTCCACAAAGCGTGCACATCGCTGCGCACGCTGTGCACGAACACGTGGGCCACGTGGTTCAATGCTCCGACACCAACCAAAAACTATGACAATCAATGCGTAGCCTCTCCGTGCGCCGTGGTGGGCCACGCTACAGCTGTACGTAGTCGTGGTTTTATATTCGTGTATAGCTTGTACTGCAGTGGAAAGTTCAAGTTCATAATACGATTTTCATTCCTATGAACTATATTATCTAAGATTCAAGTATGAAGTATTCATATTACCTGCATGTAGTAAAGTAAATGATGCGAAATTTTTTAATAAAATGTACGCTAAGGTACATTAGTCTGACTAAAGGGAATGTCAGCGAAATGTAAAGCCTTCAGCATACAAAGCTTGTGGCCTTGCAATTGTTCCTAGCACTAGTGATGGATTTCTCTTTTGTTATCGATATTTTTTTTAAATTTTTATCTGTGACCTGTAATTTGATTTTACACTTGCCACGGATTCCTAATATTATTTATAAACTGTACTATTTACTGTTACAAGGGTTACAAGTGAAACTTGCGAATAAAAAATGTTTGGAAAACGTCAAATTTTTAACAAATAATATTAGGGAAAATTAACATAACATATAATAAAAACATAACATACAAAACAAAAAAATTACATATCGTAAGAAAATGTATGTTACATAAATTCTATTTGAGTGTTTGAAAGGATAGTCTAATAAACTCACAATTTAATTCGGTGATCACACATGAAATAGCCTCATTAATTCCTTCAGATCTCGACGTGAATCAAACGAGAGAAAATCTGTCTGTGAAATTGATGTCGCAAGAAACAAATCAACGTAATGAGATGATATCAATGGACATTAATTAAATTAAAGAGAAATCTGAATTAATTTTAATTATTTTATTTTCATGTAGTCAATTAATTAATAAATAAAGCTGATTACAAAATAAGTTTAAAATATTTTACGGGGGATATTTCATTATATTTTCAATGACTGATAATAATCATATTAATTATAATATTGAGTACTTCTCAAACACTATTGTGAACAGAATTTTATTGAAGTTTGATCTATCATGAAGTTTGACAAAAAAAACTGCCAAATCAGTCTAGCCGTTCTCAAATTATGGCGTGACAACGGGAAACGAGATTAATTTCTATAAAGGTATATTTCGAAGTGTTTTTGACATACTATAACTTTTTATACAGCCCATCACTAAAATCACGTGTGTCTAGGGGCTGTGTATACGAAAGCAGAGTGGGCTCAAGCTCGCTTGTTCCAGATAGAATAGCTTCGTATAATGGAGGCAGACACGTGGCTGAAAACTAACAGCTACCACGTGTTTGCCGTATGGCGGTAATTACATGTGCCACTACGGATATAATATGATGTTCATAAATGTTTTTCTTGAAGCCTTTATTACAAAGATGGAACGGATGCGAGATTCTATTGGCATTAAACAGGCTTGGAAAGGTCATTTATTTTCTCCGCTACATTTGCTATACTAACAATTTGCTCTCACTTTTAAGCGCAGGCTACACCGCGAATGGCGGGCGATGTGAGTCGAGAATGTGCTGCGCCTTTTAGCATGACAGCGCGTTGACATTGTTCAAGTTTTTCGCCGCTCGCCAGTAACGAAGTATGAAAAGGGAAACTTGTCCATCTAACAGGCGTAGGCGTGCGCATTGCTAAGTCATGAAGTAACTGATTTAAATTCATCCTCCTCCTAAATTCATTGTGAATGTTGTGAAATTTTGACGACCTCCGTAGCGTAATGGTTACCACGCCAGACCGCCACCCAGGGGGTCCCGGGTTCGAATCCCGTTCGGGTCATGAGGAAAAATTATTTTTTTCTGATTGGCCTGGGTCTTAGATTATCTATATATGTATTTGTTATAAAATATCGTTGAGTGAGTTTCCCACAACACAAGTCTCGAACTTACTATGGGGCTAGCTCAATCTGTGTGATTTGTCCCTATATATAATAATTTATAAATATTTTTCTTGTAACCTTTGTTACAAAGATAGGGGATTTCTTGGATGAAAAATATTTTTTGTCTAAATTGATAACCACCTGTGTACTAAACTAAACATCCACATTTTCGCTATATGAGTCGCACAATATTATGACACTATTTGGTACCCAGCGACTGATTAGGTTACTTCATATTCAAAATCTGTCCAAATATTTAAATTCTTAAACTCATCATACTTAAAGGTTAAGCGAAAATAAGGTTGGAGTGTAGCCTTAGGGGCACTATTTTTAGGACTTAGAAAAATTTTCTGAGTTGGAGTATAGGCACTATGAGACGCCAAGAAAACATGAAAAAAGATTTTTTTGAGAAAAATTTTTTTTTTGGACTTAGATTTTTTTTTCGCTAAAATTTTTTTTTTAAAAAAATTCTCCGATTTTTCCCTTTTTTTGGTCCCGTCGTATTAGGGGGGCACTTACGAACACTTTTAGTCCTATGCACTAACCGCGTTCGGGCTACCATTTTCGAGATATACGTCGTATTGTAAAATGACCATATTCAAAGAATGGCCAATTACTCGTAAATGGTGACCTTTAGGAAGTTGATGTAAAGGACCAAAAGTGTTTCTAGTTGCGCTCCTGACACGATGAGGATAAAAAAAGGGGAGATATTAAGAAAAAAAAAAGTGGATTCAAAATTTGTCTGAGTCCTAAAAACGCTGTTTCTGGGACTCTGAAATTTTTCGGATCGTTTTTTTTTTTTGTAAAATTCCACCTTTTTTTGGTCTCATCTTATCGGTGGAGCACTTACGAACACTTTTAGTACTTTGCACCAACCCCGTACGGGCTACCGTTCTCGAGATATACGCAATTTCGAAGAAAGTCGGATTTCAAAAACTGCAAATTTCTCGAAAACCGTAGCCCGCACGGGGTTGGTACAAACGACCAAAAGTGTTCGTAAGTGCCCTCCCAATAAGATGAGACCAAAAAAGGGGGAGATTTCTAGAAAAAAAACGTTGCCCCTATCCCTACAATAGCACTGAAAATCGAGTTTGAACTTAGAAAATTTTTGAATATTTTTTTTTTTCTAGAAATCTTCCCTTCTATTGATGTCATCGTGTTGGGGGAGCACTTACGAACACTTTTAGTCCTATGCACCAACCGCGTTTGGGCTACCGTTTTCGAGATATACGTCGTATTGTAAAATGACCATATTCAAAGAATGGCCAATTACTCGTAAATGGTGACCTTTAGGAAGTTGATGTAAAGGACCAAAAGTGTTTCTAGTTGCGCTCCTGACACGATGAGGACAAAAAAAGGGGAGATATTAGGAAAAAAAAAAGTGGATTCAAAATTTGTCAGAGTCCTAAAAACGCTGTTTCTGGGACTGAAATTTTTCGGATCGTTTTTTTTTTTTCGTAAAATTCCACCTTTTTTTGGTCTCATCTTATCGGTGGAGCACTTACGAACACTTTTAGTACTTTGCACCAACCCCGTACGGGCTACCGTTCTCGAGATATACGCAATTTCGAAGAAAGTCGGATTTCAAAAACTGCAAATTTCTCGAAAACCGTAGCCCGCACGGGGTTGGTACAAACGACCAAAAGTGTTCGTAAGTGCCCTCCCAATAAGATGAGACCAAAAAAGGGGGAGATTTCCAGAAAAAAAACGTTGCCCCTATCCCTACAATAGCACTGAAAATCGAGTTTGAACTTAGAAAATTTTTGAATATTTTTTTTTTCTAGAAATCTTCCCTTCTATTGGTGTCATCGTGTTGGGGGAGCACTTACGAACACTTTTAGTCCTATGCACCAACCGCGTTTGGGCTACCGTTTTCGAGATATACGTCGTATTGTAAAATGACCATATTCAAAGAATGGCCAATTACTCGTAAATGGTGACCTTTAGGAAGTTGATGTAAAGGACCAAAAGTGTTTCTAGTTGCGCTCCTGACACGATGAGGACAAATCAAGTACTATTGAGTCAAACAGATAAGCCGAAAATAGACGACAACGCGTTGATTGAATCTTTTCAGAAAAATTCGCGCCTCACTCGCTTCGCTCGCTCGGCGGTGTTATGATCACAAGATAACCCTAACCTAACCCACCAATGTCTGTCTGAATATTGGTGGGTTAGGTTAGGGTTATCTTGCGATCACAACACCGCCGAGCGAGCGAAGCGAGTGAGGCGCGAATTTTTCTTACGATTCCACTTTGTGGCCATCTTAAAACTAAACCAGTCGAGGATTTTGCCATTAGTTTTATCATAAAACTAACCCAGTCTAGGTTTTTGATGAAAAAACTGGATATTTCCAGGTTTATGGTAAAACAAAGCAATGATTTTGTCTTCTTACGGATCTTGATCAAAAACCTGATTTCATCATAAACCTACGACAGATAGATTAATATCGGAATGAAATGAATAGCATTTGTTGCTACAATGTTAGAATGGATTTATCTAACAAAGTCTATGCGATTTCGGTCAATTTCTGTAGTGATTAAGGTTTCGTCAAGTTTTTGGCAAACAGAAGCTAAGCCAGTTCAGTTTACACTTTCTCTCTAATGGTATAGGTTTTGTAAATTCGCAGCCCGGGCGCGGTTGGTGCAAAGGACTAAAAGTGTTCGTAAGTGCCTCCCCCAACATGATGAGACAAAAAGAAGTGAAGATTTCTATAAAAAAAAAAACTAAGTCCCAACTCCCTTTTCAGTGCTATTGCAGGGATAGGGGCAGCATTTTTTAGACTTGTGACAAATTTTCGAATCGATTTTTTTTCTTTAAATTTTCGCTCCTTTTGTCCTTATCGTGTCGGGGGGGCAACTAGAGACACTTTTAGTCCTTTAAGTCAACTTCGTAATAATCATCATTTACGAGTAATTGGCCATTCTTTGAATCTGTTTTTTTTTACAAAATGGCGTATATATCGAAAACGGTAGCCCGGACGCGGTTAGTGCAAAGAGCTAAATGTGTTCGTAAATGCCCCCCCAATAAGATGGAACCAAAAAAAAGGGAATTTAAAAAAAAAAATTTAGCGAAAAAAAATCTAAGTCCAAAAAAAAAAATTGTCTCAAAAATTTTTTTTTTCATATTTTCTTGGCGTCTCATAGTGCCCCTAAGCCAATTCAGAAAAAAATTCTAAGTCCTAAAAATAGTGCCCCTAAGGCTACACTCTGACCGAAAATAATTTAAAACAGATTCAATTTTGAGGGAAATTTTTATAAGAATCGTATGAATAGATCCAATCCAAATATTACTTTCGAACTTTACCACATTATAAAGTAAAACTTATGTAAATATATAATCTTTATAGATGTTTCCGAAGAATATTTGTATTTCTTTAGATCTTATAAATGATGCCATCTTCTGGTAAAACGCAATTTCAGCAATTTCACGGGACGACAAATTCAGACTTCATTAGCCTGATCAAGCCCATAGATATATTGCGCTGTGGTTTCCGTACTCGTCTGAACATCAATTGTAGCCAAGTCATTAACTAGGACTTAGATGAGTAGGTACACAAAACAAGAAACTTCCACCACAGTCTTATGTTTAAATTGTCTAAGATTGATCACCATCTTTACGAAACACTCGATTTTCGACCGCGTGATTTTATAACTCTGGGATACTGTAATCCTATAAAATTGATAGTATCAAAACCTATATTTATCCGAAGCCTATATGTAATATTTACCTTCATGAAAACCATCTCAGAATCTTGTGTATGGAGCGTAGAGATTACCCTATAGCCGTACACAAAATGAAATAGATATCGAAAATATATATTTTTGTCAAGTTTGCAGGGCTATGGTAATATTTAATATTAAACTTGTATTAAAGGCTTTGGCCATTATCGCAACCCTCGCTAGGTCAAGGCGAATTCAAGTTTTGACACCCTTACGAGTTTCGAGTGATTTAAATTGGGTCGACAAGCTTTAGAACGATCGTTGTTTATAGTTATAATGTAGGTGGCAAACTACACCATACCAAGTATACAAATAGTTACTATTAGCCATATGACATAGCAAAGCAAACAAGTGATATTCAATGAACTGTGAGAATTCTCGTATAGTTTAGAAACAGATTCCAGCAGTTTGATTCTGAGTTTGTGACAAACTTTCCTTTTGATAAAATCGAATTTAGTTAGCAGGTTGTCGGATGTTTCGTAAACTCATAGAAGCTTCATAGTTATTATAAAATGTTAAGTCTAAGTGAACCATAAGCTCACAGAAGCTTAATATTTCGATTTTATCTCGAAAATATAGAGAGGAGATGAGATAATATTGACTTACATGTGTTCATAATTAAGCCTCTTTTACTCCACAGCACACACTTTTTATCACTAGCCACAGCGTCTAATGTAGATGTTTATTAAAGAGCTTGTGAGTTTACGGGTTCCCGCAACGCCGCCCATGACTTACGTACCTATATATTTACGTAAAAATTGTTTTCCATTTAATTTTAAAATTGTAAATTCGTCACACGCCGCTGTAGCTCATCCGTAGATATAATGTTTGTATAATGGACATTAAATCTCCAAATATACAGCTTTACATTTTTAAGGTGACTGCTTATCATCAGGCGGCCGAATGCTTGTTTGCCTCTTTAGTGGTATAAAAGAAAAGGACACACGAACAGGTTAGGTACCTAATATATATTTTCCCTTTATTCCATTGGAAATAATGCTTCTCTTTTCTCACCTCTAGCAGTGTCTCGCTCACGAAGGGAAATGTAAAGTAATATGAGTAATACACGGAAACGTAACTCTGTAGGATAAACATTTGTATCTCTTTACATCTCAATACATTTTTGTATATTACTTTACATTTATGTATATTTTGGAATCGTTCTGTATATTCAAGATGTAAAAATATATATTTAAGTGGCCGTTTGTTTATATTTAAACTTTATATGCTTACGTCTTAGAACGTTGGTACTTGATGTGCATAACATTCATACTTTAATAAAATGGCTCGTTTATTGTGAATTATTGTTTCCTTTGTGGTGACCGTGACTTTTATATCTTCGCCCCTGTAGATCTCTGTGGGCTTACGTACATTTTACTGCGAGCCCAGTAACATTAGGTGCTCAACAATAAAATAAATCTTCCCTTTGTGTTTTTTATTTCGTCGTAAATAATTTTTAGAGTATTCTAAGTTTAGGATATAGTTGGTAACTAGAAATAAAAAATATATCTCTATGGAACTCTATAGGTAAGAATAATGCTTGGAAGTCCTGAAACAAATACCGGACGGTAGCGGGTGGCGGTGGCGGCGCTGTCCTGGTTGTAATCCCTATATTATTTATTGCAACGACTTCACAGGATACCTACAGTGTGCGGCCGCGGCGAGTTTGGCGCGGATTCATACTATAACTTGGAGCGTCCATCCCGCTACAGATCCACTCCCGTCGCGCGTCGTCAAAGTGTTGTACAGTTAATTCCCACTAGGCGCCTATTAACAAGTATTTAGATTATATTGAAATAATTTACCATATTCATTGAAGTTGACTTGAACTAATCGCTATAAGCCGCTGGGGTTGCGGTGGCGTCTTATTTAGTAGAAAATCACTGTGGCAAACCGAACTCTTTTTATAAACCTTTTTGTAAATAGTTATGTTTCTTTATGGTTTTTATATTCTTTTTGTCTGTCACCTTCACTTCTCTTTTTTCACGTTCGCCCACCAAATCATATTTTCTCAATATAAGTTTTCTTTATCCCTTCTTCCTCTTTTTCTAACCTCTCCATCCTTAATAATCACCCTTCCTTGAAATTTTGACTATAACATACCTACCTACTAAATGCTAAAATACTTTGATCTTATGTGACCTCGTAAATATAACCCCATGCTGAGAAAATTTATTGAATGAATTGTTACACACTGTAATTTGTGTTAAATTTCAAAACACATCAAGTAAAAAGTTTTGCCTTTATGCATACTTTTCATCCAGTCTCTTTCCGGGTTCGTTGTATCAGACAAAGTCAATGAACCGCGTAATGCAATAATCGGATTATGTATCTGACAACAAACCTATATTAATACTCTAAATAATTTTCTTATAAATTATAGGACACTATAGCTGCTGCCCGCGGTGTGACTCGCGTTTTATTAAGCGCCACCTTAGCTTTTTACAGCCTGAAACACAGGAGTTTTTACACCCCAGCTCAGGCACCCTAATATTTTTTTCCTATTATAAATTATTTACTACCTAAATTGTTTAAGTTAGACAGTAAGTGATTTAATAAAGATTTTATTTATTATGATTACCTACTTTATAACGCGCCTTTGACTGTCAGACTTTTGATAAATCCTACGGGAATCGCGGAAAAAAAAGTACCCTATGTGTTTCCAAGGTATCAGCTACCTATATATCAAATATTATAAAAATTTACCCAGCCATTTCAGCGTGAAGAAGTCAAAAACATACACACTAACTTTCGCCTTTATAAACTAGTGGAAAGTGCGGGAAGTGGGATTTCTAATGAATTCCTATGAAGACTTTTTTCTTTGCAATGAATGTTTCATACTACGCGTTCTTAAAGTAGTTTCCCATTGAAAATTAACTCCAGCAATCGGAGTAAGCTTAAATCTTTGTTTAATTAAAGTCTTTACTTACTTATAGATTTTTTGCGTTAAAATAATGAAAGGAGTAAAGGAAGCTTTTAACTTACCCTTTTAATAATGTTAAAAACAAAGACAATAGATCGATTACTCGAAACTTTATTTTCAATTTATACAGTACATTAAATTTATTCAATCCTTACTGAGTATTGTAACATTCCTATAATTATAATTATTTACAGTTCAATATTTTGTAACAACCTTGAGCATAATCTACTTCTTAACGATATATAATTTATATTGCCTTATTTTAAAATATGGTTTTGATATTTTAAAATTAGGCAATATAAATTGCAACTAACATTATTCAAATAAACTTTGAAACCTTCGATTCGTAGACATGAGAAAGAAAACTGATCAGTATTCTTTATATTTACATAATTATATTTTAATTTGACACTATTTTTATCACAATAAATTTAACAATTACAACATTTTGTTTATTACATACATAGAGTTTTTGAGAAAATTAGTCTCATTCCAGAATGATGAACATAAAAGATCCCGTTGAATGAAAAATCATAAAAATAATTTAGAGACGATTGGAAGAAGGAATTTGATATATAAATCGTTTATTCAATAACAAAATTTACACATCATTAAATATTTGGCACATAGAACAAATGCAGAATGGTAAACTTTTGTTTAGGCAGATTACGAATAAGAATAGACTTAAATAAATAATTTTAAATAATAACAATACATGCACATACATTCTAATTGACGACGAATTCCCTTCCGTAAACACACTAATTACGGTGCCTCATGTTGACCCAATTTGCATTGCATATTATCTAATAGTTATTTCGTAAAACCAATAATTGCGGGCCTGACAGAACTTCAAGAACTTTAACTCCAACTTCCGTCGCGACGATCGGCGATTTAGCATCTTATTAAAGTTGAATGCAACGATTAAAGAAGGTAGAATCGTCAAGAGCGCGAGCAAACACGGACGTTTTAGCAGTTTATGTAGGTTTTCGCGGATCGCTGCGACTAACAGTAGCGTGGGGCGTGGGGCCCTAAATAAACAATGAATATAAACTTTATAGATTCAAACTGGAAAAGACAGCCAAATGTATTGTAGAGCAGGAATATAAAATATCAATTAATATTATAAATTACTATATTCCAGTAGATTCCCATCAGGCCGGATGTCATTAACGCCGATAACACTTACTTGGCACTTCACCTTGTTATAGTAGTCTGTTGGCACATTATTTATGGTTCATTCGTTGGCACTTTGTTCCCCCCATGTTGCAGGGGAAAACGGTCTCTAGGTGGGTGGTTTCAAAGGCGTGTTCCCGACGTGAAGATTATTCAGTTGAGGTAATAAAATGGCCGCTGTAGATATAGTGGTAACTAATACGAACACTGCGAGAAGAGCCCGGTCGGCGACTACAGCAACCTGTTAAAAAAATAATCTAAATTATTTATAATTACGAAAAATAAATTCAAACTGACTGACAAACAAGCAAGCGGGCCACCTGATGGAAAGCGGTCACCGCCGCCGCCTATGGACATCAGTAACACCAGGAGCGCTACCAATGCGTTGTCCACCAAGGAAGTTGGAGGAAAGGAAGGAGGACCGGAAGGGAAAGAAGGAGGGGGAAAGAGGGGATAGGGAAGGAGTTGGTCTTCCGGAACTCTCACTCACGGAACGAAACGCATTGCTGCTTCACGTCGATATTCTGTGAGAGAGTGGTACTTCCCCGGTCGAGCTAGCCCATTTCGTAATAATTGCTCTGCCACTCCAAAAACTTTGATTAGGGCGAGTGCAGGTGATTAGTAATTGAGGGTGAATTCTACTACCAAAATCGTTAAAAATTCTTATACAATTAAATTGATATTCTGATGTTCAAAATCTTCTAAAGGTAAGGAAAAGTGTAAATTTAAGTCGTATACTCTTCACAAAATAAATTAAAACTGAAATAGTTTTAATGTTGATTAAAAAGTTGTCACAAAGAAGAAAAGTCAAAAGTGCTTACTTTACAAAATCAAATAAAGAAAAGAGATTTCGAATAACAAATAATACGAACTATAATGCACTTTGCAAACGTTTCTGAACATGACACAAATTGGACTTTTGTAGCTGATGTACAACAAAAAACACTGTTAAATGCTGGCGAAAATTGCGAAAAACTTTTGTTAAAAATGTTTCAAAAACAACACGCTACAACGCGTGCCCACAGGGAATTAAAATATTAATAACAAGTAATGGCACAAAATAAACTTAATGGCGAAATATACGATACCGACGATACCTTTATTCGAAAACAAAACAGTGGGCTTTTTGTAAGGCCAGTAACAAAATTCGACGAAGTGTACTCTTCCACCGAGACAGTAATACTGCTTCGGTGCTTTCAGTGGAGCAGAGAGATGAGTAGGGATATTAACCTGACAATATTTCGATATTTATTATGCTAGGTCTACATTCTCTGGAAGATGACCGAAAACGAGTGTAAACGGACCTCGTACTTCAGCTCGTTTTTTCCTATTTCTTTGCGAGAGTGTAGCATTATTGTGACGGATAATTATCATTACAGAGCACGCACTGCACTGATCCAAACATCTGACTGTTGTCTAATCATACGTAACATTGTGGTATGACATGGTTCTATAGTATTAATCCACGCGTGTTGCTAACCGCACATTAAGTCAGAGCTCCGGTGGTCGCCCTGCTGCGACGTAAAATAGTAATTGCGATAGAGCGGTGCAAATATGCGGTTTTTATTTTGTTCACACTTAGTTGCGGTTTCGAATTAGCCGCACCGGAACGATTTCGACTTCGTGTACAATACGCTTATAAAGAGTCAAAAAATTATAGCAACGAAGACAGAGTGATTTTAACATTTTAGATTACCTACACCCTTCATATTATCAAGCAAAAAATTATAACGTAATGCTGCGTAATATTCCGGAGCTTGCTTTGACTGACAGGATTATTTATGTATTGGCAAGTTAATATCAAATACCATCAATATCAATCAAATACGGGAATCGAGTTAATGATCTAAAACATTAAAATATCGACGTAGCATTTTTCAGGGGAATCTGATCTGAGGCGTTCAAGCGAAAACAAAAATTAATTACATTGTCAAGATTGTGCTCCTGACGACAGAAATAACTTTTTACCCAATCTTTTACAGTAACCTGATTCCTTAAAATGTTTGATTTGAACGGGGCAGTGGGTAATTTGTTGGATTTCTTTTAAAACAGCTTATAAGAGATTTTTAGAGTGCTATTTCAAGAAATAAAGGTTATTTTACGAAATTGACTGACTATTGATTTTCATAGTCGGGGCTTTGTTTGATTTTTAATTCACATTACACGGCGTTGTATTGTGTAATGAGAATAAATGATTTTTTCTTAAAAAGTGGAATGATACACGAATATTTAAAAAGTAAACATTGTTATTGTTGAGTTAGCAAGGTAGTTCTTTGGTTCTGGCTGCGCGCAATGGATTCACCGATTAGTATTGGACTCTATGAGCTTTCTGCTATCTGCTAAATCATAATTATTATTCTTGCCTAATCATAACGCGTACGCGCTATTATTGATCAGTGATTAATTAAAATATTTTTTCTCAAAATTAGTTTAGTCTAGTTAAATGTAAAACAGAATTAGCACCAGTACTAACTTAATTCTTAAAAATAATTAAACGAAGAGCGAAAGTGATAAAACAATTATTTGTTAAATTAAAGGATGATGTTTATTAAACGGGTTAGATAACAATATATTGTTTAATTGTATTAATGTTGCTTTACAATAAATAAAATTGATTTATTTGTTAAATTTCATAATGACAGTTATTGCTTAATCATTTCATTGGTTCCGTCGTTCCGCAATGCTCTTGAGATATCGGCGATAACTAGACAATATTGATTAGCTTAATTAAGATAAATGAAGGCTACAAAATTGCTCAGTGGTTCGAAGTAAGAAATTTTCGATAACTCCACAAAGCTTGCGAAGTTTAAATAACTTTGTGTATTTTAGATGAATGTCAGCGATAAGTCAGGAGAAGGAAAACAAAAATAGAAGATTGCTACGATCAATTCGTTGTATCATTTTCACGGAAAAGAGATTATTGGTTCAGAAAAGTTTCTAATAGAAATTAATTGGAATGATTGTCTTCAGTTTTTATCGTCGCGCGCGTACGAAGCGTTACGAACAAATGCGTTCTACGGATTGGTTAGATCACTTCGCGCTCAAGACATTAAGAAAAAGGAAACAAGTTTATTACAAAATTTTATTTAGGTAAGGAGAAATTATTGTTAAAACTCACTCTTTTTTTTAGAAAACATATAAGACGAAATAAAAGAGCATACCTACCTGGTTTACACTCAACCCCGTCCACTGCTCCTGCAGCTGCCCGGACTATTTTCTTAAGTATGAGGGCTGAGTGTGAACACTCAGCCGCATCGATGTTGCCGCCGCAGTAGGTAAAATAACAATCGAGTGCCGTACAGCGCGATTTACAGCTGCAGTATCGTGTTTACACTTTCCTCCTGATTTCCCTGCCCACTTGAGTTGAGTGTAAACCAGTTATTATCAAACAACAGATATTTCAATTTCAATATCACCATATTTTACCTGTTTCCACTCAAGATTAGCACGTTCCAGTCGCTCGTTAGCGGCGACTCGTTGCTCGTGTCGCGCTGTTGCTTCTCGAAGCGTGCACCCGCAACATGCGCAGCGTGAGCACGCTGTCGCACAAGTCGTTTCGCCGCCGGCTACTGCGCCTGTTATCGCTGCCGCTCCCGCTCCTCCTATGAATGAACACCTATCCTTATTGATGACAATAATGGTATTATATAAGATACATATACATACTTCTGAAATAGATCCAACGGTATGCAACATGTTAAGTTAGAAACCTACTTTTATACTGTGATATTGAGCTTTCTCTGTGAAGGGGATCTGAAACCCAGACCTTGATCCTTGTTTATTATAAGAGCTTAATTGTTTGAAACCAATTATGCTTATTTCTACGTGTCGAACTAGAGACTTGTTACTTGTCAGCAGTTTTTTAATTCAAATTGGTTGTTAAAAGTTTCGTATTGCTGCTACCAGGATTTTATTTATACATTAGCAACTTCGGTGCTACTAAATTATTTAGAGTTTTGGCAAAATGTTTTTATTTATTATGGCCAAACTTACTTTTAGTAGAAACTCCAAACTGCAGGAGCTATAATGCGAAGGAATTAAATGGAAAGCAAATATTTTATAAAAATTAATTTCTTGGTCGTTAAAGATAGAACAGATAAGAAAATAACAGATATTTTTCAATTGCCAAGCGCTTAGAAACCGGTAAAAGTCACGTACACTGTGTTAGAACACCTGCTTAACATTTCTGATTTCATTCTATAAATGTTGAGAAAAATCATTTTATCGGCGGATAGTTAGCAAATCAGTAATTGAGTTTCAGAGATTTCTCGATAAAATACTTAAACTTATTTTCGGAATCATAACATAGAATTTCCAATACAAATACAAATTAGCTGCTATCCTCTCAGGCATTGGGTTGTGGGTACTGTTATTTGGGACTGATTTAACCCAATAATGTGTTATGTAAAATTGTACCAATTTCGAGATATTTAATATTAATTTTTAATTCCCCTTTTTTTTCAAGTTCTTAATTTTATTTTTTTTGTTTATGAAGGGTGATAATGTAGCACTTATAATCAATCATAAAATCTCAGAAATTCTCAACTATTACGGAACAGGAGTTTTAATCATAACATAAATTACTTTTTTTTCTGCAATAAATGCCAAAATTAAATGCCTCCTACGCTACTAATGGGATCGAAAACATGATCGAATATTACTTTATCTAAGGCACAGTCTACCTTCGCTCGTACCTCGTCTTATCAACAAACCAAATTGGATAAAGCTAAATTTAGTATATTACTAAATTACAGCGTTGATTAGATTCTTAAATAAGAGGACATAGTAATGTTACATTTATCGTCCTGGGAAATACGTTAGTAATTAATACAAACAGTAGACGTCAAGATTAACCTGTAGCAGTAGATCAGGCGAGATGCCATATTAATAGCTTCTCAAGGTATTTATTTATTTAACTTTATTGACCACAATAGAATAAATACTGACACAAATATTTTGTACCACATTAAAAACTCAATGATCTGTTTACTGTGCAAAATATAACATGTAATAACCATAATTATTTTACTCAATCAAACAATATTTTATAATGAAACGAGTTGGGAACTGTTAGCTTTTGCTGATTACGGTAGATTAATACCATGTTTGATTTTTGTTTATGCATGAATTTCAAATGATCTAACACGAGAATTTAATTATGTTTACTATTTAGCGGACAATCTCAGTAATAACTGCAGTATCATTCAGCGGTGGTGTCTCAATATCAAAGTAGTTAAAATGATGAATTTTTCAAAATTCTCATGCTCATCCCGTAAGATGAACACTGAAAATCTGACAGACAAGTTGCAAGTTGGACCGACGATATAAAAAGGTGTGCAAGAAGCGGCCCAGAAACAGGCTGTTTGGTGTGCCATATTAGATCTCCAACTGTAGATTACTATAAAGCTGACGAAGATGACGAGTGGGATTACACACAATTTTCGCGGGTGATGTTACGTCTATAAACTTTGAACTTTGCAGCACGATGACGTGCTTATAAAATATATATGAAATAAGATGTCAACTGGAAGTGAGTCGGGATGTCTAATTAATAGCAACGAAGAACGGAAAGAGACAAAGTAAGTAGCTTAATTAGTGAAGTTTAAGGTGCCATTCGCGAACCGCTTTTAAACTATCTCCACTTGTTGTAAAAAATACCTTCATTTAGGTTTCGTTTCGCAGGTTTCTGATAAGCTTCAGTTTGCCTATACAGAATAAGAAATTTATAATTATTAACATAGACAATAAATTATAATAATACAGGGGAAGAAAATATTCAAGCACACCAATGTTTGTGTGGTATTCGAACCCTCAATCGAACAAAGTAAGCATTATTAGCCTAGTGACCATTACGCCTCACATAATATTTTTCAGGCTGACATTATCGAGTATTCATAGCACATTCCCTAAAAGAAGTACTTAATTGTAGATACCTTACTATTATACGCACATATTATATTAAATACCTTAACTTTGGATATAAATTATTCCATAACACAACATCTGCCAAACATAAAACTAAACATCATCAATCATTCAGTTCTGAGTCTTGAATCCTTTTCGTCAGTAAAAAGTTTGAGGACCAATATAAAGAAGTGGGGATATAAGAGGGGGGTAAAGAGGGGAGACTCGTTACGACGCAGCCCACCGTGATCCTTTTATCATCTTCGCTTTTCCACCAAATTACACATCACTAACCAAACTTGAAACTTTTCATTTACAATCCCCTTTTTGCGATTGAGCAAAGAGTATCTGTTTAACTGAACTGTCTCAAACTGAAATTACTTATCTATTCTATACAATAACCATGAAATTCCCGAACAACCAGCGTATTTTTGCAACGAAATTTTGAGTCGGTTATCCTCAACCCATTGAGTTAAAATTTTGCAAGCATAGAATTTTGATGGTAATACAACGAAGCTGATTAGATGACGACTTGAACAAGGTACCGAAAAGAAAGAAACTGGATCATTCACAGTGGACGTTAACGGGCTGACGATGAAGATGATAAAATCATATGGTGAAATATGAGAACTCGGTAATGTAATGACGCAACCTCTTCTAGCTCGTTTAATTCATACGTGATAAGGACATTTCTGGTCCAAAGAAACTGTTAATTGAAAAATTATTTTTAGTTGAAACTTGACTTAATGAAGAACTGTCTCTTATTCAAGAAAGATAGGTTCTTAGATTATATAAATAGAAAGATTAGGATTAGAAAATAATCAGTATTTTTAACCCAAGGAGAGCCGTGGATTCACCAAATATTTCCACTTTGCAGTAAAAAGGTAATAATATATCATACCTAAATGGTTGTGGTTGTGTCGAGCGAAGCGTGGTGAGGCAGGTGGCAAAGGAGCTCCGTCGCAACGCACCTCTGTTTTCAGTCGCGATCCGGTGCGAGGATTCACCTGGACACCAGCTCCACCCGCCGCCACCAAGCCGCTGTCACCCTGGTAATTAAAACTCTTTTAAACTATAAGGTAATTTAAAACTCTTTTTTATGAGCATTAATAAAATAATATACTCAATGTAAAGCTAAACTGTACCTAGTACCTACACTGACCAGTAAGTGGTAAATCAACTTCTTCCCTAGTGTTTCTTATCCTTCTTACTTTTTTCAAGAGTAAGCCAAGCACCTCAGATCATCTTCACTAAGGTTTTAAATTAAAATTGTTTACCCCCAAGTGGCGCGTTAGTTCCTTTGTGATATTGAAAAACATTTATGCGTATTAAATTAAATCTGAATTTATTCAAAGTATACCTTTTTGAAAACATTTTATGGCCGATTCTTTGATCAATTCCGTTTGAGCTGTCGTTTCGTGTAGAAAACGAGATGTTTTCATATTCAAGACCTTGACGAATTTTACAGGGAATGTTAACATAATCAGTTTGAGCTTTGGGCGTCGTATTTTTCATGCAAATGATGAGTCGACCCGCGCATGATTGGCACCTGCCGCCCACCGATGACGTCGGGCTTATGCAAACGACATCAAAAACGCAGAAATATATATTTCAGATAGGGTGAATAAAAATAAAAAGACTTGGACTTTTAGAGCCTATAAAAAGTTAGCAGTAAAAATAGGTGTGAAAATATACTTTACCTGCCTAGGCTTAAGTTTTCATATACGCTCTAGGGCTGTGTGTATAGGGCTGCTCTTATAGCTTAGAATGAATATTTCATCTGTATTACTAAGTATTACGTATAGAGGATAAACAAGTTGTGATTGTGTAGGCAATACTACGACAAAGGTAAGAAATGATTTTTCTATTTCCTAGACATAAAATATATATGAAAAAAACCTAAAATATATTTGAGACACAATTTAGAAAGGTAATTAAGAGATCCTTCTTTTAATTAAGCAATCAAACGCTCAGCTGAGTTCTCCAATATTTCTCTGATTTCCATACTTTCTGCTTCCGCCTTTCAAATTTCATAACGGTTAAAATGTTTTACCGAAAATTTTCTACTAACAATAGCAAAATGATTTCTCATTTTTACATATTTTACAAATAATTTAATCTTACGTATGTTAAACTGTTTTCAGTACTACTACTGTCAGTACCGTAGTTGGCTTTGATACACGATAATACAGATTCTTGGGGTTTATTTTTAGTTTTCGAAACAGAACAATGTCTAGCGGGTAACGATAGTAATTTATAAAATTAAATATAATGCCGGGTTTACATTATTTCAATCCAGCGCTGGATTACTACTTAGGTATTATTAATTAAGCTAAGAATCTGACCTTGTTATCTTAGAATACACTATTCGCCGTCCGAGGTAATTTAAGATAAAAACATGACAACAAGGGCTATAAACAAAAGCCGACATGAATGGGATGACTCCAGCGGGATATTAATAAAATGATTATACAATAAATATACTTTTCTATAGTAATTACGTAACTATAGTTCAATATACGTAATCTATTCGACTATATTAGCAAGGAGTGAAACCGGCGTCTAATGTACCTATACTTTTTATTTTAAAAAAAAGGACGGGTTGCACTCCGGGAGTGCCGGCAGAAGTGAAAACTTCAACATCAACGTTGTGCATTTTTTAATATTTTGGAATGGTTAGGGAATCTTACGCTTTTTCGATCAGGCTATGGATCTGACGCGAGTTTAACATTTTTTACCCATCTAAAAAAGTGCCAAGCGCCGCTAAAGAAGTTTTCACTTCAAAAAAAGTAATATAAAATAAACAGTCTCGTTTCCTTTGCTGCAATATTGTGCAGTCGGCTAAAGAATTAGGTTGACAGGCGTTTTATATCCATTAGATAAAAGTATTTTAGTTTGTTTGTCTAGTGTGAAGTACAGAGGATGAAAATATTTATTGTAAAAATATGTCATATGAAAAAATTCATTCGAGTATTTCATAATAAGCAAATGCTAAAATCATTTTACTGTATCCATATAACTAATGCTACATTCCATCAAAATTTTGAGAGTATGTAAATATACTTTTATCTTCCAAAGGTCAGAGTAGTATAGGATAGGTTATCTAAAAAAATACCTAGCATACGTTTTTGAGCGAAAAACCTTCGACCGCAGACGCCGGTGGGAATACTAAATAATATTTGACTAACTTACATTGCTTCACTTGGGAAATTGTGAGATATACCTTGTCCCCAACTGCTCATAAAAGGTACCAAATAGTTTAAGTCCATTTGGTGTCATATTGGTTATTTTACTTACTCTACTCTTTACTCTGTCAAAAAATATTGTCATGATAAAGGTTTTAATCTTGGTTATAGGTGAGTGTGGAGGAACTAGTCTGGCTGTAGTAACCAAGCTCCCACACCTCGCACGCACTAAGGGCACATCGGCTGCCTATTTGCGGAGAAGACCAGCAAACAGTAACAAATATGGGTGAGTGTGACTGTACCTTTGGTGCGTCAGTGTCGAAGTTGATGAAGAGCAGCCGCGCGAGCCTCTGCAGCACCAGCTCTCGAAGCACCGCCGGCACCGGCTGCCCTCTCACTCCTCTACGAGCAACACGATATGTTCACACAGACTGTACCTAATCCTGAACTTCAACAATAAATTATTATTCCGACAGAGTCCACAGTATTTCGTCTACTCATTCTACTTCGCGGAACGTTTCTTCGAAATGCATTTATTCGGCGGATCTCTATTTCGAAGGAACATACCTTCGACATAGTGCTGCTGTAAAATGTGTCAATAATTACAAAATAAAACAGGTTTTTTTTTAAACTTTGATAGATTCAAATGTTATTGCGGAAGAGCAAGTTGCATGTTCTTAGATCCAAATCTGACCAACGACTAACAATTCGTTTGTTCATTCAAGGATCAAGATCGTCCATGGAATAATTAATTGGCTAAATGTAGGATAGTTTGTCAGAGTCTACTTTCAATAAATATACATATTTACTAAGTATTCATCTCTATTCAAAAGCATACCTATGAATGTGTTCGTTTATATATTTTTTCTTGTTATCTTGAACGAATCATAATTAACAATATTGCTGCTAGCTGGCAATGTATCAGCGGCTAACAGCTGGGTCTACGCGAAGTTGACCGATGTTAGGTGAATACGAGACTATGGCGAGAGCGAGAACTTTGTCTTTTATCTTCGTCTTATTCACTTAGTATCACCTCAGTAGGGCAGAGCCGAGATTCGAAATGACGTATAAGTGAAATAACCTTAAAGTAATTTCTCTATAACCTATATGTTTTTTTTAATAATGTAAATCGATGATTTAATGTTTATTTCTACTGGTAACAATGAATAGCGCTTAATGAATGGAAATATATAAATTAGATGTAATAAAACTCGCCTGTACGATATATTGAGGGTGACCACGGAGAGGGACGCCGAAAAGGACACGAGGCACGTACTGACTCCATAGTACAGACCTGGAAGTTAAACAAGTTTGTTACAACATACAAACTAACTTATTGCTTTCTTTTTTGCAACTAAAACTATCGGAAAACAAACATAGTTTTGTGTTAAATTAATTACTTAATAGACTTTTTGTATCCCAATAAACAAATTATTCTTTAAATTAATTAGTCTGACACTAAACTAAATAAAGCGTTTGATAAATATTATATAGGTACAGGCAGGTGCATGTTGAGCTTTACATTTGCAGTACAATTTTGGCTCTTATGACATAGAACTTAAGGAGGGTACAAAGTCCGATATGTAAACGTTGACGTGCTTATGACTGTACTTAAAAGTGGATAATTTTTATTGTAAACCTTTTGATTGTATTAAGTTTTCACCAGATATAGTTTCACTTATTTGAATGCTATGTGTTGTATTGAAAAATTGCCCTTTACTATTAATGTTATCGAAAAGTCTACAAAGAAATAATTCAATAATTTGTATGGTTTGCGCCCGCTTGATGTTTAGTATTTTTTAAATTGATAAATACAGTATATTGGATGAAGAACGGGCTATATTATGTATGTATACAAGACAATTAACTACATAATTATTATGTATGTAGTGTAGATCGTAGGTGAGCCCAGTGTGGAGTCTTACGTAAACAATCTTTATTTATATTCATGTAATATTTTGATATATTGACACATAATTAAAAGGAAAGTTTAAGATAAAAGGAGAGTAAACATTGAATATTTTCATTGAGGTTATATGAAAAGGTTCGTTTGATTAAATTGTATTTCTTTTAAATAGGTACATTTTATTGAAAAATATATTATTCAGTTTGAAAACATGATGCATGAAGCTGGGATTACATTTAGATGATGAGCTTCAGAATCTATTATGGAAACACCAACAATTATCTCATTTGAAATAGGTTTTAGTTAAATCTTCATTGATCTGCATTTTTTAATAAGGGGAGTGTGTTTAGTTCGTCTATATCAACCCACGCGATACTTATTTCATGGATTGAATTCGCTAGGGTCGGAATTAGCGATTTTTCGTTTATACACGTACCTACATTTAAAGCAGTCGCTTGGCATTTTAATTTGGACGTAAATACACATACAAACGTCGTTTGTGTTATGGGACTGAATTTAAAACTGACGAACCTTTTCATACTACGAATATACGGCAAAATTTAAGCATGAATTTTTGTTTGAAAAATCTCTATAAAGGTAGTCTCCTTGCAATTTACCCGCATAATGGTTTGGCATAAAAATTGTGATCGTTATGCATACAGTTGAAAGTGTAATGAAAGAAAATAATGGTCCTTGAGATATACTTACCACAAGAAATGTCATTACTATCATTTTACTACCTAAAAGTAACAAAAAAAACTGTGGACCTAAACTTTCATCATCATAAAGAATATATTGGAAAATGATTTAAAACGAAATTAGTTACAAAAAGCTATTATTACAAATTGAACAATTTTTATCATATTACACCAAAAAATTATAATGAAATATAGAATTTAAGTATTAGGTAATTGAAACTAAGCAGTCTTACTAATAAGTGGTGTCTTCTCAGTCGGCGGTAATGTATCCCTTATGGTCATTAGAAAAACAGTCATGGATAGTAATGCGCTTATTCCCAGAGTCACCTTTTCACCGGATTCAGAGGGCACGTAGAACACAAGTAGAGCTACAACAAAGTTACAATAATAATATCACGTTACAATATGATAATTTCAAGATGGCAGTTTATAGAGTAGCTTATCTATTTTATATTTAATACAGAATATGTTGTAAATGACGTGTCTAATGAAGTGCCTGCGATAGCTTACAGAATAAAATATTTTTGACTTTGACTTTGATGTGTAAGAAAATATGTTGAAGTCCAAATGGATTCGGTACAAATCCATAACATATTTCAAAATGTAGCGACATGTATCTTCTGTATAGCAAGAATTATCAGCAGGAAACACAAACTGATAATGTAGTTACTTCGTCATTTTACAGGACATCCTAGTGCGAGAACCAGGATCCATTTATTTGTAAACAAACTTTATGAAAATAAACTATTTGATTTTTCCGGACAATGGAAGCTGCAATGAAACGCTTTCCCGCAGTCCCGCCACACACGATAGAAAGGGTGTTTTTTTTTTAAGGTATGTCCTGGAGGCAGGATTTGGAGAGCCTGATAAACCCGTCGCTTCCCCCAAGCAGTGGAATACGCAGTAATGCATTTTCCTGACGTAAAAATGGTATTTCGATAATTGCTGGAAACTTGGCATATATCTTTTTAAACACGCCATTTATCATTGGCATGTAACAAGTAATTTAACATTGGCATATAAACGTAATTCAAAGTATTACGTTCCGTTCAAATACACATGAAAATCGATATAAACAAAAACGCCCTAAACTGTTCTCTATTTTCAGCTAAAATATTTAACAATTGGCTTTATTAAAGCGATCCCGCTCAAGAATCTTATGCATTTACGACTAAATAGGAGGTTATTATGGACTTACGATGCTTTCTATTCACCAAAAGGGTTGGTATCTAACGATTTGAGAAAAGCTACTTTATATTTTGTATTGTATGACCTACTAGTACAAGCCCTGGCTTAGTTTAAGCTGTAAGGTCTCCCGTAAATTGCATTTTCAGCACATCTTGGAAGTACAAAGTATATTTATTATTATAATTTGATCTTAATTTGAACATGACAGAGTCAGATTCGGGACAAGCCCACCACACATTCCCACCACTGTGTCTCCTGTGTAGCCAGGATCAACAACGGCGACCTCAGATAGACAATAAGCAATGAAGCTTATTGACGTCCCGGGGAATAAACTACAGCTGTCTTGGAACTCACAACGAATTTAATCAGAAAGAAGATAGTCGGAGTAGGAAGTATTGAAAGGACTTCCCTCCTTAACAACTACGTGAGAAACAGCAATTTAAAGCAAAAGGCATTATACCCTAGAGAGATGGCAAATCAAGTGAGGCTCGATTGCCGAGCACCACGGTCTATTGTTACATTACTATTGGGACCTAATGCTATGAGCTGTTGTTTACTATTTTGATTCCAATAATATGTATTGCAAAACCTTCTAAATGCCTGATAATTCTCTCTGCTTGCTACGAGATCAGAATAATAAACTACGCCCGAAGTGACATGTAAAGAATTCAACATGATTACGCGTTCGTCATGCCAAAGATCACACTCCCACAGAACGTGATGAGCTGTTTGTTCTACTCTTGTATTTGCGGTAGAACACTCACAGAAAGGAGAAGGTACAACCTTGAAATAAAATAACTTGGCCTTAAAGTTCCCGTGTCCCGTTAAAAATTGAGCTACTTGATGGTCGACCTCTAGCCAGGTTTTCTTTAATCTGTCTCTCACAGAGGGAAAGAACAGATACAGATGACGGCCTTTTACGGAAGTCTCCCACCTTTCCTGCCATTCCGATAGAAGAGTCTGTAATACGTCATCTAACGGATTAAATAGTCTATTCATTTTGTCACGATCACGTGTCTTAAGGAACGCGGGGGTCATTTCTTTTGATCTATAGTACGCGCGACGCTGTATCTCCAAATCGACGGGTATTACGCCAGCCAGCACAGGGAGTGCCTCCGTGCTGACAGTTCTGTAAGACTTACACAAAAATATCAAGGCAAGACGCTGACTTTGCAATAATTTTCTTCGCGCGGCCCCAATTGTTACACGATCCGCGAAAACCGCTGAACCATATGTTATACAACCCAGGTACGTCGCAGTATAAACCATTTTTAACGTCAGAGTCAGATTCATCAGAACTCAGCGTAAAATTATACAAGTTGTTTGGGGTGGTAAAGCTTTTATGAACTAGCTACTTCGACTGAGGAAGGTGATCGTCCGGAAAGCTTGCCAACCTTTTCCATAATAAAAACCAGTGGTGAAACCCTACTAATACTAAAAAGGCGAAAGTTATGTGTATGTTTGTTGCTTCTTTACGCTCAAATAGCTGGACCAGTATTTATGATATTTGGTATGTAGGTAGCTGATACTTTGGATTAACACATAGGGTACTTTATCCCAAAAAGTATGCGATTCCCGTAGGATTTGATCAAAAATCTGATATAGATGGCGCTGCTGTGCATAAATAATAAAGACACCTTACAGAAGATCGTAGGTAGCCAAATAGCATTGGTCTCGGCCATGTTGTGAGTAAGGTCTCCAAAGCTCCTCTTGGGGGGATTGGGAGGGTTGGCAACGCGTGTCATACCCCCGGTATTACAAGCGTCTATTGGCTACGGTGATGCTTTCCATCAGGCGAGGCCGTATGCTTGTTTGCCAACTTTGTGGTATAAAAAAAACGCAAACGAAGTTGCGCGGGTTTCACTAGTAAGTAATATATTTATATACTTATATCGAATATCTCTTACCTATTCCATTAATGAGCAGGCATGGTAGTATCAGATTGAAGACATAAAACATAGGCCTTCTCCTTAACTTGATGACGTAAGTGATGTCTGGGTAGGGTTCCACGCAACAAGAGTAATATTGATTGTGTCTAATCGCATCAAAGCTTACTAAATCGAATTCTCCATTAGTTTGGTAATTAGTGGTGTCACCTTCATCAAATTGCTTCTTTAAGTCTAGCTGTGAAAAAATAAAATTAATTATAAATACTATCCATTTATGCCTCTTAAAATTCAATAACTAATTTAGAAAAGGGGCATTAAAAGATTTTTACAGGGTCTGCAAAGCGCGAGTGATACCCCCGGTGTTGCAAACGTTCATAGGCTCGGTGACCGCTTACGATAGGCTTGTTTGTCACCTAAAAAGAAAATAAAGATCTAACACTTAAGCTGCATTTATCTAAAATGTTTAAGATGGCATCTGGAATCTCGATAGCATATGAATGAATTCAGCGGATTCCGATCTCGGTAAAAATATAGGACAGTAGATTTTAAAGAAGAGAATCTCAATTTAAAAGTCAAATAACACCGTCCGAGGAGCAAATTCTAAATTCTTCGGCATACCATTCTAAAGACAACTTATAAAGATCGATAAAATACAACGAAGAATATTTTTTTGATAATTTTATTTATGAAAGTCTTTGTAGGAACTTGTTGAATTCAAAAATATTTATTTACTATATTCGCTGCTACACCCCCTTTTTCCCGATTCTATATAATGACCTATTTATCACAGTATTTTGAAAAATACATTCTGATCTTAATTTATTTTTTGATATTTACCATCTACAAGTAAATTTCCAATCAAGAAATTCCCATTGGAAAAAGGGGGACAGGCCATTTGTAATACAGAAAAATATTTAAATTAATTTTTTTTTAAATATAGAAATAAAACACAACAGATTTAAAAAAAATACTTTGGCATAGTAACTTTTAAAATATTCATTATAAAAATAAAATGATGAATGCACTCGAATAAATTTTATTTAAGGAGTAAAATTGTGATGTGAATAAATGGTATTATTGCGTGACAAATTATATGAAAGAAGAACAAGTGATTGCGGAAATGAGTACACGCAGGGCAAAGTGAAAGGAAAAACAGGCCGTAAGTAAGCAATAAGAAGCCAAGAAGTATGAACATTTATTTAGTTAGGGCCACACGCGATATTATACTTCGCAATTCCGATGTTCGTTCTTATAGGAAATTAAGACAAGTGGCCTTTTATCTAAAATATCAGTAGAATTTATATAATTTTATATCATTTAAACGTCAACTTTGTATGGAAAAACGTATCGTTATTGATCCAATAAATGACGTTTGCCATTTGTGGACAGCCTTAATGTTAGGGTTACGTCTACATTGTAGGTAGAACTTCAACAAAAAAAAAAGACGTTTCTAAGGGACAACACAAAGCACACACGGAAGGAAAGAATTAAGATTGCTCTGTTTATAGCGAAGTTTGTAACTATTATCATTAAAAGCTTTTATTTAACTTGACCTGTATGTATGTAAGGGTGGAATCTTGGAACGAAAATTTGAACCACTTCCCGAAGACCGATTGAGCTGAAATTTTGCTTAAAACTGTAGATCAGATGACAATACAATATTATGATAACAAAATTACGATACAGCCGTTTGTGTTCCGTTTTTCGTACAAAACCGTTCCGACCAAAAACCTATAGGGTACTTCCGGTTGTCCTAGAATCATGAAATTTGGCAAGAAGCAAGATGATGTAGCATAAGTACAGGAATAAATCTGAAAATCGTAAATTTGTAGTTACTTCTTCTTCTTTAAACAACCAATATAATGTGACCCTACCCTTGGTACATTTTACATTGGTACATGGCTCGTTTTATACCGGTTTTGAATTAAAATGTATTTTATCTATTACTAGCTTTTCCTCGCGGCTTCGCTCGCGTTAATTTTATGACAGATCTCGTTTGACAACAAAACAACCCATAGCAACTTGTGGCGCCATCTGTTGGCCGATAGCATTCCATACAGCGCCCTCTATAGTAGAAAAAATATTTTCCCTTTGGATTGACATACTTTCATGGGTAAAAAGGTAGCCTATGTTGGGCTCTGTACCCCTGACAATATATATACAAATTTTCATAATGGTCAACTGATTAGTCAAGCCGTGAAGGAATAACAAACAAACAAACTCACTTTCTTATTTATAATATTAAGTATGATAGTATGACTACTTTACATGGGTAAAAAGGTAGCCTATGTTGGGCTCTGTACCCCTGACAATATATATACAAATTTTCATAATGGTCAACTGATTAGTCAAGCCGTGAAGGAATAACAAACAAACAAACTCACTTTCTTATTTATAATATTAAGTATGATAGTATGACTACTTTATGATTATGGCAACCCTCATGCGCGAGTTCTACTTGCCCTTGGTCGGTATTTTATTTTTTATGGGTACCTACATAAACCCGTTTAGTTTGTCGCAGGCTGACTGTAGTAAAATCTGGAAATTATATGGGTATTAAAATTGCTGGTGCTAGTTTTATTAAATAAATTCATTAGACTAGTACCGCCTCTCGACAATAGATGGCACTGCGAAACCTGTCCAGTCATAAGTCATAAATAAAAAGAAAAAATAAATTAAAAGTAAAAAAAATATATTTAAAAACAAGCTTTTATTTAATTGCGTTAAAAAGAATAAAATAAACTT
This sequence comes from Endotricha flammealis, assembly GCA_905163395.2. NCBI lineage: Eukaryota > Metazoa > Arthropoda > Insecta > Lepidoptera > Pyralidae > Endotricha > Endotricha flammealis. The sequence goes on from LR990853.1 coordinate 6,039,247, forward strand.
TTCTTTTAAAACTTTAACTATCAATAACATCATTACACAATTTATATGACTTAGAAGCTTGTCGCGAGATTTACCTACCTGTATATGAAAACATAAATAAATCGAACTAACATTTCTCGCGACAAGCTTTTATGTCATATAAATTGTGTAATGACGTTATATGTTGATAGTTAAAGTTTTGAAAGAAAAGTTTATTTTATTCTTTTTAACGCAATTAAATAAAAGCTTGTTTTTAAATATATTTTTTTTACTTTTAATTTTTTTATTGTAAGATTTTAAGCCAGTCAGTGACTGACATTTTGATTGAAAACGTTGACACCAACCAACTCATAGTTGACACCAATTGCAGAAAGCAAACGAAAGGAATCTAAGAAATCATATTCTACGGTTTACTGATTTATTTACTGAATGAAATAAACATCAGGAGATGTTTATTTTCTTTTTACACAAGTTACAGTTCAATGAGTGATGCACAACAACCATTCAGCAGCCATAACTGGAAGGAAACTTTATTCGCTTTGTTATTCAGGTAAATAATAAATAATATTGAAAGGATAATATAAAATGTAGTGAGGCGTTGCTGCAAATCGGCTTAAAGTAGGTAGGCAACGACGATCAGGGGCTCTGCGAGGCGTCTCGTTTTCGATACCAGTGTATGCGAAACATGTAGGAATAAGTCTTTTCCATATTTTATTTTGTGAACTAAGTTAAGCAGCCAATCTATAGACTCCGGTGCGAAATAACGTGGACATAATTTATTGTTCATTTACTTGATTGAAAAATATGGTAAAAATCTGTTACTATTGTCAAAGTACAAACGCACTGAAATGTACGCGTTTGTGCGAGTATGTGTCATAAGATCTACATTTAAATGAATTGCATGTAACATCACGGTATATTATTTTATGTGGTCAAAGATTTTTATTATGTGTCAAATTAACAAAGTTATGACTATATGACAAACATTGATGAAGATGGACGGGCTGCTTGTCAAAGAGAAGAAAATTCAATTTTACAAAAAAATATCAGGTAATAAAGAAAATTAAATCATGAAGATTTGACATAGCCGACAAAAGTGTCACACAAAATGTTAACGCCACATGACATGAGTTGTAATGTGATAAAACTCTATTAGGTGACACATACCTACGGAGTCGCGTCACGTAGAGCCGCATTGACCGAAATCTTTAACATTAAAATATGAAAGTTTTTTTTTACTGAACGTACGGCAGAACTTTCTACACGACCGACAACGTTTAGGTATATACTATAGGAGACCAGAGCATTGGGTATTAAATAAAATGTTTGATGGTTTATTAAGTGTAACATTAAATTGCCTGTCTTTGTAATTGGACAGATGTGCTCAAATACATAAATTCTTTAAAGAAACATGGCGGTTTGCCATTAGCAGTAAAAAATGTGCGGGAATGTGTTGCTCTCAACTGACATGGGTTTACTACGTCAAAATAACATATCACAGATGCGAGTGGGGCGGCAGCGAGATAAAAACAATTATGAAAAACACCACTGAAATCTTTTTAATTTACGTTGTGGCGTTTTAATTTACGGCATTTTGCTTTAAAATTAAAAGTTACTTATAAATGCGCGTGTTAATTATGTTTTTGTTTAGACATAAAATGCTTGTTTATAAAACATTAAACATAAAATGCTAATCTTGTCATTCAAGATTGAGTACTTGCCACAGAATATAAAGCATTATATTTAAATTAAGACTTGATATGTAATTTTGAACCTCGTTTATAGATCGTAAAAATGTTAACATCTATTATGTTACGTATGCTTTATATCCAGAGTTTAATGGAAAACAAAGATATAAGTATTTTAATTATTTTATTTTATTCAATTGAAGACATTGTTAAAGATAAATTATTCGGAACTCAATAAAGGGGTCTAATAGGTAATAATAATCCATCTAATCTCCACCTAAGTGTGATTTATTTTTTCAAAAATGCAATAATTCTATGTGTTCAAGATTACACAAGATTACACAAATTTTCAAAATCGTAATAAAATATTGCACCTATTAAGATAAGGCTCAGATTAAACTCGACTTTACTGTCATTTTGTGAAACACATGTCATTAACAAATAGTTAAGAATACACCATACACTTAACGTGGTATTTTTTGAAATATGCTAATATGCTGTGTGGAATTCCAACTCAGTTGATATGCATTTGATTACACATGAACAAATACTAATGCAACGATATCCAGTAAATTCTCTGTGTTTTGTTTGTAATTACACTGAATAGTCAAATTATGTATGAATGGTTAAATTGGTGAATTCTGAACTGGTTCTAAATCATCCGACAAGTGAGCAATGCACGTCAAGAACAGAGATGCACCATACAATACTATCTGATTTGTGGTTTTGCTCGCGTTGATGTCAATTATTTTTACTGAATGATAATTTTATCGATTATAATCAACTCGGCGATCGTTAGGTGGCTTGAAACACTGACACGAGCTACCCTTTGTTGATACTAACTGCGGAAGACAAACAAAGATATAGAGAATCGCTGTATAGTCTGGCATAAAATGTATCCTATGTTTTACGTATTAATCCAGGTTAATTGTGTTTTATTTGTGTGCCAATTTTTTGACGTTTTTCTGTGATTCAATAACTAATATTCAAAGGCTTAAACATTTACATTCTACTAATAAAACAAACCCGAATGTTTGTATGTATACACTGTAATATATCATTTGTGATATAGCTCTTTTTTGATACACAAGGGTCTATTACTGTCTTCCAAATTAATGCTACTTTTTGCACGATGCCTTGAGTGAGTGATTACTAGACAGTTCGTGATTGAACATGACGCCTACTTTGTGCCAATTTTCGTGACCAAATCTTTCTTACGTTGATGATGAAGAATAAAGGCTAATCTATCCATTTGACAGAGATAATCTTATAGTTATTTTGTTCTCACCGAGTTCGGTGAGAACAAAATAACTATAAGATAACTATAAGAATAACTATAAGATGTAGAGTTCTACATTCACGTAATCATCATGGTGTAAATATTTTCTTTAAGTCAACTAAAGATGATGAAACACTACAGAGAATATATCGACTTAATTAACTCAAAAATCTTTGACATTTGAAATTAGTTACAAGTTAGTTAGAAACAAATTTTTAATAATAAGAAATTCTAATATTTTTCTAAAATTACTTGTTATAATATAGGCCGTGGTAGAATATATACTTCGTAATAGCTGTTAACATGGAATTATATAAAAAATACGGTCTTTCATAAGGCTACATCATAAAAGAACCTATTTTAAAAAAACATCTGTCTACGGAGAACGGCGAAAAGCTGGGCGTTGACGGCTGAGTGAGTCAGGACTTTATATTTTAGACACGCGGTTTCGCCCCCGTAAAAATTAGCCTATGTTGGGCTCTGTACCCCTGACAATATGTATACAAATTTTCGTAATGATCGGCTGCTCAGTCAAGCCATGAAGGAAGAACAAACAAAGTCACTTTCTCATTTATAATATTAAGTAGTTTTTTTTTTATACCACAAAGGTGGCAAACAAGCTTACGGTCCGCCTGATGGTGAGCGGTCACCGCAGCCTATGGACGCTTGCAACACTGGGAGCATCACTCACGCGTTGCCGACCCTGTAAAAATCTTTAATGCCCTTTTTGAAGAACCCCATATTATAGTCTAAAGGAAAGACCTCGGCGGGATCTCATTCCACAGCCTCAGCGTTCGCGGGAGGAAACTCGTGAAACTCCTCTGAAACCGCGTAGTACGCGACCATTTTGGTTCTAGTATGTGAGGTTGGATTCCCCGTCGGTGACGAGCAGATCGATGGTAGAAAGTGGCCGTAGGCATCAAGTCAAACAATTCCTCGGAACAAACCCCATTATACAAGCGGTAGAACACGCATAGGGAGGCGAAGTCTCTCCGCAGACCGAGGGGCTCAATACCGCTTGTTAGCTCGGGATCGTCGACAATCCTCATAACACGTCTTTGAGTCGAGTCTAGAGGTCCAAGTTGGTACGCCGGCGCTCCAGCCCATAGGTGAGAGCAGTACTCCATGTGGGGTCGGACTTGAGATTTATACAGTACACGTCTCTGCCCCGGATTGAAGTACCGCTTTGCCAAAGGTATGATGATTATCTGTACATTATTGCGTGACTTTTAATAATGTGCTAAGATTATAAGGGTAATTTATAAATAGGTTGTCGTGAACGCTAATTTATGAGTTTATCATCTTGTGTCCTAAATGTTTTCTGAATTGGAAACATCCAGATAGATAGGAAAAATACGGAAGGATGCGAAACAAACTTGATTTTGATTCACTTCCGGGAATATTCGGTCTTATGTCTAAGGAAAACCTAATATTTGGTCGCCATTTTTTGTAAATTGACAATAAAATCGAAGATTAAGGTCGGTAGCTTGTTAGTAATGCTCCTGTGCAGAACCCAGTAGCATAGGTAACAATAGGGTGGAAAAAGGCAGGAAAATGCCATGAGCCCGAGGGGACCCCAAGATTAAGAGGTATTAAGATAGGAAGGGTGCTGTCCGTATTCGATGAATTTTCCGGGCTCCCGATATACGCCACTGGCTCTACCACTGTTAATTGAAATAAAAAACAAACAATTGTTAGTTAAACGTTGACTTGACTCTCTATAATCATTATAACCGGATACTTTTATTTCATTTAGTGTGTAAATGCTCCCGGTGAGCCGATAAAGTGCCCATAACAACCTCACTGGGGAGCTTGCCTTGTTAAGCGAACGCAAATACAATTTGATTTTCCATCCGAGACTGAGGCTCTGAGGTAGCTAAGACCGCCTCTTATTTCTGTCATTGCTATAAATGCTTTCGAGACACAAGGCTAAAAGGTTTGTAACATAATACGTTTCTTGTTTTAACTATTTTGTTTTTTTTACATTTTTTATTTCATCATTGATTTATAGTTAGTAGTTTTAAAGATATAGGCATACATAGGGATAGTCAGACAGACAGCGCGACTTCATTTTAAACTAAGCAAAGATATTAAATGATTTTAAATTATGTTTTTAAAATAGTTAAGTTAAATTGCCACAAGAATTGCCATTGCGAATTTGCGAACAAGCATTTACTTTGTCTGAAAAGTTTTTAAAGCCTAAAATTTGTTCGGCACGTATTTTAACATAATGCACGATATTAAAGCGTTTAAAAGTTTATTACTAATTACCACTAAAGACCATTATAAAATATTGTTGTTTATTTTAAATCTAAGTGAAAACAAATTTACTTTTTAAAACTGTGTGTGTGTTTTTTTGTTTGCAATTAGTTTTTAAATTATTTGGTAACCAGGTAAGTTGAATTTTGTCTCTATAATACGTCATTAGAATGATATATATCACAAGCTCCCATCATCCTTTCCGCTACTGCATTGTAGTTTATTCAAGTTTAAAGTTCAAAATCTTTGAATGAATGAAATATAAAATAACCACTTTTTGTCTTTTATTTTGACCGCATTTAATTCAATTTATTTTAGTTTACGTATTCCTAGATATGCCCTAAGGCTTTTCTCAAATACAAGGTAGAATTTTGAGTGACATTTCTGGAAAAGCTGTCCCGACTAATAAATAGATTCTATTGACGCCTTTAAAGGCTACTAAATATTGTAGTATATTGTGTATAAATATGTATCTTCCTTTGAACCTTATTATAACACTTCAAAGCAACGGCCTAATCTTATTAGTACATCTCCTTTGGCAAGATTTTGAGATCTTCTGTATAAAACACCGGTCGGAAATATTTGGATTTCGTAATAGTCATAACTTGAAACACAATATAAATTACGGGAAACGATGTAAGTGTTAATATTTACCTAAGATAGAAATATAAATAGAATTTTTCGTCGCAATTATAAATAATACGATTTGTTTATTCAAATGGATCATTAAATATTGCTCTCTGTAAGTTCAACCTTTAACAATTATTTTTTAAAGTATATTATGCTGACGTTGAAGGTACTTAACGGTCCTTTAGACCCACAAGTTTAAATCATGTCACGTCCAAAATTCATTCAACAAACATTCGTCAATGTCATAATGTTTTGTGGTTACATTCTCGAGGGAACAAACAGGCAACATATCGTTACATTATACCAACATTTGTTGCCATAAACATGTGTTTGCGACCGGTATGGCAATGTGGAATATTTATAATTTCGTTTCGTTGAATGCTTCTTTTCGGTGTCTTGCATATGAAATAACCACCGAGAAAAATAAAAAATTCTCACCTGAAAACCATCGTAAGTCCACGATGCCCATTTCATCGTACATAGCTGGACATCAAAGGGAAATTGTTCAACGTTTATATCACAAACGGAAATGTATATGCCGTGACTGAGCCACGTCACCTCACCAGTGTGTTTCACTATAACGTTGGTGTTGATCACTGCTGACCTGTAGTTTGGATCAGCGCTGAAACAAATGAATAACGTTCATTCACCTGCGCTACACGGTTTGAAAAATTAATTTGTTTTAAGATTTAAAACTGTGTAGATAGTGGTTTTCTGAACAAATCAGAAACCGTGTGGGATAAGTCTTTTGTAAATACTTTTGAAAAATACTTTCTTAGAGCTCATTATTGTACTTAGAAGATAATTAATCCGAAAAACGAGATTTGGATGACTATACAGATTCAAATGAGCATTCTGGTGTGACCAAAAACAATGATAGAGACTAATTATGCCGCATAATTAGTTTTTATATAAACGCAGAAAAATAAAATGTCATTTACAGACGCTGAAGAAATATTGCAGGAATACTTAATTTTGTAGATGGTCCGTTATTGAAAATGATAAGAAATGAATCGCGATTGCACAAACAAAAAACACAGCTATTGATAAAACCATCGGATATTCGATTTCTGTTCTATTTACAGGGAGCTGTAATGTTTAATACACTTAACGACAAGACGATATAGTGGGTCTTTTAATTTGTTCATGTCATTATAGGTACTTTTTTACAAAAATAAATACGTATGTTAGTGACTAATAATAATGAAGTTAATTATACCCGTTTTCACCAACAATTTCTAAATTTTTAAAGTCCCCTAACAGCTTTCTCTATGTCTAAATCCTTGATTTTGGTACGTGTTTGACATATTAAAATAATCGATAAAAATACGGTTTTTAATAATCGATACTTTTAGGTAATAATAAAATAAATATTCTTGGACAAATCACACAACGCCTTCTAGTTTTTGTAAATAAATACTTATTATACATAGAAAACAACCAGACCAAGACAAACAGACATGTTCATGCACACAACTGTTTGGCTTGCGCAGGATTCGAACCCGCGGCCCTTGGGACAAAGTGCCCAATGTTGTTAGCCACTCGACCACCGGGCCTGTCAAATATTCAAAAAGCTGTTAGGAGACTTTAAAATTTTAGGAATTGTTGGGGAAAACGGGCATTAGTGTTCTTTTTAGATATTTAATGTCAATAACATAAACATTGCTAGCAATATTGTTATTTGATACATCATCAACAGCTGATAACTAAAAAAGTAAGTTCAAGAGAAGAAAATTATGTAATAGTTAGACCAGAATTGTTATTTAGCATTTCCTTCAATATTACCTGAATTTTACACATGAATAAAAAAAAGTAAATAAAACTGACTGCTATAAGTAAAACCGGTGTGAAGTTAGCAGTCAAAGTTAGCTGCGGATTTATTATGCGACCAAATTAAGAAGTCGGCTACTAAGATACAGGCAAACACCTATATTTCTGCATAAATTATTAAAAATACATTCAGAAAGTGCAGTATACATCAAACTGATGAATAAATAACAAAAGTTAAAAAGACTTATTTCCTTATAAACAAACTTTTACACATGAAAGTAAGGATCGAATTTGTGTTTCAGTTTCGTATAATTAAACTTGAGCTGCTTGCATAAATAAGCACTCGCCTGAAAGGTTATTAAATAGGCTTTCAGGAAAAGTATAGACATTTCAGTTTGATAATGCTAGAGTACCAGAGATCAATTAATCTTCACCACTTATTCGAAAAAACCCTAAAACGTAATTTTCAACTACAAACTAGACTAAGTAATCTTTCACCTGCTTGCATGAATTAGGACTCGCCTGAAAGGCAATTAAATGGGCTTTCAGGAAAAGTATAGACATTTCAGTTTGATAATGCTAGAGTACCAGAGATCAATCAATCTTCACCACTTATTCGAAAAAACCCTAAAACGTAATTTTCAACTACAAACTAGACAAAGTAATCTTTCACCTGCTTGCATGAATTAGGAATCGCCTGAAAGGTAATTAAATAGGCTTTCAGGAAAAGTATAGACATTACAGTTTGATAATGCTAGAGTACCAGAGATCAATCAATCTTCACCACTTATTCGAAAAAACCCTAAAACGTAATTTTCAACTACAAACTAGACAAAGTAATCTTTCACCTGCTTGCATTAATTAGAACTCGCCTGAAAGGTAATTAAATAGGCTTTCAGGAAAAGTATAGACATTTCAGTTTGATAATGCTAGAGTACCAGAGATCAATCAATCTTCACCACTTATTCGAAAAAACCCTAAAACGTAATTTTCAACTACAAACTAGTCTAAGTAATCTTTCACCTGCTTACATGAATTAGGAATCGCCTGAAAGGTAATTAAATAGGCTTTCAGGAAAAGTATAGAGATTTCAGTTTGATAATGCTAGAGTACCAGAGATCAATTAATCTTCACCACTTATTCGAAAAACCCTAAAACGTAATTTTCTACTACAAACTAGACTAAGTAATCTTTCACCTGCTTGCATGAATTAGGACTCGCCTGAAAGGTAATTAAATAGGCTTTCAGGAAAAGTATAGAGGTTTCAGTTTGATAATGCTAGAGTACCAGAGATCAATTAATCTTCACCACTTATTCGAAAAACCCTAAAACGTAATTTTCTACTACAAACTAGACTAAGTAATCTTTCACCTGCTTGCATGAATTAGGACTCGCCTGAAAGGTAATTAAATAGGCTTTCAGGAAAAGTATAGAGATTTCAGTTTGATAATGCTAGAGTACCAGAGATCAATTAATCTTCACCACTTATTCGAAAAACCCTAAAACGTAATTTTCTACTACAAACTAGACTAAGTAATCTTTCACCTGCTTACATGAATTAGGAATCGCCTGAAAGGTAATTAAAAAGGCTTTTAGGAAAAGTACAGACATTTCAGTTTGATAATGCTAGAGTACCAGAGATCAATCAATCTTCACCACTTATTCGAAAAACCCTAAAACGTAATTTTCTACTACAAACTAGACTAAGTAATCTTTCACCTGCTTGCATGAATTAGGACTCGCCTGAAAGGTAATTAAATAGGCTTTCAGAAAAAGTATAGAAATTTCAGTTTGATAATGCTAGAGTACCAGAGATCCATAAATGTTTACAACTTGTTCGAAAAAACCCTAAAACGTAATTTTCTACTACAAACTAGACTAAGTAATCTTTTACCTGCTTGCATGAATTAGGACTCGCCTGAAAGGTAATTAAATAGGCTTTCAGGAAAAGTATAGAGATTTCAGTTTGATAATGCTAGAGTACCAGAGATCAATCAATGTTTACAACTTATTCGAAAAACCCTAAAACGTAATTTTCTACTACAAAATAGACAAAGTAATCTTTCACCTGCTTACATGAATTAGGAATCGCCTGAAAGGTACTTAAAAAGGCTTTCAGGAAAAGTATAGAGATTTCAGTTTGATAATGCTAGAGTACCAGAGATCAATTAATCTTCACCACTTATTCGAAAAACCCTAAAACGTAATTTTCTACTACAAACTAGAGTAAGTAATCTTTCACCTGCTTGCATGAATTAGGACTCGCCTGAAAGGTAATTAAATAGGCTTTCAGGAAAAGTATAGAGATTTCAGTTTGATAATGCTAGAGTACCAGAGATACATAAATGTTTACAACTTATTCGAAAAAAACCCTAAAACGTAATTTTCAACTACAAACTAGACTAAGTAATCTTTCACCTGCTTACATGAATTAGGAATCGCCTGAAAGGTAATTAAATAGGCTTTCAGGAAAAGTATAGAGATTTCAGTTTGATAATGCTAGAGTACCAGAGATCAATCAATCTTCACCACTTATTCGAAAAAACCCTAAAACGTAATTTTCTACTACAAACTAGACTAAGTAATCTTTCACCTGCTTGCATAAATTAGGAATCGCCTGAAAGGTAATTAAATAGGCTTTCAGGAAAAGTATAGACATTTCAGTTTCATAATGCTAGAGTACCAGAGATCAATCAATCTTCACCACTTATTCGAAAAAACCCTAAAACGTAATTTTCAACTACAAACTAGACAAAGTAATCTATCACCTGCTTACATGAATTAGGAATCGCCTGAAAGGTAATTAAAAAGGCTTTCGGGAAAAGTTTAGAGATTTCAGTTTGATAATGCTAGAGTACCAGAGATCAATTAATCTTCACCACTTATTCGAAAAACCCTAAAACGTAATTTTCTACTACAAACTAGACTAAGTAATCTTTCACCTGCTTGCATGAATTAGGACTCGCCTGAAAGGTAATTAAATAGGCTTTCAGGAAAAGTATAGACATTTCAGTTTGATAATGCTAGAGTACCAGAGATCAATCAATCTTCACCACTTATTCGAAAAAACCCTAAAACGTAATTTTCAACTACAAACTAGACAAAGTAATCTTTCACCTGCTTGCATGAATTAGGAATCGCCTGAAAGGTAATTAAATAGGCTTTCAGGAAAAGTATAGACATTTCAGTTTCATAATGCTAGAGTACCAGAGATCAATCAATCTTCACCACTTATTCGAAAAAACCCTAAAACGTAATTTTCAACTACAAACTAGACAAAGTAATCTTTCACCTGCTTACATGAATTAGGAATCGCCTGAAAGGTAATTAAAAAGGCTTTCGGGAAAAGTTTAGAGATTTCAGTTTGATAATGCTAGAGTACCAGAGATCAATTAATCTTCACCACTTATTCGAAAAACCCTAAAACGTAATTTTCTACTACAAACTAGACTAAGTAATCTTTCACCTGCTTGCATGAATTAGGACTCGCCTGAAAGGTAATTAAATAGGCTTTCAGAAAAAGTATAGAAATTTCAGTTTGATAATGCTAGAGTACCAGAGATCCATAAATGTTTACAACTTGTTCGAAAAAACCCTAAAACGTAATTTTCTACTACAAACTAGACTAAGTAATCTTTTACCTGCTTGCATGAATTAGGACTCGCCTGAAAGGTAATTAAATAGGCTTTCAGGAAAAGTATAGAGATTTCAGTTTGATAATGCTAGAGTACCAGAGATCAATCAATGTTTACAACTTATTCGAAAAACCCTAAAACGTAATTTTCTACTACAAAATAGACAAAGTAATCTTTCACCTGCTTACATGAATTAGGAATCGCCTGAAAGGTACTTAAAAAGGCTTTCAGGAAAAGTATAGAGATTTCAGTTTGATAATGCTAGAGTACCAGAGATCAATTAATCTTCACCACTTATTCGAAAAACCCTAAAACGTAATTTTCTACTACAAACTAGAGTAAGTAATCTTTCACCTGCTTGCATGAATTAGGACTCGCCTGAAAGGTAATTAAATAGGCTTTCAGGAAAAGTATAGAGATTTCAGTTTGATAATGCTAGAGTACCAGAGATACATAAATGTTTACAACTTATTCGAAAAAAACCCTAAAACGTAATTTTCAACTACAAACTAGACTAAGTAATCTTTCACCTGCTTACATGAATTAGGAATCGCCTGAAAGGTAATTAAATAGGCTTTCAGGAAAAGTATAGAGATTTCAGTTTGATAATGCTAGAGTACCAGAGATCAATCAATCTTCACCACTTATTCGAAAAAACCCTAAAACGTAATTTTCTACTACAAACTAGACTAAGTAATCTTTCACCTGCTTGCATAAATTAGGAATCGCCTGAAAGGTAACTAAATAGGCTTTCAGGAAAAGTATAGAGATTTCAGTTTGATAATACTAGAGTACCAGAGATACATAAATGTTTACAACTTATTCGAAAAAAACCCTAAAACGTAATTTTCAACTACAAACTAGACTAAGTAATCTTTCACCTGCTTGCATGAATTAGGACTCGCCTGAAAGGTAATTAAATAGGCTTTCAGGAAAAGTATAGAGATTTCAGTTTAATAATGCTAGACTACCAGAGATCAATTAATCTTCACCACTTATTCGAAAAACCCTAAAACGTAATTTTCAACTACAAACTAGACTAAGTAATCTTTCACCTGCTTGCATGAATTAGAACTCGCCTGAAAGGTAATTAAATAAGCTTTCAGGAAAAGTATAGAGATTTCAGTTTGATAATGCTAGACTACCAGAGATCAATTAATCTTCACCACTTATTCGAAAAAACCTTAAAACGTAATTTTCTACTACAAACTAGACTAAGTAATCTTTCACCTGCTTGCATGAATTAGAACTCGCCTGAAAGGTAATTAAATAGGCTTTCAGGAAAAGTATAGAGATTTCAGTTTGATAATGCTAGACTACCAGAGATCAATTAATCTTCACCACTTATTCGAAAAAACCCTAAAACGTAATTTTCTACTACAAACTAGACTAAGTAATCTTTCACCTGCTTGCATGAATTAGGACTCGCCTGAAAGGTAATTAAATAGGCTTTCAGGAAAAGTATAGAGGTTTCAGTTTGATAATGCTAGAGTACCAGAGATACATAAATGTTTACAACTTATTCGAAAAAAACCCTAAAACGTAATTTTCAACTACAAACTAGACAAAGTAATCTTTCACCTGCTTACATGAGTTAGCAATCGCCTGAAAGGTAATTAAATAGGCTTTCAGGAAAAGTATAGAAATTTCAGTTTGATAATGCTAGAGTACCAGAGATCCATAAATGTTTACAACTTGTTCGAAAAAACCCTAAAACGTAATTTTCTACTACAAACTAGACTAAGTAATCTTTCACCTGCTTGCAAAAATTAGGAATCGCCTGAAAGGTAATCAAATAGGCTTTCAGGAAAAGTATAGAGATTTTAGTTTGATAATGCTAGAGTACCAGAGATACATAAATGTTTACAACTTATTCGAAAAAAACCCTAAAACGTAATTTTCTACTACAAACTAGACTAAGTAATCTTTCACCTGCTTACATGAATTAGGACTCGCCTGAAAGATAATTAAATAGGCTTTCAGGAAAAGTATAGAGGTTTCAGTTTGATAATGCTAGAGTACCAGAGATCAATCAATCTTCACCACTTATTCGAAAAAACCCTAAAACGTAATTTTCAACTACAAACTAGACAAAGTAATCTTTCACCTGCTTACATGAGTTAGGAATCGCCTGAAAGGTAATTAAATAGGCTTTCAGGAAAAGTATAGAGATTTCAGTTTGATAATGCTAGAGTACCAGAGATACATAAATGTTTACAACTTATTCGAAAAAAACCCTAAAACGTAATTTTCTACTACAAACTAGACTAAGTAATCTTTCACCTGCTTGCATGAATTAGGACTCGCCTGAAAGGTAATTAAATAGGCTTTCAGGAAAAGTATAGAGATTTCAGTTTGATAATGCTAGAGTACCAGAGATACATAAATGTTTACAACTTATTCGAAAAAAACCCTAAAACGTAATTTTCAACTACAAACTAGACAAAGTAATCTTTCACCTGCTTACATGAGTTAGGAATCGCCTGAAAGGTAATTAAATAGGCTTTCAGGAAAAGTATAGAGATTTCAGTTTGATAATGCAAATAGTTGTAAACATTTATGTATCTCTGGTACTCTAGCATTATCAAACTGAAATCTCTATACTTTTCCTGAAAGCCTATTTAATTACCTTTCAGGCGATTCCTAACTCATGTAAGCAGGTGAAAGATTACTTTGTCTAGTTTGTAGTTGAAAATTACGTTTTAGGGTTTTTTTCGAATAAGTGGTGAAGATTGATTGATCTCTGGTACTCTTGCATTATTAAACTAAAACCTCTATAATTTTCCTGAAAGCCTATTTAATTATCTTTCAGGCGAGTCCTAATTCATGCAAACAGGTGAAAGATTACTTACTCTAGTTTGTAGTAGAAAATTACGTTTTAGGGTTTTTTCGAATAAGTGGTGAAGATTAATTGATCTCTGGTACTCTACCATTATCAAACTGAAATCTCTATACTTTTCCTGAAAGCCTATTTAGTTACCTTTCAGGCGATTCCTAATTCATGTAAGCAGGTGAAAGATTACTTAGTCTAGTTTGTAGTAGAAAATTACGTTTTAGGGTTTTTTTCGAATAAGTTGTAAACATTTATGTATCTCTGGTACTCTAGCATTATCAAACTGAAATCTCTATACTTTTCCTGAAAGCCTATTTAATTGCCTTTCTGGCGATTCCTAACTCATGTAAGCAGGTGAAAGATTAATTTGTCTAGTTTGTAGTTGAAAATTACGTTTTAGGGTTTTTTTCGAATAAGTTGTAAACATTTATGTATCTCTGGTACTCTAGCATTATCAAACTGAAACCTCTATACTTTTCCTGAAAGCCTATTTAATTACCTTTCAGGCGAGTCCTAATTCATGCAAGCAGGTGAAAGATTACTTAGTCTAGTTTGTAGTAGAAAATTACGTTTTAGGGTTTTTTCGAATAAGTGGTGAAGATTAATTGATCTCTGGTAGTCTAGCATTATCAAACTGAAATCTCTATACTTTTCCTGAAAGCCTATTTAATTACCTTTCAGGCGAGTTCTAATTCATGCAAGCAGGTGAAAGATTACTTAGTCTAGTTTGTAGTAGAAAATTACGTTTTAAGGTTTTTTCGAATAAGTGGTGAAGATTAATTGATCTCTGGTAGTCTAGCATTATCAAACTGAAATCTCTATACTTTTCCTGAAAGCCTATTTAATTACCTTTCAGGCGAGTCCTAATTCATGCAAGCAGGTGAAAGATTACTTAGTCTAGTTTGTAGTTGAAAATTACGTTTTAGGGTTTTTTTCGAATAAGTTGTAAACATTTATGTATCTCTGGTACTCTAGTATTATCAAACTGAAATCTCTATACTTTTCCTGAAAGCCTATTTAATTACCTTTCAGGCGAGTCCTAATTCATGCAAGCAGGTGAAAGATTACTTAGTCTAGTTTGTAGTAGAAAATTACGTTTTAGGGTTTTTTCGAATAAGTGGTGAAGATTAATTGATCTCTGGTACTCTAGCATTATCAAACTTAAATCTCTATACTTTTCCTGAAAGCCTATTTAATTACCTTTCAGGCGAGTCCTAATTCATGCAAGCAGGTGAAAGATTACTTACTCTAGTTTGTAGTAGAAAATTACGTTTTAGGGTTTTTCGAATAAGTGGTGAAGATTAATTGATCTCTGGTACTCTAGCATTATCAAACTGAAACCTCTATACTTTTCCTGAAAGCCTATTTAATTACCTTTCAGGCGATTCCTAATTTATGCAAGCAGGTGAAAGATTACTTAGTCTAGTTTGTAGTAGAATATTACGTTTTAGGGTTTTTTCGAACAAGTTGTAAACATTTATGGATCTCTGGTACTCTAGCATTATCAAACTGAAATGTCTATACTTTTCCTGAAAGCCTATTTAATTACCTTTCAGGCGATTCCTAACTCATGTAAGCAGGTGAAAGATTACTTTGTCTAGTTTGTAGTAGAAAATTACGTTTTAGGGTTTTTTTCGAATAAGTTGTAAACATTTATGGATCTCTGGTACTCTAGCATTATCAAACTGAAATCTCTATACTTTTCCTGAAAGCCTATTTAATTGCCTTTCTGGCGATTCCTAACTCATGTAAGCAGGTGAAAGATTAATTTGTCTAGTTTGTAGTTGAAAATTACGTTTTAGGGTTTTTTTCGAATAAGTTGTAAGAGTACCAGAGATCAATCAATCTTCACCACTTATTCGAAAAAACCCTAAAACGTAATTTTCTACTACAAACTAGACTAAGTAATCTTTCACCTGCTTGCATAAATTAGGAATCGCCTGAAAGGTAATTAAATAGGCTTTCAGGAAAAGTATAGACATTTCAGTTTCATAATGCTAGAGTACCAGAGATCAATCAATCTTCACCACTTATTCGAAAAAACCCTAAAACGTAATTTTCAACTACAAACTAGACAAAGTAATCTATCACCTGCTTACATGAATTAGGAATCGCCTGAAAGGTAATTAAAAAGGCTTTCGGGAAAAGTTTAGAGATTTCAGTTTGATAATGCTAGAGTACCAGAGATCAATTAATCTTCACCACTTATTCGAAAAACCCTAAAACGTAATTTTCTACTACAAACTAGACTAAGTAATCTTTCACCTGCTTGCATGAATTAGGACTCGCCTGAAAGGTAATTAAATAGGCTTTCAGGAAAAGTATAGACATTTCAGTTTGATAATGCTAGAGTACCAGAGATCAATCAATCTTCACCACTTATTCGAAAAAACCCTAAAACGTAATTTTCAACTACAAACTAGACAAAGTAATCTTTCACCTGCTTGCATGAATTAGGAATCGCCTGAAAGGTAATTAAATAGGCTTTCAGGAAAAGTATAGACATTTCAGTTTCATAATGCTAGAGTACCAGAGATCAATCAATCTTCACCACTTATTCGAAAAAACCCTAAAACGTAATTTTCAACTACAAACTAGACAAAGTAATCTTTCACCTGCTTACATGAATTAGGAATCGCCTGAAAGGTAATTAAAAAGGCTTTCGGGAAAAGTTTAGAGATTTCAGTTTGATAATGCTAGAGTACCAGAGATCAATTAATCTTCACCACTTATTCGAAAAACCCTAAAACGTAATTTTCTACTACAAACTAGACTAAGTAATCTTTCACCTGCTTGCATGAATTAGGACTCGCCTGAAAGGTAATTAAATAGGCTTTCAGAAAAAGTATAGAAATTTCAGTTTGATAATGCTAGAGTACCAGAGATCCATAAATGTTTACAACTTGTTCGAAAAAACCCTAAAACGTAATTTTCTACTACAAACTAGACTAAGTAATCTTTTACCTGCTTGCATGAATTAGGACTCGCCTGAAAGGTAATTAAATAGGCTTTCAGGAAAAGTATAGAGATTTCAGTTTGATAATGCTAGAGTACCAGAGATCAATCAATGTTTACAACTTATTCGAAAAACCCTAAAACGTAATTTTCTACTACAAAATAGACAAAGTAATCTTTCACCTGCTTACATGAATTAGGAATCGCCTGAAAGGTACTTAAAAAGGCTTTCAGGAAAAGTATAGAGATTTCAGTTTGATAATGCTAGAGTACCAGAGATCAATTAATCTTCACCACTTATTCGAAAAACCCTAAAACGTAATTTTCTACTACAAACTAGAGTAAGTAATCTTTCACCTGCTTGCATGAATTAGGACTCGCCTGAAAGGTAATTAAATAGGCTTTCAGGAAAAGTATAGAGATTTCAGTTTGATAATGCTAGAGTACCAGAGATACATAAATGTTTACAACTTATTCGAAAAAAACCCTAAAACGTAATTTTCAACTACAAACTAGACTAAGTAATCTTTCACCTGCTTACATGAATTAGGAATCGCCTGAAAGGTAATTAAATAGGCTTTCAGGAAAAGTATAGAGATTTCAGTTTGATAATGCTAGAGTACCAGAGATCAATCAATCTTCACCACTTATTCGAAAAAACCCTAAAACGTAATTTTCTACTACAAACTAGACTAAGTAATCTTTCACCTGCTTGCATAAATTAGGAATCGCCTGAAAGGTAACTAAATAGGCTTTCAGGAAAAGTATAGAGATTTCAGTTTGATAATACTAGAGTACCAGAGATACATAAATGTTTACAACTTATTCGAAAAAAACCCTAAAACGTAATTTTCAACTACAAACTAGACTAAGTAATCTTTCACCTGCTTGCATGAATTAGGACTCGCCTGAAAGGTAATTAAATAGGCTTTCAGGAAAAGTATAGAGATTTCAGTTTGATAATGCTAGACTACCAGAGATCAATTAATCTTCACCACTTATTCGAAAAAACCTTAAAACGTAATTTTCTACTACAAACTAGACTAAGTAATCTTTCACCTGCTTGCATGAATTAGAACTCGCCTGAAAGGTAATTAAATAAGCTTTCAGGAAAAGTATAGAGATTTCAGTTTGATAATGCTAGACTACCAGAGATCAATTAATCTTCACCACTTATTCGAAAAAACCTTAAAACGTAATTTTCTACTACAAATTAGACTAAGTAATCTTTCACCTGCTTGCATGAATTAGAACTCGCCTGAAAGGTAATTAAATAGGCTTTCAGGAAAAGTATAGAGATTTCAGTTTGATAATGCTAGACTACCAGAGATCAATTAATCTTCACCACTTATTCGAAAAAACCCTAAAACGTAATTTTCTACTACAAACTAGACTAAGTAATCTTTCACCTGCTTGCATGAATTAGGACTCGCCTGAAAGGTAATTAAATAGGCTTTCAGGAAAAGTATAGAGGTTTCAGTTTGATAATGCTAGAGTACCAGAGATACATAAATGTTTACAACTTATTCGAAAAAAACCCTAAAACGTAATTTTCAACTACAAACTAGACAAAGTAATCTTTCACCTGCTTACATGAGTTAGCAATCGCCTGAAAGGTAATTAAATAGGCTTTCAGGAAAAGTATAGAAATTTCAGTTTGATAATGCTAGAGTACCAGAGATCCATAAATGTTTACAACTTGTTCGAAAAAACCCTAAAACGTAATTTTCTACTACAAACTAGACTAAGTAATCTTTCACCTGCTTGCAAAAATTAGGAATCGCCTGAAAGGTAATCAAATAGGCTTTCAGGAAAAGTATAGAGATTTTAGTTTGATAATGCTAGAGTACCAGAGATACATAAATGTTTACAACTTATTCGAAAAAAACCCTAAAACGTAATTTTCTACTACAAACTAGACTAAGTAATCTTTCACCTGCTTACATGAATTAGGACTCGCCTGAAAGATAATTAAATAGGCTTTCAGGAAAAGTATAGAGGTTTCAGTTTGATAATGCTAGAGTACCAGAGATCAATCAATCTTCACCACTTATTCGAAAAAACCCTAAAACGTAATTTTCAACTACAAACTAGACAAAGTAATCTTTCACCTGCTTACATGAGTTAGGAATCGCCTGAAAGGTAATTAAATAGGCTTTCAGGAAAAGTATAGAGATTTCAGTTTGATAATGCTAGAGTACCAGAGATACATAAATGTTTACAACTTATTCGAAAAAAACCCTAAAACGTAATTTTCTACTACAAACTAGACTAAGTAATCTTTCACCTGCTTGCATGAATTAGGACTCGCCTGAAAGGTAATTAAATAGGCTTTCAGGAAAAGTATAGAGATTTCAGTTTGATAATGCTAGAGTACCAGAGATACATAAATGTTTACAACTTATTCGAAAAAAACCCTAAAACGTAATTTTCAACTACAAACTAGACAAAGTAATCTTTCACCTGCTTACATGAGTTAGGAATCGCCTGAAAGGTAATTAAATAGGCTTTCAGGAAAAGTATAGAGATTTCAGTTTGATAATGCAAATAGTTGTAAACATTTATGTATCTCTGGTACTCTAGCATTATCAAACTGAAATCTCTATACTTTTCCTGAAAGCCTATTTAATTACCTTTCAGGCGATTCCTAACTCATGTAAGCAGGTGAAAGATTACTTTGTCTAGTTTGTAGTTGAAAATTACGTTTTAGGGTTTTTTTCGAATAAGTGGTGAAGATTGATTGATCTCTGGTACTCTTGCATTATTAAACTAAAACCTCTATAATTTTCCTGAAAGCCTATTTAATTATCTTTCAGGCGAGTCCTAATTCATGCAAACAGGTGAAAGATTACTTACTCTAGTTTGTAGTAGAAAATTACGTTTTAGGGTTTTTTCGAATAAGTGGTGAAGATTAATTGATCTCTGGTACTCTACCATTATCAAACTGAAATCTCTATACTTTTCCTGAAAGCCTATTTAGTTACCTTTCAGGCGATTCCTAATTCATGTAAGCAGGTGAAAGATTACTTAGTCTAGTTTGTAGTAGAAAATTACGTTTTAGGGTTTTTTTCGAATAAGTTGTAAACATTTATGTATCTCTGGTACTCTAGCATTATCAAACTGAAATCTCTATACTTTTCCTGAAAGCCTATTTAATTGCCTTTCTGGCGATTCCTAACTCATGTAAGCAGGTGAAAGATTAATTTGTCTAGTTTGTAGTTGAAAATTACGTTTTAGGGTTTTTTTCGAATAAGTTGTAAACATTTATGTATCTCTGGTACTCTAGCATTATCAAACTGAAACCTCTATACTTTTCCTGAAAGCCTATTTAATTACCTTTCAGGCGAGTCCTAATTCATGCAAGCAGGTGAAAGATTACTTAGTCTAGTTTGTAGTAGAAAATTACGTTTTAGGGTTTTTTCGAATAAGTGGTGAAGATTAATTGATCTCTGGTAGTCTAGCATTATCAAACTGAAATCTCTATACTTTTCCTGAAAGCCTATTTAATTACCTTTCAGGCGAGTTCTAATTCATGCAAGCAGGTGAAAGATTACTTAGTCTAGTTTGTAGTAGAAAATTACGTTTTAAGGTTTTTTCGAATAAGTGGTGAAGATTAATTGATCTCTGGTAGTCTAGCATTATCAAACTGAAATCTCTATACTTTTCCTGAAAGCCTATTTAATTACCTTTCAGGCGAGTCCTAATTCATGCAAGCAGGTGAAAGATTACTTAGTCTAGTTTGTAGTTGAAAATTACGTTTTAGGGTTTTTTTCGAATAAGTTGTAAACATTTATGTATCTCTGGTACTCTAGTATTATCAAACTGAAATCTCTATACTTTTCCTGAAAGCCTATTTAATTACCTTTCAGGCGAGTCCTAATTCATGCAAGCAGGTGAAAGATTACTTAGTCTAGTTTGTAGTAGAAAATTACGTTTTAGGGTTTTTTCGAATAAGTGGTGAAGATTAATTGATCTCTGGTACTCTAGCATTATCAAACTTAAATCTCTATACTTTTCCTGAAAGCCTATTTAATTACCTTTCAGGCGAGTCCTAATTCATGCAAGCAGGTGAAAGATTACTTACTCTAGTTTGTAGTAGAAAATTACGTTTTAGGGTTTTTCGAATAAGTGGTGAAGATTAATTGATCTCTGGTACTCTAGCATTATCAAACTGAAACCTCTATACTTTTCCTGAAAGCCTATTTAATTACCTTTCAGGCGATTCCTAATTTATGCAAGCAGGTGAAAGATTACTTAGTCTAGTTTGTAGTAGAATATTACGTTTTAGGGTTTTTTCGAACAAGTTGTAAACATTTATGGATCTCTGGTACTCTAGCATTATCAAACTGAAATGTCTATACTTTTCCTGAAAGCCTATTTAATTACCTTTCAGGCGATTCCTAACTCATGTAAGCAGGTGAAAGATTACTTTGTCTAGTTTGTAGTAGAAAATTACGTTTTAGGGTTTTTTTCGAATAAGTTGTAAACATTTATGGATCTCTGGTACTCTAGCATTATCAAACTGAAATCTCTATACTTTTCCTGAAAGCCTATTTAATTGCCTTTCTGGCGATTCCTAACTCATGTAAGCAGGTGAAAGATTAATTTGTCTAGTTTGTAGTTGAAAATTACGTTTTAGGGTTTTTTTCGAATAAGTTGTAAGAGTACCAGAGATCAATCAATCTTCACCACTTATTCGAAAAAACCCTAAAACGTAATTTTCTACTACAAACTAGACTAAGTAATCTTTCACCTGCTTGCATAAATTAGGAATCGCCTGAAAGGTAATTAAATAGGCTTTCAGGAAAAGTATAGACATTTCAGTTTCATAATGCTAGAGTACCAGAGATCAATCAATCTTCACCACTTATTCGAAAAAACCCTAAAACGTAATTTTCAACTACAAACTAGACAAAGTAATCTATCACCTGCTTACATGAATTAGGAATCGCCTGAAAGGTAATTAAAAAGGCTTTCGGGAAAAGTTTAGAGATTTCAGTTTGATAATGCTAGAGTACCAGAGATCAATTAATCTTCACCACTTATTCGAAAAACCCTAAAACGTAATTTTCTACTACAAACTAGACTAAGTAATCTTTCACCTGCTTGCATGAATTAGGACTCGCCTGAAAGGTAATTAAATAGGCTTTCAGGAAAAGTATAGACATTTCAGTTTGATAATGCTAGAGTACCAGAGATCAATCAATCTTCACCACTTATTCGAAAAAACCCTAAAACGTAATTTTCAACTACAAACTAGACAAAGTAATCTTTCACCTGCTTGCATGAATTAGGAATCGCCTGAAAGGTAATTAAATAGGCTTTCAGGAAAAGTATAGACATTTCAGTTTCATAATGCTAGAGTACCAGAGATCAATCAATCTTCACCACTTATTCGAAAAAACCCTAAAACGTAATTTTCAACTACAAACTAGACAAAGTAATCTTTCACCTGCTTACATGAATTAGGAATCGCCTGAAAGGTAATTAAAAAGGCTTTCGGGAAAAGTTTAGAGATTTCAGTTTGATAATGCTAGAGTACCAGAGATCAATTAATCTTCACCACTTATTCGAAAAACCCTAAAACGTAATTTTCTACTACAAACTAGACTAAGTAATCTTTCACCTGCTTGCATGAATTAGGACTCGCCTGAAAGGTAATTAAATAGGCTTTCAGAAAAAGTATAGAAATTTCAGTTTGATAATGCTAGAGTACCAGAGATCCATAAATGTTTACAACTTGTTCGAAAAAACCCTAAAACGTAATTTTCTACTACAAACTAGACTAAGTAATCTTTTACCTGCTTGCATGAATTAGGACTCGCCTGAAAGGTAATTAAATAGGCTTTCAGGAAAAGTATAGAGATTTCAGTTTGATAATGCTAGAGTACCAGAGATCAATCAATGTTTACAACTTATTCGAAAAACCCTAAAACGTAATTTTCTACTACAAAATAGACAAAGTAATCTTTCACCTGCTTACATGAATTAGGAATCGCCTGAAAGGTACTTAAAAAGGCTTTCAGGAAAAGTATAGAGATTTCAGTTTGATAATGCTAGAGTACCAGAGATCAATTAATCTTCACCACTTATTCGAAAAACCCTAAAACGTAATTTTCTACTACAAACTAGAGTAAGTAATCTTTCACCTGCTTGCATGAATTAGGACTCGCCTGAAAGGTAATTAAATAGGCTTTCAGGAAAAGTATAGAGATTTCAGTTTGATAATGCTAGAGTACCAGAGATACATAAATGTTTACAACTTATTCGAAAAAAACCCTAAAACGTAATTTTCAACTACAAACTAGACTAAGTAATCTTTCACCTGCTTACATGAATTAGGAATCGCCTGAAAGGTAATTAAATAGGCTTTCAGGAAAAGTATAGAGATTTCAGTTTGATAATGCTAGAGTACCAGAGATCAATCAATCTTCACCACTTATTCGAAAAAACCCTAAAACGTAATTTTCTACTACAAACTAGACTAAGTAATCTTTCACCTGCTTGCATAAATTAGGAATCGCCTGAAAGGTAACTAAATAGGCTTTCAGGAAAAGTATAGAGATTTCAGTTTGATAATACTAGAGTACCAGAGATACATAAATGTTTACAACTTATTCGAAAAAAACCCTAAAACGTAATTTTCAACTACAAACTAGACTAAGTAATCTTTCACCTGCTTGCATGAATTAGGACTCGCCTGAAAGGTAATTAAATAGGCTTTCAGGAAAAGTATAGAGATTTCAGTTTGATAATGCTAGACTACCAGAGATCAATTAATCTTCACCACTTATTCGAAAAAACCTTAAAACGTAATTTTCTACTACAAACTAGACTAAGTAATCTTTCACCTGCTTGCATGAATTAGAACTCGCCTGAAAGGTAATTAAATAAGCTTTCAGGAAAAGTATAGAGATTTCAGTTTGATAATGCTAGACTACCAGAGATCAATTAATCTTCACCACTTATTCGAAAAAACCTTAAAACGTAATTTTCTACTACAAACTAGACTAAGTAATCTTTCACCTGCTTGCATGAATTAGAACTCGCCTGAAAGGTAATTAAATAGGCTTTCAGGAAAAGTATAGAGATTTCAGTTTGATAATGCTAGACTACCAGAGATCAATTAATCTTCACCACTTATTCGAAAAAACCCTAAAACGTAATTTTCTACTACAAACTAGACTAAGTAATCTTTCACCTGCTTGCATGAGTTAGGACTCGCCTGAAAGGTAATTAAATAGGCTTTCAGGAAAAGTATAGAGGTTTCAGTTTGATAATGCTAGAGTACCAGAGATACATAAATGTTTACAACTTATTCGAAAAAAACCCTAAAACGTAATTTTCAACTACAAACTAGACAAAGTAATCTTTCACCTGCTTACATGAGTTAGCAATCGCCTGAAAGGTAATTAAATAGGCTTTCAGGAAAAGTATAGAAATTTCAGTTTGATAATGCTAGAGTACCAGAGATCCATAAATGTTTACAACTTGTTCGAAAAAACCCTAAAACGTAATTTTCTACTACAAACTAGACTAAGTAATCTTTCACCTGCTTGCAAAAATTAGGAATCGCCTGAAAGGTAATCAAATAGGCTTTCAGGAAAAGTATAGAGATTTTAGTTTGATAATGCTAGAGTACCAGAGATACATAAATGTTTACAACTTATTCGAAAAAAACCCTAAAACGTAATTTTCTACTACAAACTAGACTAAGTAATCTTTCACCTGCTTACATGAATTAGGACTCGCCTGAAAGATAATTAAATAGGCTTTCAGGAAAAGTATAGAGGTTTCAGTTTGATAATGCTAGAGTACCAGAGATCAATCAATCTTCACCACTTATTCGAAAAAACCCTAAAACGTAATTTTCAACTACAAACTAGACAAAGTAATCTTTCACCTGCTTACATGAGTTAGGAATCGCCTGAAAGGTAATTAAATAGGCTTTCAGGAAAAGTATAGAGATTTCAGTTTGATAATGCTAGAGTACCAGAGATACATAAATGTTTACAACTTATTCGAAAAAAACCCTAAAACGTAATTTTCTACTACAAACTAGACTAAGTAATCTTTCACCTGCTTGCATGAATTAGGACTCGCCTGAAAGGTAATTAAATAGGCTTTCAGGAAAAGTATAGAGATTTCAGTTTGATAATGCTAGAGTACCAGAGATACATAAATGTTTACAACTTATTCGAAAAAAACCCTAAAACGTAATTTTCAACTACAAACTAGACAAAGTAATCTTTCACCTGCTTACATGAGTTAGGAATCGCCTGAAAGGTAATTAAATAGGCTTTCAGGAAAAGTATAGAGATTTCAGTTTGATAATGCAAATAGTTGTAAACATTTATGTATCTCTGGTACTCTAGCATTATCAAACTGAAATCTCTATACTTTTCCTGAAAGCCTATTTAATTACCTTTCAGGCGATTCCTAACTCATGTAAGCAGGTGAAAGATTACTTTGTCTAGTTTGTAGTTGAAAATTACGTTTTAGGGTTTTTTTCGAATAAGTGGTGAAGATTGATTGATCTCTGGTACTCTTGCATTATTAAACTAAAACCTCTATAATTTTCCTGAAAGCCTATTTAATTATCTTTCAGGCGAGTCCTAATTCATGCAAACAGGTGAAAGATTACTTACTCTAGTTTGTAGTAGAAAATTACGTTTTAGGGTTTTTTCGAATAAGTGGTGAAGATTAATTGATCTCTGGTACTCTACCATTATCAAACTGAAATCTCTATACTTTTCCTGAAAGCCTATTTAGTTACCTTTCAGGCGATTCCTAATTCATGTAAGCAGGTGAAAGATTACTTAGTCTAGTTTGTAGTAGAAAATTACGTTTTAGGGTTTTTTTCGAATAAGTTGTAAACATTTATGTATCTCTGGTACTCTAGCATTATCAAACTGAAATCTCTATACTTTTCCTGAAAGCCTATTTAATTGCCTTTCTGGCGATTCCTAACTCATGTAAGCAGGTGAAAGATTAATTTGTCTAGTTTGTAGTTGAAAATTACGTTTTAGGGTTTTTTTCGAATAAGTTGTAAACATTTATGTATCTCTGGTACTCTAGCATTATCAAACTGAAACCTCTATACTTTTCCTGAAAGCCTATTTAATTACCTTTCAGGCGAGTCCTAATTCATGCAAGCAGGTGAAAGATTACTTAGTCTAGTTTGTAGTAGAAAATTACGTTTTAGGGTTTTTTCGAATAAGTGGTGAAGATTAATTGATCTCTGGTAGTCTAGCATTATCAAACTGAAATCTCTATACTTTTCCTGAAAGCCTATTTAATTACCTTTCAGGCGAGTTCTAATTCATGCAAGCAGGTGAAAGATTACTTAGTCTAGTTTGTAGTAGAAAA
Source organism: Endotricha flammealis (assembly GCA_905163395.2). Classification (NCBI taxonomy): domain Eukaryota; kingdom Metazoa; phylum Arthropoda; class Insecta; order Lepidoptera; family Pyralidae; genus Endotricha; species Endotricha flammealis. The sequence goes on from LR990853.1 coordinate 6,065,644, forward strand.
TTACGTTTTAAGGTTTTTTCGAATAAGTGGTGAAGATTAATTGATCTCTGGTAGTCTAGCATTATCAAACTGAAATCTCTATACTTTTCCTGAAAGCCTATTTAATTACCTTTCAGGCGAGTCCTAATTCATGCAAGCAGGTGAAAGATTACTTAGTCTAGTTTGTAGTTGAAAATTACGTTTTAGGGTTTTTTTCGAATAAGTTGTAAACATTTATGTATCTCTGGTACTCTAGTATTATCAAACTGAAATCTCTATACTTTTCCTGAAAGCCTATTTAATTACCTTTCAGGCGAGTCCTAATTCATGCAAGCAGGTGAAAGATTACTTAGTCTAGTTTGTAGTAGAAAATTACGTTTTAGGGTTTTTTCGAATAAGTGGTGAAGATTAATTGATCTCTGGTACTCTAGCATTATCAAACTTAAATCTCTATACTTTTCCTGAAAGCCTATTTAATTACCTTTCAGGCGAGTCCTAATTCATGCAAGCAGGTGAAAGATTACTTACTCTAGTTTGTAGTAGAAAATTACGTTTTAGGGTTTTTCGAATAAGTGGTGAAGATTAATTGATCTCTGGTACTCTAGCATTATCAAACTGAAACCTCTATACTTTTCCTGAAAGCCTATTTAATTACCTTTCAGGCGATTCCTAATTTATGCAAGCAGGTGAAAGATTACTTAGTCTAGTTTGTAGTAGAATATTACGTTTTAGGGTTTTTTCGAACAAGTTGTAAACATTTATGGATCTCTGGTACTCTAGCATTATCAAACTGAAATGTCTATACTTTTCCTGAAAGCCTATTTAATTACCTTTCAGGCGATTCTTAACTCATGTAAGCAGGTGAAAGATTACTTTGTCTAGTTTGTAGTAGAAAATTACGTTTTAGGGTTTTTTTCGAATAAGTTGTAAACATTTATGGATCTCTGGTACTCTAGCATTATCAAACTGAAATCTCTATACTTTTCCTGAAAGCCTATTTAATTGCCTTTCTGGCGATTCCTAACTCATGTAAGCAGGTGAAAGATTAATTTGTCTAGTTTGTAGTTGAAAATTACGTTTTAGGGTTTTTTTCGAATAAGTTGTAAACATTTATGTATCTCTGGTACTCTAGCATTATCAAACTGAAACCTCTATACTTTTCCTGAAAGCCTATTTAATTACCTTTCAGGCGAGTCCTAATTCATGCAAGCAGGTGAAAGATTACTTAGTCTAGTTTGTAGTAGAAAATTACGTTTTAGGGTTTTTTCGAATAAGTGGTGAAGATTAATTGATCTCTGGTAGTCTAGCATTATCAAACTGAAATCTCTATACTTTTCCTGAAAGCTTATTTAATTACCTTTCAGGCGAGTTCTAATTCATGCAAGCAGGTGAAAGATTACTTAGTCTAGTTTGTAGTAGAAAATTACGTTTTAAGGTTTTTTCGAATAAGTGGTGAAGATTAATTGATCTCTGGTAGTCTAGCATTATCAAACTGAAATCTCTATACTTTTCCTGAAAGCCTATTTAATTACCTTTCAGGCGAGTCCTAATTCATGCAAGCAGGTGAAAGATTACTTAGTCTAGTTTGTAGTTGAAAATTACGTTTTAGGGTTTTTTTCGAATAAGTTGTAAACATTTATGTATCTCTGGTACTCTAGTATTATCAAACTGAAATCTCTATACTTTTCCTGAAAGCCTATTTAATTACCTTTCAGGCGAGTCCTAATTCATGCAAGCAGGTGAAAGATTACTTAGTCTAGTTTGTAGTAGAAAATTACGTTTTAGGGTTTTTTCGAATAAGTGGTGAAGATTAATTGATCTCTGGTACTCTAGCATTATCAAACTTAAATCTCTATACTTTTCCTGAAAGCCTATTTAATTACCTTTCAGGCGAGTCCTAATTCATGCAAGCAGGTGAAAGATTACTTACTCTAGTTTGTAGTAGAAAATTACGTTTTAGGGTTTTTCGAATAAGTGGTGAAGATTAATTGATCTCTGGTACTCTAGCATTATCAAACTGAAACCTCTATACTTTTCCTGAAAGCCTATTTAATTACCTTTCAGGCGATTCCTAATTTATGCAAGCAGGTGAAAGATTACTTAGTCTAGTTTGTAGTAGAATATTACGTTTTAGGGTTTTTTCGAACAAGTTGTAAACATTTATGGATCTCTGGTACTCTAGCATTATCAAACTGAAATGTCTATACTTTTCCTGAAAGCCTATTTAATTACCTTTCAGGCGATTCCTAACTCATGTAAGCAGGTGAAAGATTACTTTGTCTAGTTTGTAGTAGAAAATTACGTTTTAGGGTTTTTTCGAACAAGTTGTAAACATTTATGGATCTCTGGTACTCTAGCATTATCAAACTGAAATGTCTATACTTTTCCTGAAAGCCTATTTAATTACCTTTCAGGCGATTCCTAACTCATGTAAGCAGGTGAAAGATTACTTTGTCTAGTTTGTAGTAGAAAATTACGTTTTAGGGTTTTTTCGAACAAGTTGTAAACATTTATGGATCTCTGGTACTCTAGCATTATCAAACTGAAATCTCTATACTTTTCCTGAAAACCTATTTAATTACCTTTCAGGCGATTCCTAACTCATGTAAGCAGGTGAAAGATTACTTTGTCTAGTTTGTAGTTGAAAATTACGTTTTAGGGTTTTTTCGAATAAGTGGTGAAGATTGATTGATCTCTGGTACTCTAGCATTATTAAACTGAAATCTCTATACTTTTCCTGAAAGCCTATTTAATTACCTTTCAGGCGATTCCTAATTCATGTAAGCAGGTGAAAGATTACTTAGTCTAGTTTGTAGTTGAAAATTACGTTTTAGGGTTTTTTTCGAATAAGTTGTAAACATTTATGTATCTCTGGTACTCTAGCATTATCAAACTGAAATCTCTATACTTTTCCTGAAAGCCTATTTAATTACCTTTCAGGCGAGTCCTAATTCATGCAAGCAGGTGAAAGATTACTTAGTCTAGTTTGTAGTAGAAAATTACATTTTAAGGTTTTTTCGAATAAGTGGTGAAGATTGATTGATCTCTGGTACTCTAGCATTATCAAACTGAAATCTCTATACTTTTCCTGAAAGCCTATTTAATTACCTTTCAGGCGAGTCCTAATTCATGCAAGCAGGTGAAAGATTACTTAGTCTAGTTTGTAGTTGAAAATTACGTTTTAGGGTTTTTTTCGAATAAGTTGTAAACATTTATGTATCTCTGGTACTCTAGTATTATCAAACTGAAATCTCTATACTTTTCCTGAAAGCCTATTTAATTACCTTTCAGGCGAGTCCTAATTCATGCAAGCAGGTGAAAGATTACTTAGTCTAGTTTGTAGTAGAAAATTACGTTTTAGGGTTTTTTCGAATAAGTGGTGAAGATTAATTGATCTCTGGTACTCTAGCATTATCAAACTGAAACCTCTATACTTTTCCTGAAAGCCTATTTAATTACCTTTCAGGCGATTCCTAATTTATGCAAGCAGGTGAAAGATTACTTAGTCTAGTTTGTAGTAGAAAATTACGTTTTAGGGGTTTTTCGAACAAGTTGTAAACATTTATGGATCTCTGGTACTCTAGCATTATCAAACTGAAATGTCTATACTTTTCCTGAAAGCCTATTTAATTACCTTTCAGGCGATTCCTAACTCATGTAAGCAGGTGAAAGATTACTTTGTCTAGTTTGTAGTAGAAAATTACGTTTTAGGGTTTTTTCGAACCAGTTGTAAACATTTATGGATCTCTGGTACTCTAGCATTATCAAACTGAAATCTCTATACTTTTCCTGAAAACCTATTTAATTACCTTTCAGGCGATTCCTAACTCATGTAAGCAGGTGAAAGATTACTTTGTCTAGTTTGTAGTTGAAAATTACGTTTTAGGGTTTTTTCGAATAAGTGGTGAAGATTGATTGATCTCTGGTACTCTAGCATTATTAAACTGAAATCTCTATACTTTTCCTGAAAGCCTATTTAATTACCTTTCAGGCGATTCCTAATTCATGTAAGCAGGTGAAAGATTACTTAGTCTAGTTTGTAGTTGAAAATTACGTTTTAGGGTTTTTTTCGAATAAGTTGTAAACATTTATGTATCTCTGGTACTCTAGCATTATCAAACTGAAATCTCTATACTTTTCCTGAAAGCCTATTTAATTACCTTTCAGGCGAGTCCTAATTCATGCAAGCAGGTGAAAGATTACTTAGTCTAGTTTGTAGTAGAATATTACATTTTAAGGTTTTTTCGAATAAGTGGTGAAGATTGATTGATCTCTGGTACTCTAGCATTATCAAACTGAAATCTCTATACTTTTCCTGAAAGCCTATTTAATTACCTTTCAGGCGAGTCCTAATTCATGCAAGCAGGTGAAAGATTACTTAGTCTAGTTTGTAGTTGAAAATTACGTTTTAGGGTTTTTTTCGAATAAGTTGTAAACATTTATGTATCTCTGGTACTCTAGTATTATCAAACTGAAATCTCTATACTTTTCCTGAAAGCCTATTTAATTACCTTTCAGGCGATTCCTAATTCATGTAAGCAGGTGAAAGATTACTTAGTCTAGTTTGTAGTTGAAAATTACGTTTTAGGGTTTTTTTCGAATAAGTTGTAAACATTTATGTATCTCTGGTACTCTAGCATTATCAAACTGAAATCTCTATACTTTTCCTGAAAGCCTATTTAATTACCTTTCAGGCGAGTCCTAATTCATGTAAGCAGGTGAAAGATTACTTAGTCTAGTTTGTAGTTGAAAATTACGTTTTAGGGTTTTTTTCGAATAAGTTGTAAACATTTATGTATCTCTGGTACTCTAGCATTATCAAACTGAAATCTCTATACTTTTCCTGAAAGCCTATTTAATTACCTTTCAGGCGAGTCCTAATTCATGCAAGCAGGTGAAAGATTACTTAGTCTAGTTTGTAGTAGAAAATTACATTTTAAGGTTTTTTCGAATAAGTGGTGAAGATTGATTGATCTCTGGTACTCTAGCATTATCAAACTGAAATCTCTATACTTTTCCTGAAAGCCTATTTAATTACCTTTCAGGCGAGTCCTAATTCATGCAAGCAGGTGAAAGATTACTTAGTCTAGTTTGTAGTTGAAAATTACGTTTTAGGGTTTTTTTCGAATAAGTTGTAAACATTTATGTATCTCTGGTACTCTAGTATTATCAAACTGAAATCTCTATACTTTTCCTGAAAGCCTATTTAATTACCTTTCAGGCGAGTCCTAATTCATGCAAGCAGGTGAAAGATTACTTAGTCTAGTTTGTAGTAGAAAATTACGTTTTAGGGTTTTTTCGAATAAGTGGTGAAGATTAATTGATCTCTGGTACTCTAGCATTATCAAACTGAAACCTCTATACTTTTCCTGAAAGCCTATTTAATTACCTTTCAGGCGATTCCTAATTTATGCAAGCAGGTGAAAGATTACTTAGTCTAGTTTGTAGTAGAAAATTACGTTTTAGGGGTTTTTCGAACAAGTTGTAAACATTTATGGATCTCTGGTACTCTAGCATTATCAAACTGAAATGTCTATACTTTTCCTGAAAGCATATTTAATTACCTTTCAGGCGATTCCTAACTCATGTAAGCAGGTGAAAGATTACTTTGTCTAGTTTGTAGTAGAAAATTACGTTTTAGGGTTTTTTCGAACAAGTTGTAACATTTATGGATCTCTGGTACTCTAGCATTATCAAACTGAAATCTCTATACTTTTCCTGAAAACCTATTTAATTACCTTTCAGGCGATTCCTAACTCATGTAAGCAGGTGAAAGATTACTTTGTCTAGTTTGTAGTTGAAAATTACGTTTTAGGGTTTTTTCGAATAAGTGGTGAAGATTGATTGATCTCTGGTACTCTAGCATTATTAAACTGAAATCTCTATACTTTTCCTGAAAGCCTATTTAATTACCTTTCAGGCGATTCCTAATTCATGTAAGCAGGTGAAAGATTACTTAGTCTAGTTTGTAGTTGAAAATTACGTTTTAGGGTTTTTTTCGAATAAGTTGTAAACATTTATGTATCTCTGGTACTCTAGCATTATCAAACTGAAATCTCTATACTTTTCCTGAAAGCCTATTTAATTACCTTTCAGGCGAGTCCTAATTCATGCAAGCAGGTGAAAGATTACTTAGTCTAGTTTGTAGTAGAAAATTACATTTTAAGGTTTTTTCGAATAAGTGGTGAAGATTGATTGATCTCTGGTACTCTAGCATTATCAAACTGAAATCTCTATACTTTTCCTGAAAGCCTATTTAATTACCTTTCAGGCGAGTCCTAATTCATGCAAGCAGGTGAAAGATTACTTAGTCTAGTTTGTAGTTGAAAATTACGTTTTAGGGTTTTTTTCGAATAAGTTGTAAACATTTATGTATCTCTGGTACTCTAGTATTATCAAACTGAAATCTCTATACTTTTCCTGAAAGCCTATTTAATTACCTTTCAGGCGAGTCCTAATTCATGCAAGCAGGTGAAAGATTACTTAGTCTAGTTTGTAGTAGAAAATTACGTTTTAGGGTTTTTTCGAATAAGTGGTGAAGATTAATTGATCTCTGGTACTCTAGCATTATCAAACTGAAACCTCTATACTTTTCCTGAAAGCCTATTTAATTACCTTTCAGGCGATTCCTAATTTATGCAAGCAGGTGAAAGATTACTTAGTCTAGTTTGTAGTAGAAAATTACGTTTTAGGGGTTTTTCGAACAAGTTGTAAACATTTATGGATCTCTGGTACTCTAGCATTATCAAACTGAAATGTCTATACTTTTCCTGAAAGCATATTTAATTACCTTTCAGGCGATTCCTAACTCATGTAAGCAGGTGAAAGATTACTTTGTCTAGTTTGTAGTAGAAAATTACGTTTTAGGGTTTTTTCGAACAAGTTGTAACATTTATGGATCTCTGGTACTCTAGCATTATCAAACTGAAATCTCTATACTTTTCCTGAAAACCTATTTAATTACCTTTCAGGCGATTCCTAACTCATGTAAGCAGGTGAAAGATTACTTTGTCTAGTTTGTAGTTGAAAATTACGTTTTAGGGTTTTTTCGAATAAGTGGTGAAGATTGATTGATCTCTGGTACTCTAGCATTATTAAACTGAAATCTCTATACTTTTCCTGAAAGCCTATTTAATTACCTTTCAGGCGATTCCTAATTCATGTAAGCAGGTGAAAGATTACTTAGTCTAGTTTGTAGTTGAAAATTACGTTTTAGGGTTTTTTTCGAATAAGTTGTAAACATTTATGTATCTCTGGTACTCTAGCATTATCAAACTGAAATCTCTATACTTTTCCTGAAAGCCTATTTAATTACCTTTCAGGCGAGTCCTAATTCATGCAAGCAGGTGAAAGATTACTTAGTCTAGTTTGTAGTAGAAAATTACATTTTAAGGTTTTTTCGAATAAGTGGTGAAGATTGATTGATCTCTGGTACTCTAGCATTATCAAACTGAAATCTCTATACTTTTCCTGAAAGCCTATTTAATTACCTTTCAGGCGAGTCCTAATTCATGCAAGCAGGTGAAAGATTACTTAGTCTAGTTTGTAGTTGAAAATTACGTTTTAGGGTTTTTTTCGAATAAGTTGTAAACATTTATGTATCTCTGGTACTCTAGTATTATCAAACTGAAATCTCTATACTTTTCCTGAAAGCCTATTTAATTACCTTTCAGGCGAGTCCTAATTCATGCAAGCAGGTGAAAGATTACTTAGTCTAGTTTGTAGTAGAAAATTACGTTTTAGGGTTTTTTCGAATAAGTGGTGAAGATTAATTGATCTCTGGTACTCTAGCATTATCAAACTGAAATGTCTATACTTTTCCTGAAAGCCTATTTAATTACCTTTCAGGCGAGTCCTAATTCATGCAAGCAGGTGAAAGATTACTTACTCTAGTTTGTAGTAGAAAATTACGTTTTAGGGTTTTTCGAATAAGTGGTGAAGATTAATTGATCTCTGGTACTCTAGCATTATCAAACTGAAACCTCTATACTTTTCCTGAAAGCCTATTTAATTACCTTTCAGGCGATTCCTAATTTATGCAAGCAGGTGAAAGATTACTTAGTCTAGTTTGTAGTAGAAAATTACGTTTTAGGGTTTTTTCGAATAAGTGGTGAAGATTAATTGATCTCTGGTACTCTAGCATTATCAAACTGAAATCTCTATACTTTTCCTGAAAGCCTATTTAATTACCTTTCAGGCGATTCCTAATTCATGTAAGCAGGTGAAAGATTACTTAGTCTAGTTTGTAGTAGAAAATTACGTTTTAGGGTTTTTTCGAACAAGTTGTAAACATTTATGGATCTCTGGTACTCTAGCATTATCAAACTGAAATGTCTATACTTTTCCTGAAAGCCTATTTAATTACCTTTCAGGCGATTCCTAACTCATGTAAGCAGGTGAAAGATTACTTTGTCTAGTTTGTAGTAGAAAATTACGTTTTAGGGTTTTTTCGAACAAGTTGTAAACATTTATGGATCTCTGGTACTCTAGCATTATCAAACTGAAATCTCTATACTTTTCCTGAAAACCTATTTAATTACCTTTCAGGCGATTCCTAACTCATGTAAGCAGGTGAAAGATTACTTTGTCTAGTTTGTAGTTGAAAATTACGTTTTAGGGTTTTTTCGAATAAGTGGTGAAGATTGATTGATCTCTGGTACTCTAGCATTATTAAACTGAAATCTCTATACTTTTCCTGAAAGCCTATTTAATTACCTTTCAGGCGAGTCCTAATTCATGCAAGCAGGTGAAAGATTACTTACTCTAGTTTGTAGTAGAAAATTACGTTTTAGGGTTTTTCGAATAAGTGGTGAAGATTAATTGATCTCTGGTACTCTAGCATTATCAAACTGAAACCTCTATACTTTTCCTGAAAGCCTATTTAGTTACCTTTCAGGCGATTCCTAATTTATGCAAGCAGGTGAAAGATTACTTAGTCTAGTTTGTAGTAGAAAATTACGTTTTAGGGTTTTTTCGAATAAGTGGTGAAGATTGATTGATCTCTGGTACTCTAGCATTATCAAACTGAAATCTCTATACTTTTCCTGAAAGCCTATTTAATTACCTTTCAGGCGAGTCCTAATTCATGCAAGCAGGTGAAAGATTACTTAGTCTAGTTTGTAGTAGAAAATTACGTTTTAGGGTTTTTCGAATAAGTGGTGAAGATTAATTGATCTCTGGTACTCTAGCATTATCAAACTGAAACCTCTATACTTTTCCTGAAAGCCTATTTAATTACCTTTCAGGCGAGTCCTAATTCATGCAAGCAGGTGAAAGATTACTTAGTCTAGTTTGTAGTAGAAAATTACATTTTAAGGTTTTTTCGAATAAGTGGTGAAGATTGATTGATCTCTGGTACTCTAGCATTATCAAACTGAAATCTCTATACTTTTCCTGAAAGCCTATTTAGTTACCTTTTAGGCGAGTCCTAATTCATGCAAGCAGGTGAAAGATTACTTAGTCTAGTTTGTAGTAGAAAATTACGTTTTAGGGTTTTTTCGAATAAGTGGTGAAGATTGATTGATCTCTGGTACTCTAGCATTATCAAACTAAAATCTCTATAACTTTCCTGAAAGCCTATTTAATTACCTTTCAGGCGATTCCTAATTCATGTAAGCAGGTGAAAGATTACTTAGTCTAGTTTGTAGTTGAAAATTACGTTTTAGGGTTTTTTTCGAATAAGTTGTAAACATTTATGTATCTCTGGTACTCTAGCATTATCAAACTGAAATCTCTATACTTTTCCTGAAAGCCTATTTAATTACCTTTCAGGCGAGTCCTAATTCATGCAAGCAGGTGAAAGATTACTTACTCTAGTTTGTAGTAGAAAATTACGTTTTAGGGTTTTTCGAATAAGTGGTGAAGATTAATTGATCTCTGGTACTCTAGCATTATCAAACTGAAACCTCTATACTTTTCCTGAAAGCCTATTTAGTTACCTTTCAGGCGATTCCTAATTTATGCAAGCAGGTGAAAGATTACTTAGTCTAGTTTGTAGTAGAAAATTACGTTTTAGGGTTTTTTCGAATAAGTGGTGAAGATTGATTGATCTCTGGTACTCTAGCATTATCAAACTGAAATCTCTATACTTTTCCTGAAAGCCTATTTAATTACCTTTCAGGCGATTCCTAATTCATGTAAGCAGGTGAAAGATTACTTAGTCTAGTTTGTAGTTGAAAATTACGTTTTAGGGTTTTTTTCGAATAAGTTGTAAACATTTATGTATCTCTGGTACTCTAGCATTATCAAACTGAAATCTCTATACTTTTCCTGAAAGCCTATTTAATTACCTTTCAGGCGAGTCCTAATTCATGCAAGCAGGTGAAAGATTACTTACTCTAGTTTGTAGTAGAAAATTACGTTTTAGGGTTTTTCGAATAAGTGGTGAAGATTAATTGATCTCTGGTACTCTAGCATTATCAAACTGAAACCTCTATACTTTTCCTGAAAGCCTATTTAGTTACCTTTCAGGCGATTCCTAATTTATGCAAGCAGGTGAAAGATTACTTAGTCTAGTTTGTAGTAGAAAATTACGTTTTAGGGTTTTTTCGAATAAGTGGTGAAGATTGATTGATCTCTGGTACTCTAGCATTATCAAACTGAAATCTCTATACTTTTCCTGAAAGCCTATTTAATTACCTTTCAGGCGATTCCTAATTCATGTAAGCAGGTGAAAGATTACTTAGTCTAGTTTGTAGTTGAAAATTACGTTTTAGGGTTTTTTTCGAATAAGTTGTAAACATTTATGTATCTCTGGTACTCTAGCATTATCAAACTGAAATCTCTATACTTTTCCTGAAAGCCTATTTAATTACCTTTCAGGCGAGTCCTAATTCATGCAAGCAGGTGAAAGATTACTTACTCTAGTTTGTAGTAGAAAATTACGTTTTAGGGTTTTTCGAATAAGTGGTGAAGATTAATTGATCTCTGGTACTCTAGCATTATCAAACTGAAACCTCTATACTTTTCCTGAAAGCCTATTTAGTTACCTTTCAGGCGAGTCCTAATTTATGCAAGCAGGTGAAAGATTACTTAGTCTAGTTTGTAGTAGAAAATTACGTTTTAGGGTTTTTTCGAACAAGTTGTAAACATTTATGGATCTCTGGTACTCTAGCATTATCAAACTGAAATTTCTATACTTTTCCTGAAAGCCTATTTAATTACCTTTCAGGCGATTCCTAATTCATGTAAGCAGGTGAAAGATTACTTAGTCTAGTTTGTAGTTGAAAATTACGTTTTAGGGTTTTTTTCGAATAAGTTGTAAACATTTATGGATCTCTGGTACTCTAGCATTATCAAACTGAAATGTCTATACTTTTCCTGAAAGCCTATTTAATAACCTTTCAGGCGAGTGCTTATTCATGCAAGCAGCTCAAGTTTAATTATACGAAACTGAAACACAAATTCGATCCTTACTTTCATGTGTAAAAGTTTGTTTATAAGGAAATAAGTCTTTTTAACTTTTGTTATTTATTCATCAGTTTGATGTATACTGCACTTTCTGAATGTATTTTTAATAATTTATGCAGAAATATAGGTGTTTGCCTGTATCTTAGTAGCCGACTTCTTAATTTGGTCGCATAATAAATCCGCAGCTAACTTTGACTGCTAACTTCACACCGGTATAAGTAAAATGGCTTCATTATAAGGAATCAAGGGAACCTTTAAAAGGAATGATAAGAATTTTCCCATCCTTTTTTTCTATTAGAAGGAACTACTCTCCTACTACGTATGAAGTGGCTTTTACTTATTTTCTTTCAGGATTTCTCTAAAAGCCGATATTTCTACTTTGATTAATCATTTCGGTGAAATCGTACTTCACAAAAGCCTTTGTGTAAAATCCTTCGGTGCTTCTTAAATCAATTTCAATAGGTAAGGAAATTTATATGTATGTACTAGCATTGACATTGAAAGAACATACCAAATTGTGGTTACTTTCTTTCGAAAATTTTGTAATGAGTAATAGAATCCAAGTAAAGAAAGTTGTTACCACCGCATATGTGCATCAGTAACACCAAAGGCTCTACTAAGGTATTCTGCCACTCCACAGTACCTGCCTATTAATGTTTGGTATCTTTCTAATTGCAAGACGAAATAATTGTAGTTTTTCCCACATAAGAACGTCAATAATGTTCACTGTTTATATACTAAGACAATCGTGTCTTCCACCAGCTAACCAAAGTTATCTATTATCGATATACGATATCACATAGTTGCGAGTTTTGACAATTATCATTTAGTTTCTAGAGACACATGGATAAAGAACTGATTCAAAGGACATGGCTAATTGCTATGGGTGACTGCCCCACCTATGAAACACAATGTATTTAAATGAAACATGTCGTGTTGTATTGCTGAATTCGTAAAGATTCATATTTTAAAGGGAAAAAAAATCAGGAACTGTTCAAACAGTTACAATCATGAAAATAAAATCTGTCATGAAAAATGTTTTTGGTATGAAATTTTGTTCAGGAAATACCTGTTGTAAATAATTAGTTTTGTAAATAAAACAACATGAATATTTATTTACAGTGCGATTTATGTTATATATAAATCGCACTGTAAATAATTTATATTATAACATTTTTCTACATATTTAATAATAATAGTACCTACTGATAGAAATGACTGAATCTGTCTACAGAATGTATAGGGACAATGTATAGGGACAATTCATACAGATTGAGCTAGCCCCAAAGTAAGTTCGAAACTTGTGTTATGGGATACTAACTCAACGATATTATGTTTTATAACAAATACATATATAGATAAACATCCAAGACCCGAGGCCAATCAGAAAAAGTTCGTTTTTCAACATAACCCGAACGGGGATCGAACCCGGGACCTCCTGGGTGGCGGTCTGGCGTGGTAACCATTACGCCACGGAGGTCGGAATCTGTCAATAGATTTCAGATAATATTTTCATTATCAATCGATAAAGATTTTTCATATCTGGCAATGCTTGTGTTTACTTATAATGAAAACCAAGGAACTTACGAAAACAAAATAACTTGAAATCTTTAATTATTGAAAATTGTGTAACAGTTCTGGATGTATACTAAAAGCGTCATAATTACTGAATGAATATTTTAATAGGATAGGATAAGGCCATATCTGAATACATTTTATAGTCTAGTGGAGCAGTCATTTAGCCATCTCATTTGTGAATCACGCTTAACTGACCTTGCTGAACTATGTGAGCTACGCTAAAGTTAATTTAACTGCTCTCTGCAATCTTAGTTGACATCGGCGACCGATTTAATGTTTCACTGAGCATGTAATCATTTAAAATAAAATTAATCTTCATATTATTAACTTCCATAATTTGTGCCTCTTTTGAACAACTTATACAACGAACAGTTCCGACGTTAAATTAATATTATTCTTTTATTTTCCTAAACATACTCGAGATTGCTAAGGCGAAATAAGTCAAAGGAGATTTCTGAGACGAATGGAATCCCATAATTTTATTTGTTCCCTGCTTGTGTATACTTTTTTATAAATCATACAGAAATGGTAGGCTTGTAGAAGCTATAAAAGTTATTTCTTTGTAATTATATAACAATAGAGCCCAACAAAATCATTATGTTTATGTTATGAGACTTGCTCAGATTTTGATATTTGAAATGAAGACCTGGTGATCGAGTATGTTAGAATCACAGTATCAATTCCCGTAGAAGATGAGATTGTATTCATGCACACAAAGTGAAACCCTATTTCAACAAATAATAATATGACGGGGAACTCTAACAAAGGAAGTCCTATTATTGCTCAATGCATCTCTATTGCCATTATAGCAAGGCAAAGGCAACCATTGGTTTACTTTCGAAATTATTTTTCACGTATATTTACGTTTCTTGTAAACATATTTTGCAAATAGGTTAGTAGAGTACTATCAAATTTATCAGCTATCTATCCATATTACATAGCGCCAATAGAGCTTTGTTTCCACGTAATTCATCTACGAAAATTTATTTATTTACATAGTTTTTCAGAGTTTCGCAACTCTTCAGCCCTTTTGTCAAATTATACCAGCCTATTTTCAAAGTTACTGACATTATGTAAAAACTTGGAGTCTGAAGTGATCCGCCTCGAGCATAGTCGAATTATTTCGAGTTTTTCAGTATTTGCATTATTATGTCGAAACTTAAGTTAAGTTATTAATATTTCTTAAAAATAAATTGTATTCCCGTCTGAGACATCGAAAAGCTTTATATTTGTAAATAATGTAACTTATTTCGATTATTGAAAATGTTTCTCTCGGTTCAATTTATCAAAAAGTTTGATGAATATTATACTGCAATAATTGTTTGATTGATTTACAGTTCACGTGGATATTATAAGATTACGTGGCTACTGTCCAGTGGGTTGATTTAGCCACTGGCGTTTGGTGGAAGCTACTTGTCACCCTGATATGCGACTTGCGAACAGTTCGCGAGCGGCTCATTGGTCAGATTTATAGTTTACACACACTTTCGATAATATTTTTATGAAAAAGTCACTTAGATCCATTATTTGATCCCTCCATGGATCGTATGCGACTTTTTTTCCACTTGAATCCAAAATTCTTTAGTTATCACATTTGCGACCTAGATAGGACTCGAGCCACCTCCTAGTAGCACGACCCTAGAGAACCCTCTCGATACACGGTTAAGTGGTTTTCCCACTGGCAGGTTTGAAGTGGTGACATTTTCTTTTTATTAGCTTTTACTTACTTATTGTATAGTATTATATCCGGTTTCCATACTCTCTCGTAAGGTATCCTGATGACGCCAATGCCATTGAAGTCACTGATGTTCCATCGCAAATGGTAGTCCATCCAAACTTGGGTTATCCAGCAATTGGTTGTTAATAACTGATCTTTCTCCTCCTGTGAACAATTTTAAATTTTATAAGTATTTAGGTTGTTTAAATCATTTTATGCAAAGATGCTTACATATGCGTAGCCAGGTAGAGGCAGGGGAGGACTAAGAGGATTTTGTCCAATATTAGTCACTTATATAAAATCTCTGTGAAATTACCCTTATTTTCACTGTTCAATTATAAAAAATCTCTTCTTACTCTTGTTTTATTTTAAATAAAAGGTTAATTTGCTTTGAAACCATTGAGGTTTCTTTCACAAGCGTATTATAATTCTTAAAAATAAATCCTGACCATTACAAGCTATTTAAATGATTTATTTAACAATATGAAATGAAATTAAATGAAATCGTTTATTTTAGCAATTAGACCTTCACAGGCACTTTTTCTTGTCATTTACAACTTGTTTAAATTAAGAAAATAAACTACGTTATAAACTACCACAAATAATTAAGATTAATACTATTATTCTTATATACCGTTATAGACTGAAGTAATAGTTAGTGAAAAACATTAATAGGCGACGTCACCGCACATTAAGCATGAATGCTCGACTTTTCTCATCACCGCTCGTCGTTTCACTTCAAGGAAATGTGTGAGATTCAAATTTACAATTTCCTCTTACGAATTCATATACTTTTGATGCCTGTTTTAACTCCAAAGTAGAACAGGTGAAACGTAAAATATGCACACTAACAGTAGGACTAGAGTAGGTAGCTATTTAATAAAAAATCTATAAAAAAAAACAAAATGAATCATACTAATTTTACTTTTTTTTTTATTCCTACATGTTGTACTTATTAAATTACATTTTTATTATTATTTGACACAAAAATACAAAATAATTTAGATATTAAATGTACTTTTTCTATACAATTGCAATTTAATTTTTATTAAATTCGCTGGTTCGATACACAGAGAGCTCTTTGCTGTTCTAATTTTGGGCCAATTGAATTCTGTTTTCAATTACCTACCCTTAAATGGCATGGAAATTGTAATGATCACAAAAGTATCGAAACAGGATTACATGATGAAATTCCATTCCCACGTCGACGTAGAAACATTACTGAAAACTCATATTACATTAAATTTTAAATTTAACCAAGTGTAATTAAAATAGATAGTCAAACCTGTACCTAGTAGCGTTAAATTCAGTATATTAAAGTTTTAGGTTTGATGTTACAGAAATGTTTAATAATTTAGAAGTTCATTTGACAATTTATACCTAATATAAATATGTCGAATAGAAATTTAACAATTTACTGCAACCCCAAATTTTTTAAATTTATCAAAGTAAATATCAACGAGATCGTATTCTTTCCCATTATTTAATTAAAGAAGCATCAAAAGTTTCTATATGTCTAATTTTTCTCTTTGACTGAAAGTGTGTGAAACCTTATTTTTTTTTATACTTTAAGTGTGAAACCATAAGAAAACAGTTCACAGATGGCAACCAATTTTCCTAGTGATGTGATACTATTGGCGTATTCTTTCTTGGCTCACGGTTCATCTTCAATATACATGCATGACGTCATCACAACACACCGCAGATGTAGGTTAAACTGTCATTTTAGGTAGTAATTTTACGGTCTGATACCCACTTTATTTGGACGCACGGACATCAAACCAACTGAATAAATCAATGGCCGAATAGACCACAAGACTTTGATGTAAAATATACAAAGGCCGTTTCATTCCGCTGATTAAATCTGCCAAACATTGTAAGTCAAAGTATTTATTTTATTGGATTAGGCCTATTACACGCTCTTTCAAATCGAAACTTTTTTTATAGATGGACGTGTGTTTATTTGATTGTCTTTCACACAAATTTTTGTATGAAACACAAAGGTAACTTAACTTTTGTGTTTTATATGGATCCAATAAATCGATATACAATAATGTTACTTTTCGTATAAGAAGACCCGCACAGAAACGTTTGTAATAATTTAAATAAATCACCATTGATATGAAACTCTCACCACCTTCAAAGTTAAAAGTGTTTTTGGTGCAGTTTTACATCTACCTTTTCAAGAGAGATTTATTATACATCATAGGCAGCCATTACACGTTCAATCTAGATCATGATCAGTGATCTTGATCCGTATAATGTATTCGATTGACGGATTGACAAACAAATATTGCAATACCGGAGCAACACATAAAGTTGCGAAGGTCAGCTAATAATGGTGACGAAGACTTAATCTGCTTGATCTATCATTTTAAACGTCACTTCCAAATAAACCATTAGGCAAAAAATATGTCTCAATACCAACAGTAATATTACAGATATTAAATTCTTTACAAACGTATTCACTCAAATTTCCATTAAGAGGATAAAATGTTACTGTCACTGACAAGGGGCCCGTCAAACGAAATTCAAATCTACATTTTCATATAAATGAACCTATCTGACTTTAACTCCTTACTTTGCGTTATTAGGAAGAATATTTCAGTTCTTAATACCACGTATCCAATACTGACATCATTAAAGAGGTAACGTAGCAACATTAAAATATATAAGCTTCGTAAAAAATGAGGAAAAGTATAATTTTAAGGTAAGTGTACATCATTAGATGAGCATGAGGAACCTTGGGAATCCTAATCAATAGAAACCATTTGAAGAGACCTAAGAATATTCAGCAGTACACAACAAGTTTTACATGTTGAACTGCGAAAGTAAAGTGTTAAAATTCCAATGTGATTGTTACAAACGCGAGTTGTACAGGTGATTAAATTCCACACCGGATCACCGAATTCTTCTTCATCACTGTCGTTCCATTACACCTTCCAAAATGACACTTTATTAGATAAAGGTAGGGTCTAGGGAAATTGCCCATCCCAGGTAAATTCTACACTTAAACAATAATAACTCGCACCCTATTCTAACACTTTCGACACTTCGTCTTTATGATTACAAACACTGACGAATGAAATTCGAAACGTGACTTAAATTTAAACTCGTGTACAGTTTTGTTCTGCTGACGAATATAATGCTAAAGATTACTTAAGATTTCGATGTTTTGCAAACCATGCTTATTCATAACACAAATAGCTTACAACGATAAACGCTATTCCACCCTGTTTGTTTGTAATTACTCAACCACGCCGACAACTTAAAGTTACATCGTAAATTGTGAATAAAAAAACCTTTTAAGTAAATTGTCTCTCTTATTAAGAACAACAATTTTACTGGCCACGATAATATGCCTAAAGCATTGGCACCATTGCATAGTACGTTCTCCTATCAAAATGCCTCTCTTTATAACGCTCGTAGTCTTGGCACACAATCACACATGATATCCAAAAACGGTATGAAAATATTATAGGTGTAACTTTGATTGACATTATAAACAAATCTTTTGTATTAAATGCGCGTTTGTTTGGTTGGTACGTCATGATTTTTCCTCTCGTGTGTGATAATCAAAATGAATGAACTTTTTCAACCCTGCCTCAAAATTTTCACTTTTCAACGAGCACACTCCATATAAACTCGAAAGGGACTAAAACTCTCCACATTTGCGTAGCGAAACCATTTCACGAATAAATTAATTGAATGGGGAGATGGACAAAAAGAATTTCAATAGAGCCGTTTAATGTGATAAGTTGAATGCATGCATTGTTGCATATTCACACATCCATTGTATCTCAGATGGCTTGTGAATAGGCATTTGGCTCGATTCATAATGAAGAGCTTTCGGCTTTATTTTAAAACGTCCGACCTGTCCTTCCGTAGTCTGCAGGTGCGAGGTGCGACTATCTATCTTGGATTTAAGTAGACGTTTCCACATCGAAATTAAATTAATTGGTATAGTAGGGTCAATTAATTTAATGCCAGTAACAGTTTTTATCATGACGAATTGTGTGAAAGAAGATGAATTCATATCAGAATGACACGTGTGCTCCTCAAAAAAGTGTGAGCATAGACATGAAAGTTAATAGGGGGGAATAGAAAAATTAGACCTACAGTGCCGACCTCAAGTAATTATGGCAGAGCAAGTGAATGATGAAAAGTGTCTAAAACTGGGAAAGGGTTATATACACATTAGTACCGTGTACATTAATCTATTTTGAATCCGGGTTGACATAGATTATCACGTACTATATCTGGCCACGCACACGGTACGCAGTAGGGTTACGTAATTGCTGTGCTTGCTTGCAAATAAATCCAATATCATATTCTATCTCATTTGTAAGTTTTCATCAAAGAAATTTTATTTTATAAGTTCGTCGTCTACTACTCGGAAAAAGGACACAAAACTATTCATTTAATGAGCTTCTCTACATCAAAAAAATGTGTTCATATTCGCAAAATTATTGTAAAAAGATTATTTTTAGGGTTCCGTAGTAAACTACAAGGAACCCTTATAGTTTCGCCATGTCTGTCTGTCTGTCCGCGGTCTAGCGCCTAGACGCTTAATGCTAGAAAGCTGTAATTTGGTATGTATACACATATTAACAATGCCAACAAAGTGCTGGGACAAAATTTTGAAAAATATTATTGTTTGGGGTACCTCCCCTACATGTAAAGTAGAATTGTTTTTTTTTTCGCGGCCACCCCATGTTGTGCGGTATCGTTGTATCGTTAGATAGGTCTTTTCAAAAGTTAAATATTGAGTGTGTGGAAAGATTATTTTTCGATACATTGATCCGTTTCGGAATTATTTACATTTGTGTTAATTTTCTTTTTGCACGGCGGTCCCCCCCCCCCCTCTATATCCGAAAGTCTTAAGTTTAGAAATTTGAAAAAAAATCATGGTAGTAGTCCATATGCTGAACCTTCAATGAAAACTACTACTAGTTACCGAATAATAGCCGACGAACTGACAAAATAAAATTTCTTTGATGAAAACTTACAAATGTTTAGAATTTGATATTTGACTCAATGGAAAGCAAGCAACATTGTGCGTGGCCCGACACGACACGTACTTGCCCGGTTTTTTATAGTTTAATTCATGTTGGTAATTACGAACATAATTGCGAATATGTTTTTACTTACAATGCACGCTTGTAATTTCCTGTCCATATCAAACTACGTTTGGTAGCCTCGCTTTCACCATTATGTTATCATTTAGCAGGCTTTGTAGTTATGTGATGTAATTAGACATTTGTTATCAATCACCTTCTATGACCAAAATTCCTTAAGAGATACCCGAACATTCCGAAACCAGATTTCATCGCTTGGAAAGCGAGCTTACAAAATTAAAACCCACTCTCGCGAAGCAACCGTTTCCGACAGTCGCAACTCACTTTTGAAAGATTAATGAAATAATTACTTCTCAAATTGTTATTTTACTATTTTCACTAGAAACGAGATGTCTGCTGAGATAAATATATGATTATTTTAAAACTGAAATTTGTAACTTTATGCACCTTTAACTTATGTGCCAATATTACTTACCGCTTAATGAAATGAAACAAAATGGTTTATTTATTTTTACTAATTCACTATGTAAGGATTATACCATAGGTATAAAAATTGTTGACATTGTATAAAATATGACGTAGGTAGGTACTCTATAAACCACCATTATTTCGGAAATAAACCAAAATATGAATTACAAAATAACAGATTTTCTCATGATTTTACCATTCCTACATTACCCTATATAATTAAGTATGATTTTTATCCTATCCTATTGGGTTAGTTTAATTCAATAATAATAATAATAATACTATTTAACTAAATAGGATAATGTAGAAAAGTTTCCTTAAATTTATCGAAGGTGTGGTTCGTGACAATGTAGTCGGCGGGTTCATTAAAATTTTCATGTAATCAGAGCAAAGTGCTCTGTATTTCTAGGTATATTCAAATTCACTTAATTGTGTTGATATTGGCTTTATTAATATTCAATTTTGGCCGCCTACTTACTTTTTCTGACTGTATAAAGCAGATTATTGTGTTATAATTTTTTTCACTCTGTACATATAATAAATTAAGTCGTCGTGCTTGCTTGGACAATATTAAAATTTGATTAATGAATAAGGTCTGTTAACATTTTTATTCTACCAATTCATTCAGTTATATGTTACATATTTCTACTTAAAAGTATAATGCAAAAACAATTAGAAATAAATATAATTATGTATTAGGTACATTAAAAATTAAACCCAAAAATTGTGTGAAAAGCACAGATATTATAATACTTAACAGTAGTGAAAAGACATATTAGAAATATCAGAACAGAACAGACATTTTATTTTATTTTATAGAATTTTAGTTCTTTTACGATTCTTTTAAGGCACTATCAGTTTCTGTTATAAATATTCAATATGCAGACACGTGAGCTCTACTCTCTTCTTATTCGTATGGGTTACCAATGGAAAGAAGGATTATCCAGATAAACTAGCACTCTATGGTATGGTATGTCATATCCATAAGGTAAAGAGAAAATTCACGCCAACAACGTTACCAAATGTTACTCCATACAAACGTCAGTCAACCCATTTCCTTTCACAAATATTTATCCATAGAGATTGATGTCATACCAAATATACATGTTAGCGTTCGATATATAAAGTCCAGTGGTTAATATTTATTTTTTCCTTCAACGTGACCAAGAATAGAACATCTTAAGTGGGTACTCGACGTTGGGCTATCAAATAACAAAAGAATAAAGAGTTGGCGGCGGCATAGTGTCTCCAACAATTCACCTCATCTTATAAGTACTAATATTATAAAGCTGATGAGTTCGTTTTGTTGAACACGCTAATTTCAAGATCGGAAATGAAAAGTTATTTGAAGGCCATCCTAATGTACCAAGACCAACGCGCCACCGAGCTCTGTCTATCTAAAAAAACTTTTCATTATTTTTACAGTAGACTTATTGAATTCTGTGTCTTCAGCGTGATTGGTTAATTCGGTAACTATTTTGTGTATGTTAATTAGCACATATTATATTGAAACATCGGATGATAGTGTGATAGGCAGAGACTATGGGCGGCTTTCAGTTTCCTTCATATAAATATTCACAAAAAATTACAAATATAAAAAAAATGTAATTTTATAACTTGAAATCTTTTTTGTCATAATAATTTTCTGTTTATTTCAAAAGGTCGCAGCAAAAATACTTGTAATTTCTGAGCTATGAGTGAACATAAACCTTTTTATATGACTGTATCACAAAAAATGTGCAAAAAGGGTACACAAAAAGTCTTTCAATTTTATTGTAAACAGAATGTTCTGTACGGTACAGATTCTAACTCGTCTTTTAACGCAAAAATGTGATACATTCCCCGTCCTAGTATGATTTAAATATGGAGGCTGCGAAGGAAATTTGTGATTTCCCTTAAACCGACAACAGACTACCTACATATAATCGAATAAATGCTGATGACGACTTTTTAAGCCCTCAATATGGCATTATGAAATTTACAACTAATTCTTGATTTTAGAACATGAAGACATTAAACAAACAAAAAAACAAAGACTACGCAAATAGTTTTATTTCAAAAGAAAAAGTTAATTATTTATTTTTAATTATTAATTGTGTGATTCTCCTTGTGTTAGTCAAGCAGTAAGTAGGTATATTTTGGTCGTTGGTCAGTAGGCACTGCCGATCCTAAATTCATAGTCATATACAGACAGACGAAAACAAATGATACTTGAAATAATTCTTGAACCATTCCTTGCCGAGTTTGACAAATGATTTCCGAATGATCGAAAACAAAAGCTATTACTGATGCGTGCGATAGAGATTGATTGCTTTTTTTGTTCTTGTCTAACTTAGTACAGACTTTTAACTTCTACCCTAATTGTTTTTAAAGTCGAATTTATTTTTCAAATAAAAAATAGTTTTTATGTTTAAGTCTAGAAATATACATCTGTGTCGTTGTACGATTCGCTATCTGTCACGAAGGCACTAGGCGGTGGGGTGTGCACTTTGTATGCACTAGTATCATGTATACACTTGTTTCAAAGGCGCGCTCTGAAACTCTAAATTACATCAACGCTCTACGTGATAAAACACTAACATCGCCTTACAAAATTTCTCTAATTTTACTTTATAATCTCTCCTCACTATACCTCATACGCTACTCATGCAAGTCATGCAAGAATTCCGCTAGTTCTTCCGCACGAGTTTTAGCCCTATATAGCAAAAACTTCATAAATATATAAAACCGATATACTTTTAACACTATGCGCATACAACACAACGAAAAAGAGTTTACTATTAAATTGTATAAAACATAATCAAAATATGACTTAAATTTTTTGACACAAATATACGCTTGTATAATCCGGGAGTTGGCAGTAACCGTGATAGCAGAAGTCAAGCCAGTAAGACAAATGAGAACATTAACGCAGCGGTGGATCACGATACCAGCATGAACCCATAAATTTGGTTCAAGTAACACCTAATATTTTTACCAAGAAAAATTCTGAGAAAATTTGGGATTCAGTCACGTAATTTTTAGAAATATCATATCAAGAGAAGGTGAATTTTGAAGTCAACATTAAATGCAATTTTAATAGTTCCTAATTTACTCCAATCACTATTCACTTTAATCAACGCTTGCTTTACATGAGGAGCTCTAAAGACCTTACTCACCGTAGGAACACAACATAGCCGAGACCTATTTGCTATTTGGCTACGATCTTCTGTAAGGTGGAGGTCCTTGCCCAAACGGGCTGCTCCGATTTGAGCGGATTATCCGCTGTGCCCTACCTCTCTTTACACTGGCAATACATGAAACAAACCTCGAAACACATTAAATGTTGAATCACGAGCTCAAGTTGATGCTACGTAGTCGGCACCATCCTTGATGGTATCATTATTATACCTACATATTGTTTTACATTTGTTTTTAAATAATATAAAAAAAAAATGCTGCAATTTTTTATGATGGAACATTTGATAAATTATTATGATGTTGAAGAAGCATTAAAAGTGTTTGAGTACATATTTTTTTAGCAAGGTAACTAATTAATCATCGTAGAAGAGTTGACGGGTGAGATGTTATCACCAAATCTTTTACTTGAATTTTCATTACTCATCGTTTTTATCTAAAAATAAATATAAGCTTAAGTTTCAGGAGTATATTTTTCATTTCTTAAACTATAACAAATGATAGACCTTACTGAAACCTTCTTATTGTTATCTAACCGTCTTGTAGAGGACATTGCTATGTTGTGTGCCTATAAAAGAAAATAACAGCCTAGTAACCTACACATGATAGAGTTTAGACGTTAATATTTTCTTTGTTTAATACAATAAGTTAAAGTACCTATTTATTGTGATATGTAATAAGAGTAAATAAAAACGTACCAGTACAAGAAAGCTTAAACGGAAAGTTTGTCAAACGCACTAATCTCTGGAAGTATTAGATCGAATCACATCACCCATTTAAGAGTACCTAACTATCAAATGACCTAGGACGAACAAAAACTAGTATAAAATAAAAATCTGTGTCTTTTGTAATGTAGACAGAAATATATTTCTTGTATAACTTTGTATTACTGTACTGTATTTCTGCTGTAATATATTTTGTAGAAAAATATCAAGACATTCAGGTCGCACATATCACCCACGATCTTACCTTTACTAAAGGAAAAATGATAAATGGCCCTTGTACCCAATTTTCAGTACAGGCCAAACAGTATCATGGGTAATTCTGACTGATCAATTATTATTACCCTCATATAATATTAATCTCAAGGAACCCATTTCGAGCTGAAAACGGCCACAACACAAACCGGGACAAATCTGGTAAAACAGGACAATGTATTGAGAACATGTAGAGAAACTTAAAGCGTAACATATACTAGGAGCGGGGCGGAAACGTCTTGTTATATAAACCCGGATCCGATGCGTTGTGTATGAAATCGTTGATATAAAATATAGCTCTTTAATAATAATAAAATAAACCAAGGATTAATTTAAATCCTTTCTTATCGCTGAGACTTATGTGCGAAAGTGACACAACGCGAATTATTGATAGTATGTTGAAGCACTAATGCATCATCGGTCTAGTGTGAAAGTTTGGATGTTTTATCTATAACTAGCGAAACCCGCGCAACTTCGTTTGCGTGTATCCCGCTTTCCCGTGGGAATTTTGGAATGTATGATACTTTAAAACCTTCCCCTTGAATCACTCTATCAATTAAAAAAAACCGCATCAAAATCCTTTGCTTAGTTTTAAAGATTTAAGCATACAAAGGGACATAGGGACATAGGGACATAGGGACAGAAAAAGCGACTTTGTTTTATACTATGTAGTGATATAAAAATTAATCACTGAAAGTGTTGCTAAGCGCAAATCTCAAGAACAGCTGAACCGATTTCGCTAATTCTTTTTCTAGAATATTTCTTGAAGTACGACGATGGTTCTTACGGAGAGAAAAAATTAAAAATTCCCACGGGAAAGCGGGATACACGCAAACGAAGTTGCGCGGGTTTCGCTAGTTACAAATATATCTGTTCTGACATTACGCGATCGATATTACGCGACGCATTTTCTGTTAGATATGCACCAACAATTAGTTAAATGGATGATCGTTGTTTATTAATAAGGGAGATAAAGAGTACGGTCGCGTATCCTCCTATCGGCTCCCGTCCGATGTGTGTTTCAGACATTAAGGGAAACATTAGTGACCTGTTCTTGATGAATGAATAATACGAATTTCATATTCCATTGTAACAAACTTTCGGTATGATTTATGTACAGATTTCAAGCATTCTTAAGAAAAGTATAAAGTACTTATTACTTCTCCTATAGCCCAGTCAAATTAAGAAAAACAACGTGCTAACTTTGCTTCAATTCCGGGCAAGCTGTGTTTTTGTAAAGTCTCCATCGATCTCGCTTATGCATTGTTTCTTATTCGAGTTAAAGATAAGACGTAATTTCAGTTAAGACCTATACAAAATCAGGCTTGCCTGAAATGAATGCAAAGTAAAATTATCTATTTTTCCCGGATAAGAAGTCTCAATGTCTTAAATGTATAATGATTTCTTTTTCTCCCGAAATTTAATTTTGAAAGAACACCACTCATGTAGGTATCGTCCGTAATGTAAACTAATGTTCTTCACAAAAAAAAATCCAACAAAATATTTAAATGAAATTAATATTATTATATATAAACTAAATTAACAGTACAGTTATGTAAGTAAATTGATTTATGCATTAAATATAATAAATTTCTTTTAACCAAAACACGTCCTTACACCATCATCAATATAGAACACGTCACTCTTTATTCATCTCCTTTCATATTCGCTCGTAGGAAGATAAATTTAGAATGGAGGTATCATTTTTTCCTTTTATGTGCAAATCACGGACGCAAATATACGAGAAATAATTCCCTCTTAAGTAAACGTATGAATCAACGCATATTTTCATTTTCATTGTTATGTTGTGTACATAATAATGTAAAGTCATTACGGTGTCCCATATACGCCATTTCTATTGCGACGTATTACATTAACTCACCATATGCCAGAAGACAATAAAATAAAACAATGAAATCTCTGTCTGTCTGTCGCAGGCAGTAAATGGGAAAGTACTAACATTTAAAGACAGTAGACGTGCAATGTTCTAAACATATATTATGAGTTTATAATAGATAGCTCTACACTCTCGCGAAGTTGAGCTAAAACGAGTGTGGAAAGGCTCCTCGTCCGACTTCGTCTTCATTTTTCTAACTTCCTGAGAGTGTAGAGCTAGCATACTCAAAGCGAGTGAATCGAAGCGAATGTGTTTTTTATGTCATACGGCAGATAAATAAGCAAGTGGGCCACCCAATGGAAAATGGTTGCCACGAACATCAATATCGCATCAATATGCCCATGTCTCAGTGCTCCCTCAGCGGCAATGACCACTTACACATGAGACGCATGCTCGTTTGCCAATCGCTTCTATAAAAAATCACCTAATTTGAAAAATCATGTAATTATTGCACTTTTCCTAGACTAAATCTTCTGTCAATTGCAGTGAGTAATAGTCGAGGTGATATTATATAATTTAAAAGTGAAAGAGTGAGTGCTTTTTAAGCTAATGCTGTCGAAGCTACCCAGACTACCTACGTTAAAAGCACGTTCACTTTGAACACAAACAAAAAGCTAATATGCGAGGTTTTAAAAATATTCTAAAGAAATATTACGAAATAATGTTTATACCAATATTTATAATATAATATTTGGAATTTTAAATACAGGGTGAACAGGTTTGAACCTGGATTCACCACAATTTGTCTGACAGTTTAATTGGAACTTAGGGACCTATCAAACCTCCCAATAAATATCCGCTTATTTTGAAATGAAATATTTTGTCGCTTAGACAGAAACGCCTATTTTCTTCATAGGAATGAAATGATAATCGCATTCATGAATCAATTTAAATGTATTTTACTGTAATTGTAACAAATTGGAGAATTAAATAATACTGTTATATTATTCCCAGTGGCTAAGATTTTGAAATTTATTACGTTTTCCACTCGCAACAGATTGGAATCCGTAACAATCGAATATTGTATTAATGAAAAGCCCCATTGAAATTTCAGAATACCTGTCTACGACGTAATTAAAATCACAGCTCAATAACTTAAATCTTCTTATACAAGATAGAATATGACCTGAGTAGAAAACACATAGTTACATTATGTGTTGCTATGAACACTAGAAATAGTTAAACAACTCATATACTTCGTACCGAACACTTCCCACGAAAGAAAGGTTACCTCGTGAGAAGAATAAACTCACCCAATTGTGATACTTGTGGGGTAGTAGGTGGGGCTTGTTTATGTACCTGAAGATATCGTTTGAAGGTCACGATGGGGTTGGCATGGTCGCATGTGCGTACCAAAACCCCTTATAAAGTGCAGAATAAAAAAAGGGATTTTATATTTATATATATTACTAGCCAGAAATATTATCTCAATATCATAAAATTATAAACGATTCTACATTGTCCATTGAAAATCTGTTCCAATACTTCAAAATTAAACCTATTCAAAAGTTATCACTACACGCCTACGCAACGTAGCACATTGTAGATCTCGCCTACGTCGTAGATGTGTCTACAGCGTAGCTGAAAAGCGTAGCGAAGTGGGGCGCGTAACTTCACGCGTATCGCGCTATCCCATGGGTATTTCGAAAAATCCTGACGTGTTTCTTATCCACATCATAAACGAAACCTCTGTCCAAAATCATCACATACATCTTTCTAGAAGTATTGGTTTGGGCCGGGCGTCAGCGGGCAGTCAGGATTCATCCGGATTTTC
Source organism: Endotricha flammealis (assembly GCA_905163395.2). Classification (NCBI taxonomy): domain Eukaryota; kingdom Metazoa; phylum Arthropoda; class Insecta; order Lepidoptera; family Pyralidae; genus Endotricha; species Endotricha flammealis. The sequence goes on from LR990853.1 coordinate 6,093,698, forward strand.
GAATACAGCACTGTGTTTCTGATACATGTAAGCGCACCACAGTCAATAAATGGACGTGGTTTCTGCATTTTAGTTTTATCGTTGCGAATACATTTCAAATAGATCTTTGTTTGCAGTCAGATAATGGAAACAAAAACTAAGGCCTCTGCCAATCCACATTGGAGCAGCGAGGACTCCTCTAATCCCCCTTCAATTGAAGGGAGACCAGTATCCCTGCAGTGGGACGATTACGGGTTGATATTGAATGGAAATAAAATATTTTTAGTATTAAAATATAATTAAATAAATGTGCTACTTACAACGTCAATAATGTGATGTAAGGAGACGCCAAAGGTGACTAACAGTGGGTGAGAGGAGTTCTCCACGGGGCGCACAGACGCATCGTATTTCTGCATCAAATGTCGGACCAGTCTGTACTCATCGTCGCAACACGTGATACCTAAAAAAAGAATTAAATACTTATCATTGTAAGTTTTCTCTGATACATAGACCTATAAATTAGCACTAAGTTAATTAATCTATTTAAAATCACATTGTTTATCTAAATTATATTTAAATTCAGTACCTGTTCATATACAGTCAACAAATGACAGGAGGGATATCTATGGCCGTAATATGATTAAAGTTTACTAAATATTGTATGCAGAGATTTACTCTGACCCCTTTACTAATATTCATTGTGTAATGCGTATATAGTAATACAATGTTTTGTCACTTTCACACTTCATTTAATTGTCATCAAGAAAGACAGTGACACAACAGTGAATAACTTATATACTCGTAACGGCGTTACTCCGGCATCCGATTTTTATCGGTCCGGTAATTGCCGGTCCGATGTAGAAATTCATACTTTAGTATACGCGCTTTTCCACTACTCCGGCATCCGGTTTTATGTCTAAATATAATATGCCCTTATACCAAATACTATAGAAGACATAATACCCACAGCTCTTGACGTTTCTCATACAATGACTTGGCAACCTCCGTTCACCTCATGCCGCTAGGGGCGCTGTAACATTTTGCATACAAAACGCACAGTTCACCTCATGCCGCTAGGCTATAACATTTTGCATACAAAAGTTTTGAAATCTTTCACATCATGCCGCCCTCATGCCGTAGGGGCGCTAGTGTCGCGTCTTGCCCGAATTCTTCCGAAACTGTGGGTATTAGTCTTTTATAGTATTTGCTTATACTACGTTTATATGTAACACAGTGAATCTTTAATCAATAGTATTCTGGTAGTATGTAATTATAAAGTTTCATTTTCATAATGCTTTAGCATAAAAGTCTTTGTTCTTAGTTCTGTATTCTAGTTACCATTTTCATTTGTTGACGGTACCTATTAAAATAGTTTTAATGCTACCATACACAGAAAATAGTCCAAGGGCACTATATTCTTTATTTGTCCTAACTAACGTTCCGACCATTTCTTTAGTTTTATCTGTTTTTGTGAGAGAAAAATAAAGATTATTATTATTATTTTCCGACCAGTGTCATCTCGGAAACTCAAGCTTTTACATTTAGATTTTGCTCTTCGTTTAGTAAGGAATCTTCCAATTAGGTGAACGTATGAAATTACAATGCATTTTAGATTGTAATAGATTGTGTTAAAAGAGTCATTCATTCGCTAGTTCATGTTACATTCTGAAAATTTAATTTCAGATTTTTTAAACGCACTATAGTAAAGTTTTTATTAGTGTAGTGACTAGTAAAACCCTTGCAACTTCGTTTGCGTATATCTCGCTTTCCCATGGGAATTTTTAAAGCGACAGGGGTCTGTCGGGCTCACCTCTCTAGCTAATGAGGGATACCGACAAAAAACCTGACTGTCTGCCACCTTCTCCGCCTTCACGTGACAGGGTCGCGGGCACTGGTGATACCTCCGCAACCCCGCCGGCGGCGGGTGTCCGTGGACCCATCCCCAAGCGGTTTGGGCTGTGCGTTGGCATATAGTTAAGGCAGTCAGGACTTTGAATTTTACATCTAAATCTACTACTAATGTTATAAAGAGGAAAGATTTGTGTGTGTGTGTGTGTGTGTGTGTATGTTTGTAACGAATAAACTCAAAACCTACTGGACCAATTTCAAAAATTCTTTCACCATTGGGAAGCTACGTTATCCCCAAGTGACATAGGCTATATTTTGTTTTGAAAAAATTGGGGATCCCTTTTAAAACCCGTTCGAAGCCGGAGCGGGGGCTAGTATATATATAGATAAAATAATAATAATAAAAAAAAAATCTTTATTAAACCACTTATTGTCTAACTTAAACAATTTAGGTAGATGATTATAATAGGAATAAAATATTAGGGCCTGAGCTAGGATGTAAAATGAATTTGGTAGAGTCGTAGTAGAGTTATGAATTTCAAAACCCAATATAATGAATATTTCAACAGCTTCAATTCGGAATACATAACTGATTAATATAATATTTTTGATGATCTCTCATTTCAAGAACATCTGAAAGGTATACATTCCTTTGAAAGTATTCTATCCACGAATATTATGTTTACTGAGTGACATGACTTCAGATTAACGTGGAAATTTTATATACAAAATAATATTTCCATACGTTTACATACATAACATGTGTCAACTTGGTTTCGGGTTGGCAAAAAATTATTAGGTTTCATATATTTTAATTTTTTTTTTTACTAGCTGCTGCCCGCGGTGTTACCCGAGTTTAATTTTATGCACAGCAGCGCCATCTATATTGGACTTTTGACCAAATCCTAGGAGATTCGCGAACTTGTCGGTATAAAAAGTACCCTATGTGTTAATCCAAGGTATCAGCTACCTACATACCAAATAATTATCATAAATATTAACCCAGCCGTTTGAACGTGAAGAAGTAACAAACATACTCATAACTTTCGCGTTTATAATATTATTAGGATAATTAACACACCTTGACGCGTCTCTGTATGCAGACAAGAAATGTGATCGAAACAATTGAAAGAAAAAACAAATACTTTTTTTAAAATTTATATTTTCAATAAAATAAACAGCTAAAATGGTGACCTGGAGAGTGTCATAGGCTATTTTTTATCCCGAAAAAACATCTTATTCCAGTAAAACCCACGCGGGCGAAGACGCGGGGTACTGCTAGTGTAAATATAAATAAATAAATAATTATTTTTGAACGAATTACACAACGCCATCTAGTCTCAAACTACGCAACTAAGCTTATACTATGGGCACTAGATTAATAAATAAATATAAGTACTATTTTTTTGTAAATATATACATAGAAAACACCCAGATAAAGGCAAACAGACATGTTCATGCACACAAATGTTTGCCTTGCGCAGGATTCGAATCCGCGGCCCTTGGAATAAAGTGACCATTGCTAGCCACTTCATCATATAAGGCTAATATGCATAAAATACGAAAAGAACTCCGCTTAAATATAACTTTTTGTAATTGTAATAAGCTCAACAAAATGGAGATAAAATACGATTTCATTAGGACAATGTGAAACAATTTAAACACTTAGAGTTAATTAGACGTCTCAGAAGAAAAATCAGCACGATAAAGATGTTGAAATGCGTCCGTAAATTGTTCAGAGTATCTTGGCGTTGGCAGAGAATATAAAAATCACATGTAAGAACGTGTTGAACAAAAAATATGGTAGAGATTTGTTGTTTATTTCTACAATGTCGTTCCGATATACACACGATGTCACATAATCTTGTATTTATTTGTCCAATGTTTTTGTCAAATGATAAACATAAGTCACTTTTTTGCTCATACAAAATAAACTAGCTATTTCTGTATATTCTTGATTTTTCGGTAATATAATCTAATATTAGTAAGATCTACTACACACTGACATAGACGCCTGTTCAACGGATGTACAGCAGAAATGCTGCACAAAAACCGCGATATTTTATACATATTAAAGAGTGTTAACTTCACATTGCTAGAATAGGTACCGAATGCTGTCTAGTCAATCTGATCATACGTTAGACGAACCATATGAAAGAACCCTTATTAACTCCGTTTCGTCTGGAACTCGGGAGATATGCAAACGCAGTTAAATGATGCTTTCACTAAAGGCAACTATAATGGCGTTACATTACAGCGTGCTCTGTACTTATTTTCTTTTTCGTTAATATGTATATGGAATTATCTAGAATCCTATTTAAAACTGGATATAAAATAAATTAAGCAATAGAGTTGTTGCGCTGTTAACAGTATTTAATTGCAGTTCATAAACACTACAGTGTTGTTTATTTACACGAGAGACGTCAAGAACAGATGCTAACTTTAATTGGTACTTTGTTGTCATTCGACGGGTTAAATATTTGCTGAGGTTTTAACAGACACAGCGACTTTGTGTTATACGTATTTGTGTTCCATCAATGATGGCTACCTACTGATAGTTGTATTATAAAAGTGTTTGAAATATTTCACTACCATCAAATATTACAGTCAGTATAGTGTTTATACAAGCACTCTGTAACTAAATACAAATAAATAAACCTACCGGGCACAGCGGATAATCCGCTCAAATCGGAGCAGTTACGGGAAGAACCTCCACACTACAGAAGATCGTAGCCAAATAGCATTGGAATAGGCCATGTTGTGTTCCTACGGTGAGGAAGGTCTCCAGAACTCCACTTAGGGGGTTGGGAGGGTTGGCACCGCGTGAGTGATACCCCCGGTACCTATTGCAGGCGTCGTTGCAAGTGTTTGCCAACTTTGTGGCATAAAAAAACGCTATTTCTGCGTATTTTATTACTTTAACTAGAGAAACCCGCGCAACTTCGTGTGCGTTTATCCTTTCCCGTGAGAATTTCAAAAAATCCTTTCATATCGGTTGGTCACACCAAAAAAAATAACATATGTATAGATTTTTTTTTCTATTTTTATACTTCTCATTACAATCTTTGGAGTGGGCGTTTATAACATAGGCTAGCCCGACCAGTGAAGAGCCACCCTTTTACAGAATATTGACGTGAAGCAGCAATGCGTTTCGTTCGGGGAGTGAAATATCCGAAATTCTTGTTTGTCACCTTTGTGGTATAGAAAAAATCTAACTCATTCCCTATACTATTTCTCGCTATATCCTGTTTTTTCCTGTTATAGGTCGGCAACGGGTCAGGGGCCCTAGAATCTATGTGCTCCATATGATAGTCGACGGTAATCGCCTAATATCAAATGATCCATATTCCTGAGCTTGTTTTCCAACCACTTCTGTAAAAAAATGTATAAGTATATCGGTAATTCAATACCTACAACCTCAGCCCACAACAACACTACGAAATAATAGAGCGAGTCGACGTAATGAGATTTCCTATAAGTGAGAAAGAGACAATATCAATATGTATGCCATTTAACCATTGACCAATTTAACTTGAACCCTGTCAAATATTATAAAATTTAATATTTAATTACTTACTATTTATTATCGATGAATATGATTCAGTCCGCTTTATACATAGTTAGAATTTTAGCTGTTTTTCCGATATCACAAACAGATTAAATAGACGACATTATGATTGAATATTCACAATTTATAATTACATGACAGACTAGAGAAACCCGCGCAACTTCGTGTGCGTTTATCCTTTCCCGTGGGAATTTCAAAAAATTCTTTCATATCGGTTGCCTACATCTTAAACCACACTTTTCAGAACACACCCAAAAAATTGTCATTTGTATAGTTATATTTTTTTCTATTTTTTTTATATTTTTTTATTACAAAGAGAAAGGTACAATATGGCTTAAAAACTATCTGCCAAACTGCATAACAGTTTGTCGGCAGTAGTTCCCGTGGATCTTAGGTACCCACATAAAAGCATTCTTGAGACTAAACCTATATTATACAACATAACATTATAGTATCACTGAAAATCTTGTGCCAAGTGTAGTGTAACGGAGTATACAATAAAAACAAAAACAAAAACACATCACGTAGTACAAGTGTGGCAGCCAGCTTATTTTTTAACAGTCATGGACATAAAGATAAATAATGCTTCCTTAGCATGATTTTAAGACTTCGTTTGCTTTTAACTTCTCATTACAATCTTTGGAGCGGGCGTTTATGAAATAGGCTAGCCCGACCGGTGAAGTGCCACCCTTTTACAGAATATTGACGTGAAGCAGCAATGCGTAGCGTTCGGAGAGTGAAATATCCGAAATTCTTGTTTGCCACCTTTGTGGTATAACAAAAATCTAACTCCTTCCTTATACTATTTCTCGCTATATCCTGTTTTTTCTGTTATAGGTCGGCAACGGGTCAGGCACCCTAGAATCTATGTGCTCCAATAGTCGACGGTAATCACCTTATAGCAAATGATCCATATTCCTGAACTTGTTTTCCAACCACTTCCGTAAAAAAATGTTTAAGAATGTCGGTATTTCAACAACCTACCTACAACCTCAGCCTACAACCATCCATCCCTACAACAACACTACGAAATAATAGAGCGACTCGATTTCGTTTATGTGAGAAAGAGACAATATCAATATGCCATTTAACCATTGACCAATTTAACTTGAACCCTGTCAAATATTATAAAATTTAATATATTTAATTACTGACTGTTATTATCGATGAATCGATGAATATGATTCAGTCCGCTATAAACATATTTAGAATTTTAGCTGTTTTTCCGAGATCACAAACAGAATAAATAGCACGACGACATTAAGAAATCATTTTGTTTGATTATTCACAATTTATAAAAATATGACAGATGACACACTTCACTTCACATGTGTCAAATTGAAATGTAATTGAATCAAAAGCACTAAGGAGTATGAGTATTGATATCAAATCGAAGAAAATTACCCACAAAATACATATTGTTCAAGAATTTCAATAAAATAAGAATCACGTCTTCCTTCAATTCTCTTAAACAATTTTTATGCAAAATTTGAAGTAGATTGGACCAAGGAATCAAGTTGTCCCATAGTAACTTTACCCCCCTTTTTTACCCCCTTAGAGTTCGAATTTCGAAAAATCCTTTCTTATCGGACGCCTACGTCTTATAATAGTTCCACCTGCCAAGTTTCAGATTTTTACGATGAGCGGTTTAGGCTGTGCGTTGATTCTCAGTCAGTCAGTCAGTCAGTCAGTCAGGACAAAGCATTTTATATATATAGATAGATAGATAGATAGATAGAAGATAGATAGATAAGTAACTCTACTAACGATGAATTGCTCAAAACCCATTTTAAAAGTTAATGACACATTTTTGAAATTGATTTTTTGAAAGAAAAATTTCACCTCCTCCCCCCAGGTGGGATTCGAACCCACGACCCCTCGATATCCGGCCGAGTGCTCTAACCACTGAGCTACCGGGAAGGTTAGTAATGGTGGTGAAATTTCTCATTCCTTTTAACTGCGTAAGTCGCAGAGCACGCCATCTACCTGAAGGTTTTACAAACAAGCAGGTTAAGTAGCCCATCGTTACAGATTGAGATTCTACTATTTTTAGATAACGGTCACTTTACAATTTATGATTTTTATTTATAGTTGTTAGGCAACTAGCCATTCATATTTTTGAAATTGATTTTTTGAAAGAAAAATTTCACCTCCTCCCCCCAGGTGGGATTCGAACCCGACTTACGCAGTTAAAAGGAATGAGAAATTTCACCACCATTACTAACCTTCCCGGTAGCTCAGTGGTTAGAGCACTCGGCCGGATATCGAGGGGTCGTGGGTTCGAATCCCACCTGGGGGGAGGAGGTGAAATTTTTTTTTCAAAAAATCAATTTCAAAAATATGAATGGCTAGTTGCCTAACAACTATAAATAAAAATCATAATGACACATTTATTGTGGCTGTCACTGTCAAAAAATGATAACTTGAAACTTAAAGTAGAATTAAAATTAAAATGCCTTTCAGATACTGGCTGTAAGTGTATTAATGACATTTATTAAAATGTACTATTAAAATAAAAATGAATTCTCGATTTAAACAAGAAATTCTTTATAAATACAATACCACTATGAAGCAGTAAATAAATGCATACGAACAAGTTCATTAAAATTTGTGGATATCCTACCCCAAATAGCTTTATTAAACGATTTCCATAAAAATGCTTTGAAATGACTCTCGGTAAAAATCCGCATCGCATTGACGCATCATCGAAAAGTTTTTCATCGAATTCGATAATAAAGTCCAGTGGCCCAATACAACTTGAAGAACGTCTGATGAAACTTTGATTTCAAATTAATTTGTTGAGAAACTAATTTCGAATATTTGTATTTAATAATATTAAAAATTCATAAATTTTATATTTGAAAATACAATCGACAATCGTAAAAAGCTTAAAATTAAAACATTTTGAATTTGCTTTATTTTCTATTGTGATTATTTGTGATTAAGGGCCTACGTCGTAAAATAATTGCGGCCGACTGAGCCCGCCCCGCTAGTGCGACGCATATATCAATCCCTGTTTCGAGAGACAGAGATGGGACATCGTGAACCCGGCGAATAATTTTTAACACCGTAAGCGCCAAAACACATTTAGGCTTATTTAAAATTCATTAATTGAGTTTTTTAATATTTGTTTTTACAATATCTAGAAAACATTAATGTCTTTCTTTATATGAAGATTAAAATTTCTATTATTTACCGTTTAGAAGTTACAAGAGTTCTGAGAAAAAAACAGAGGTCACTTCGGATTTTTTTTTCTATCGAGGAAATGTGTCACAATCGTGTTTTGGCTCTTTCCAAAATTTCGATTATATGATGAATTAATACATATCCAAAAATCTAAGTCTAAATTTTAGTAGTTTAGAAGATATTTGGTTTTTAAGGACCCTTCTTTTTTCACATATTATCCCCTTAATAAAATATATTTTATGTACTTAGATAAAAATATTTTTGGCGCATATTTTTTTACTGAATATAAAAATAGAGTACCACAACTCCTGAAAAATTTGTAAATTGCAGGAGACAGCAATACATTATAAAGTTAATGAAAAGTATTTTAAAAGTTAACGACACATTAAACTACAGCTGTCACTGTAAAACTATAGAAAAGAAAGTTTGAGACTTAATATGGATTAAAAATTAAAAATTAGATACTGGCTGTAAATCTAACACTGTAAAGAGCTTGAGATTTATTGCATCTTTCACTTCAAATATATTTTACACTAGTAAAACCCTATCCCGCGGGAATTTTGAAAAATCCTTTCTTAGTACACCCCTAGACCTACTAAGGAACCTACAATCAATCTCTAGACCTAGCGGTTTGGGCTGTGCGTTGATATATACACGCCCAAAAATGTCTAGAGATTCCAAATTTGGAATGTAGGTTCTTAACTTAACTATGGTTAAGTCAGTCAGGCAGGACTTTGAATTTTATATAATACTAGTAAAACCCTCGCAACTTCGTTTGCGTATATCTCGCTTTCCCGTGGGAATTTTGAAAAATCCTTTCTTAGTACACCCCTCGACATCGTAAGGAACCTACAGTCCAAATTTGGAATCTCTAGACCCAGCGGTTTGGGCTGTGCGTTGATATATAGTTAAGTCAGTCAGGACTTTGAATTTTATATATATAGATAGATAAGGCTAGAATGACAAGTTCAATAATACAATCTCATCTGTCTAGTGTTACATTACTGCTAAACAATTATGCAGCATGACACCTGGCGGATTAATTCATATCATGTCACGACACCTCAAACTCAAATTAGATGGGGCGTTTAACCACTAAAACGTCTCTAACTGTTATCTAAGTGTCTATAAACAAGACTAAATATGTGTGACATTATATTATCATTACGTATTACTTAAATTGAAATTGAAAAGTTCATTGAAATTGTTATACTGATTTATTAAATTAAATATTGTACTTTGTAAATTGCAAAGTATTTGTAGCAGTATGTATGCGCCCTGCTCAGTCTTGTTGCTTGAAGGTACCCACATGTTGTGATCAGAAAGTTCTTGTATCTGATAATGCTAAGTAATGAACACACAAATGGTGTGTATGACTATGTCTCATGTAAAATTTGTTTTTTGCAATATCACTTTATTTGCATCAGGGGGACGATGTGCGATAAGAATCGAAAGTGATAAGTTTTTTACAAATCAACATAAATTACTTTTACACTTAACTTTTACCTTAAATCAAAAGGAAAAATTAATTTTAAATAATCACAAAGTAAGATAATTAAATTATTATATTAACTTCCAAGCTTATAGCCAATCGTGTCGGTCAGACCAAACCGTAATGAAACAAGTTGAGAGCTTTTAAAATCTTTTCCCTTTGATTAATGATTTCCGTTTCATGACAGTTTTATTGGCAGACTTAACATTTGCAATAAATCAACTAGATTTCAATAGTTATATTGAATTTCAATAATTAGTAGAACAAGAAGATTTTGGTGTTACTTTAAGTTATAAGTAATTATTTCATATATAATATGGTTTTTCATACTACAGTTAATTTATTCCAGCTATGCATGCTCTCGTTTCAAATTTTTAAAAAACTAAATCAAAAATAGACCTTAACTTTGGAGGCACAAGACCATACACGTCAAACTTTGTAATACCTCTTTTTGGCTAAGGGTTTAAAAAGTTAAGGAAATATAAGGAGCTTCTATACTCTCAATATTGGCTGCATTTCTGTTTTAAAAAATACCTAATATATTTGCAAAACGAAATTAGGTATGTGTTTTATACTTTACACAGGACACTAACTATCTTGGCTTTCTCCCAAAAATTTAAATAAAAACGACTTACTTTTCATAACGGTTTTTGTCCAAGACACTTGACGGTGCTTGAAAATAAAAAATAGCACTTTAAAGACTTGATAATTCTCATGGCCTATTTCTTTACTTGTGGATAAGTTTCAGTTACACTATCTATCATATTGGAACTGTATTTTTTTTAAAGAACTGTCGTTTATTTTAACAGATAGGTTATCCGCAAGATTTTCTTCTTCTTGCGTCGATTTTCCAATGCTGGGGGTCGTGACCCATCAGGGCATCAGCTTGCCAAGTACGATGTTCCGCCATCTGTCCCTATCTTCTGCAGCGTATACCGCTTCAGCAATACCAATGTTACCAGCGGATCCAGATCGGCCCAACGCTTCAGACTCTTTCCTCTCGATCGTTTACACTCTATTTTTCCTGTGACGATCAGTTTTTGAAGGTTGTCACCGGACTTGCGAGCTATGTGACCCAAGAACTCAATTATCCTTCGCAAGCACATATTGGCGAGCCTTGGCTTCTGTTTGATTTTGAGCTCCTTGATAATCGAATGAAATCCTGGAGAATCATATGCGCAGTCCTAGAATTCGGAGCATCTGTCGCCAGCACCTAACTTATTACTACTACTAATAGAAATTGGTTTGACATTTTCATACATTAATTAGCAAAGTTGTAATTAAACTACCTGTCTTTGACTCGACTATTGTTTTAGTGGACTGAATAGCATTTGCTAAATCCAGCCGCTCTTGTAAGCGACGTCTTTTCAGTATAATTTCAAAGTTAGGAACAGGCAGAGATATCAGAAGGTACTTTTTATTATAGAGAAGACAGACAAGCTAATCGTGATCTTAGAATGCTATTGAACGCTTTCCACCCTTTTAAAGGTAGGGTGATAGAAGTTAACATGGATAATGTTAACTTCTAAGCTAAGTCATTAAAAAATCAATGTTTCATGTTAACGTAAGTAAATGGTTCCACGATAAACACCCTTAAATTATTAAAGAAATATACATATAAATTTTAGTATTAATTTGTCCTTTTCTGTGTCTTTGTGTAAGGTACGTACGTTTGTACGTTTAAGAAACTTATCTAACTACATAAAAAAACCAGATGCCCTTTAAGTTGCCAAAAAAATATTTTTTGGATTTTGTTCCATCACTTTGTTAGCATAGTTAAAATGTGTATATGCCAAATCCAACTATTTTGAGCTAGACCACGGACAGATGAACAGACGAACATTTCGAAACTATATATGTTCCTTGTTAGTCTACTACGGAACCCTAAAAACAAATAAGGTTTCGTTTTAATTTTGCAGTTGAACATTGAACAAATAATTAATTCCTTGCTGAAAGTCCACCTAACTTTAAAAAGTTAACTAACTGTTTTAAACAATGAAATCCATTATGTTCTTCGAAATAATTTTCATAACATTTAATGTACCCCTAAAGTATTCTACATTCAGGAAAATATGTATATTGCTTTATTAAATAAACTTAATACAATCAATGTACTTCAATGTAGTATAGAGGCTACCATAATTAGTAATATTAGTACCCATTACCTAAGCTCAAACTCAAACTTAAATTATTTATTCGAAAACTAGGCCTGCACAGGTACCTTCTCCAGTCATTTACAACTTGTATAATTTAATTAATATAAAATAAAGATTACTTTATAAGCTACCACCAAGATGATTATGGGTTGATATGATATGATGATTTTCGGAAACCATTTCGAAAACAAAAATGGCCACTGATAAAAGAAATGGCGAGAGAAAACCAGTTACGGCTTTTTTTGTCATTCAACATTACCTAATATTAATGGTAGTAGTGGGGCTTTAAGCGTTTCACACCACGAGCGATTGCAATGGGACACTATAAGAGATTTTATTTAACATGACACGTTTTTTCATGTTAAATATGGCCTTTCTGTGTGAAAATGAAGATGATATCCAAGTTAAATAATTCAGCCATCATGTATGTGCAGGTCATTCTTTTATGGTAGCTTTCCTCGAATTTAATAATTTTAATTTAATATTTAATAACGTGTTAATCGGGACATAATCCAATTTGGAAAGGAAAAAATATTTTCTGAATTACGTAAATTAGTTTATTTCGTCTTGAGAAATCTTAAATTGCTTTCAGACTTATGTATTTTATTATGGTATTAACAACCGTAAATGCTCGTCAAAATATTAATACCTTTAGAAATTTACGACTGTAATAATTTCTCTCAAACTAATTATTAGTATTAATGCTACTCCATCAGAATATTATGCTCGGACTTAAAACTACCATCATTCTAAGAATGACACAGGATATGCGTACTAGTGTAAAAAAATAATTAAATAGGTGAATGTTCATATACACTGGGCGTCAAAAATAAGTAGTACAGTTTTAAAATTGCAATTACTCTTAAACTATAAAAGTTACGAGTTTTGAAATAAAATCAATCTATAAAAGACGATATTATGCATGAAGTTTTTATTAAATGAAATTGTCTTTTAACTTTCTTTTTTATTTCAATGGTCTAGCTTCTGTAGTTTAGGAGATATTGCAATTTTAAAACTGTACTACTTATTTTTGACGCCCAGTGTATTTATTCAAATACCTACCTACGTGTTTTTAAATAAACATCTTAGGTAAGCACAAAGTTCGGTCAATCTAAAAAGTTATGTTAATCTATTTATAGTCTTCACATCTTACCTTTGAAAAAAAACGTTACGACCATCCATGTGAAATGTCGAGCCATCGGGGAGATCATATTGAATATTATAACACAAGGTATTCAGTTATGAAACACGATATATCTTCTTCCAATTACAAACAAAACTTTGTATTTCGGTTATTTTAAGTCTCACAATATTTTTATACTGTCTCATTCTTTTATGGCTTATGAGCATGAACAAGGAAATCGTATCATTCGTGTAGTTAAAAGTGTTATGTATTATTTTTTACAACCATCATAAAATACGGTTAACGACGCGAACGAAGTTACGTGGGGCGCGACTGGCGGTCTTGCGGCGGCCCGCGCGATCGTAGAAGCACTGACTGGCTACGGTGCTACGGATAACTGTAGGCCTACGCCGTAGCTCCGTCACCAAGTGGGGGACTGATTTTCTCGATTTTCCCATGATAATATTTTTGTTAATTTAACTTTAATTGATTATAATACAATTTATTATTATTGTGTACCTATTTGCGTTTTTATGAGAACTGATAGAATTATAAACATCCATTAAAAGGATACGGATTTTTTCAAATAAACGATCGAGTTCTTGTTTGATTTGTACAATTTTATTACGTAAAACTCTAATTTTTTTATACCACAGAGGTGGCACACAAGCATACGGCCGGCCTGATGGTAACCCGTCACCGTAGCCTACAGACGCTTGCAATACTCACGCGTTGTCAACCCCCAAAACGTGTTATTTGATTTTCATTTGTAAATAATTCTTATAAATCGTAAACTCCGTAACGAAACATCAATAAAAAGACCCTTTGGACCTTTATACTTAAACAACTACGATTTGCAATTCTGTTTTAGTTTTCAGGTAGCTAAAAAAGATACTCGCTCTCGCACACAAGTACTACATCTCAGTCAGTAGTCAAAAGCCTAATAAAGATTACAAAATAAAATAAAAAATACTTTTTTTTTTTTAATCATTTATTCAAGTTTCTTAATATTACAAAATAAAGTACAGGCACCAAACCACGAAAACCTCGCAGGGCTTATCTGGGTTTCGGTGAGTCGCTATTGTTATTTATAAATTTACAAGGTAGGTAGTACTGTTTCAACATTAGAGCAAACTTATTGTGATTTTTTGCATAACAGTTTTGCAGATTAGTTGGAAGCTTATTTAGGTAATACGGAATAATGTAACTGGTAACTCTAGTTCCGTACAAGTTATTATTTTTAGGTAAAATAAACCTATTTAAATATTCCACTGATCTTAAGTAATTGGGTCGTTTTTTTTCTATAAGACAATCTAAATTTTTTAATTCTGTTAAGATCTGGTATTCTAATTTTTCATAGACACTCATGACATTACAGGACTTAAATATCTTTTTGTCATCATAATTTTTTTTTTTAAGGATGTAATTTGGTGTAATAATTTTTAACATTTGAACTTGTAACCTGTAGATACACACCAAATATGTTGCATATGTTCTACCGTAGCTACTCAAGCCATAACTGATAACCGAATCAGCTAGGGCCATGTACATTAAGCGTAGTGTTTTAAAAGGAAGTTTATATTTGAGTACATACAATTTGCCCATGACAGACCTTAGCTTATTGCACACATGATTTTTGTGGGGTCCCCAACAGAATCGGCTATCAATCATGAGACCAATATATTTATGTTCGTCAACTACATCCAGTACGGGGCATACGCAAGTACCCATGTTGTGTTTGTTGGAATGCAAGCAGGCATGTTCATGGGCTTTCACATTTGGTACGATAGGTGTTTTATTATGTGATGAGCGTATATGAACTACTTTAGTTTTTTCCGCGTTAATGACAAGTCCAAGATCATGTGCCCATTTACACACATTAGTAAAATTTTCTTGAAGCAGTTGTTGAGCTTCAAAAACACTTTCACTGGCTACTAAGAGACATGTATCATCTGCAAATTGGTACACAGATCCCGATTTTATGGTATTGCACATATCATTGACATATAGGAGGTACTCAGTTGGGCCGATTATGGAGCCCTGCGCCGTGCCTTTTTTGGTCAATGTCTTGGCGCTGAGCTGATCCTGGACTTTGACGGTCGTGAATCTGTTGTTGTGGTAATTCATAAGCAGTTCTAGCAAAGGGCCCTGAATTCCATTTTGTGTCAATTTGTTATAAAGCGTGTTTTAATCCAGCATATCGAACGCCTTGCTAAAATCAATAAATAGTGCAAGTACATGCTTTTTTTTTATCGAGACATTCATGTATTTCATCGGAAAATTTACTTAACAGTTTTGTGGTACTCTTGTGTTTTTGGAAGCCGTATTGATTTTTACTAATGATGTTATTTGATTGTAAGTATTTGTTTAGTTGTTTACTTAAAAATCTTTCAATTATTTTATCCAAGCAGGACAGAATTGTAATTGGGCGATAGTTATTATATACACTATGTTTACCTTTCTTATATATGGGCCTTATTACGCCTATCTTTAGTAAATCGGGGTAAGTCGAAGTATCGATACAGCAATTAATGAGGTGCGTTACTACCGGAACTAAGAGGTTAGAAAGTATCTTTATATCTTTTGTTCTAATGCTATCGTATCCGGGACTTTTTTTGTCATTTAGCAATTCAATAATTGAAGCGACATTGGTCTCGCTCGCGCGTTGTAATCTGAACGCTCTATCGGGAACTATCTCATAGGAGCTTCTATTTAGTAGAAGTTTCTCACAGAAGTTACAAATAGTTTTTTTATTATTTTCAAATTCAGTTGCAAAATTATTCGCCAAGGTCAACGGGTTTAGGTTAAAATATTTCATTAATATATCATCAATTCGATTTGTTATTTTACCCGTAACTTGGTTTATAATTTCCCATAATTTTTTAGTGTTATTAAAATTTTTATTGATATTTGAGTAAATTTCTTTATTTTTTTAAAAATTTGAATATTTATTTGTTTTATTTCGGTAAATGTTGTATAGTAATCTATTTTTTAAGTTTTTTTCGTCTTTTAACCAAATTAAAAATAGTTCATCACGCTTTTTACACATTCTATTTAATTTTTCATTAGCCCATGTACAAAGCTTTCGCTTGCTATTTCCATTATTTATAACAGTATATTTACACTCCTTTACACACACTTAATTATATGAATAAACTCTTCATAATTTACACAGCGTCACCTGGTCTCCAACTAAGGTAGGCTTGGATACCAGACAACAGATATATAATTTACTAGCTTTTTTGCCCGCGACTTCGTCCGCGTGAAGTTCCGGACCCGTTCCCGTGGGAACCACATTGAATTTCGGGAAAAGCTATAGCCTATGTCACTGCCTGATAATGTAGCTTTCTACTGGTGAAATAATTTTTGAAATCGGTCCAGTAGTTTCGGATCCTATTCAATGCAAACAAACAAACAATCAAATCTTTTCTCTTTATAAACTTTACGCGGACGAAGTTGCGGAAAAAAATGCTAGTATTCGATAAACATAAAGCAACGTCACATTTGAAGTTAATTCATACACGAAGGCATTACTTTACTTAAACCTGAATCTGAAATATTTGTCATGAACAATGGTCCTTTTGTTAACTCTAATAATAAATATTTATTAATTGACGTCTAAAATAATGTATTGTATGTACTTTATTTGGATTACTTGCTATTATTATTTACTAAATGACCCGCACAACTTCATCAGCACAGCGTGATGTTTTTTTTTTTAAATTTTGATTCCAACTGTTAGGGTTCGCATTTTATTTCATAAATTTGTATTATAAATAATAATAAATAAATAAATATATAAATAAAAAAAATATAAATAAAGGTGTTTCTATAGTTTATGTTAATAATAAAATATTATGCTTTAAAAGTACTTTTTGGCTGGTAACACTGGCTGGAGAGGGGCTAGAAAACGAACCAATGAGAGCGTAGTTCGTTTTCCCGCGGAATAGAACGGTTATGGCGGGAATCGAGGCCGATTGCATAATTCATTCGATAAGTGACAGGAGACGGTGAAATTGAATATTATAAGTAAAAGAGTGGAGTTATTCTTTTAGTCTATTAGTGATTGTGTTTTTTAATTGTACTTGGTGAACAGTAATAAACTGGTTTTGGTTATATTGTGTTTTATTTGTGAAACTGTTTAAAGTTCAGAAGTGACAAGTGACCTACGTGCGATTATGAGTGAGCGATCGAGCCGTAAAAGCCGGGACACAACCCGGAGGAGACTCGAAACGCCTAGTGCACGAGAAGTTCGCACGCCTACTCGTCCTCGTAGTCGTAGCCGCAGAAGGTTTCGAACTCGGAGTGGCAGTAGGAGGCAGTGCGACCATGAGGCTGACTATGGTCGTGAACGAGTCGAGCAGTTGGAGAGAGAGTTACAACGGGAACGTGAGCGACTTCGTGAAGCTGTGAAACGCGGCCGCACTCCGACTACTCGGGCAAGCCGCGGTCGTCACAGAGGCAGCCGCAGCCCAGCGCAGGGCAGTCGTGGTGCAGAGCGTCGAGGCGACGCGGGACGAAATAAAAGGTCACGTAGTCGTTCCTTTTCTAAGAAAGAATTTGTTAATATACTTAAGTGCTTTAGAGATGGTTTTACATCGCAGTCGTGTACCGAAAGCGCACAACCAGCGCGTAAAATTGATCACAAAAATATATTGCCTGATTTTGACCCGTCAGCTAAAAATCAACGAGTAGATATTTGGATAAAAAAAGTAAATGAGTGCGCTTCGGTATACGGGTGGGATGAAAAAACAACTACCCACTTTGCTATGCAGAAGCTTCAGGGCCTAGCTAAAAGGTGGTACGAAGGGTTAAATTCTATACTCTTTACTTGGAGTGAGTGGCAACAAAAGTTAATTAATGCTTTTCCCTTCGAACAAAATTATGGCCAGGCCCTTGAAGATATGCTGAGAAGGAGAAGCAAAGTACACGAACCCATAGAAGTATATTTTTATGATAAACTAACGTTGCTTAATCAGTGTGATATAGAGGGGAAGAGGGCGGTAGAATGCATTATCCATGGTATCAATGATAGGACCTTAAGGTCCGGTGCTCTTGCATTACGTTGCTCTCACCCCGACCAGCTGTTGCAGTATTTGGTTAGCAATAGAGATTCCATAAACTTTTTGCCAGAGCGAAATAACTTTAGAAATAAGAATAACGATCCTAGTTTCACAAATTCTGGTCAATCAATCAATACAAATCAGAAATCAGGTGGTAGATCCGGTCAAACGACGGGTTGTTATAACTGTAAAGAAAAAGGTCATAGTTTTCTATATTGTCCTAAACCAATCATAAAATGTACTCGCTGTAATCGTGTTGGGCATACTTCCGACAACTGTTTTACTAAAGTGACTGATAAGCCAATTAATACAAATAATAACAATAATATACAAAAAACAATGTGCATTGAATTACAAAACGCTAACCTAAATTCGAAATATTTGAAAGAAGTGAGAGTGAATGGTAGGCCCTTAAGGGCATTTATTGATTTTGGTAGTGAAGTAAGTCTATTGAAGCAATCAGTTGCAAATAAATTAGGAGTGTCGTATGATAATAATACATTTTTAATGAAGGGGTTTGGTAATGATTTAGTGCAATCATTAGGGGAATTAACTATTGATTTAAATGTTGATGAAGTAGAAGCAAAAGTTGTATGTAAAGTTGTGAATGACAACTTATTAGATGTACCTATGTTGATTGGTCAGTCATATACGGAACAATCACACATTACCGTATATAAGGATTCATCCACATTGCAGTTTTTCAATATTGACAAGGAAATGCCTTCACCAGATTTGACAATTATCGATGAGCGCCCGATTAAAATTAGATCGAAATGTATGGCGCGTCTTTATGGTGCGGTATCTGTTCGGGCTCAGACTGATCCATTACTTGATGGTTATATAATAGTAAATAATAATATAGCAGGGAAGCCTAACGAACAATACTGCATATATGGAGGTCTTCACCGATCAGTTAATGGTCGCATCAACATAACATTAGTGCCTTGTTCTGGTTCTTGCCAAATCTTATTGAATGCAGTACTTTGTAGAGCAGAAAAGGTAGATCTTGTTAACAGAGTAGTTGTTGAGCCACCGGAAGTACCTATTGATGATGATGTTAAGTTCGACCAGAATCAAGTCCATGTAGGTGACACAGTGACTGACGAGGACAGACGACTACTTTTGGAGATATTAGGGAAATACAAATATTGTTTCGCCTCTTCGCTCAAGGACTTAGGTTGTGCAAATGCAACTGAAATGAGCATTGAACTCAATAGCCAGCGCCCTGTTGTTTACCGTCCTTACAGGCTATCGCATCATGAACGAGAGAAGGTGAGATGTATGATCGATGATATGCTGGATGCTGGTATAGTTAGAGAGTCGGCTTCTGCATATGCTAGCCCCATCTTACTAGTCCGTAAAAAGGATGGTACATTTCGGATGTGCATAGACTATCGTATGTTGAACTCTGTTACAGTGAAGGAGAGATATCCCATGCCAATAATTGAAGACGAGATCGCTCGTCTTAGCGGTCAAGCTTGTTTCATTACGCTTGATCTCGTGTCAGGCTACTACCAAGTTCCGATTTCGGAGGCTAGCAAACATTTCACAGCATTTGTCACGCCAGACGGCCAATACGAATTTAATCGGATGCCGTTTGGCTTGGCAAATGCACCTGCCGTATTCCAGCGAATGATAAATTCGGTCCTTGGGTCTGCTCGTTTCTGCAAAGCAACAGCATATATGGACGATATCCTAATTTATGGGAAAGACTCAACGGAATGTTTGCAACGGCTTGAAGAGGTTTTATGTCTCATAGGAAAGGCGAATCTCACGTTGAATTTAGCAAAGTGTGACTTTCTACGTGATAGTATTAATTATCTTGGGTATGAAATTAGTGCTGCTGGAGTCAGGCCTTGTGAGAAGAAAATTCTAAGTGTTCGCAATTTTCCACGACCTCTGAATGTACATAATGTTCGTGAATTCCTTGGCTTAGCGAGCTATTTCCGTAAGTTTGTTAAAGATTTCGCTCAGATAGCTTTCCCTCTTAGCAGACTGTTGAAGAAGGACGCATTGTGGGAATGGGATAGTAGTCAGGAGCAGGCTTTTGAAAGCTTGAAGGCTAAATTGACTGATAGGCCCATTTTAGCAATATATGACCCCACCGCTGAAATAGAGCTCCACACAGATGCGAGCAGATTAGGCGTTGGGGGCATACTTCTTCAGAGGTCTGTAGGAAGAGATACTTTTCACCCAGTGGCTTACTACAGCAGGCAAACTTCTCCCGAGGAAAAGAATTTCCACGCTTATGAGCTGGAGACGTTGGCGGTCGTTTTCTCCTTGCGGAAATTCAGAGTTTACCTACTGGGCAAAGAATTTAAAATTGTCACAGACTGCAGTGCACTAAGGTCTACGTTCTGTAAGCGAGATCTTATTCCAAGGGTAGCGCGTTGGTGGTTGACTCTACAAGAATTTGATTGCGCCGTTGAGTATAGGGCAGGTTCAAAAATGAGTCACGTTGACGCATTGTCACGCAATCCCGCTGATGATTCCCATGACACGGTTGTTGACTCACATCCAATGGTTATGTGTATTAGTGGTGAGGATTGGCTGCAAACCCTTCAGCTAGGCGACTCTGAATTGTGCAGGATTAAAGATATTTTGAGTAGCGGTCTAGATGAAAAGGGTCTTCGGTACATTCGTGATAATTATATCATAAAAGATAACAAATTGTTCCGCATTCTCGGTGGTGATAAAGAAAATTGTCGGTGGGTAGTACCGAAGGGTACGAGGTGGCAATTGTGCCGTATGAACCACGACGACATCGGTCACTTCGGGGTTGAGAAGACACTCGAGCGCATTAAAAGCAAGTATTGGTTTCCAAAGACGAAGAGGTTTGTCACGAAGTATGTGAGCGCGTGCATTGAATGCGCGTATGCTAAAAATAAAAATAATGCGCACGAGGGTCTACTTCACCCCATTGCTAAAGTCGAGGTTCCGTTTCATACCTTACACGTTGATCACCTCGGGCCATTCGTTAAATCCAATAGTGGGTTTACTCATTTGTTTATTGTTGTGGATTCGTTCACTAAGTTCTGTTTCATTAAACCGGTCAGAAACACGAACACTCAAAATGTTATTCGTGCCCTAGAAGATGTTTTTTCTACGTTCAGGACCCCTAATCGTCTCATAAGTGATCGAGGTAGTTGTTTCACGTCTCACGCGTTTAAACAGTTCTGTCGTGATAAAGGAGTGAAACATATCCTAAATGCGGTGGCTAGCCCTTGGTCGAACGGCCAAGTAGAAAGGTACAATCGCACCATTCTAGCTTCTTTGAAAGCGTTAAATGTAAATCGTGGAGAAAAAGAATGGGACAAGCACTTGAAAAAAATTCAGTGGGGTCTCAACAATACGATTCAAAAGACTACTGGGCGAACGCCATCTGAAGTATTATTTGGCTCTAGGATGAATGTCGAGTTGAACCCTATTTTGAATGAGATTGTTAAGACTCCTGAGAATGACGATCTCCCCGATATCCGACAGGAAGTGAAGGATAGGATAGACAGAGAGCAAATCAAACAAAAGCAGAGATTTGATAAGGGTAGGAAACCAGCACGATTGTATAGTAAAGGTCAACTTGTTAAAATAACTAGAACTTGTTTTAACAATGATGGTCAAAGCAAGAAACTTATGCCCTCGTATGTAGGGCCATACCGCGTCATAAAAGTCTTGGGTAGAGATAGATACATAGTAGAACCGGTGCCTGGTATCAGTAGCATGGAAAATAAGCGTCAAACAACCGTTGCCGCGGATCGCATGATGCCATGGATCCATATAGCTGCCTTAGGCGTTAACACAGACGCTGATACAAGTGGTAGTGAGGATGACAGTTATTTTAGTTATAATGATTCGGCAACATGTCATTAATGGAATGTATGTTGGTAACAGTATTTATGTAATGTGACGCTTAGTTAGTTGCTTGATGTTTTTACATGTACTGATTTATAATAACACAATCAGTGGCAATTGACTACAGAAGGTGTCTTTTTCATTGTTTCAGACTGGGCACAACATTCGATCGGTTCGTGTCTGATGCAGTGAAACTAATGTCGCTACAAGTATTCGATCGGCTTGTCGACATCTTCAACTGCGTTTCGATATTCGATCGGTCGAAACGCTAGTTGCATTTAGACATTCGATTGCCCGATTAATCGATCGTATAGAACACTTTTGCATAAATCGATCGGCAAAAGTTATAGTTCGATATAATATACCTGGTATCATAAATGATTGTTTATCTACATTAAATTGCCTGATTTATTGATCGTTCGGGCGTATAAAATAGGTACTTTTGCATAAATCGATCGGCAAAAGTTATAGTTCGATATACCTAGTATGTACATAAATTATTTTGATTTGTAAATAGATATAATAATATTATGTGATTGATAAGTAAAATTCTGATTATGATTTGTAAGAATAGTGTAATTGGCCAAGATTCCGATTGTTAGGGTTCCACCTGGTGTCGTGTGCGGCACACGTTGTCAGGACGGTCGATTGTTAGGGTTCGCATTTTATTTCATAAATTTGTATTATAAATAATAATAAATAAATAAATAAATAAATATATAAATAAATAAAATATAAATAAAGGTGTTTCTATAGTTTATGTTAATAATAAAATATTATGCTTTAAAAGTACTTTTTGGCTGGTAACACTGGCTGGAGAGGGGCTAGAAAACGAACCAATGAGAGCGTAGTTCGTTTTCCCGCGGAATAGAACGGTTATGGCGGGAATCGAGGCCGATTGCATAATTCATTCGATAAGTGACAGGAGACGGTGAATTTGAATATTATAAGTAAAAGAGTGGAGTTATTCTTTTAGTCTATTAGTGATTGTGTTTTTTAATTGTACTTGGTGAACAGTAATAAACTGATTTTGGTTATATTGTGTTTTATTTGTGAAACTGTTTAAACAACTATACATAGTATCAAATAATGAATGTGTCGGTGTTCGTGCGTCGTCAGTTTTTGGTAAAGAACACTTTTGATAGAATTCGTCGCTGTTCGTGTGCCGACTACGTACTGTCGGCGCACGAACAGCGACCAATTCCAAATAATAAGCATTCGCAAACAGCGAATTTGGCACTGCTTAATATGCAGTGCTTTTTGAAAACAAATTTTCAAAAAATACTGCATACTAATCAGTACTTTTTGAAAATTTGGTGCCATAATGTGCTACAATGTGCCATGTAAAGAGAAAGCTGACTTAAATAAACATACTTGATAATAATTGTTATTTAACTCACATTTTTTATATGATTTTGTCCCATTCGGTGTCGAGACCCTTGGTCCGTGGGGTCCTTGTGCTATAAGACTTTTTAAAGAAATTGCAAAAAGGTCGACATCACAGGAGACCGAAGAACTGGCAGCTACCTCGGACAAAGAATTAGTCTAGCTATTCAAAGGGGGAACGCTGCCAGTATCTTCGGAACCTTGCCTAAAGGGACTCCTTTTAATAATATATTTTATTTTTTAAGGTTTTTAGTTTTAGGTTCATTTTAATTTGTTTACAATAATATGTTTAGTTTAGTTTTAATAATGTTTAAGGTCACTTATTAATAAAAAATTTAATATCGACATTATGTTAGAATACTCTCATTTTGTTTTAGAATATTTATTTAATATTATCGTTTACTTTCTTCTAACACGTATGTACTTTTGTTTGATAGTTAAGTTAGTGAAGTAATCGCCGCTCATGTACCTACAGTAACATCAAAGGAATATTCATTGAACCGTAACAGATATTTTATAGTATCTTTTCTTGAAGGGTCCAACTTCATAGTTTTGAAAACTTAAGACTCATACAATACATAAGCAAGCTTGCGTTGGCGCAAGAACTTTTGAAAAATGCTATGATGGGGTTTTGAGTAGGTACCATTTATTTTTATTTTTGAATATTGACAACGCGTTGTCCGTTACAATGGAAGTAGGAATACGCGAACAAAACGCATTTCTGTTTTACGCTAATATTCCGTGAGAGGGTGTCACTTCTCCTCTCGATTTAGCCAATTTTATAAAACCCTACCACTCTAAAAATATACATAAACTTGTATAGATTTCTAAGTATGGATTCGTAAAAAAACAGAGGTAGATAAATAGGCCTCGCCTAATAAACTTTCACTTGATGGAGATACATTACGTGATGTACTTTTGTTGAAAAACGATTGCTTTTTTAATGAGAACAAACAATTTTTTTAAATTAGGCGTAACGTAAATTTCGACTCACGATGAAAATGTTGCTTTATTCGAAAGTCGCCTTTAACATATCACCTATAAGTGTAACAATATTTTGACTGAAAAGCGGACAGCCACATGCAAAACAGGTACATTTTTATTTAATACTAGCTTCTGCCCGCGGCTTCGCCCGCGTGGCCTAGTAACAATTAGCATATTTTTCTTCAGAAACAAATTCCGGTCCTGCACGGCCCGGTACGGTACGGTTCCATCCGGTCCGGTCGGTCCGGTCAGTCCGGGCCGGTCCGGTCGGTCCGGTCCTGATATGGAACCTACATGCCAATTAACATATTTTTCTACAGAAAAAAAAACCGGTCCGGTCCGGCACGGCCCGGTACGGTGCGGTTCCTTCCGGACCGATCAGGTCTGATCCGTTCCGGTCCGGTCCGGTCCGGTCCTTATATGGACCCTACATGACAAATTTGGCATCTCTAGACCCAGCGGTTTGGGCTGTGCGTCCTCTCGCAACTACGTTTGCGCATATCTCGCTTTCCCGTGGGATTTTGAAAAATCCTTTCTTAGTACATCCCTAGACGTCGTAAGGAACCTACATACCAAATTTGGTAGAGCCTGGCAACCTCGTTTGCGTATATCTCGGTTTCCCGTGGGAATTTCGAAAAATCCTTTCTTTGTACACCCCTAGACGTCGCCGTCGTAAGGAACCTACAGTCCAAGTTTGGAATCTCTAGACCCACCGGTTTGGGCTGTGCGTTGATATATGTATAGTTAAGTCAGTCAGGACTTTGAATTTTATATATATATATATATAGTCCGGTCCGATCAGGTCCAGTCGGTCCGCTCCGGTCCGGTCGGTCCGGTCCTGATAAGATACCTACATACCAATTAACATATATTTCTTTAGAAAAAAAAACCGGTCCGATCCGGTTCGGTCCGGTCCGGCACGGACTTGGTACGGTGCGGTTCCTTCCGGACCGATCAGGTCTGATCCGTTCGGGGCCGGCCCGGTCCGTTCGGGTCCGGTCCGGTCCGGTCCGGTCCGGTCCGGTCCGGTCGGTCCGGACCATATAAGGACCCTACATGCCAAATTTGGCATCTCTAGACCCAACGGTTTGGTCTGTGCGTCCTCTTGCAACTTCGTTTGCGTATATCTCGCTTTCCCGTGGGAATTTTGAAAAATCCTTTCTTTGTATATCCCTAGACGTCGTAAGTAACCTACATGCCAAATTTGGAATCTCCAGACCCAGCGGTTTGGGCTGTGCGTTGATATACCTTCGCAACTTCGTTTGCGTATATCTCGGATTCCCGTGGGAATTTTGAAAAAAAACATACACTAAATGTTAAGTTGAGCAATTAGCCACATATTAGTGAAAACCGCATCCAAATCGGCTCAGCCGTTTCTGAGATTAGCGTGTACAAACATACATACAAACATCCAAACATACAAACATACAAACAGACGGACAATATTTTTCGAAATTCTTGTTCTATTGCTTATTCTTCATCGCCCTAAACAATTTTTTTGGAAATATATTCAATGTACAGACAAACTTTTATTACACTTTTATTATATTATAGAATATCAAACGAACTTACCTGTAAGTGAAGTTCGATGACTATTAAACGAAGTGATTTGCCCGAAGAGATTATATTTAATTATTACTAGTAGTAGCACGCATTGGTGTTGCCATCGTACACAATTTTAGAGCAACCTCACAGAAATTAGAAATATGGAGGTAGCAATATTTTTCCGATTTCTGCCAACCTACCCTTCATTATCTTCATACACGTTGTTGGCCAGGAGTGCCAACTGTTATATATTTCGTGTTTAATTGGGTAAGACATAGTCTAGAAGGGATATGGGAGGGTTATAATCTCTTCGGGCAAATCACTTCGTTTAATAGTCATCGAACTTCACTTACAGGTAAGTTCGTTTGATATTCTATTAAACATTAGTGATTTGCCCTTCGAGATTATATTTAATTATTACTAGTAGATGTTTAGAGCATCACGAAATATTCTCATTATAGGTCAGGAAAATATGATACAAATGTTGTATTAAATAAAATTATCCTTTTATTCCACAATGTATTCATAAAGTACTCGTACTATATATAAGTATAATTCCATAAGGTAGGTACTATGCCTGACAAAATACATACCATTTCTTTAAATAAGTATTGTATTGACGCAAAGTGCGGCTTCTATTGGGGTAAGTACCCTGTTTTATGAACCCCGCCCTGATAATACTGCGGCAACCAGAGTAAGGTTCCGATGCAACTTGTGTTGCGAACTGTAAGGAGAACATAATAAATTTTTATTACATGGAAATTCGATTCGCTCCGATATAATTAACTTCTCAAAAAGTGGGAACCATGGTTGTGTAGGCCATAACGGAACCACTACTATGCCCTCCGCTTTATCTAGTACAATTTTTTGTATCATTTTTAAAATCATACAAAAAGGAGGGAATGCGTAAAAAAAATATGGTGACCAAGATATTGTGAAGGCATCTATCTTGAACGCTTCAGGATCACGATGCCAAGACACAAATCTAGAACACTTTTTGTTTATACGACTTGCAAATAAGTCAATCTCCGGGTATCTAAAAATATGGCAAATTTGACGGAAAGCATCATTCGATAACTCCCATTCTATGTCCGCATGCGCTCTGCGAGACTCTGTGTCGGCGATATAATTATCAGCTGACGAAATGTATGAAGCGAAAATGAACAAGGATCGTTCTTCGCACCATTGCCAAATATCCCTACTCAAATTACTTAAATGAAGAAACTGAACTCCGCCCATTCGGTTAATGTATGACACCGCAGTGGAATTATCGATTCTTAAAAGAATTTCGCAGTTCCTGTGATCTTTCGCGAATATCTTTAGGCCAAAGAATGCGGCGGACAATTCTAAATAATTTATATGCTCGGTAAGTTCTTGTTTTGACCATTGCCCACTCGCCGTTTTGTTAGAACAACATGCTCCCCAACCAGTTCGGGAGGCATCTGAAAATATCTCCAACCTATAATCGCCTGATCGTATGGGACTACCAATTACATCTATATTGCGAAGCCACCAATCAATATCTTCCTTCAATGAGTCCGGTATATTTATATATTGGTCATAATCGTCATTTCTTCTCAGGTACAAGAATTTTAACCTCTCAAACTTTTTAGTATACATCCAGCCGTACGGTATTGCTGGACAAATCGAAACTAATAAACCTATGATATGTGCAAATTTACGAAGTTTACATTGGTGTAACGAAGAAAAAATTAAAAGCAGATTTTTGATCTTTTCTTTTTTCTCATTAGGAATACTGAGTGTACAGATTTCTGAATTGAAAAGAAACCCTAGAAAAGTAGCCGTACGACGGGGTGTACAAACCGACTTGTCATAATTAACCGTGAACCCTAAGGATTCTAGAGTATCTCTTGTCACTTGAAAATTATGTAAGCAGTCTAAATATGTATCTCCGAACAACAATAAATCATCTAAATAAATAACAGACACTAGGCCTTGGCTACGCAAAAATTGCATTACTGGTCGCATTAATTTAGTAAATATATACGGTGCTAAGTTTAAGCCAAAGGGCATGACTTGAAACTCGTATATTTGTTCAAACCATTGGAAGCGCAAGAATTTTCTGTAGTCCCTATCAATTGCAATAGAAAAATAGGCATCCTTCAAGTCTAATGTACACATGTATGCGTTTCGCGTTAACAGCCTCATAGCTGTTCTGTAATCCTCGAGTTTAAAATGAGGTGCATGAATATATCTGTTTAAGGACTTTAGATTTAAGATGAACCTATTTTTACCATTACTCTTTTTAATAAGAAAAATACTTGATAAGTATTGACCCTCACACGGTTCGCATTTGCGTATAGCACCGATAATGAGGAGTTTATCTATTTCCACGTTCATTTTCAATATGTAAGACTCAGGCTTATTCCTAGGAGAATTTGTCTGACTGACATTATTTGATACTGGAATTCGTAAGCCTGAGACCCAAGATAATAAAATAGAATCATTAGAAATATTCAACCAAGCGTTGTAGAAAAATTTAAGTCTACCAGCCTGGGTTACGACGTCAGTCTTTAGTGGCGCGATGCCTGAGGCCGGCTGTGAGTTGGCGGGGGTCGTCGCTCGCCCGCGCGATGCGTCGCCGGCGGCGGAGGCGGCCTGCGCCCACCACGTGTCGAGCCCGTCCTCGCTCGTGTGCGGCGGGGCGGCGGGCGGCGCTGCCGGTGGCGCCTGGCCCCTCCAGTTTAAAGCCCTCGATGTGGAAGCTTCAGGTTGACTGCCATGCTGCGGCAATCTCGGTTTAGCGACAGAGGTTCTTAACTCCGCACCAGTCTTCGTAATCGCCTTCATCGAACGCAAGTTATCTTGCAATTCTTTGCCAAAAAGTAAATTATCCCTTTTTAGGTCCTTGATGTTACCTTTGACATCCTTATTAAGATTACAAAATAAAAAGTTTCTCCTGGTTTGTGTCTCCGAAAAATAAGAATGACATAACAGTCTACCTGAGTCACTGAGGGACTTCAGCACTTGGTTCTTACGGTCCTCGTCCCAGGGTTCCGTAGTCAAAATATTTGAAATTACATTGCCGATTCCAGTTATTACAGTTGCGAGTAGTTTTTGTTTTTCAACCAAGATATTGTCTCTCTTTATCACATTTTCATTACAAGCTGCCTTAATCTCCGCGTTAATTATAGGTGCTTGAGCTAATTTAAAATTTTCTGGAATTTTGTGTCGTTTGAAAATATCCTTCTTTATCCCCTCTTTGAGACCATTGATTAAAATATCAGACCATATACTTGCAACATCTTTCTGAATGCAAGGACCGAATGTTTCTTCCTTATCCGGTTCTTCTCCAAGCAGACATAAGATATTAGCGTCTAATTCGCTAGTTTCGGTGGGCTGCTCGTCCTTAGGCATAGCAGTAGCTACGGACACGAGAGGTGTCGTTGGTAACCGCGCTGGTTGTGTGGAGCTCAAGGGTCGCACAACCACAGAATACAATGAAACTTCATCTGCGGCATTTGAATGGGGTCCTGCAACAATATTACAGAATAATCCACGTCCCTCCACCAGAGAACGATCACGAGCAAAAGCCTCACGGGCTTCTGATAGTTGATATTAATTACAATTAATTTTACCAAGTAACAATTGGTTGATAATAATTTCATGACATAGTCTCTCGGACTATGCTCGAGAAATTAGTTGTGTAGCCCAATTATACAACGAACAATCTCACGGATTGAACTGGAGTATAACTTGTGGGATGGTATTAGTCTTACAGACTATACTCGTTACACTTTGCAATATTTAAATCTATTTTTAGATTTTCTTCACAAATATGTAGGTCACGCACCATTGAAATCTATTTTTAGAACATACTAAATGCAAAAGTAGGTCACGAATGCACTTTTATCTAAAATGTAATTTTAATTGCTTATCAATAGGTACCTTCGGTTTGTAGGTCCTCCAGCAAAGGATCTGGGTCTTCAAGGTCGCTTTGATCTGGGTAATCCTGATGTCCTGACCTAATAGGCGAACTAGAAGTCGAACTAAGGCGGCGGCATTTACGGCGCATTTTTGACTTTTTCCTCTCCAACTTCTTGATTTTCCTGTCCAAATATTCTTCCTCGCTCATATTATCACAATATTTTCGTTTTCCCATGATCGGAAAAGAATACGTGCACGACGGCCGGCACACAAAACGTGTATGAAGATAATGAAGGGTAGGTTGGCAGAAATCGGAAAAATATTGCTACCTCCATATTTCTAATTTCTGTGAGGTTGCTCTAAAATTGTGTACGATGGCAACACCAATGCGTGCTACTACTAGTAATAATTAAATATAATCTCGAAGGGCAAATCACTAATGTTTAATAGATATTTTAGGATCTTGGTTTGCTTCGGTGATGAGGTGACCCCTTTATTTATTCTTTTTGGTGTGGTTGAATGGTCCAAGGATGATACGCAATATTCATATAAATGCGTTATACGCGATCATCAAAGGAAAAAATAAGATGATATGATGAGAAGACATAAATTGACAGGGTAGGTAACCAACCACTCTATAGGGAAAATATTTTCATATTGAAAAAAAAATTTATTTTTATTTGCGCATTGTGCAGTGTCAGTCTAAATATTTTATTATTTAAATAAATAAACATATTAAAAACCAATATTAAGAAATTCTTATTTTGAAAATCTATTTTATTCGGTTTTGTTTTAGTTTAATTTTTAAAGAACTGTAATTAATTGAACCCATATCTCGTGAATAAATTATTATATATATTATGAGTCAGGACTTTTTAAGTCAGAGACTGGTGCTTGATACTAAATTTTGTAGTAGGTTTTAAACAATGTAGCCAGCAAACGCCTTGCTTTGTTTCAAACTGAGTTTAAATCCGTGTAGCGCAGATTTATCTTTGGATGGAGGTTATTAGTGGACAAGTCTCAACACCAGTGGAGTAGTAATAACTAAAATATGTACATTTTCATAGAAAGATTTACAAGTGATTTGGTGGCGGTATTGATTTACCCATAGGCGTAATGTTACGATAAGAGAGTTTCTATGTGAACATCAAAGGCCGGCCATGAAAAGGTTTAAGGCTGGGTTAACAGTTACTGTTCGAATAGTCAGTAGCATTAATGTGTACGGAAACTCATAGTCGACCAGACATCTTGACTCCTGTGTTGATTAATTAGAATGTAATCGGTATTTACGAGTCACTCTTCCGTACACACAATCAAAATTGAGATAGAGAAAGATTAGCAACTTGTCTAATGTAATGAGACACCTGCAAATGAAATATACCTGTGCATTAAATTTTAGGCCTTGCGCCCTTGGAGTTAAGATCACAATTTGTATATTTAATTGAACGTGTTGCAGTGGCCTCCAAAGTGTAATGTTGTAAAACAACCTTCATTCTTGGCGCAGATTTTCTTCTTTGATTGATTGATTTTCCACTTATAAAGACTTTGACATGTGATACAGCATCCGATACAAAACAAAGAGTTGTTGTTGTGTCGTGCCAAAGAAGTATTTCATGGACATGGAAATATTTCAGTAATAAATCTTTTAGGAGTCCTACTATGATTAAGAGATGTTCTGGTAACATAAAATCTTTGTGCATGGATGGAAGAATTTGCGCGTGTTACGATTTCCTGTATTTGAAAGACATAACAGTTCAATTGGGATAGAATGCTATGGTTTGGTTCATTCTTTCCGTATAGTTCTACCGTATAGTTCTACCGTTCATTTCTACTAGTAGGACTAAACGGAGAAAAAAATCCGTTAATTTCTACTAGTAGGACAAAACAAATGAGAAAAACCGTTCTGTCCTACTAAAGTTATCGAAATTAACCACGAGCGAAACCGCGGCGGGCAATATCTAGTAAGATAATTATGTCATTGTACATTATACTTCGTACGTATAATATTGGTATTAATTTCACTAATTTATGTTCAGTTATTCCGACCTATTTTCAACGTTCCGTAAACATATTTTATAGGTATATGCAGTCGCATAAACGGCTACTATATTCCTTTAGAAATTCCTCTCTAACATACCGCATTGCGAAAATTTTCCTATTTCCTAATCCAGTAACTTCCTTCCACGATTATTAAATCAGCTAGCTATGTTTGGAAGCGCGGCCATTAATATTTAGGACGCAGTGGTTGAATTTAAAGTTTTGTGTAGCACAAAAATAATTTATAGTTAATGCGATTGACGGTGAATGGCTCAAAACCATTATTTAAAAGTTAATGACAATGATGTGCAATCAAAATTTTAATGCGTTACAGAAACTGGCTGATAAAATCGCAAGTATTTACCTAATCTTTTTTTTCTTCCTTAACTAAACAGTAACAGCATGAAGTTTAATATAAATTGGTTTTGTACAATTCACTGATATTACTGTGGAATATGAAACTATACTAATTGGCAACAATTGGCGTCTTTATGACGATATAATTTTCCCTGTTTACATAATTTGATTTCTGAACGAAGTATTTCGACGAACCCAACAATAAAAATTGCTTTTAATTTACTTCCCTTTCGTTACACAACAATTATTTTATACTTTTAAAGGGAAACCAGCCAATACAAACTAATTCCTATAATCTGATTTTATTCCAAAAATGTTGAGTATTATATTAATTAGTAAAATTATCAATTAAAAGTATAAACCGTCATACAAAGTACTTTCAATGATGTTACATCAAGTGCAGAGGACGTTCAGAAATACTTTTTCCTGACACATAAAAGTTTAAAATTCACTGATGTATGAAAGTAAAGTACGTGCACAGTATTTACTACCCCCGTATAATATTATGTATATATATATATATATATAGTATATCATGTACCTACTTATGTGTATCACTTATGAAAATTATGAATATCATGTTTTTTTATACTACTAGGGTGGCAAACAAGCATACGGCCCGCCTGATGGCAAGCATCACTGTAGTCTATAGACGCTTGCAATACCGGGTATCATTCACGCGTTGCCAACCCTCCCAACCCCCCCAAGTGGAGCTCTGGAGACCTTACTCACCGCAGGAACACGACATGGCCGAGACCAATGCTATTTGGCTACGATCTTCTGTAAGGTGGAGGTCCTTCCCCAGACGGGCTGCTCCGATTTGAGCGGATTATCCGCTGTGCCCTAATACCTCTCTTAAAAAATGCATCTCATGTGCAAAGTGAATACCAACTAGTGCTGTAGGAATCAGTTACATTATTTTTTTTGTGTGGCGTAATTTAGATAGATAGATAGATAGAATACTCTTTATTTGCATTACACACAGGAAAAAGTACAAAAACAATCTTATAAACTAGTGTAAATGCAACAAGGCGGCCTTATTGCTAAAAAGCAATCTTTTCAAGGCAACCTTAAGGTAACGAATTTCTGTATGGAGTGGGCAGGGCTAACAAGAAGAAAAGAAGGCTTTAGGTTGCAGCTCATGGTTTTAACAGCCGTGTAAAACATATCTTGACATTTTTGATACATCATTAATTGCAATTACAAGTTTTAATCCACAGATTAAATGCCATTACTGCGTAAAATACGGACTATTGGGTGTATCCGCTTAATAAATACGGAAGTAATAAACTCGAGTATTTCTGCATATGACATTAATGCCTGGCAGCTTGCTGAAAAATGAAATGGTTTGTGTAATTAACATTAGCTTATAAAACTAAATTTACTTTTAAATTCACTCTCGTATAAGAGGGAGAGGTGGGTAGGTTAGAGAGTCATAGCAAGGTACAGGTTATTAGAGTATAGACGTTATAATTCGCTATTTATCTCTAAATTATAGAATCTTCCTTGTAAAATAAGTGCTTCTCCCTTTTCCCAGCCGAATCCTGGCGTCCTCTTCTTTTTTTTTTAGCTGATTAATTTTATAACATAGGTAGATCTCGTTTGACAACAAAACAACCCATAGCGCGACTTGTGGCGCCATCTGTTGTCAGATACAGCGCCCTCTATAGTAGAAAAATATTTTCCCATTGGAATGGCATAGTTTCACGGGATAAAAAGTAGCCTAATTTGGGCTCTGTACCTTTGACAATATATACACAAATTTTCATAATGATCGGCTGATTATTCAAGCCGTGAAGGAATAACTAACAAACAAACAAACTCACTTTCTCATTTATAATAAGGATAAGGATAATGTAATGTAAGCTTAAATACTTGTGCCGAATTTCTTTGCAACTTTATATAGTGTTTTGATCATATCAAGATTCAATAAAATTGTCATCCAAGCTACTAAAATGCCATTACAATGTTTCTGTCTATAAAAGCACTATTCGTTTTTTAATATACTTTCATAGGCTCTCAAAACTTCGATACGTCTTACAAAGTGTGACATGATGGAGTATAGTTTTGTAATAAGATTTACTTCAATACATTATTCGATTCAGAAATTTTTGGAGGACACTGGAGAGCAGAGTATCTAACTTTATTTGAACAAATAAAGTTAGATACTCTGCTCTCCAGTGTAAATCTACTAGCAAAGTATATTTTTTTAGTTTTAATTAACCACCACCTATCGTATTCCTACATGACACCTCATTTAAAATGGTAGTAATTGTAGAAAATATAGATAAATATTTACCCAAATCGAGTCCCACTATTGAATAGACCACACGAACGAAGCTGTGGTCACCAGTATATTTTATAACCGAAATGTCTTCATAAATCTCTGTAAGTAAGCCACAGCTGAAATAAATGTGATATTGTGGGCAAATTCAATTGAAAGCAATTTCTTGCACGGAGAAACGATTTCTAGTTTAGAAAATTTCATACCCTCTCATATTATAACAGATATACTCAAAGATAAATCTTTGATTTTTTTCCCTTGATTCTACACTACTTGCTAGCAAACTTGTTCGTGCCAAATGCGTTAACACGAAGTTAACAAACAATGGAATGGTTAAAACACATCTCGTTCTTTCATATTTCATTAACTTCGATCAACTTCGTAAGCAGTGTAGGGCCCACGTTAAGGCGCTCTTGTACATAATTTCAACCTTTTTTCAGTATCGTAAATTTCCAAATAAGAAAGTTTTGAGCAAAAATAAATACATATATTTTATCAATCACATATGGTCTAATATTCACAAGAACAGAAACAAAAATACTAAAAGTCTGCTCGATGAAAAAAATAATCATAAAGCACTAAGGGTCCGTTCAAACAGACCGGCTCGGAGAGGAGAGCAGATTCTTATCACGTTGAAAACAAGTTTTTAGCTTTTGTTATTAAGAATGCTTGAACGCGCTTGGTGTGAAATAATAAGAGGAGTCGACCGGCTCCGGTCGCAGCCGTTCGGCTACGATTGCATGCTCGCATGCATGCAGATTGCTTCCAGCCGGTCTATGTGAAATAGATGGCGGCTCCGCTCCGACCAACTCCAAGCGTATACGATCCGGTCTGTGTGAAAAGAAAAATGCGCGCTCTCCGTTTTATTATTTATTAGTTGATGAAATACATTATTATTGATCAATAAGAAAAGAAATTTCAAAAACCAAGCTTTTTCTCACGGTTGAATGCTATTCTCTTGTAGCACCGCCTGTCAGTGCCGAAAGAAGGTAAAACCTCGCCTTATAGGTAAACTCAATATCTTTATGAATCCTGTTATGAGTTAGTGACAGCCCTCGGAAATTACTCTATCACTGCAGCTCACAGACGGTATACAAGTACCTAAAGCGCTCGTCGTGAAATCACTGAGTGAGGAAAGGTATAAACGACTAATTACACTCAAATTACGCTACTTGTGTGCATGCATTCACTGCAGTTTTAAACGTACTTTGGAATTTAAAAGATTTATATTTTTTTTACGAATGCAGTAAGTATGCAAGTACATACAACCTATTTGGCTGCTAGTCATAACTCCCTGTGTTTTTTCTTTTCTTTTTTTCAGTACTTAGTAATTTTCCAACGTTCCTACCGAAAGGTTCTATTTGGAAAAAATTTTGCTCCTTAATTTCAGAGGGTTTATCCTCTTAACTGAAGTTGTCAAAATCAATCTCATTTCTACATGTACTAAAATGTTTGAAACCGATATCCCCACAGGCTACAGAGTACTTTGTAAATATCCCTCTGTCGCGACGTAATACACCACAGTACTTCTGTGCCACAGTTTCACTTGTTATAACTCTAGTTAAACAGGTATTTCAAACGCGCTACGCATTTGCCAGGTTCTTCAATTATTTGTGTAATTACGATCCTATGACTGAGCTGAATCTGAATGAGTTATTTACTTATATCACGTTTTACAGCTTCCCGATTCTACATTCCTTAGGCATTTGTCCTACCGATAAATTTGAGTTTGAAATACTTGCTGTAAAGACTAACTGGCTGTATAACTTTTATAATTGCTCGGGAGAAGGACGATATTCAAATGCAGCAATCAAATGAAATACAAAATATAATAGACTTCCACGAGGATACTATTAGTACGAAACTGAACCGACACTGAAAGTTTTTTGAACCATGGTTTAAAACAGTGTTGACAAGAAGATTTGATATGATGTCACTGTCTTCACTGTTTTAAACCTCTATATCAACAAACCAATGTTTTAAACCATATAGCGAGAAGGCTTTAAGATAAAATAATATATACTTGATACAAATCATTCATATAGCTAACAGAAAAAAGGTTTCATAACGAAACGTTAATCGATAGCGTATTGTGTGCCATGTAGCGATGGGTAGTCGAGTGTGAAGCTAATCGATCACTGAATGAGAGGTAGCTCTACGGAATACAATTCGTCAACCTTTCAATCATTCCAATTTTGATAACAACTACTGACGAATACCGATTGAAATACACATCTGATTTTATACCTCTGGATATGCATATGGAAATGCATTTGCGGAATACAATTCGTCAACCTTTCAATCATTCCAATTTTGATAACGACTACTGACGAATACTGATAAAAATACACATCTGATTTTATACCTATGGATATGCATATGGAAATGCATTTGCATATACATAAAAGATTGACAGACAATGGCTGTGAAATGCAAAGAAATTCACTTTGAATGTAACAAAATGACAAATCATTAAACGAGAAAGAAGTCAATAAAAATGAAGCAGACATTTTATGCTCAACTTGGTAAGATGAAAAATAAATACGACGGAGTACGTAATACTTATTTCTGTGGATTTTTTCATAATAACTCCTACCTGGTATACTTATCTTAAACAGCAGAATTTTCTTTTATGAATTATTAAGAAGGAAACTTGAAAATAAATTAATCAGGGCTTTGAAAACTGCACAGAGCGTCTGCTTTATGAGGTGGAAATTGTTTTAATTAATCCCTTTAGAGCAAAACAACGTAGGTATCTATGAAAACATTTGAAATTTGAAAACATGTTCTTATTATGTACGCCAAGAAAAAACAACAGGGTTTTAGGTTCTGATTATCATGATAATGTCATGACATTAATTGGTTTTGATGGCAGTTTGTACTGACTCTGAGAAACTTTCATTAGATTAGATAGGTTTATTACAACAAAGTAACAAGACAATTAATATTTTAGGTAAATATTAAATCTAACCCCCTTATGAAAAGAATTAAAATGAAAAGATTTAAATTTTAGGGTTTTACTATTCCCTGATGTAGCTTCGTACATAACACTTGCACTGCTCAGGAATGACAGATACCAAACAACGAATCACTACATAATAATATTTAAAATCAAATTAAGTTAAAGATTAGAGTATTTTTATAAGCATTTGAATAAAAACACAAAATCAACAACGGTCCCCAATGTAATCTTCAATTAGAGCAATGGCATTGCTGGCTCTTGGCAAATCTACTCGAATTAAAAATACATTCGCCCCGTCCGGGTCACTTCCCACCTTCCCGATGTACGCCGGCTGGATTACAACTTCGGAATTGTGATTTATTAAAAGCAAAACTTGGAGAAGCTGTTGTTATAGTTTAAAAGAACACGCAAGTCACGCAACGAGTAAAGGGTTTTATAAAAGCTACCACTATTATAAGAATAGTCGAGCTCTGTATTTTTTTTATAAAAGAGGAGGGTACAATACCATATTACTTTAAAAAGTTGTCCAAAAAAACCAAAACAGATTACTCAATTCTAAAAACCGGCCTTGAAATACCTACAACTAGTCAACATTTAAATAACGAAAATTATAAAACAAGCACTCCAAATAATTCCTTTCGTACGAACAAATAATACCATATTTAGAGTGTTTCACCAAAATATCGCAGGATCTCTAAAAAAGAGAGATGAACTAGAAGTTGTTCTGCAAACATTTGACGAAAACAATCGGAGTTGCAATGTTGTTTGCTTAACAGAAACTTTCTTACAGCTAGGAACTGAGAATAATTTACATCTAAAAAACTACGAAATTGCATCGTCCTTTTCTAGGATGAATATAAAACGGGGCGGGGTAATAATTCTTATTAAGCGAAATTTGGAATTTTGCGAGTTGTCCTGTGCAAAAGACATATCAATGGAAAGGGTGTTCGAGTGTTGTGCCATAGAAGTTTTAAAGTACAATTTAATAATTGCATGTATTTATAGAACACCCGATTCAGATAAATCCATTTTTTTTGAAAAATTAAACACTCTTTTAAAAATACTATCTTCAAAAAATAATAAAAACATAATTTTAGCAGGTGACTTCAATATAGACATATTAGATTCCAACAAATGGTCTCAAGAATACAATGATATATTAGACAATTATAATATGAAGCACTTTATCAACAATCCAACGCGTAAACTCAAATGTATAGACCACATCATTAGTAATCTTGATAAAGTCCTAGGTGAGACACATCAACTAGGTCTCTCAGATCATGATACAGGACAAACGATTGAATTTGAAATTAAAATAGATAACTGCTCACATCATTGGTTCATAAAAAAGAGAGATTTTCACAATGAAAACATACAAAAAATAAAATACTACCTTAGTCAGCTCACATTCTCCGAAATATATGCAGAAACATGTGCAGAATACGCATTTACTTTCTTTCATGACACTCTAAGTCTGTTTAACGATCAATGTTTTCCTATTGTTAAAGTAAAAATTACTAGTTCAAAAAATACCAATTGGATATCAAAATCGATAAAGAAATGCTGTAAAACCAAAAGAGTACTGTACTTTAAACGTCTTAAATCGACACCCGACAAAAAATATAACGAGGACATTTATTGCAAGTATAATAGAATATTAAAGAAATGTATGTATCAGGCGCAAAAAAATAATAATTTGGAATATCTATCAAAGGCAACAAATAAATGTAAAGCTAGTTGGGAAATAATAAAAAACAATTTTAATTCAGCATCACAAAAGGAAATAAAATCGATTAAATCCATAAATGACGAAAAAACTATAAATAATCCCATGGAAATTGCCAACGAATTCAATAAATATTTTATTAATGTCAATAACAATAAATCAATATGTAAAACAACTATCCAACATAATTGTTCATCCATGATCAGGGATAATTCTAATAAGCAAAGCATATTTCTTTCACCAACTACACCTAGAGAAATTTATTATATTATATTATCATTGAAGAACACAAAAGCTACTGGGTATGATAACATCTCGACGATGTTACTAAAGGAGACTGCCCATATTCTTTGTCATCCGCTAAGCTATATAATAAATTTATCTTTTGAGCAAGGCATATTCCCTAGCAAATTAAAAAAATCAATTGTTAGGCCATTGTTCAAAAAAGGGAAAAAATGTGACTTAAACAATTACAGACCAATCACTCTCATTCCGGTGCTTTCTAAAATATTTGAAAAGGCTATGCATAGTCGTCTAGAAGGCTTTTTATCCAAAATGTCGTTTTTCAAATCTGAGCAACATGGATTTAGAAAACACAAATCTACGACCTTGGCATCTTTTCAATTGAACTACTTAATAACTAAATGTGCCAATAAAAGAACTCGCGTGGGTATTTTGTTTTTGGATATGAGTAAGGCCTTCGACACGGTCGATCATAAAATACTTCTACATAAACTGGAAAGTTCTGGTGTTAGAGGCGTTGCATTGTCCTGGGTCGAGAGTTATTTAGACAACCGTTTGCAATGTGTTCAAATCAATTGCATTGAGAAAGCTGTTCAAAATAGTTATGAATCAACCTATAAAGTGAATGCATTCGGTGTACCGCAGGGGAGCATATTGGGTCCACTCCTATTCTTAGTGTACATTAATGACCTTCCTGAAATCACAAAGCATCAATGCATTTTATTCGCTGATGACACAACAGTTATTATCGAGGACAACAAAAACAACACTGACATATTTGAAAATGAAATTAATACAGCACTTAACGACATTATAACTTGGCTACATAATAATAATTTAAAAATTAATTTATCGAAAACACAATTCATGCAATTCCAACCATACCAAGCAACTCCTCTGCAACTAAAAATAAACTACAATAACATAAAAATACAAGAAGTGACAA
Source organism: Endotricha flammealis (assembly GCA_905163395.2). NCBI lineage: Eukaryota > Metazoa > Arthropoda > Insecta > Lepidoptera > Pyralidae > Endotricha > Endotricha flammealis. The sequence continues at coordinate 6,134,326 of LR990853.1, forward strand.
AAACGAAATTCTTGGGCATAACACTGGATTCCAATTGCAATTGGAAAGAACACATTTCAGAGCTATGTAAAAAATTAAACAAATTTGTCTTCGCTCTTTGGAGACTAAACAAAACAGTCTCACGAAAAGCTGCTCTTCTGGCATATCATGGCTATGTCAGTTCAAATCTTAGGTATGGTATAATTTTGTGGGGCAACTCCGTCGACTCCGATAGAGCTTTCAGAGCTCAGAAAAAATGCATTCGTGCAATGTGCAGCGCTGGTTACCGCGACACTTGTGTACCTTTGTTCAAAGAACTTCGTCTTTTAACAGTCCCATCATTGTATATATTTGAGTCGGCTCTATTTGTTAAGCGTCATCCCAGTCTATTTGAAAAACTGGATAATGTTATACAAAGATCGAACAGACGTAAATTTAATTTGGTTGTACCTAAATCTAATTTATGTATTAGAAGCAAAAGCTCATATTGTATGTGCGTTAAAATATTTAACAAGCTGCCGGACTCCCTAAAATGTTTGCCTTTTAATCAATTTAAAAAGAATTTAATACATTTTTTAATATCTAATTGTTTTTACACTATTAACGATTTCCTAAATTATAAATTCTAAATTATCAATGATAATCAAATTAATTCTACAATTTTTTATGCAATTTAAATTTTATTCCAATAATTATAATTATAACCTTATTATTGTATAAATTCACATACCAAATCTGGTGGAGTATGTTAAGAACAAAATAATGCTTCAAGACCTCTGTAAAACCATATTCCGTGAATAAATATTTCAAAAAATATTTCATTTCATTTCATTTCATTTCATTTCATGAGGACAAACGAGATGACACATATTCAACATCAAAAAAAAATTGCCTTGAATCTAGGGAATCTACACCTTTATGTATAAGAGAGAAAGAAAGATAAAGATAACAGGGAAATAAGGCTCTTCTATATTTAGAAAAACAAATGTTTCACACCCATGTTCTGTGATAGAGTGATTTTTTCCCGATCGTGCTAGTATAATTTGTAATGGCCAGCGATTTTCTTGATACTCAAACCAACTTCTGTCTTAGATAACCTTAAAAATATGCTCAGTGACTTGAACAATGTCACTGATCATATTCCATACATTATCCTCAAGTTGTTTATTTTAAGTTTAGACAATGGACTTATAGCAATCAGAACTACATTTCGTTATTTCATGAAAAAGACAATATAAATGACCAGATTACCTATTACAGAATCCCCCACGTTGTTGAGGAGAGCAAGATGTATCGCTTCCATTTGTTACTCTCAATCGCGGGTAGAGATATAGTTTCAATCTAAAACTTGAATACCTACAGTTCAATTGATTGCTCCTACACTTTATTATAGATACTAGATATTGAAGAGGAAGGAATAGAATAGACTTGTTGTAAACATATTTATACAGGCAATTCATCAGATGGAAACAAATTGTTATCGATAACAGAAACAGATATCTCTACCAGCTTATTCTGTATTAAGGTATTTTAGGCCCTGTTCTTGAGAAAAATTCACTGCCATGATTGGAACCCAAGCCAAATCAAGTGTGGACGAAGCCGACGTCGATAGCTAGTAATAAATAGGGAAGTATGATCTTGTTTCACATATTTTATGGCACACAATAGGATAATAACGAAAATAGAAAATGCAACTTACCGATTTAAAGATCTTTATTTTCCAAGTTTTATAGCCTGACCGCGGAGAGAGGCCGCAAACTTTGCGGTGTGGGTGTATCAGACAAATCTATTAAGAAATGAAAGGGTTTAAGAGGCTAAAGAGGATCGGAGTTCTCTCGTTGCGGCCTAATGGAGATAATTGGTTTTGTTGTAAGTCATTGATAGGTTATCTTGTGAAGTATTTTACTAAATATATTTTTAATACATATAATAATCTATAGACCATTCAAAGAATAAAAAAATAATGCAGGCTCATAAGACAGTCAGTAGGCGTATGCATGAAGCATTTCCTGAAGTAAAAAAAAGGCTCTGAGAGTGTATCTGAAAATACGTTGCTTATATCTTTAGAGAATAAGTATTCATTCTTTTAGGTACACCTTTATGACGTACGCCTATCGTATCTGTATTTAATAAACTTTATGGTTATTATTAAATACAATTTCTGCTTTGTACTAATTGCTACTACAAACCGAGATTGAGATGTTGGTAGGTATTATTAGTAGGCATGCGAGATAAACATGTCATTATCTCTACCCTTTAATTATAAAATTATACATTATGTAGGTTATACATTAGACACTTGACTTTACATAATTAATGTGAACTAAGGATCTACTAGTAGGTATATTATGCGACATCTATTTTCGTCTTCTACATTATTAGTTAAAGCATCAAATTTTATATTTTGTTGGAAACCTTTCAGAAAATTTTTGTTTATAGATTGTCAAAAGACCTTAATTAATAAATTAACCCTCTTTACCCTAATCGTTACTTCAAATTGTGTGGGTCGGACAAATCTTTGCGGGCAGTTAACCCGTAGTTAACCCAAACTACGGTCACCGGCATTGGAAAACTTCTGGGATAGTTTGAATCGTAATTAGTTGTAATATAAATTAAATTCGACATTTGATGTGTTTTGCAATGTTGGTTCCCAGAGGTTTACTTAAAAGCAATGACCTCGTAAACGCATTTGTTCGAATAGATATGGTGGATTTACATACATACACTACTGGCTGGATCAATTGCGGTTTTTCAGGAATGGTAATATTTTGTATATTGAACAACTTTTGAAGAGAATTGCATGATTTATTAGTTGATCATTTATTTATGAGAAAAACGCGATATTTTGACATTATATTAAGTTAATTAAGATGTGTATCTACGAATATTCGGCTCTATGTGAATTATTATAAGCATTCCATAGTATTTTTGTCTGTCTTATCGGGCTTTTGGCTCTATACTCTCTCAAAGTTGTCCGAGATGTAGTGAAGACAAGTAGGAAGTTAAAAGACAAAGGAAAAGTGAAGACGAAGTAGGACGAAGAGTCTGTCTACACTCTCGTTTTCGCTCAACTTCGCGAGAGTGTAGAGCGCGAGTGAGGCTTCTTCAATGAACATGTCCCTTCGACAATACAATATTTTTTTTCCATTTCCAATTCAAGTCAGAGAGTCAGACTCTTTTCATAAGTAAACAAAAAGGGACAGTCGTGATTTAATCTAAATGAGTGACTTTATTATGCATAGGTATATAAAAAATAAATACTTACATAAGTATCCATCCAAGGACTGTTTATAAAATTATAATATTTAATTGACTTATCTTAATAATGTTATATACAACAACGTTTGATATTATGAAACTTTAACAGCAACAAAGTATAATTTTAATGAAATCAACAAACTCAATAGGTACCTTAGAAATAAAATTATAAACAATTTTCATTCCCTTGTTTTCAAAGACAAGGTTGCGTTAATTTACAAACGCTAGTTGAAAACTTTCACAATACATTTTGATGGGTCGAGTTCAGTTCAGTTTCCTGCCGACATTATCAATAACCTGCCAATCAAATAAAATGAAGAAACTCCAACTCAAACTGCTTATTAGCCTGTGGCTTTGACTTTCTGCTTCTAAGAGACAACATAGACCGACTGTTACAGTTAGCCATTGGCCAACATGCACAGCTCTTGCAGTCATAACCTTGAAGTCTAGCTTGAACCTTTGATCGTACGACCGCCCGAAGTACTTACAATAGTTGAACTGCTCGAGCGGTCTATGCATGTGTACGTAGAAGACTGTAGTTCACTTCAAGCAGTCACTGTATGTCGGCCGTATAGCTCCTCAGTAATTGGTCCGTTGGATGCAAAAAAAAACTTACAAATTCGCCTGGTAGTTGCAGAGATTAATGTTCAAAGAAAGCCTCCAACTTCATTAGAGAGATTAGAGGCTTACAAAGACACTTTTAGGTCGAATAAATCGTACTAATATATATTACCGCTAAAGTTATGTTATAGATGAATGAGACACAAAAACGGCTTGACAGATTTGCTTGAAAGTTGGTATATTGTTTTGAAATGAAATGAAATGAAAATATTTATTTCACACAGAATACAAGTCCATATTAAGTTAGTAGGAAACTTATACAATATTATGTTAGTAAAATTTAAAACAAGCATTATTTTGCACATGAATGGACGACCAGTGTCTAACAATTGGACTGTCAATTTTTTCCGACAACACCTTCAGGAGTGTGTTGGTACTGCTCCTTACCCGTGACCACAAAGATGCAACTCTTTTTCGTAACACGGCCTGGAAACTGTCTGTGCTGTGATCTGCAAACATCCCTGAAGCACTGCAGCGCCAGGGCAGCCCCAACAAACTCCTGAAGCCGTTGTTGTACTGAACACGCAGAGCATTGTAGGCTTTTTTGGTATAATTGCTCCACAAGTTACACGTGTATTTGGCAGAAGCTTTTGAAGAGTGTGATCTTTACGCCACGTGAGCAACGCACAAACCTGCGGGAAAGCATATTACTCCTCACCGACAATGCTCTGCGCTCCCTATCAATGTCCAAATCATCGGATAAGTTCTCAGTGACCCAGTGACCCAGGTACTTGAATTTATGCACTTGCTGTAGAGCAGTTCGATTGAGTGTGATGGGAGGATCTTGGTAGGTTTTATTACCTGCTTTAAACACCATCAGCTTACTCTTATCCACATTGTACCTGAACCCATGGCTCACTGCGTATCTTTCACAAATCGACAGCAGTTTTCTCACAGAGCTGACTGAGGGGCCCAGCAGTACCATGTCGTCCGCGTAGCTAATGTTATTCATAAAACAACCATCAACCGAGCATCCAACACCAGCACCACTGAGCTCCTCAATCAGTCCATTCATGTATAAATTAAATAACGTAGGTGAAGTTAGTCCCCCCTGCCTTACTCCACACATCATTTCATATTCATCTGAGCATTCCCCACCTAACGTTCTTTGGTTTTCATACCAATGCTTAAATGTATTTATAATTTCCCTAGGCAGTGTAGTGTTACTTTTCATTTTGTTCCACAGAACATTATATGAGACCAATTCAAAGGCCTTCGATAGGTCCAGAAAGCATGCGAACACTGAAGTCCTCCTATCCGTATAATACTGGACAGTCTGCTTAAGGCACAATATCGCGGATTCAGTGGATAGCCCCGGTCGAAAGCCAAACTGAGCGTCTTGCAGTTGGATGTTGTCACTTAAATGCCTGTTAAGCACACCGTCCTGTACCTTAGCCAAGATCGTGGCAAGAGATATTGGCCAATAATTGCCCTTGTCAGAAGCGTCACCAGTCTTATTTTTAATGATAGGTACTACTATGGTCTTCATAATGTCTGCTGGTAAGTAATTATGACGCAGACAAAAGGTAAACGGCATGGACAGAACTCTAGGTAAGTGAACACCCGCGTGTTGCAAATGCTCGATGCTGAGACCATCATGTCCAGGCGACTTCCCTCTGGTCATCTTCTTAATAACTCTGGCAACTTCTACCGTCGTTACCCTTACTGGAAGATCGACAGACTCAGGACCCCCAGCATCGAGCATCAGCTCACACTCCTCCGACTCTAAAAGTGTTTCAACCTTAAAATGACCTCTAAAGAGGCTCGCCACGTCCCTGGACGCACTTATCTCCTCAACACTAGCTGGCAAGTTAAGTTTTGGGGTAAGCTTATTGGTGGATTTCCAAAACTGAGAGAATTTTTTCGCTTTGTGATGGTCAGCGATTATATCCATCTTTATTTGATTTTTATGTTTAAGACAGTATTTTAGTTTGGCTTTAAACTCTCTTCTGGTCTTACACATTGCCTCATAAATCCTACCAACCCTCGGCCTACCAACTAAGCACCACTCTTGGAAACATACTCTAGCCTTAAGTTGTGCCTGACGAACATGCCTATTCCATCCCGTGACGTGGCGACCCTTCCTACATATAACATCCTTAAAAGTAGAAATTGATGTCTCAGAAAGCACTGATACAATTGATTGGTACATCATATCTATCACGGTTTTATGATCACTATTATTACATAAATTAACAGCGCACTGTCTAAATTCCTTGGTAATCAATATTTTTTAATTAACTTTGACTTATTTCATGATACTTATCTATTTGAGCTTGATCCCTTTCACCCCATCTCACACCTTTTACAAAATTATTACAATCATGCTCATAACTCTCAATTGATGTCTTAGGTATACTTTAGTCTAGATTACAACTTATTTCTAACGGAAAGTGATCAGACCAAAATATATTGTAGTGAATTTTTGCACTCACTATAGTTTGCCTAGCTGCTACAGATGACACGCAATGATCAAGCCACCTACTACATCCGTGACTATCACTCACATAAGTATAAGAGTCGACAGGCAAAAGCTCAGCGTCCGCGTAGTTGTTGTTCATTACAATAGTTCTTAAGTTCACTGAAAAAGGGAGGAAAGAAACTGGATTAAGACGACTTTGAACACATAGGATTTTATCCCGGACACTACTACGGGAAGGCAAACATTGGGTAAAACAGCGGTCGGCCAGTAATAATATAATTTTTGTTATATTTAAAAAATGTTTTTATTATTTATTCTTCTTTATTTATTTTTATTAATGACGCATAAATGGCTCAAGTATTTGCATGTTTCACACAAGTTATTACAAGGATCTTTGTGGAAAAGCAATCAAAGTTTTGAAACACGACATCGACGCGAGAGACGCCGCCGTGGGCATTATTTACCTAAATAGAATTAAGCTAGTAAACTACAGCCAATTTAGTACCGGTAAAAAAGAAATTGGTGAATTAAATCCGGGGAAGATTACGAATAATAACCTCATTTAAATAAATATAAACTTGAGCGTCGATTCTGAATCTCTTTGATTTAATGATTTCTTCCGTCGTAATTCTATCAGTACGGTCGACCGTTGAATCGGATATAATATTGTGAAATATAGGAGTTTTATGAGACTATAGGAGGTTTTATGGACATCTGTTATACTTATACGAAATATTGTTATCACCATCATCGATACTAATGTATTATATTTAATTCTTTTTTTAGAATTTAAGCAGACCAAGATAGGCATGGATCACCGTAGAACAATGAGACGATTGTCGAATCTATTTTACATAAAGGTATTTTGGTATATTTATCAGAATTATCAGCAATCTAGTATGCATAGTACAAGCTTTGCTTACTTTGGAACTAGATTGTGTGATTTGTTCAAGAATACTTTTTATTTTATTTTATTTATTCAAATTTAAATATTTTATTGCTTCTATGGTATTTAAATACTGATTTTATAATAATTCATAATTCATATTAGTCTCTACACCTAATGCAGGATAGCTAAACATCAATAAGCTTTGATAATATTGATATTGTTGGACAATCCAATTTGCAATAGACAGACCATAGCTAGCCCTCCATAGCGTTACCTGCGGTAGGACGACGTTGATTTTCCTCACGGCTGGGTACTACGCTCTAATTTCCCTAGTCTGATCCGTCTCCCCGCAAACTTTGTCAACGGACAATCCCAAGTTACGTATAATCTGATTGTAAACCATCCTCCCTCGTGATTCACGGAACATGCCGTCACCCCTATAATCCCTGACGTTAGGATACAAAGAGAAGCAATATTCCGGAGCACGTTTTCGTAATAGTCGGAAAAACTGAGGTTTCATCAGCGAAAAACACTTTTAAATAGTAAATAGTTAGTCGATGACTAAGTGAGTCCACATTATAAGATTAGTTTGGTGAAATACAACCTTATCGAGAAATACAACCTTATCGATAAAGCACACGTTTGTTGAGTGACCAACTCGGTCCCCATTATTTCCTGTCTCCCTTATCTAATTTTGTCTGTATTCCATTAGTATTAATGTATACTATTCTATATTATTATTATTGTTTGTTATAAAAAATACAAAATATACCTACTTTCCCTGCAACTTTTATGACCGCCGATTTACCGCAGTTTCAGTCTCCTAACTCATCATAGTTAGGAGAATCAAATCCCTGCTCAGAACCAGTGTTTTGTGAGAGTAATTCCTGTTACTCTGTATTATAAAAAACATAATATTTAAATTGTTTACACGGGCTGCTCCGTACACAAACGAGTTTCTAGTAAAAAAAGATTAGGGATAACAAAGGGATAAATGGAAATCATTTGTAAATAGACTACGGGTAAAGACCCCAGGAGAGATCCTTCAGTAAAAATTAATCACATTTCAGTAAGTAGCGATTCTTTTCATTTGTAACTTGAATGATTTTTAATTTCAGTTCTTTTGACCGAAAGTTTCAACTTAAGTTAAAATTTGAAATCTTTGGCGACATTGTATTTATAACTGAGTATGTACAATCCCCTAGGTACAACAAAGAGTTTAAGTACAAACAAGCCTCCAGCGGGTCTAAAAAGGCCACATTGAGCAAATCCTCTGAAATTAATTACTTTCCTGAATTACTTGTATCATTTGGTGTCATTTTTTCAAAGATATCATCATAAATAATGTTACCTTGTCATCTTCTTTGTTTATAAAAGGGATTATGTCTTTGTTTTGTGCTCTATTGTAAAGACAGCTAATCAGCAAAATACAATCCGTTACAGGACTATAGAGTGCTACAAACAACTCCCGTTCATATTGTATGACGACCTCTGTGGCGTAATGGTTACCACGCCAGACCGCCACCTAGGAGGTCCCGGGTTCGATCCCCGGTCGGGTCATGATGAAAAACGAACTTTTTCTGATTGGCCTCGGGTCTTGGATGTTTATCTATGTATGTATTTGTTATAAAATATAATATCGTTGAGTTAGTATCCCATAACACAAGTTTCGAACTTACTTTGGGGCTAGCTCAATCTGTATGAATTGACCCTAAATATTTATTTATTTATTATTTATGTCACTTTTAGACAGTTCGCCTTTGACAAAATGTATGAAAATATGCCCTCCTACAAACTTCACTCACGTTCATAAACATCGTTGTACATCTGTATATAATATTGGACTCGTAGATACGTCGGTTATGCAGGGTTAACGACGACGTAATGCTCCTACAAATTTTTATTAGTTTCAAAAGTTTTGAAATTGTAATATAACTAGGTATATTGTTCAACCTGTTTTCCTTTGGGCGGTTTAAAATCGTTGTGTTTATTTTGTGGCTTCGAATTGGAGTGTAGGTAAAATGTTTATCTTAGGAGTTAGGTACATGTTTTAAAAGGACTCGTGGGATGTTTGCCTGAAAGGTGGGTAGGTATTCGATGACGATATTTACGCTTACTACCTTTGATTGAGTATCGCACCTATGTATTCATTAGGTATCCAATTTCGTAATAAATCAATCCTACCTACATTGTATTGGATCGAAAGCTTTCCCTTGGGCGTTGGTGAGCTTCAAGCAAAAATTGGCAAACAGAAATAGTTCTTTCTCGTGGTTAGGACCACTAATAGTACAAAATCACAGCATAAATACATGCTTTCGTAACTCTCTATTTATATTCAATCCATAATTAAGTAATATAGATATCTTTTCAAGCTATATATGATACAAAACGTGATGCCACTGGGCGTCTGTTGACCCTCGAAATCTCAAAAAAAGCTGCAATGTCACGTTTGTTCTGTATGCTTCAGAGGTTATTATGTTAAAGTTACCCCTTCAAGCTTCAACCTAATATGATCCGTCAAATCCCATTTTCCTCGTAAGCCAAGGAATGGAGACGAATATTTTACGAATTCACTATTATTTTGTCATTTTTCTGTGGTGGTTACTAATGATGAACTGTCTACAAATCTGGGGATTTCCATGTTTTACCTTTTATTTAGTTCACAATGTATTTCCTGGGTTTACACTTTATAATTAATAAAAAAAATCTTCAATCTGATTTCAACGCTAACTGAATTTTGACAAGGACACTTTGATAATTACATACAACGGAATATATTACAGAAAGACAGGGTAACTTAATGTACTGTCGACTGTAAATACAAATAACTATTCGTATAGTTAGGTAAAGGCACCGCACAGCCATTCAGTGCAATTAATTTTAAGCTCGAAGTGGTTTATAAAAAACTGAGACTTGTTTTATTCCGTTGAGTTGGGCACTAATAGAGCTCATTGCACACTAATTGGCAGTTCTATAGTAAATTGGGTAGGTACATAACGATTTAACTAGAACGTTTAACGTTTTAAATATTAAGTTAAATTGCATGGAACCCCTTTAACGATAGTTATTTATTTTTGGGAATTTATTCAGTTATATAATTCTACGAAATGTAATACAATTTTTAAAAATGATTTTAGAATAAAAATCGCCTTTGGCGTACATAACTTACCGTTACGCCTAAAAATTATAAAATATAATAATTAAACATTTATTAAATAATATAATACTTACATAACTAAATAATAAAATATGTAATTTAATTTTCGTCAGAGCTAAGAAACAATCATTATTGCTTCATATCAAAATCAGTATCTTCGTCAAATTCTCTAGGAAATGGGTCAAATCAAGGACCAAAGCTAAAAAGAGGGAGTGAATGTGTACCTATGTAACCTTTTTATATAATGTTTAAATAGAGTTTGGGCTGGCCAAGTAATGCACTATTCCATTTAAAAAACAAACATGTAGCTGTCACATTATTATCAAAATTACATTTCAGATGATTACAAAAATAAAAATTTTGTCATGACGAAATAACATCACGAAAAATCAGTACTTACATAAAAAATTTACACAGTTTTATAGATACTAATTTGTTTAATCAACAATGAATGATTTTTCCAGTTTGGAAAAAGTGATTGTGCGTGAATTGTCTTGTCGACTGTGCCTTTGTACAGATGTTGTTAAATTAAAACCGCTCAGTGCCGAGGTGAAACGCAAAATAAAAAGGCTCTTTGACATTATTGTAAGTTATTAATCTAATTACATTTACGAATGAGTTGTATGGAGATCAGTCACAGATCAGTGCACTTACTTACCTAATTCATTACTGAACTACTTCACGGTTCATGTAAATTTATGGTATTGCAAACGTGACCATTTTAGGCGGGCTGTAAACTTGTTTGCCACCGTCGTGGTACAAAAAAAGACGAAGGAATCACGAAGTTAATAGGTACATTTTTGAAAATGCAACTATAGCATGCCTTCATAATAATACATTATATTTACCAAATTTATTCTATTCTTCGTCATTAGGTACTCTTTTATTTTATGACAGGTTCGAGCAGACGACAATCTACCAAAAGCAATATGTCACGAGTGCTTACAACAAGTCGGTTTAATGCACCTCTACACTGTAAAAGTGGAAAAGACACAGAAATTTTTGGATTTTCATAAATTAAAAGCATTAGAGGAGAGACGCGTTTTACATACGCCAAAGGAATCTAAAATGCAACCGATGATATCATCTCTATCATCGCATAACTTATCTGATAACAAGAAACATATAACGCCAGCCCCGCCAGCAGAATTCCAACAGGGTGACGTAAAACCGACCAAACAGAGTATACCCAAAAAGAAATCGCCGGCAGACATGAAATTCCTTGAATCAATGCCCTTAGAAGAATTTGCCAAAACAGAAAGTGTTGATAAATCATTACTTAATAGCATTGGTAAACCAATATTTTCGGACAAAAAGGATTCTAAAAAAGAAAAAAAATCTTCACATAGTGAGAAAGAAGCTGTAAACGATATTTTAGATCCCGTCGTACTAGTAGACGGAAAACCAGCAAGACAAGGTGCCGCTTTAGACAAGCAGATAACGTTATTCTACAAGATGGAATGCTGTATCTGCCATGAGAAAGGATTTCACTTTAGATCTCTAATGAAACACTACAAAGACAGGCATGGTGTGCCAGGATACGTCACTTGTTGTGATAAAAAATTCCACTACTTCTATCCTAAGAAAGTTATTGAGCACATGGCTTTTCATCTTCAACCCAACATATTTATGTAAGTTATAATAGACATTTCTGTTTCGTGTTCTTTCGCAATTGATGCCAATTGCGGATTAGCTGGGGTCAGTGTTTTGAAACCACCAAATCCATCAGTAATACATAAACTACAGTTTAAAACAGTGAATCCATTCCATTCCATCCCATTATAACAGTAGATGCCGAGAGCCTAAGGCGCTAAATCTAATGTAAACGGCGTGTAACGTCACATCTCCGCCGCGCCACAATTTAATAATTAATTCCTTACAGTTCAGAAACGTTATGTCGATTAACAACTTCAACAGTGTAGTTACTTGTTACTTGACACTGTCAAACTCAAATCAGCTGGGTATATAAAGGGTAAGCGATAAGCGATCCCAGCCCCTGACCTCCCTCGAGACGAGTTCAGCTCCGTTTATGCAAATTATGTTAGTTACAATACTGATAGATGGTAATAATGTAGTATAGTAGCACTGTCGCACGATATTTTTAAATCCATCCAAAAACTCATCATCATATCAACCCATAATCATCCCACTGCTGGGATACTCCCTTCAATCGAAGGTGATTAGAGCGTGCTCTGCCACGCTTTTTGCGGATTGGCAGAGGCCGGTGTTTTTAAAACTTACTGATACCACCAATTTGACTTAACGACCGTTATCCATCGACAACAGCCGGGTCCGACGGCTTAACGTGCCCTCCGAAGCACGGAGAAGCTCGAGAGATAACGAAACCCATCCAAACGCTGGCTAGGGTTGACCTCGCTTAACTTGCGTGTTCATATTGGAGTGCGACACACAGCGACGCCATCTAGCTCCTAATAGATCCGAGATCCAAATAATACTGGTTAGTTATCGTTGCCTATGCTTGTATATTCACTCTTCCTCACTACAAACCATGTCGTTTAATTGCAATAATTTATCCTAAATTGTTACTAATACACTAGGTGCCCGAGTTGTCATCAAAATTTCCAAACCTCACAAGAATTGGTGGAACATCAAAGCAACGGTGGGCGTTCAGAGGGCAAGATAGTCTGTCCACGGTGTTCGGAGCGGTATCCCACCTACCATGAATTGGGTGGGCACGTCGTAACGCATCGCACCGACAAATCACAGTGCGACTATTGTGGAAAACTGTGCGTATATCAACCTATTTAAAAATTTAATATCAATTAGCACTACATGACTTGTTTTAATGTTAAATTCGTTGAGTATTTTACGGGTTACTTTCCGATAGCTAAATATCATACAATAATGAAAACAAAAATAGTTTCATCAGTTTGGGAGCTACACACAGACCGAGACAAACAAACAAAAACATCCTCTCACCCCGCATATTCCGTCTCCGTTCCGTCGTCGTGGGTAAAAATGTGATAGAAATGTTTGCCTTGTGCAGGATTCAAACCCGCGGCGATTTTTAGTCACTCGACTACCGAGCCTGTTTGCCTGTTGTGTGGCTTTGGGGTTTAAAATAGTTTTGTGATCATCCTTATCCTTACTAATATTATAAATGAGAAAGTGAGTTTGTTTGTTTGTTATCCCTTCACGGCTTGACTAAGCAGCTGATCATTATGAAAATTTGCATACATATTGTCAGGGGTACAGAGCCCAACATAGGCTACTTTTTATCCCGTGAAAGTATGTCGTTCCAATGGGAAAATATTTTTTCTACTATAGAGGGCGCTGTATCAGCCAACAGATGGCGCCACAAGTCGCGCTATGGGTTGTTTTGTTGTCAAACGAGATCTATGTCATAAAATTAAGGCGAGCGAAGCAGCGGGGAAAAGCTAGTCCTTACTAATATTATAAATGAGAAAGTGAGTTTGTTTGTTATTCCGTCACGACTTGACTAAGCAGCCGATCATTATGAATTTTTTTTGCATACATATTGTTAGGGGTACAGAGCCCAACATAGGCTACTTTTTATCCCGTGAAAGTATGTCATTCCGATGGGAAAATAATTTTTCTACTATAGAGGGCGCTGTATCGGCCAACAGATGGCGCCACAAGTCGCGCTATGGGTTGTTTTATAAAATTTACGCGAGCGAAGCCGCGGGGAAAAGCTAGTTTTAAATAACTTTACAGTAAGATTTAATTTCACAACTGTGAAATTGCTTTTCAGGAATCATTTTTCTTTTTCCTTATCTGCTTTTTAATTTTGTTCTACTACTGTTGTAGCCGATACATGCGCCCGAAATGTATTTCTTTGTTTTATAGTTTGAAACACCACCATCGGAAAAAAACAGTGAACCATATGGAAGACGTTATACTCTGTTCACAATGCATCAGGACACTAAAAAGTATTGAAAAACAAGAAAAAGAAATTGTGAGTATCTAGTAGATGAGGTCGGATCAACCAAACATCTTACCTATTTTTTTTATTTTTTTTGACAAAATTGCGCAAATTTATTGCGTTATAGCTAGTGAAGCGCTAACGGGATACGCTTCACCAGCAACATTGGTTTTACGTGGGCGAGGTGTCAACCCGCCGCACAACCCCCGAAATGCTGGAGGACCACACCCGTCGTTGGTCAGCGAGTCCATCGGACTTAGCCGGTTAGTGTAGCTAGGCTGTACGACCGATCATTCGCCTATCCGCCACCTTGGGGACGCTCCCCTACGCTGTGAGGGCCAGCGCGGGGCCTTACCTATTTTTTTGGTTTAGTTTGTAAAACCAAAAAGTATCAAAATATGTACGATAAAACTATCTTACAACTGTTAATTTATCTCACAGATGGGCTTGACTTACGAAGAAGTGCTGAAACGGGTCTATAAACATAGATACAAATTAATCAAAATTGAACAATATTGACAAATATAGCTTACTTTAAAATAATTTTTTCTAATTATAACTTGATTTAAAAGCTGTATTACACATTTCTTTTTTTAAATTACAGAAGGAAAAAGTGAAAACTAAGCCTAACGACATGACAACACTGCAGAAATATCAGAAATTCAGGCTAGCCATGGGCCTCTCTGGCGACGAAGATGCATCCACCGATTAAAATGTACACGCTCCGAACAATTATACCACAGAATAGAAATATAAAAAAAATAGAAACCAAAGTAAAAGTTCGACTAAACGTAATTAGAAAATATAAGTGCATGATGGGGAATAAGTCAATAAAAGAAAATTATTAATCCGTAAACTTTTATTTTATAATTAAAACTAAACACACGTTACGTCTGCGCAAACCAGATTTTTTATCAGTGGACATTAGGCTGGTAGAAGTCAGGCGCGTCAGGTGTTTTTCCGTTCACGCGACAACACGGAATGTAAGGGCTGTACAGGTTGACGACGAAGTCTCACCACTTTTCTCGCGATGCTAACTCTCGGCTTCTTATCCACAGCGAGTTTGTACACAAAACAACGAATTGTGGACCGAACTGTGGACTCTTCGCCACTCAACTTCGCGTCACCAGCTTTATGTGAAAAGTGCTACAAAGGTCTTTATGAACGTGGCCGAAATTGGAACTACAACACCCGTTCATATTGTATGTCACTTTTTGACAGTTCGCCTTTGACAAAATGTATGAAAATATGCCACAGTAACACCCTCCTATAAACGTCACTCACGTTCATAAACATCCTTGTATGTATATCTGTACTAGCACGTTGGATTGATTTGTTTAGATATACGTCATGTTAAAATATAAATCGCACAGGTTAAAATACGCATTACTAGTACGCTTTTGTCCTGAAACAAAAAATCCGTCTTGTGCGTATGTTTTTAAATTTAAATATTTCGACTTACTCTAATCTTCGTTTCTTGACTAGAGACCCTAAAAGATCAGAAATAGCGGGCAAATTGTTCGTTTGGTCATTGGCGCCTGTGTTCAAGTTTGACAAAGGGATGTTCAACTGATTGGACGTAGTCTTTTGTTGTCCCTTCATGTTCCGATGTTGCGGGAAACTTGGCATTAGTTTGGGATCACATGCTGTAACAAGAAGTTTGCATTAGTTTATTGTATTTACTTTTGTTTATCATTATAATCTATACATTTCTATTAGTTTCTATTTACTTTTATCATTATAAGATGTGGTCCTTTTGAGAAGTGATCGTATTAGTAAGTGGACATTATGGTACAAAAGGTTCTAATAAAATGTTGATAAATGGTAAATTTCTCTAATAGGTACAATCATAGATTTACTATCGGCTTTGGTTTGATTTAGGCAAGACCAAAAACAAAATACACTAGTGTGCGTGGAATGTACATGTGTGCAAGCAAGATATATAATTTTGTGATTTTCTTTTTAGTTTGTGTTACATCCAGGCACTGCACAGGTAACCATATTTAATCACCTTTAATTAACACCACACTTAAAAACCATAAATTTTGTAAAATTATGTGGGATTTGTTTTTAACACGACTGACGTCAGGCCGATAACGTCCGATAGCGTGTATAGGAAAATGATCTCGCCTATCTATCTCGCTCTAACCAACGTGTATGCTATGATCTAATCTCTTTTGCATTGCCAATCTTACGCTAGTATATAATAAATCTATGGGTACAATGGTAAATTTCCTCATTTTAAAGTTAAGGACACATTAAATTATGGTTGTCACTGTGTCATACTGAAGAGGAAAAAGAGATAGAAGTGACTTAATGTGAAATTGAGACTGAATTTTTTTTCCTGCAACTGGATGAAACAGGAATTAATAATTTCAATCATAATTCTAGTTAAAACCTGTGGCTGTCCAAAAACCTTGATGCTTGTCTGTATTTATTGATATACTAGTGAAGCCCGCGCAACTTTGTTTGCGTATTTATTTATGCACAGCAGCACCATCTATATCAGATTTTTGATGGAAATCGCATACCTACTTTTCGTCATAAAAAGTACCCTATGTGTTAATCCAAGGTATCTGCTACCTACATAAGCGTGAAGTAACAAACATACACATAACTTTCGCCTTTATAATATTAGAAGGATATAAAATAGAAGTCATAACTACTAAATAGTATCGAACTGTAGATAGCTTGGGATTTATTATAATATTGGTGGACAAATTGCGCATAACTTGCATTAAATAAACTTACGTAATGGTTGTTCCTTGAAGTATGAACTTTGTAAACACTCCTCAGCAGTGGCTCTCTTGTTGGGGTCATACATAAACAAGAAATTCAGTAGTCTCAGTCCTGCAGCAGAGAGCCATGGGAACCGTTGCTTCAAGTTATTATATGGTTGCTGCTTCAGAGTGAAGTTTTGCAGTGCTGGCAGTGAACTGAATTCCGGCCAGATTGCGTCCGAAGGTGTGCCTATGTAATTAAATGAATATATTTAAATATTATCATTTATATCCTAATTCTACTTGTAAATGTAGGCTAATAATCCTTCCAATAATACTTAATTTTTTTATGGCTTATTTCTTTGTTTCCAAAAAGCTAGTGAGTCACACAAAATAAATTTAATATTTTTTTTTTTCAAATTAAATCTCATTCTTGACGACCTCCGTGGCGTAATGGTTACCACGCCAGACCGCCACCCAGGAGGTCCCGTGTTCGATCCCCGGTCGGGTCATGATGAAAAACGAACTTTTTCTGATTGGCCTCGGGTCTTGGATGTTTATCTATATATGTATTTGTTATAAAATATAATATCGTTGAGTTAGTATCCCATAACACAAGTTTCGAACTTACTTTGGGGCTAGCTCAATCTGTATGAATTGTCCCTATTTATTTATTTATTTATTATTCTGTCAATAACATAACTAGAGCTTAAGACTTAAGGTATTTTAAAATGAGTTTGTGCAACAGTAGCTGCTTAACCACAAAGATAAGAAAATAGTGATGTGTGATGACAAAAAAACGATTATTTAACACATACCAAGTAAGTCCACAATAAGCTCCAATTGCTCAATCTCAGTTCTGCCTGGTAGCAATGGTTTATTGGCAAGCAGCTCCCCTAGGATACAGCCTGCAGCCCACATGTCTAGGGCGGGGGTCTGACGGGGCGCCTGCAGAAGTAGTTCAGGCGCGCGGTACCACAGCGTGACCACGCGCGGAGTTGCGCAACGGGCGGGAGCACCCAACCAACGCGCCAGGCCAAAGTCAGCTGAAACACAATTTAAATTATATTTCAGGTTGTTATTCAACTTGTCAAACCAAATGAATACAGTATACATTTTTTCAAAAATACGTACCAATTTTAACACATCCTTTATCAGTGAGTAATAAATTTGACACTTTCAAGTCTCTGTGTACAATGAAGTTTGAGTGCAGGTACTTCAGCCCCTTGAGCACTTGCAACATGAGACACTTCACTTGTGACTCTGTGAACGGTGACGACATGTTGTCCAGCAATGATGCCAAATCTTGTTCACAGTACTCCATGGAAAGGAATATACTGGAATAAAATAGAATATACTGGAATATTTAAGCTAAACATACATTACTTGCTTATAATTAATTAAGAGAGGTAGGGCACAGCGGATAATCCGCTCAAATCGGATCAGCCCGTCTGGGGAAGGACCTCCACCTTACAGAAGATCGTAGCCAAATAGCATTGGTCTCGGCCATGTTGTGTTCCTACGGTGAGTAAGGTCTCCAGAGCTCCACTTGGGGGGGTTGGGAGGGTTGGCAACGCGTGAGTGATACCTCCGGTATTGCTTACGTCTATAGGCTATGATGACGGCTTACCATCAGGCCGACCGTATGCTTGTTTGCCACCTGTGTGGTATAAAAAATAATTATAATACCAGATAACTGATATTATTATTGTAAATGTGTATACATTTGTGTCTATTTGTATTATATGTATTATAATACAAATAGACACAAATGTCATCACATAAATTTATGCCATGTGCAGGATTTGAACCTGCACCATGGCATTGTTAAATAAGATTAATGAACCTGAGTTTAAACCAAAATTTAAATTGATACAAACCTTTCCAAAGACCGTCCTACCAGCACCTCTTTTAACTGCACAATGTTCTCATGCGCGCATGACATGAGCACTTGAATTTCACGAAGTCCACTTAACGGTAGTCCATCTTTTTCTACGTCCATCCTTACTTTTTTAAGCGCAACTATATTACCGCTAAGTTTGTCTTTTGCTCTATCTAAAAGTATAAAACCACTTTTAATTTGTTGTCTGTCTAAGATAGTCACATTAAAACAAAGCGTGGCGTTTTTATCACAGGAAATATATAATTATCAGGTTTATGACATTTATTTCCCATAAAAGAAACAATTTACATAAGAAATTATATAAAATAATAAAATGACATAAACAAAACAAATTAACAATACTAATACAATATGAAAAATGCTTTGTGAAATCTATAATATAAAAATGTATCGCTGAATGTGTTGCTAAGCGCAAATCTCGAAAACGGCCGAACCGATTTCGCTAATTCTTTTTTTAGAATATTCCTCGAAGTACGAGGATGGTTATTAAAGATAAACATTTTAAAAATCCCACGGGAAAGCGGGATACACGCAAACGAAGTTGCGCGGGTTTCGCTAGTTAACAAATAAAATTGACATGCATATACTTAAGTTGTTGCATCACCAGCCACACTTTAGATTTACCAAACCGAAAGTGACACTTGAATTATTTATTTACTGGCATGTAAACTACTACACAGATGAAATTTAACAATCCTTTGTATGTAAATATATGACCTACCTACATTATTATATTAATATTCTAGCAAGTAGCTATTGTATAAAATTCAAGACAAGTGTATAGATATTGTAATCAAAACTTACACACAATCCCATATGTGCCTTCCCCAATACGATTTAACTTCTCAAACTCACCGACAAATCTACATCGCCCAAGCTGAAAAATTTACAATATTATATGGTTTATATCTAAATACAAATTTCAATGAATAGGTTATGTTTACTCACAATATCCTTTTCTGGTATTTCCATTGTTTTTCCTGTTCTAAATGATATGAGGACACCTTTACGGCCCGCAGGCCCTGTAGGATCCACAATATCCTGGTTGGAAGGCTTTTCCGAGACTAAAAACATGATGAATGAACAATGAGTTTTCAAGCACCGCTAAACAATAATTACCAAAAAAAAACACATAAATAAAATGTTCCTACTCTGCGACATATCCTCAAATTCTGTCGAACCTATTTTTACGATCGAAATAGCTTTAGCTATTATATTTTTCACAAATTCTTTGGAAATCTTGGCCACCGCAACGTACGGTTTTCAGGTTTTGTTTGTGTTTTTTTTTTTTTATTATCTTGCTTTGCTTGTGGTCTAATCTGGTCTTGGACAAAAAGCTTAACTCAACCAAATGCTAACTTTACACCCTCGCGAAGTTGACTCGTGGTTGACTGGTTGACTGACTGATGAAGACGAACGAACTTTCTAATTTCATGCGCGCTCAATTTCTTCACTCCGGTCCACTCCACGGGAGTGTAGAGCTTATTATTGCAAGAGAGGGTTTACCAGAAGTAGACGAAGAAGAAGAATATGTCAATGTCATTCAATTCAATGTCATTCATGTTATATATGTCAAGTCATGTGTTGTGGTGTGGTGACTAATGTGCGGTGCATGGTGTGGTGCGAGATTTTCAAAAATAAAATTAAAACTATATTTAGTCTAGTGAAAAATGGAAGTGCCTACTAAAGTTTTCAGTTCTGTTGGAAAATTTTGGAGAAACAACATGTAAGATTTTAATATTAATCAAACTTCACATACTTACCAAAAATATTATATTTGTATTTAATTTATTATTCTTAGATGAATATTATAAAAATGTAATGATAAAATATTTATCTAGAAGATTTAAACTTTATTGTGTAAATACCTAAATTGTTATTTATATTATCATGTTATATAATAATCATACTTTAATGGTATTTGGCAATAACCTCTTTTGCCGATGGTTTTTACGTAAATTTTTCCCTTGGTTGCTTTGCGTATAGTGATGTTTAACGAGGCTACTAATAACAGTCTTAATTTAATTTAATTATCTATATTGACCACAATACACAAATTACTGATACAACAGGCGAACTTAATGCTAAATGCATTCTCTACCAGTCAACCCTCGTAACTGTAGATTTTTTTTAATTTCAGAAAGAAATTTGGAGTCTACGAAAAAATTACGCCTGTAGAAACAACACCAAGCAGAATAGTGCCTGACCACATTGAGAGACCTTATTACGTAACGGGAAGGACTTTCACAATACCAAAAGTCCCAGAAATTAAAAATATTAATCAGATACGAGGAATGAAACGAAGTTGTAAATTAGCATCTAATGTATTATCACAATTACAAAACTTTGTTAAGGTATTTCTTCATCCTACTCTTATCTCAGTTACAATGGGGTCAGTGTATCAAAATCAAAAATTCTTTATTTTCTGAACCTTAGGCTGTTAGAAATGTCTTTTACTTTCACACTTGAAATTTAAATTTCCATCCATTTAAAAGAGTAAACATAAAAAACTAAATCCAAAGTGTGTCTCATAGATACAAAGCCTCCTCGGGCATGTTCCATGCGGCATGCCCTGCATAGACTATCATAATGGGCCAGCAGTTCTCAGATTATCCAACCATCTACTGAGACATCAACCTTTCCTTGTTTCACACCTTACAACATTTACATTTTTGTATCTATTAGCAAGTTTTCTTCCACTGTAGCTATCATTTGTCATCTTGAGTGTATACTCTTTCTACACATCATACGAATATTATAAATGAGAAAGTTTGTTTGTTATTCCTTCACGGCATGACTAAGCAACCAATCATTATGAAAGTTGTATACATATTGTCATGGGTACAGAGCCCAAAATAGGCCAATTTTTATGTGAGTGAAACCGCAGGTAACATCTAGTATTGTCTATAATACACCAAATCCATATGTTTTTAAACCTATTCTCTCCTTAGTGCTGCTACTGCATTCTCTATTAATCACACAGAAACTGTCAAATTGAGTATTTTGTAAACATGTTTCAGGCTGGAGTAACAACAGATGAAATAGATGAGCTTGTACACAACTTAACAGTTGAATCTGGGGCATATCCCTCTCCATTACATTACAGCAGCTTTCCGAAGAGTGTATGCACATCTGTAAACAATGTTGCTGTCCATGGAATACCTGATCTGAGACCTTTACAGGATGGAGATATAGTTAATGTGGATATTACAGTAAGCTTTCTACTTTATAAATATATAAAAGTATATTTAGAAAGACATAAATAACCTTACATGATTATCAGCATACATAGTACAAGCTTAGTTTGGGACTAGATGGTGTTGTGTGATTCATCCAAGAATATTTATATTTTTTTAATATTTATGATGAACCTTGCATAAATTAACTGATTGCATTACATGGCATATAATTATAAATGCCTATAAAAATAGTGCAAGAGTAATTAATTTTTCATACGCAAGTAAAACCTGATTCCTGATGCTAAAAAAGCTGATCTACTTCAAACAAATTATAATAATTATTTTTATTTTGTGTATTTCGACTTTTTTATTAAAGTTGTCATTGACAAAAAGTAGTAATAATATTGCTTTTCAGGTATTCTACAAGGGCTTTCATGGAGATTGCTCAAAAACCTTTCTGATTGGAAATGTAGATGATTGTGGCTTAGAACTAGTAGGAATCACCGAGGAATGCCTTGATATTGTTAGTATTGTACTTGTTTATCAGACAGACAATCTGTAACTTATCAGGATAAAACTTTACAAATCAAAAACTCGTTTTTTATTTCAGGCAATCAGAACCTGTGGCCCTAACGTTCCATTCACCGAAATAGGAGCTCAAATCTACCAACATTCTAAAAGACATGGTTTTACTGTGTTACCAGCATTCTTAGGTCATGGCATTGGAGAATATTTTCATGGCCCGCCAGACATTTACCACACATGTAAGTTTTTAAATATCAATTCAATTTAAAATTTCAGTAAGAGTTTAGTAGAAAAAAAGATTGTGAAATTATTTATAATTTTTGTTCTATTCTTTCACAGTGAACGACTATCCTGGAGTAATGAAACCTGGTATGACTTTCACCATAGAACCTGTGCTATCTCATGGCAGTGAAGATACAGTCATATTAGAAGATGGATGGACTGTTGTAACAGAAGATGGTTCAAGGGCTGCACAGATTGAACACACTATACTTATTACTGAAAATGGTGCAGAAATACTTACCAAATAGGCAAATTTTATATAGAAAAAAACCAATCAGTAGTTTGCGGAAAATGTTACCGGCGCTATACATAGTACAAAGATTCCAACACTTTTTGTTTGAAAAAATTGTATTTTTTTTCTTGCTCATAGCGCTGCGGAAGAGGGTACATACAAATATGCTCAACCTTTTAAAATATTCCCGGAAAAACTGCCTTTTGTAGTGAAATAAAAATATGAGTTCGAGTTGGAATGTTTCTATTTGTATTTAGTTGAAAATGATTTTCTGTATAGTGTAAATATCAACTCGTGTACGTATGCGACTTACATCAAATTGTGATGTTGAATAGTGAAATCATTTATTTACGAGAGGTTTTGTAGATTTGATTTAAAATGTTATAATACTTATATCAAGAGAAAATAAAACCAAAGACTAGCGTGTGGTGTTTTATTGTTTAGCTTGATAAACCTTAAATTAAAAACATGTAACTTGTTACATTAAAAGCACAAGCACAATACCGTTATCACTCATAATTGTCAGTCAATAGATAAAACTTTTCAAGGCGTAGAAGGAAGGTATCGATTGAATCTGTAACTTTAGGGTGTATGCGAAAACATCTCGGCATCAAGATTCATTGCACGTATACGCTTTAGACTGGTCTTCTATAAATGTCACGGTAGACTAGTTTTTTGTGTAGACCACGCGGTCACCTGTCCGTGCTTTCGCATACGCCCTTCGTGGGTATGTAATAGGAGAAAGACGTAACCAGTGAGACGTCAATACCGCCCCCGGTAAAGTTCAATCCACACACTGGGTTCCACCACGTCCACTCAACAGCTTTGGTCCCAAACAATATCCAGCTACGCCTCAGTAAGTGCTAGTAACTGGTGAATAGCCTTAATTTTAAGAAGAAGAACTAATGACTAGATCTGATACATAATTATTTATTATTAATAGCTTGCTGGTAGCAAAGTCATCTGTATAGCAAACAGTGAAATACTGACTAGGATATTGTGATTTGAACACATAAAATACATAGATTAAAATTAATAAATGCGAAGTCTTCGGATATAAACATTTTCAATACTGTAAAACTATTCTCTTATTAAAATTACATTTAAATATACCTATTAGGGTTAATATAATCATCAACGTTCACATAAACTGTGTAGGAAAACTTTATAATATAATTATGTGCTGCTTTTATATTATATTCTTAAACTCTATTAAAAAACAATGCAGAAATAGTTTTTAATTTTTCGCATAGGTTTATAAAAATGCATTTGCAACAATGTACCTACTAAAATATTATAACCATAATAAAATGTATTCTGTAATGAAAATGTAATTTGATGATTCATAAAGCCACAATAATTGCAGGCTTCATTTGTCAATGACCGTCAAGATACCGATGTGTGTTTGCGACTCCATTTGCAAAGAAAGTATGCCGCATACACACAGGCATTTTACATTATTTATTGTATAATGAACATACTTACGAAGTAACATTTTAGGCTTTTTATATAGAGAATTGGATAGCACATAGAATGTATGTATTAGTAATAAATAACAAAATTTAGACATTTTCAGCAATACAAGATCTTTGTTTTATATCACGCGTAGATATGAGAAACTTACGACAAATCAACTATAAAACATCCTTATAACTATTATAGAAACCCTTATTCCTAATTCCATACCGTAAGCGAATTCATTTAATAATAATCTTTCGAGTTATATTTGTATAAATTTACTAAGGGTGCTAGGGAAGGTTAAAAAGAGTGTATAAAAGTTGATACAAAATTATTAAATAGATTTTAACAACATACAAAAGCTACTCTGCGACCATATCCTCTACAATAATATTACTTAAACATTAATTATCACTCAAGGTAACATACAATTTTAAAATAAGGATTACCTCAGTCAAAATGAGAATAAATATACCTACAATAAAATATACTCTTCACAACAAACGACAAATAGAAAAAATATGAGGACATCCAAAAACACTAACACACAATGACTCACTTGTAAAATTGAAATTTTAAGCACTTACCTCACAATTGGAACACTTATTCATAGACCAACTATATAAAATTATATTAGCATGGCATTAGCTAATTTCGAAGGGAATAGATGTACTTATTGATATAGTTTAAACATTATTGAATATTTAATATTATTATTATAGAGAAATTAACTATTGAACATTTCCATGTGGGTTTGGTATTCAAACTCTATATTGTAATATCCTGAATGTTACCAGCCTAGACCATATAGCGACGGCACACTCAAACAACTGCTATATACGGCCGTAGGATTTATTGAGATCAAGACAACATCTAGAAACGCGCGCCATCACGGGCGGACGATCGGCTAGCTGTAAGGCAGGCTTCACAATGACTTTGATCGCGCCATGATCGTCTGCATCGAGACATAAAGGCATTAAAGGAACCTTTCTGGCTCAACCGCTACGTCTGCCTACAATCATCGTGACTGTAAAACCAATCGTAAACTCTGCACTAGTGTGCGCCGCACAATCTGCACTATAGATAACAGCACTATTATAATTCAATTCAAATTAAACGTTATTTAATATTTACCGTATTTACCCTACATAGAAATTAGTTCAATAAGTGATAAAAGGTAAACATTGTATTGTGCAAAATCATAATACTGTGTATTGTGGATAGTTAAAAACATTCATTGTGTTCCAGTAAAATTCAAGAATTTTATAATAATATAGTGAAGAAGTTATAAATTAAAAATGCCACTAGTATTACTCAGCCTGTACAGGGTAATGTCTGATAGACGTCAATTCCATGACCACTTTTTTATAATTTTAGTTCATAAGCAGAATTCTAATACAGGTACACTTACAAATTATTCATAAAATAACACTAGAATTTAAAGTAAAGTAAAAAGAAAAACTAATAATAACATAAAAACAAAATATATATAATACAACATGTAAAAAATTCGAAAAAAAACTATATATGAAAAGAGCCCGCTGTTTCTGGTGCAAAGCTGCCCAAAACTCTCGCCGCGTTCCCGCGCTGAATGGCGATGGACAACCTTTGCACCAACAACATCCCAGAGCGAGGATCACAGTTCCGGATGGTAATACGGTGCGCACCAACAGCCCATAGTCTCGACAGCTATGGGCACAAAACTATATTGTGGCTCCATAGCTGCGTACTTTTGCCGCTTTCTCTCTGCAGCATCCTCCGCCGCCGCAGCTGCCATATTAATATTGCGACCGAGGTGGCTGGCGGCAACCGTGCTGAAGCAAGTGTCGTCTCAAACCAGGCATTTGCCCCGCTTCCACGGCACCAACGTCAGACCGTCCGGTCTCTTCCCATCCGACCGACTAAGACCTGGCGTTACAAAAACATTGGCCGATACAAAAGGTCTGCGGACTATATCGTTGAGCGCATGATAACATGGGAACCTGCCTGTGCTGCCACGGCAACTCAGCGCGTGGTGACCGTCGGATCCCACCATAGACCCGCAGATGTATTTAGGCGGTTCGCACACTCTGCAACCCAGGCGGAGGGCTACGAGTCATCGTTCAGCACAGCACCAGGTGGTTCTTAATCAAAAAGGGTAATTTTAGCCTGTAATTGCAAAATTTAAGTTTTTTTTTAATTAACCACCTAGATTATAATATATTAGTAATCCTTTACTAATTTCCACAAAATGCGACAAAACTATGGAATTGACGTATCAAGAATCACCCTTAAAAGTTTTTAGGCAATTAATACCACATCCATAGAGAAAATATAATAAAATTATTTCAAACAATGTGGCATCATAACATGGATATGATATAGATGAATAGTCAAGAAACAAATTAATTTAAAATAATGGATTATTAAAACATAATCAACTAAATAATACAAGTCATTTAAAATAACTTAAATAAATATTTGACTATCTAATGGCTTCACTTTTGTACTACTTGTTAATTTTATAGAACCGCTGTACAAATTCTGTGAGGGTAAACACTTGACCAGGCCCGAATGCCACATCCATATTAGTGTATTCATCTAAGTTGTGGGTTGATGCTGAAAAGAATAATTAGAAAAGTCTAAAATATATGTCAATGTGATTTCATTGTCATTTTCTTTTAATTTGCAAATAAATAAAATTAAAATTTGTAAAAGTATAAAATTTGACATGATTTTTAATTGTATTAAAATATTGTTTTCCAGTTAGTTTTTTCAATAAAATAAATTTTTTAGAAGATATATTTTTTTTAATTATAAATTAATAATATTTTTTTACATTTATAATGATACTAACTTGCAGTACTGATAGCAGGATAAGATGGGGGTGGTTTAATCCAGGAGCCATCAGGCCTCTTCATGTGACGGCGATCCGATGCAAAATTTTGCTGAAACTGCTTAGCGGGCACAACACGGAAAAACCTATAAAATAAACTTACATTAGCTTCTTTTTCTTCTTTTCGAGTCAATGACTACTCACAAATTAAATTGGATTTCACCAGGACCTAGCAGGCAACACCCTTATTGGTTGCTATGAGAAGGTCCTCCCGAGTACACTCAGTTGGGCACATTGTTTACTTAAGCTACTTCTATAGTATTTTACAGACCTAAAATAATAATTTATCCTTCTCAAGCAGAGAATTTCATGAGCAGAAGTCTACAGAAGCTCCTATCTTAATTATTTGAATAAGTAAGAGTCTGTTTTAATTTCTTACATTTTAATAAAATTAATAGATCAAGCTCCTAACAAATAAATGTAGTATAACGAGTATATAGTTATTCACTGTTGTGTCACTGTCTTCCTTGATGAGAATTAAATAAAGTGTGAAAGTGACAAAACATTGTATAACTATACACGCATTATGTACACAACATTTATTAGTAAAGGGGCAAATGTATAAATTTCATTACATTAATGGCATAAATGGCTTAAACAGTTAAAAATTATTACAACTAATTAAACAAAGTGTTACCTGTGGAAATCAGATTTTAAAACTTGGTCCGTACGAAATGTCTCTGTCACATACTTATGGAAGAAAGTGGGAAAGGGCAATTCGGAGTCCAGATCATACACAAGGCAGGTTTTGCAGTCCCAAGAGTACAGAAATATCACATGATAGTCCTAAAATTAAAAAAGGGAAATTAAATAAATATATATACTTGTAACATAATTATGGTCAAAGACCTATCAAATAGATAATAGAAAATTTATCAAATCATAAAAATTTATTATCAGCATAGCGTGACATAGTTTCGGTACACACCCATATGACGAGACGGTCCTCCTCACGCCCAGCCCTTTGTCTCCAAAGAGGCACGGTACGGCAAGGATTCGATATGAATACAACGAAACACCTATCCAATTCCTCTGGAACTCTCAGAGACGCATCTTGACACAGTTTCCACACGTTCTCCTCACTGTAAAAGCGAATATCCATAACAAAGCATTAAAAATAAAAAAAATATTTTGAATTAAAAATACAAACCGTATTGATATAAAAATTATACGCACCAATAACAAGACACATGAGAACATTCTTCTCTTTTTGGGAATAATGGTTTTAGTGATTTTTCGTTCTTTTTATTATTTTCATTGGTACTCAAATGAACTTGTGCGTTGACCGACATTTTGACAGTTAAAATATTTTCTTTTTTGGTTCCTTTTTTTTACGAAACTGTCACATAGAATAGAAGGTTGTCTATGACAATGCCTTGATTTGATAGTGTAGTAAAAACCGATGTTTCCAAAAAAATACATAATCGATTTATTATTGATGTGTAACAATAAACATTCGTTCAATGATAAGTGTATGGGGCATTTCCACCTAGAATGACCTACGTGAACCATGCGTGTAAAATTTATTTATTTTCAAATTTTTAGTACTTTACCTAATATGAAGATACCCAGTGTATTATTATTGAATTTTAATAAATCTATTATAGGAATGTGTGCTGGTGCTGGATATTAATGATACTTCACGATGTCTGCTGATTGGAATGAATTTATTTACAAATGCAGTTGCGTGTTCAAATACGTCGGGCGCACGCACCTGTGTGTGTGTTTAAGAACGCTTACCGCAATATCCCAGGATCGCAGCGTTGACCGGCCGGTAGACCGCATGCGATATTGCGATCTACTTCCATTGCTGCGTTATTACCGCAGCAGTGTGTTTACTCCAAGGCAAGGCAAAATGTACTTAAAACAGATATCGCACGCGATCTTTCGGGCCGGAAATATCGCACTTGTGTAGCGGCTTTATGATGTTGACAAGGATAAAGTCGTTTTTTTTGTAAATTACCACGGGAACGAACTTATTGGCATTTTCGCTTGACCACGCGGGCGGAGCCGCGGGTAACAGCTAGTACAAAATATATGCACGGAGTGCCTTCCGGCGAGCGTTAGAATTTTTCTAACAGAAATTTCGGAAAATGTGTGGCAGCTCTTATGCTGCTTTGGATTAACTGGACATGTGCTAATTCATCGACATGTGTTAATTGTTCGTTGCAATTAATCAGTGGTGCTAATTCTGTTGTACATTTAACTAGACTAAACTAATTTTGATAGGACCAAAGGTGTTGTTGTCCTTCCTTGGTTTACAATTAAAGTAGCGGCACGCTATGATGGCCGTTTTGACGTTTGTCCACATAAGAAGTTTCGTATTAATTATATGTATAACTTGCTAATTATTTAATTAATAATTACATGTGAAGGAGCAAGTTTCTGTTCTTTATTGTCAATAGTGACGTTCAGTTAGTCATACAATTTATCGAATTATGATTTTAGAACACAAAATTTATTAATAGGGTATTCTACTCTGTTTGGCAAAGTACTATAATATGTTCGTTTCATCGTTAAAAGACACCAAAAAAAAATATTTCGGCGAAATAAATCCGCTTTCATGCCATAAAAATACTTCAAAATTTTAAATATATTTATTCCCGCGAAAACAGGCTTCTGCGCTGTCCGCCATGTTTATGACGTCATTTCGGCATGTAAACAAAGCTTGACGTTTATAGTTTGTTGTAGGTACGAGTTGTTGTATCTACACAAAAGTTATTACATTCCATATTTTTATTGTTTTTTTTGATTAGCTGTTATTTCATTAAAAACAACATAATAAAGGTAATACTTACAAAGATGTTTTCACATTCCGGAATTCGGCAGAACAGAAATCTGTATTACGTGCAAAGAACTTTGCAACCATCATCGTGTCGATTTTTGGTAAGTTCGTACTATCTGCTTTTACGAAACCGGCTTCCATTTCGTGTTTTTAATAGTATTTAGCTTCTTTTAATTTAGTATTTATCAACTGAATAATTTTGACGAAGAGCACTGACGAATCGAAAATATAAAGTTTACGACTGGGTTGACAGGTGACAGCAAATTATTATTGCCAATATGACGTCACAGCATGGCGGCTCGTGTTTTTAGTCACGTGATATACAGATTAAAAATATCAATTTTTAATTTTAATATTATAAATCAATCATGTAAATTTATGACTCAAAATCAGTTTAACTATGTTTATTTTTACATAGAGTTCATTTTGTACCGATTTTTATATTTTTTCATTAACCACCGAGAGTACCCTATTACAGTGATTTCTAAACTATATATATTAGGGTCCGCGAACATTTATCTTATTATTATATTATATTATTTATTTTTATAATATAATTATTGGTGTACTTATTAGGTATACCAAACAATTCGGCATTTGTTTTTCGAAATTCATAGTGTGCATATAAAGTAAATAAATAAAATCTTTATTTTAACCATTAGTTGTACATAACAAGGTGATGGGGTTTCCATTTAAGTTTAAAATTTAACTT
The DNA here is from genome assembly GCA_905163395.2 of Endotricha flammealis. NCBI lineage: Eukaryota > Metazoa > Arthropoda > Insecta > Lepidoptera > Pyralidae > Endotricha > Endotricha flammealis. The sequence continues at coordinate 6,165,227 of LR990853.1, forward strand.
GTGGTAGAAAACCCCGCTCTTCATAACATGACATGATTACATTAGGTCTTATACAAATATTAAACAAACAATATGTATGTAGGTATACTGCAGTTTAACAGAATGAAATCATTATACTACTTAAAAACTTATATTTTTTTCGAGAATAAATTGACAGTTCACATCACTATTGTAATATGTCAAAACGGCCATGATAGCGTGCGTGCCGCCAAATACTATAGCGGCATGAAGTGAACGGAGGTTTTTTGTATGCAAAATGTTATAGCGCCCCTAGCGGCATGAGGTGAACGGAGGTTGCCAAGTCATTGTATGAGAAACGTCAAGAGCTGTGCGTATTAGCAAATACTATAGAAGACTAATACCCACAGCTCTTGACGTTTCTCATACAATGACTTGGCAACCTCCGTTCACCTCATGCCGCTAGGGGCGCTGTAACATTTTGCATACAAAAAACCTCCGTTTACCTCATGCCGCTAGGGGCGCTATAACATTTTGCATACAAAAGTTTTGAAATCGTTCACCTCATGCCGCCCTCATGCCGTAGGGGCACTAGTGTCGCGTCTTGCCCGAATTCTTCCGAAGCTGTGGGTATTACTCGTCTATAGTATTTGGTATTAGTCTTCTATAGTATTTGGCGGCACGCACGCTATCATGGCCGTTTTGACATATTACAATAGTGATGTGAACTGTCAATTTATTCTCGAAAAAAATATAAGTTTTTAAGTAGTTTAATGATTTCATTCTGTTAAACTGCAGTATACCTACATACATATTGTTTGTTTAATATTTGTATAAGACCTAATGTAATCATGTCATGTTATGAAGAGCGGGGTTTTCTACCACAAGTTAAATTTTAAACTTAAATGGAAACCCCATCACCTTGTTATGTACAACTAATGGTTAAAATAAAGATTTTATTTATTATTATTTATTTACTTTATATGCACACTATGAATTTCGAAAAACAAATGCCGAATTGTTTGGTATACCTAATAAGTACACCAATAATTATATTATAAAAATAAATAATATAATAATAAGATAAATGTTCGCGGACCCTAATATATTATAGTTTAGAAATCACTGTAATTAATAAATTTTGTGTCCTAAAATCATAATTCGATAAATTGTATGACTAACTGAACGTCACTATTGACAATAAAGAACAGAAACTTGCTCCTTCACATGTAATTATTAATTAAATAATTAGCAAGTTAGACATATAATTAATACGAAACTTCTTATGTGGACAAACGTCAAAACAGCCATCATAGCGTGCCGCTACTTTAATTGTAAACCAAGGAAGGACAACAACACCTTTGGTCCTATCAAAATTAGTTTAGGGCAGATTCGACTAAACACAAAGTTACACGAGTGTTACTTTTCCGGGAATAATTTTACTCCTTGAATTTACCCTTGGGTATCTTCGTTCACGTTTTTCCAATGTACTCGAGGAGTACGATAAACTCGGTATTGTTATTCTGCGGAGTAAAAAGAATAATGAATGAATGTATTAACCGACAAAAAATCATTGTGTTTGTTTCTTCTAGCTTGCCTTGGAATGACGCAACAATTCAATTTTGTAGGATAATACAGTGAAATTTCAAATGTTGACAGCTTATTTTGACAAGTGACACTTCTACTCTGACTATTGTTATTCTCAGATTAAACCTTTACACCGCCAAAATTACCCGTGTAAATATTTACTCGCGTATAATTATCTTATTCTTTGGTTAGTAGTTGGTAGAATGCAAAATCTGCTTACTCTTAGATTAAGCAGTAGTTACACTCGAGTAAAGACTTACTCAAATTTGGTCGAATCCGGCCTTAGTCTAGTTAAATGTACAACAGAATTAGCACCACTGATTAATTGCAACGAACAAGAATGAAAAGCCATAACTTGAAAAAAAATCTGTCATGTAATTTAAAAACAAAACATTCCTCTCGTGTCTATGATTTGACGTCTTTGCCCGCCGCCGCCATATTCCTTCATTTTGGCATCGTTTTGTTTGTGGTTGTGGCCAGCTGGCTGTGGCTTGTACTGAAAGCCAGCATTCTCTTTTAGTTGTTTTCAAAGTTTCTTTATTATTGCTAAAAAGGAGGGCGGTGCGTTGTCCTAGGTTTCGACCGGACTAGCGTATCGTCCGGACTTTTTCAACATTATTGCGACTGATTCTTCAGCTTTGTTGGCTCTAGGAAAATAAGCCACGATGACCCGTAAGTACACAGATTCATTAAAAAATTACACAAATCTGAGATATTGTTTGTTCACGTTTGTTCATCTACAATTTAGTGCGTGACAAATTGGAAAGTTCTCGAATGATATTTAATACAACATCCGTGATTCAGTACCTACCTATTTAACAAGTAACGCCACGGTGTATTGTGGAAATTGGTCCCATCCGTTGGTTGCTCTATAATCTGGTTAAAAGAAATCATTTTGTACATAAATGTATGTTTTTTTACTGATGCTTAACTACCTACTTGAAGAGTACCTATACTTAAGTTGTTATTGACCTATATTTATTTTCGTCCACATGTTTTACAGGTGGGAATCAGAGAGATTTGGCTCGTGCCAAGAATCAGAAAAAACAGCAAGAAATGCAGAAGAAGAAAAATGCCAGCGACAAGACTGGCTTATCTCTATCTGAGAGGAAACATAGGTACCTACATAATTATATATTTTTAAGCTTAAACTAACAATGGACTAAATCAATCAGTGACACAAAAATGCTATCATATATGTATGCTGTCACTGTAAGATTGTGAATGTTGTTGAATTAGTCCACCCAACAAAGACGCAACAAAGAATAAAAAATAAATAAAAAAAGACATAAAAATAGCTCACAGCTCTCACGCAGGGGATATTCGTGTAGTAGCGAATTTTGGCATATTTGTAGGAAATAGTGTTTTAAACAATATACTAAAAGTACTGATATGTGGGGGGGGGGTTAAAGGGGACCCAGCTGTTTGGGCTGTGTGTTAAAATACCCTCGCAACTTCGTTTGCGTATATCTCTCTAGACGTTGTAAGGAACGTACATTCCAAATTTGAATCTCCAGACTCAGCGGATCAGTAAAACCCTTGCAACTTCGTTTGCGTATATCTCGCTTTCCTGTGGGAATTTTGGAAAATCCTTTCTTAGTACACCCCTAGACGTGGTAAAGAACCTACATTCCACCCGGCGGTTTGGGCTGTGCGTTGATATACAATATATTATAGTTATGTAAGTCAGTCAGGGCTTTGAATTTTATAACATAAGTTTGTTTATCATTGTCCATTTTCTTCCCTCTATGTTGGTCCCAACAAAAAAATGTATAGAACCTTGTAGATTATTTAGGTAGAAGATTTACGAGATTTTTACGAAAAACTAAAACACGGGACCATTAAATAAACCCCCCCTCCCTCCGTCGCTCCATCCCCACCCACCAGTACTTTTAGTATATTGTTTAAAACACCATTTCCTACAAATATGCTAAAATTAGCTACTACACGAATTTTCTCTTCGGAGATTCCTTCGTTTGGTGGACTAAATTAGAAGTTTTCTATTTAAAAAAAGTTTTGTTACTATAATTAAAACCGGACAAGTGCGAGTCGGACTCGCCCACCGAGGGTTCTGTACGTAGAAATCTTTTTTTTATACCACTAAGGTGGCAAACAAGCTTACGGCCGGGATCTCATTCCACAGCTTCAGCACTTCAGCTGTCGCCGGAACCACGCACGCAGTACGCCACCATTTTGGTTCTAGCGTGTGAGGTTGAAAAAATTGATTCACTTCTTACATCAACTAGATAATAAACAGACTTCCCAGGTAATCTATAGACTAACGACCAGGCATACGGTAAATTCCATAAAACAGGTTCTAGTTTGAATAAAACATTCTAATAATCCTATTTTTGGGTGTGGGGTCACAAGATAAACCTAACGAACCTACTGTCACACATTCCGTTTTGGCGTAGTTTCGTTGTTCTCTAGTGCTAGTTTAAACATACTTCGGAGAAACGCGTTTTCCTAGTTAGAACTAGAATTGACAAACTGCGACAAAACGGAATGTGTAACAGTACGTTCGTTAGGTTTACCTTGTGACCCTACACCCAGAAATAGGAGGCCCCCGGCTCCGTCGACCTAGCCTAAATTATAAAAATGTTTTCAAAAGTGTCACTGTCTTCCGCAATTGAATTCGTTATTATACGCAAACTATAAAAGTGCAATATGATATTTTTAAATTAAAATTTAATACTTTAACGGACCGTATCAGAAAATCTGCAGATTTAGGTAATCTTAAGTTAATGGACATATTAACGTATTCTGCATTCTAACGGTAACATATAATATACATATGGGCACTATATCAATTTGTAGCATTAAATATTTTCTTTCAAGAATGGTGTTAACAGTTTATAACTTGATAGTCACAAAGAAAATAGTCATGCGTTGTTAAAGAGAAAAAGCTTATTTATGATGCTTATAAGACTTGAATATGACCATATTTACTGTCATAATTTGACACATCAAACGTCAAGTCACTGAAAAGTAAAAACAAGCGAGGGCTACTATGAAAGTCTCCATCCGAAACAAAACGAAACACGTAGTGCTGTCAAAAAAGACAAGACATACTAGTTTAGAATAAGGTTCAAAACTGGTAAGAATTCAACGAAACGTCAGTTCGTATTTTCGGAATTTCGCTTTCATAGTAGCCCCGTTTTGATTTCCTTCAGAACGTTGAAATATGCGTTTTTTTTGCTGAATAAACCACTGCATCTTTTTTTACGTAAACTTAGAAATTTGATTTTTTCACAACCTCATGGGACCGCAGACCTGAGTACACGGTTCAAATTTGAACTTGATACCTCCACACATTCCCGAGAAAAAGGGTCTTGACAGACAGACAGACAGATGGACAAGAAAGTGATCTTATATGGGTTTCGTTTTTTCCTTTTGAGGTAAGGAACCCTAAAAATGATATGAAAGTGACAAGGTACCTACTAAAGTGACAAAATATTCATGCTTCTGACTGTACAACAAATAAATAAATCTACTTTCTAAACTATTTTCTTTTCAGGGATGCTGAATTAATGAGAGAAAAGCAACGAAAAAAAGAGGAACAGACGACGTCAACGGGTCAAAAACAAGTTGTAGATTAATGTTGCAAACAAGTTTGTTGACTGCTACATATTATTATGAACACTTAACATTTGAGCTTTTTGCTGAGAGCTGAAAATGTTCATGTGATACCTAAGCAATCCTTAATTTAAATTTACGAAACAAAATCTTGATTTCTAACATAAAGCCTAATTTAATAAATAACCCAATAACAAGCTGTGGTTTTCTTTTGTACAATGTGTAATGTGGATCAAAAACGAAGAACTTGGTTTCATCTGAAATAAATACAATGAATGATAAAATTATAGTTTTGTCACAATATGTTAGCATTTATGCAAATCTTATTGTTAATTTGACTGAATAGGTTTGTATGTAAACTACTATTCAACTACCCATTTTTGTACAATAAAAATATAAAAGTACAAAAACACATTGACTTTTATTTGTCATTATTTGGATTGTACCTTCATTTATATCTATAATAGCAGTTTTTAAAAAAGTTAATGTATATCGATTCATAATAAATAACTTGTATCTATTTCATGCCATTAGGTACCATAATCATGACAAAGAAATATCATTGAGATCACCATAGATTTAGTATATACTAGCGTACCTATAGATCAGCTTTGGTTGATTTAAGGCGAGACCTAAAACAAAATACACTAGTGTGCGTGGAATGTACATGTGTGCAAGCAAGATATAATTTTGTGGATTTTCCTTTTAGTTTGAGTTACATCCAGGCACTGCACAGGTAACCATATTTAATCACGTCTAATTAACACCAAAACTACACTTAAAAATCATAAATTTTGTAAATATAAGTGGGATTTGTTTTAACATGACTGACGTTAGGGCGATACGAGCCCATAGCGTGTATAGGAAAAATGGTCTCGTCTATCTATCTCGCTCTAACAAACGCGTATGCTATGATCTATCTCTTTTGCATTGCCAATCTTCTTACGCTAGTAAGTTATAATAAATCTATGGAGATCACGAAAGTCCGATTTGTTCTTGAGTAGGATCAAATTCAGTGTTAGCCATAGCAGTTATTTATGTAGTTGTGACGTCAGAATGGCGGACGTAGGACTTTCAAATAAATCAAACTAATAGGTATATTAATGTATCTACGTACGTTTTTGTACTAAATTATCTAAAAATGTACTTTTACGTACGTACGTGTTGCAACCATCACTTTACTGAGTGCGGTGCGGTTGATAAACAGCCTATTGAAATCAACTACTTAGTACTTTTGTTATTAGGTAGGTAGGTAGATTCCGCACAGAAAATGTGTTTAGTTTTAACATATAAAAAAAAAAACAAATAACGTAATATCATATTTTTATTATTTTAGAGAGAAATCACATGTGCACTTGCCATAAAAACAAAGTGTTAAACTTACATCACTCAACCCAAGTTCTAAAAGTAAAAAAAAACAGCATTGAAAAATTCCATTCTATTTTGTAACATAAATTGCACTGGAAGTATTTTTGTCATTGAGACTTGAATAAAAATAAATAAAATATTGCGTAGACCTCGTCTTCGACAAAATGTATAAAACAAATATTGCAAGCTTATATTCTAAAACTATTCAAATCTGGATTCAACTTTTAGGCCACACATGGCAATTTGGTTAAAACAAAGTAACAAAAAGGTAATAATTGTATATACCCGTACATTTGTATAAAAACATATTTTTAATCTGAACAACCTGTTTGGACATTGTTTTATTGCTGACGGATATTTTCTATTATTAAACTGAAATCGTGCTCAATATTTAAATAATCACACCAAACATACACTCGTTCAACTAAAATTAATACACAAACAAAAACAGAGAAGTTATAATATTACACTTATAAAATAAAGGAAAAATTCCTCTTTCGGAACAACAAAAATAAAATACTCTTGTAAGACTTATTTACGCTAACTTTTGTACATTTGCATTGTTATAGCTCGCTTAATTAAGTAAATATTACAATATTGATGAAATTGTTGTTGGTAACTTATAAATGTGAAAACAAATTTAAATAATATATTTTTTTATTTATAAATAAATAAAAATATAGGTACGTAAGGCAGGACCCGCCAGTAGCCTGCAAATATTGACACTAGATAACCCGTAGACGACACAAATTGCGGGAAGCACACTGAAGTAGCAGAGGTAAAACATATTAGTTTTAACCAAAATAATTTTTAGAACATTCATTTATTTTAAGTATTTAAGTAGTATGTGTGTGACTATTCTTCAATAAAATAAAAAGTTGGAATAACAATTGCCTGACACGTAATGAAAACCTATAAAAATAAAACCACATGTACGTACACCTATAAAAATAATAATTCATGAGCATGTCTTTTTAGTTTTTAAGGTATAAATGATAAGGTATAAATGATGTCACAATCACTCCCCATTCACAAATTCTCACATTTAAGGTCTAAACAGACTTCCTACTTTTAGTCGGCGATCGACGATTGACCCGTTTTAAAAAGCTGTATGTAGCGGCCGGCGACCGAACATTATAGTGACTAAAATGCTGGACGCCTCAGCCAAAAATAGCCTGTCTGCACGGGCCCATATATTATTATCTCTAAGAAATTAGCATAGCTTTCAAGCTAGGGATAGTCACACTGGATCCTCTCCCCACTCGTTTAACATATTTATGATTAGCCATGTTAAGTAGTTGTGCAAATGGCAAATAATTAAAAGATCATTATGAAAACTGGCGCGATTACATATCAACGTCATTGAATCTAATCATGCTTTTAAAGCGCTAAACACCGGACGCTGCAGGTTGAGCACGGCTCTATTCCGTTAGGGGTGTCCATAAAGCGAATGCCTATGCGGGATGGAGTGAGGATATAAATTAGTGCTGAGTACGATAGTATGTATTTAGAATGGTAGCGCATCTATGACATGGGATATCTGAACCACGGAAGTATCACGATCACGCTCTTACAAAGTCGGCTTGAAGCAGCAATGCATTTCATACTTCTTTCCTACTCATATACTACCACAGAGCACCCCCAATAGAGACCACATATCAGGGCCCCCGCTTCTGCCAAGCTTATGCAGTACAACTACTAATATTTATGACACGCCCACCAATCAAATAGCACCAATTTGATTTACAACATGACGTGTCCTTGACCTGCCCAATCAGAACACAGTTCGTTCTCCCCGTACCCCGCACTTGTGGCGATGTCGTTTTCAAACAATATATGGGCATTGCGAACTCTATTGGGGGTGCTCTGTGTATACTACCCACCCACCTTCCTTACTACCCCTGGTGTTGCTGACATTCAAAGGTGGCGGATCAGGTGGCTTGCTGTCTGTCATATCGTATGTCATAAAAATATAGCCATATTATCAACACTTGAAAAATAGTAATAATGTATAATACGAACACGACTATCGATAGCCTGACAATTAAAATTGCCGCATCCGCACCACGTCCGTCGTATGTTTCGCGCATAACACTCTTGATGATATTACCGTATTGTATGATTATTTCAGGACCAACATACAACTCCAAAAAACTAAATTATTTTATATGCATCCAAGTTTACTGAGCAAGATGTAATACTGATACATTATGACTTTCCATTTACCATAAATTTACTTTCAAATGCCTCTCTTTGTTTATTTAGTTCTTCTACTAATTCCTTAATGAATGGGTGCTTAAATTTTCCTTCAGTAGCTGTGAAAAACTCTTGTAGTTTTCGAGGTGTTTTTTCACGTTTTTCATATTCAAAAGCTTGTAATATCATATCATAACGGTCTAAATCTTTGGCAAATTGAGCTTCTGGAGAACTTTGGTATTCATATTCCTGTAACAGAAAATAATGGATTGTTATGCAGTACCTCTAACAATACTTTGTAATATGCAAACGTAAAAAAAAATCTATATAACTTCTAATGAGATTCTTACTTGAAAACTTACACTTGATTTATAATGTCACTAGCAACTTCGTTTGCGTATATTTATTTATGCACAGCAGCACCACCTATATCAGACTTGATCAAATACTACGAGAATCGCGTACTTTTCGGGATAAATAGTACCCTATGTGTTAATTCAAGGGATACCTTGAATCAACACATAGGGTAGCTGATAAGCTACCTACATACCAAATATCATAAATATTGGCCCATCCATTTGAGCGTGAAGTAACAAATATACACATAACTTATTTGTGTTTACCATATTGTATTGTATTTCTTGTGTTCTAATGTTTACAGTCTGTGTGTTGCAAATAAAACATATTCTATCTATCTATCTATAACTTTCGCCTTTATAATATTAGTAGGATCCATTTTATTTTGTAATATCAGATGTCTATAGTTTTACTGCAAAATAGAGTTAGGTAGGATTACACTATCTCTATTACAAAATGTCATCTTAGCTAGTTCCGTGGATTATGTGTAAAAGTAACAGACAAGAGTTACTTTCAGTGTTTTCACATTTATAATATTAGTAAAGGAAGATTATTTTATAAACAAATTTTAATGACTTTACCTTATATAGCTCATACATTTTATCACCAGCAATGCCTGTGAGTTCAGCAATTTTTTTCATAGCCTCATCTTCCTGCCGATGTTTCTCTTCCGGAGACACCCCACAGTGCGGTGTGATATCACCAACAATACACTCTGCCAAGTCATGGATAATTGCTGAAAACACATATAATATAATCTGATGATTTTTTTGTAAAGAAAACAATGTAACTATATATTATTATACATCAGTGGCGTGGGGTCCTAATAACACGATTCCTGTCGGCTTCCCTTTTAAAAATAGTGAATTATCTAACAGCATCGACTCTGCTAAAACATGATTTCGCTTCATACATAATAATGATACCCAAACGCCTATACAATAATAAATAGCAATATCACACGTCGCCAAACGCCTATACAATAATAAATAGCAATATTGTGATATTGCTATTTATTCGTCGCTTAGCCTGTGCGTCGAAAGCCGGTAATTCCCGAGTTGTAGCTGCATACAGTTTTAAGAGCGGCTGTCTCTTTCTTACGCGTACATTTTGTTCCTAGCGCGGTCTCTTTCTCACGCCGATCATATGAACATATTAAGCCGGTAGTCGCCGAGTTACGACAAGGATGGCATGTATCAGATTACGTTAGTGCGACAAAGATAAACAGAGGTATTAACCTGAGAAGTAAAAAATATAGTTAATTATGTGTTTAGTGCTTGAATAATAAAACAACTATAATTTTGTCGCGTTGTAATTGTCAAAATTATGTCATTTTTTCAATTCACTTTCGCCTGTGCTTTCGCTCGTACTGTTGTTAGTTTTTTTTTATTTGTTTGTTGTTAATTTAGTAAATTTGAATAGATTAGAGTGACTTCGTGGTTAAATGTTGGACAGGGCTCGGTGTGAATTGTGTTATAGTTATAGAATTTATCGGTTTCAGTTGTAAGTAGTTAATTGTTTATTTTGGTTTAGTCTGTTTTGTTTACATTTGTAATGGCTGCAATTTTAGACGTGGGTTGTTGTCTCACAGACTTTTTATTAGATAATAATTTTCAAACATACAGTTTTAAAAATAAAAAACATATTATACAGCGCGCCCGTGCTTTTCCTTCTATGAAAATAGATTATAAACGGAAAGATGGCTTTACTAAACATTTTCATTGTAATTTGTACGAAAAGTATTCGTGGCTCACAGGTAGGTAGTTGTAAACTTAAAACACTGTTTTGGTTTTCCATATTATACCTATCAGTGCTTTTATGTATGGTAATGGTAATATGGTATTCGGAATTCTCCATCCCTGTGGTAAGATAACACTGTATTTTTTTTTTGCTCCGGCTTCCCCTGAGTAAAATTTCACCCTTCGCCACTGTTATACATTCTTTTAATAATAATAACAGTGAGTTAATAACTTAATACTGTTAATAAATAAATGACTTGTTCACTGAATCATATTAGAAATCAAGCTAACAATTGCTTAAAAGATAACTTGAGACAAAATGTATAAGACTTTTTTTTTATACCACAAAGGTGGCAAACAAGCATATGGTCTGCCTGATGGTAAGCCATCACCGTAGCCCTATAGACGGTTGCAATTCCGAACGTATCACTCACGCGTTGCCAACCCTTCCAACCCCCCCCAAGTGGAGCTCTAGGAGATCTTACTCACTGTAGAAACACAACATGGCAGAGACCAATGTTATTTGACATCTTCTGTAAGGTGGCAGTCCTTCTCCGTGCGGACTGCTCTGATTCGATGAATACAAGTTCTAACATAATTATATTATTAATTCATATATGTAACTAAAGCTAGCACTATGTCTATTCTAATCTTATGACCTCCGTGGCGTAATGGTTACCATGCCATGAAAAACAAACTTTTTCTGATTAGCCTGGGTTTTGGATGTTTATCTATACATGTTTTTGTCATAAAATATAGTATTGTTGAGTTAGTATCCCATAACACAAGTTTCGAATTTATTTTGGGGCTAGCTCAATCTGTGTGATTTGTCCCTATATTTTTATTTATTTATTAACATTGCATTGGTCATTTCCTACATTTGGAGCTCAATTTAAGTTTTTACAAATTTACCTATTTGTAGGCACTTCAAACGATCCAAGTTTGTAGGATTATTTTTTTCGGTCAACAGGAATGTCATTAAACCCATTCTGTACATGTGTCCGGCAATAGTTTCACACTCATCAATATCACAGAGTACCCAACCAGTTCTCTTTACATGCTAAAAATGGAAATATATGTTATTAAATCTTTTTTCTTTCATTATGCAAGGTAAGGATAGTGTTGGGCTAAAAATACAGACAATAAATACATATTTTTTTAATAAAACAATGTGACAAGGAACAAGATAATTTTCATCTCATAATGCATATAAATTAAGGTAAATGAGCTAAAAAATGTGCATGTAATAATTTGTTTAATGGTTGTTTTCTAATAGGAAATATAATTTGAAGGTTAATATAAAAAATATCTTACATCTTTAATAATAACTCTTCAGTTAAATAAGTCAACAAAATATTTCCAAAAGGAATGAAACCTCACCTTCAAGCGTCCAACCAGCTCCAAGAATTCTAAAATCTTTGTATTATCAGCTACTAAGGCCATTGCAACTGATGCTATTTTGTCACAAGGTTAATAATGAAATATTCCTGCTTTAACTGAAAGAAATAAATTGTATATTAAATATATTAATGCTACGATATTATATGAAAACAATCACATTTTGTTTAACACAGTTAATAAAAAAAATAACCAAATTTGTATATCCTCAGTCTGTATCAAAGAGGCGACTAAACCAGACTAAACCAGGAAGAGGAAGCAAACTAGAATTTTATAACAGGGTGTCATTGTAACCATTTACAATTCGACTTATCAGTAAGGTATGTATATAAAAAACTGAGGTGCGGAGTGATACTTGGATACAGTGATCTGTTATTTACTATAGATTCGTAATGTTTGACACATACCCGCTGCCACGTCGACTGAGGCCACAGCCTTAGTTGAATTTCTTTCGACTTAGTCGTAGTTTGACGTTCAGTGAATGCGTATCTCACAATAATATCACAAAAATGGTTAAATGCACTGTTAAAACATGTATGTCGTGATCCCAAACTAATAACAAAGCAAGTGGTATCACTTTTCACAAATAAGAATGCTTAATTATGTTAAAATTATACCAAAATAGTATTAAAATCGAAATTAATATATTACGCATTGTTTTTGCCAACAGTGTTGCCAGTAAAAACGATTTTAAGTTTCCCAAATGTTGGGAGTTTAGTCAATGACGAACTCATACGCCTTTATGTATCATTAGTAACACAGTAGAAGTAAACCTACAACCAGGCTCAAACTAGAATTAATTATTTACTTAGAATTGATTGATACTAAAATCAATCGCTAGTGCTACGCACGTCAAGACAAGAAAAAACAAATCATTTTCCTCTTTTTGATATGGCTTTTAACTGACATTTGACATAATGATATTATTACTATGACAGTGAAGTAACAATTTCATCTTTTTCATTGTGGTAACGGTGTTTAATTTAAATTGTTTCTGCAATTATCAAATGTTCGATTGAGTACAATAGTTTTTTTTGTTTTATGTTGTATTTTATTCAAATTATTTAAATTTATTATTTTATTTTATTTAAATTTCATTTTCATTTCTTAACAATAAAAAAAATCTACTGAAGACTTGGCTGTATGGGCATAGTTCCCTTTGCCTACCCAGAATGGGTGAAGAAAACAAAAAAAAATCTCTGCTAAAAGTTAGTAGTAGCACAGAATAGATAATAGTAGTAGGTCTGCATCGGTTAGATTCATCAATGACTAAAAAATGGAAACTTCTCCATTCCGCCATGATTCATTCTTGAAATATAATATGTATGTACCAATATTTACGCATCTATATATTTATTTCTTCCTATCTTTAATTCTTCTGTCACCTAAGAAACAATAATATGGTATAAAAACTAAAAAAAAAAAAAAAGACTCATAACATTCATTCAATGGGAAAATTATTCATGAGCTGGCAACTCTGACCATTTTTCTGGGAGTAATGCTTTTGTCTCATTTTGACATAATTAGTTTGACTCTAGAAAAAAAGAGACAAACATATTTTACTTTGGCATATGCTCGGAATATGTATCGGTTTCAAAGCTACGTCTTTAACACTCTAAAGTGGTTGCGGCTTTTTACGAATGCTTTGTATGACGTTACTTCTCTTGTCATAAAATATATAAAATCTCATTGCTTGGATAGCTTGAGAGGAGTTACCTACTGTTTGTTCAATGAGTTTCTCAAATTCGTTAACCAATATTGTACTTATAATGTGAATAAACGATATTGTTTTACATGCACCTGTTTACTTCGAAGTTGTTCTGAATAACTGTTATCAGAATTATTATTGCGATAATTAATTTGAAATTATGGACTGAAACTGCATGAATATTCAAGATCAATAGAATAAAATGAAAATTACACTTAAATTTTGACTTGACTGGCACTGGTGCCCGCTTGACAATGACATTGACTGACGTCACTAAGAAAGACATTGACAATTTTGTTTTTTTCTATACTTCTTGGCAACGACTGTAAATCTATCATTGTTTTTATTCTACACTGGAGCCATGGGAGCCAGCAAGATTTGTAAGAGTTAAGTTGACCCGGAATTAAGTTGAAGCATGAAAATAAGTAGGTAGGTAGGAACTCGAGTTGTAGGTAGATGGTTTATGTTCACATCATAACTCCACACTTCGTATTCTTAAACAACTGTATACCTAGGTATGTATGTACTTACATAATTTACTGCATTCATGAAACTGCAAATAAATTACAAAAAAGTACCTAGATATTTAAGTAGGTACCTAGTAGAGGCGACGACGATGCTAAACTTGCAGTTACTCGAGCGCTCTAGAAACCTATATCATTTCGAAGATTAGGTCATCTGTGAATAGGTGAAGGAGATCAAAAAATGTTAAATATGATGTTTACAAACCCGTTTATCGGTGGGGGGAGCGTCGACAGTATTTATTTCAAACATTTAAAAAAAAAATTATTACTTCTCTTCGTCGTTTGCAGATTATATATATATATTTTTTTTATTATAAGTATTCATTTATTTCGTACTCAATTAAGAGATACATAATTATTCATTTACAAAGCCTCAAATACAAAAACAAAATAAAATATCAAATACAATTAAAATTAAAATTAAAATAATAAAATTAAAATAGCTAAATTGAAATTAAATAAACATTAAAATTAAAATTGTCGAGCACGCTCTCGAGGCACTGGCGCATAGAGGTACCTATTTCCCGTTATCCTATAACTATTTGTGTGTCAATAAAAAAACATTGACCGCGCTCGAGAATGTGTTTGTTTTTGCAAATTCATAACTCCACGTTACGTTAGGTACGTCGCATTATAATCGGCAAATTTTCACACATACACAATACTAGTCAGCAATAGTCAGCGTGTAATAGTTTAATCTGACGCGCTTGAATATTTCAAGATATCGATTTTTTTGAACTACGGAATGGGGTGGCATTTGAAGAGTTGATAAATATGGTGTTGATACTTAACAGGGTATCAGATATCTCTTTAGTCTGACGCGCTCGAGTAACTGCAAAAATCAGACCTCTTCGGCTTCCCTACTATAGGTAGGGTAGGGTACCAACCAGTACCAAACAACCTAACGCGAGACAAAATGCAGATGCAATGAAAAATAAACGGGTACCTAATAAAACAATTATATTACCTATACTTACCGATTGTATATTATTTTAGATAGGGACTTTTGTCCCTACCGGTTTATATCACCCGGCAGGCAACTAATCACACAGCCACCTGAAAGTGGGAAGTGGTTACTGTCGCCTATGAACATTATTGAACATCAGTGATACCAATGCGTTGCCTGCTACACGGAACGGAATAAGGTAAGAAGGGATAATAAAAAGGAGGTCGGCTTCCGGATCTCTCATTCATCGAACAAAACGCATTTCTGATTTATACCGATATTCTGTGAGAGTTAATGAGTTGGTGTGGGTGCTACTTCCTCGGACGAACTAGCCCATTTTCTATATGCTCTACCACTCCAAGTGTTTCCGACATCGCGCCATCTATATCAGACGTTTGGATAAAAAGTACCCTAGGTGTTAATGCAAGGTACCTAAATACCAAATATCATAAATATTGGCCCAGCCATTTGAGTGTGAAGAATGTTTAGTGAAAGTTTTATGTCATAGGGCGGCGATGATGTACATACAGCGACTCCTGGGGTGGGGCCATCGAATCAAGAAACGTAATCTCGAAGATAATAATTCATACGACTTTATGTTCTAGCCGCTACTTCCTAGTCTAGTAAGAATCTAATAAGCCCCGGATCCAAAATGTATTAAGTGGAGAGTTGGAGAGTTGTAATCAGCTAACAAAATAGTGTACTTGTGATAATAAAAATATTACATTGACTACGACACAATATCGATTTATCAGAGCCACGATAGAATCTCGTAATGGAGAGAGAGGATAGGTAGGATATACTTGGCAAAAAGTTATACCTACTTAGTAACAAAGAATTTTGCAAATTGCACATTTTTCTGCGAGTCCTTTTCTGAATATAGGTAGAATCTACTTTCATCGAGTAAAATTAGTTGCGATGTTTTCACGCGATTTCTCATTTGTATTTACAGGGCAGGTCCGCTTCGTGGTCTGTGAGTAATGTTAATAGGTCTCAGTATGATTAATATGAGTGGAGGTACCGATGGACAGCCGACGGGGCACTCTATGAATGGTAATGCTCCCCGTTACTGCTACTAAATTTAAATTCTATCTCTGCCTTGCGAGGCCAGTGAAAATGTGGAAGTCCTTGCCGACGGTCCACCAATTAGATTTAGCATCAAAATGAGCGTTCTAACTCGCTTAAAGTTTAACAAAGTTTCGGTTGATGTGTGGAAAGTTGGTGTTGCTCTCACAGTGAGGCTGATGTTTGTGACTGGAAAACGGAGTTGGAATGATTTTGTGGTTGTTTATTATTTGTTCAGGTTGGTTTGAGGTTCCTTATATTGCACAATGATATACGGTCGATATACGGTTTTGAGTTCATGATTTACGTTTTCTGACCTAAAGCGGTATTTCAAGTAGGTACTTAAGAAATAATTTTTATGTGTGTTCTTATAGTGTTAGACAATATGCCAAGTTTGTTACTTTCCTAATATGTTTGTGTAGGCGGATGGAGTGTCCACCTATCCCTATTTTCATGATATTCCATCTGAACGTTTTATTTGTTAGCTGACTGCTGAGGTCCAAGAAGTTCACTGCTTTTAGGCTTTGTTTACAGTCCTTGGGATTACAATCCCAAAGAGTGTAAACATGTATGTAGAGATAGGTAAGTACTAAGTAGGTACATAATATGTGTTACGTACGTGTTATACCTGTAGCCCGTCTCAATTTAGATAATAATAAATATAAACAATTTACGTAGTGTGTTTGCGTGCTTTTTATTGAATTTCTGCATAGGTACTTACTAAAAAAGAGCCATAATTTTTTTTAAAACAAAAATAGCCTTTGGAAATCGCATTTAAATTGATGGCACAAATCTACTTTCTCATTCAAAGTGTTATGTGTCATGCGTGGTTTATACAAACTTTCATTCATTGTCAGCACGAAGATAACAATCTTATATCCTTCATCTATATTTGAGGACAACCGTCGGTTCCGATTTAAGTAGCTTATCGTTCCTGGAAATGATCAGAATTTCTGATTAGACAATGTCTCTGTAGGCGTTGGCTACTATTGTTACGTTACGTTCAATTTCATTAATATGAAAATTAAAGCTACAGAATAGAACGTTCCTTTTCCGATTTTTTCGGTTTATTGTAGACCTACTATGAGACAGAACGTAGAACGTAAAAAAGGCAGAAAAAGGATGTCAAAATGGATAGAATGTTGGCGTGCTGAATGGGTAAAAAAAAAATACAGGTATCTTCTATAATTGGGTAACCTACTTAAAATGCGACAATGTTTTTTTGGTATGGCTTCTGAATTCTTAGTTAATATATACAGGCAATATTATTATGCTCATGAAATGATGCTGGCCAGCTTTTGAATATTTTACGTAAGGTCAGTTGGGGTAAGGCCGCTACCAAGGCAAGACTACCAGTACCTGATAACTCGAGAAGTACACCTTCCTATTCTATTTTGATACACCTACTAGGTATAAATTTAAAACACAGAAGTCGCTACTGCCACAAATATGACCACTACATCGAAAATAAAAACGGACATTTGAAAAGTTAAGAATGCTAGGTGTAAGCTAGTTTTATTTTTGTAGTTTTTTGTGAAAAAGAACATTCCTATCGAGTTGTCACGGACACAAGTAGCATCATAAAGATATAGGCTTTGAAATAATGTAACCCGTTAAACGTAAAATAAAGAGGTTTCTATAATATTTTACTCTGAAAATACATAACCCGAAAAGATCAAGTGGGGTAAAACTACCAGTGAGCCCGGAGTAAGTATAAAACATGCTAAATTTGCTGTATATCAGGAGTAATATTTTTTTTTCCAATGAATACTACTGAGAAGTGTTGAACACAATTATTTTAATATGGCAGGTTAGTATATGATACCTTGTCTGGTTTCCGGACTGGGTTTTGTAAATCATATGTTGGACTTGCCCTGTTTTTTTATTTACTTAAATTACTACAAAACTAAAAGGTTTTTCTGTTGTACCTACGATTCAAAATATTCGTTTTCCTTTTATGAGGGTGCCTATTTTTGAAAAAAATGTGTAAAGTGAACATTTAAACTAAAAAAAACTAACCGATTGGCAGGGCAAGACTACTAGTTTACAGGTTTTAAATTTTCCTCATTACTACTGTTTTTAATGAATTTTGTAGCAAAAACTTCATAGTATTTTAAAGCTTAATTTATATTCTAGATCCCTGTATATTTAATTTAACTCTAGGTCAAACAATTTTTGCATAAAACCCGATTTAGTAAATTCACAATAAAATTAGTCTATCTTACCCCACCTGACCTTATATGTATTTTAAGTTTTCCCCTAAATACATTAATTCGTAGCTTAATTTTTACATCTGTTTATATTAAACCCATGATAAGCCATCTGATAAGCTAATAAATTGTTTTCGTGTACAGCAATAAGGACGTCGGCATCGCCCATAAAATGGGACGCGCCAATCCCTTATGACCCTGTATGGCTGGCCAGTGTTCAAGAGTACGCGCCAGTACCACCTATCAATGAGACCAGACTATGGTGGGTCACCCCGGCAGATGTGGAGTTCAGACTCTTTACTAGGTAATGTGTAATAAATCGTTTTTTTTTAGTTTGTTTCACTGTTTTACAAAAACACCCCCTTCCCTTTTCTTATAAACTATCCTGAATCGTGAACACCTCATCAACATATTTTATTCAACTCATAATCATCCTCTGAGGAGCTCGATGGCGTCGCTGTGTGTCTATATGAACACGCAAATCAAGCGACGTCGACCCTAGCCAGTGTTTGGATGGGTTTCGTTCTCTCGAGCTTTTCCGTGTTTCGGAGGGCACGTTAAGCAGTCAGTCCCGGCTGTTATTGGTAGATGACAGTCGTTAAGCCATGTCGGTTGCCTTCAGGCGGCTTGAAATCACCGGCCCCTGCCAATCCGCATTGGAGCAGCGTGGCAGAGTACGCTCTAATCCCCTTCGATTGAAGGGAGACCCGTATCCCTGCAGTGGGATGATTATGGGTTGATATGATGATGATGAATCATCCTCTACTTGTAATTTCCACTGTAAATTGAAAAAACTTAGCGACAGATTTAAGATTTTTTTTTCATTAAAGCCCCAATTATAATTTGTTTCATAGATAGCTGTCTCTAATACAGGGATAATCCATTCGACTACCAAGTACTCGGCGTCAACGATTCCGCACAACTTCAAAAGTCCCACTTTGATTTTAACAAAAAAGTTAAAGTGCTCTGTCATGGCTGGCTCAACCATGGTTACAGTCCGATGCCGGAATCAATAAAAGAAGGTACGTAGCTATCAACAAAAATATATCTAATTACAAGCAAACGAGTGACCTGAAGTGGATAGTGGTTACCACCAACCGTTACATCCAGGGCGCAACCAATGCCCGCTACAAAGAAGTTGGGGAAAAGGGAGAAAGGGCTAGTCAATAACATTGTCTTTCTGGATCTCCCGCTTACCGAAAGATACTCATTGCTGTTTCACACCGATACCGAGATTATTGTACTACCCTGGTCGTGTTAGCACATAAACGCTCTACCAAAAACAAAATGAAAGTAAAAGTTCGTGATGATGTAGTTGAGTATGTTGGACATTTGTTACAAAAAAGGCTCAACGGATTTGCTTGGAATTTGTTTTACATGGAGTTTATAAACTGGATTAACACGTATGAAACATTTTATCCCGGAAAATAAAACATTTCCACAGGCACGTTTTTTAAGATCAATAGCAAAAAATTAACCTTAATAATTAAAATCCCGCGCACACGCTTTTATCTACTTATAATAACCCTCGATACTAACATTATTAAAGATTTCGATTTTTGAAACAGATAAACTCAAAACCTATCAACTACTGCACCTATTTCAAAAATACTTTCACCATAACATCTTGAGTAATATAAGCATAAGTTTGTAGTAGCTTGCAAAATGACATTTTACAAATTATTAACGAGAAAAATATACAGCTTATTGTCGAACTAAGTTTTATGTCCGCTCGTGCTACTCACTGTATCATATGTTTAATATCCTATAATAAATTGATTGATAGATTTGGTTATGTTGTATTTTTAAAGCATATAAAAAATTTAATACTTTTTTACTTTGTTTGGTTACTATTAGTATTGAAGCTTTGTAAACTAACAATGTTTATTGTTTTCAGCCTACCTCAATGTTAGCGATTTAAATATAATAGTAGTAGATTGGGGTAAAGCTGCAAATGTTAACTATATATTAGCTAGTTACAATGTGGCTATGGTGGGACGTGTTTTAACTGATTTTGTCAATTATATCATACATCAGGGTGTCTCTCCGAATGATATACATTTGATAGGCCACAGTCTTGGAGCTCACGTTGTAGGGATAGCTGGAGCGTATGTTAAGAAAGGACCACTTGACACTATAACTGGTAAGTAGACTATATTATTTATTTAAAGTGTTTGTTAAAAAAAAAACAAAGTCTTGACTGATTTAACTATATATCAACGCACAGCCCAAACCGCTGGGTCTAGTGATTCCAAATTTGGAATGTAGGCTCCTTACGACGTCTAGGGGTGTACTAAGAAAGGATTCAAAATTCCCACGGAAAATCGAGATATACGCAAACGAAGTTGCGAGTATTTTACTAGTACATAATAAATTTCTAGGATTAACTCACTATTGTATAGTATAGATAGGCGATTAATATTATACAATCGACATTTCTGGAAAATAAACTTTGTAGGTAGGTACTCACATTGATGGCGGGACATGCAGTAATGCATTTTCCTGACTTTAAACAAAAAAAAAAAAAAAGGTACTCACACAAGTGGCGGGACATGCAGTAATGCATTTTCCTGACTTTAAACAAAAAAAAAAAAGGTACTCACATTGATTTTCACAATACGAAAATTAAAAAGCTATACTTCTCGTACATTATATAATCACAAACTACTTACATATAAGTGTTTGCTTTTACGCAGACACAATATGACAATGGCTTTTTATGTTATGAAAATATCCTTTTACACAAAGAATAGCTTAAGGATATTGGTTAATCTAAATTAGGTGTAAGTGTAACGCTACTACATAATGAAATAAACACCAAAGTGAATTTATTTTTTATGACTTGTCCCCTACCAAGAGCTTTAAGTATTCCCGAGGGATACAGTTTAGAAAAGAATTTAGATGACGATTTTGTTCTATTTTTTCCGACATGCATACTAAGTATATTTTTGTCTCACGACTATGTAAATTGTAAAATATTCCTACCAAGTCCTCCACAATGATAGCATCACACAATTTTGTAAAATAGGCATGCTTCTTCCGTGAATGGAAAAGTTGACCACAAAAATGGTTAAACATGTACTATGAATTCTTTAACGCCACTTTTGTGGTTGTTAAGTATTATTAAATTGTAAGTGTCGTTGCCTGTCATGTAGAAAGGTTGTTAAAATGCAAAATGTAAAGTGTAGCCGTGGAGCAGCGGCCTCGTTATAAAGGTTGTGGGCATTTGCGAGTCAACCGTCTATAAAATTGGTACTTTCTCTACAATATCATACATCTACAACGAAAATATGCTCACTTTAAAACAGAAATCTATACATATATAATAATGATACAAGTATATGATTATAATGTAGTTGAGTCTCAAGGCTAGGTTGATACTCATTTCCTGCGGGCCTAACATGCTTACACTCGAGATAGTTTCTCGCACGCGACAAAGCTTCTTCGCCAATAGCAATGCCTGTTTTGTCTACTGTAGACATAACCGAGATACGCTATTGGCAGAGCGGAGCGAGAAAATTTTGTCGCGTTTGTCATGTTAGCCCGGCTGAAGAAAAATTACGAGAAAAAATATTTCCATAAAGAAACAAAAAATAATTAACTTGAATACTTTCTATGATCCTGTTAGCTGGAACTATTTGAAAAACAATTAAGGTGACAAATTTCTTGTAGAATATTTATAACATAAACATACATATATTAATAAGTAATACCTACAACAATAAAAGATATGGGTCACAATTTTTTTTTTATATTATTCTTGGATTTTTAGGGTTAGATCCTGCATTACCCCTGTTCACATTAGGGAATAAGGACGCAAGACTGGACAAGCACGATGCGAGACATGTCGAAGTGATCCATACTTGTGGTGGTTACCTAGGCTTCGCGTCACCCCTGGGTCATATCGACTTCTACCCAAATGGCGGAACGAGACAACCCGGATGTGGCTACGATATTAGAGGTTACCCGTTTTAATTTTTTACGAAAATAAATATGATATGCATCCCCCAAACGTTAAGTAGGTATCTAAGTTATTATACAAATTTTTATACTTTTATTTTGGTCTCCATGTTAATATGTTATGTTTTTATTATTTTGTGAATCGCGCTATGGTTTCGTTTTTTGGTATGATACATAATGTAAATTAACATGCAGTATTAAACGTCTTCCGTTCCGGGAAACATGTGTGATCATTTTATAAAACAACCTAAGTATAAATTAAAAAATAATTGTAATTACAGGTTTCTGTGCCCACAATCGAGCACACATATTCTTCGCCGAGTCCATCGTGTCTGAATCTGTCAACGGTACACCTTTCATAGCAGTCCGGTGTCAGAGCTATGACGATATTTACTACTACGGTTCGTGCGAAGGCACTGGGGAGACTTTGATCATGGGTGGCTTGAACATACATTACGGGTAAGATATATGTACCTATCACACACACATTGAACAGTCAAGTAACGAAATATTATTTAATAGAAGAAAGCAAGTTTAGTAGATAACGATCCTAACCAAAATTTCACTAGTTTGAAATCATATCAAGCTTTTCCGTGCTTTGGATAGTATGCTCAGTAACTTTCAGCTGTTGGTTGGTTGGTACACTGACCTATATGTACTAAATAAATTGTACGCAATTTATACGTCGACACAAGTCAACCTCGCAAAGTAAGCCTGCTCGTGTTGTGTGTAATAAATATTTGACAGAGTCTATGAATGTCCCTCGGCTAATAAGTGTGATAGTAGTTTTAGTGAATTATTGTAAAAAATAATCTAATCCTACTTCCTATCCTATCTTACTAATATTATAAAGGCGAAAGTTGTGTGTATGTTTGTTACTTCTTCACGCTCAAACGGCGGGGCCAATTTTTATGATATTAAAATTTGGTACCTATGTGGTACCTTTTTTTTATTATCGTCAGAAAAATGCTTTGCAGCAGCCCCACCGCCCGGGAAGTATGCGGTGGGGACTGAGGGACTAACCAATAAAAAACTGACGGGATGCCACTCGCCCCGTAGTGACGGGGCCACGGGTACTGTGATACATCCGCGACCCCGCCGCCAGGGTCGTCCGACCAAAGTTAAACTGGCCGGACCCGCTCTCCCCAGAACACCCCTGCAGCAGCACCAAGGACCGTCTCGGCTGGGCAAGGGTCCCCTCCATCTTTGCGGTCGCATCGATGTGCGACCGCTGGCCCGGCTCTGCGAGCCGCCGGCCCCTCTCTTTTAATTTTTTAACGAGGTTTTATTCCTCCACCGCCCCTCCCGCGCCACTCCCGAGTGCCACAGCGTCCACTACATACTCAGTGGAAAATGTGACACTTTGCGCCACCGCGCACTCCCTCTTCCGGGGTGGCCACATTCGCACATGTGACCCAACCCTTAACGCCCCCCGCAGTGTCTGGGTTGGGGTTATGTGATACCTTGGATTAACACATAGGGTACTTTTTATCATAGCTTTTTATCGTCTTATCGATCCCGAAAAGTATGCGATTCTCGTAGGATTTGGTCACAATTTGGTCAAAAGTCTTATAGATGGCGGTGCTGTGCATAAATAAAGTTGCGCGGGTTTCTCTATTAATTTAAAAAATATAACTTTACTAAATTAATATTTTTGTTCGAGTTTTACTAAAATTCTCTTCGAACGTTTTATTTCAAAAGGGTGTAACAAAAGAATTAATTTTAAGTATTCATGAACATGGTTAACTTTCGTCGCTATGTTTAATTAAACAAAGAACTCTCGTTTGTAAAGCAGTAACAACATTAGCTTAAATCTTAGAGATCAGCGTCTATTGTTTTGTTTCAGAAAAGACGGGATTTACTACCTGAAAACGAATGCGGACAAACCTTACGCCATCGGGGACGCGGCGTGAACAACGATAAAATAAATATTCAAACTTTGACTGTAAATTAAAATTTCAGTGTAATTATGAGTTGCTCCTTTTTTCTTTGCGAATTCATTGAATACGTTTTGTTTGTGTTTTGTCGTTGTACTGTAAGAATATTTAATCTCGTTGTGAATTATTGATTTAAAATATCTTTAATTTTTAAGTTAAAAAGTGTTGAAAGCATGCTTTTATTAGCTAAATATATATTTTTTTTTTAATTCAGATAGAGTACAGTACCCACTAATATAAGTAGAAAATGACTAATTTATTTATAAAAATTTTAAGCATACCTACTTACTAAACATTTTATGAATAAAAAAATACTTTTTAATACCTACATTTATTTCTATATTTTGTATTGCAATACTTAGACATAAAATGTAGAAGCTGAATAATTTCGGATCTTTGCTGACAAAGGTCCGATGGCACTTGGAGGATCCTTAAAAACCTAGAGGTAGAAGATCTGTTGGCCGACCACAACATTATGGGGGTGGCCAAAGGCCCCAGACTCTGATGGCTGGGCCACGTGGAGACAATGGGGGAAGATCGTGGGGCTAAGAAAGCGTATGTGGGAAAACCCATTAGCCGTAGACCAGTAGTAGGCCGCCCTAGATACCGCTGGAGCGACGCAGTGGAATCCGATCTCTGCGAACTTCAAGCTGGACTGGCGAAGCATGGCTCAAGATCGGAAGAAATGGCGTTCTCTTGTGTCGGAGACCAAGACTGACTTTGGGTCGCTGAGCCGTCGGAGTAAGTAAGTAAGAATAATTTCGTGATTTATTACCGATAAGAAAAAATTACAGTAAGGATAAAATGTTACTAATACTTTTGTAATGTATGTGAGTAGAAGGGATGAACGTACAGTTTCTTTATCATAGAAACCAGAAAAAGCTTACAGTTTCTTTTCACAGTCCTTTTGAGGTTTTGACAGTTTTTAACTGAAAAATTAATGTTATTAGAAATTGTATAAAATTGCAACTCTGATGTTATGTTAATGATGTTACCACTTTCCACGTGACCCGATTGTCCTAATTAATATGACCGAGTTTAGCTGCCGTATGTCATAAAAAATATTAAATTACAAGATATCTTTTTGTCCTGTCGTATGAAATAAAAACATAGGCCAACTAAAACTTATCCGCTAGTACAACAGGCTCTAAAACTAAAGCATGCCTTAATTAGTAAGTTGGAGCGTCAGCTTGTAGCATGCTTGTAATGTAACCATGGCTTCACGCTACACACGAAGATTACCCAATATTTGTGTACATAGTTTCAAGCTTGGATGACACGGAAAGCCATTAACCTCTTTCCCCTTTCAAATATCACACGGTCAAGGACGGAGTAAGGACGGCTTGTAAGGGTATCGGTTATCATGCGAACGACAAAGCCTTTTGACCTTCAATCGATAATACTATAATATTTATTCTTAATTATCCCTGAACCAGCCCTGAACAGCATAATGATAGATTCTACTGTGTGTTTCTCCTTTTGATTTTGTGTTACGTTCAATCAGAAGTGAAATTCAGTTTAAACAATAAAATTTATACACAAACACTGTCTTTTTAGTCAAATAAGTAAATGTGATTGCAATACAAATAACTTATGCATCCAAGAGGTTTGCCAACCGTTTGGTAGTTAGTGTAGGAACGTGGAATTTGTATTCCCGATGGGGATGTCGGGACACCGTTGGAATATTAACCTGTCTGTGGAGAAATAATGTGGAATAAACCGCTGCAATAGTACGTGCATGAAGGGTGCATCGTCATATAAAACTTTGAACCAGATTAACCTTTTGAGCTATGAGAATGATATTCCAGTCTGTATGGCTTTGACAGTCGTTAATTATTCAATTGGAAGATTTTTGGTATAATGATTTCAGAAAGATAATAGAATACAAAAATCAGGAGATTTGTTATTAAAGTTATTTTGTTTTACATGTTTTGAGAAAATAAATAAATAATTGATTCTATCATCATGACAGTCATGTCGGTTTCCGATGTCTGTGGGTCACATTCATAGACATAATCGTCTGTTGTACATAAAAAATAGATGAATGAATGATTGAATTAAGAAGTCCGTCTTCCCCTGCACTAGTCCGTCGAGAGCGTCGATACTAACAAAGCTCAATAAAGGCGTACCCTTCGGCCTTCCATGGAACAGTTGAAAACATCGTGCTAAATATCACCGCAAATGTCTTGAATGAGTTGTGGTGTCCTTCCAAAAGCACCATCTATATTCCGTAGTGTGTCTACAATACTTTTGATTATTTACAAGCCATTAAACAATAAGGTCTACATAACTTATACATTAGCCTCTTTGGCCAAATTTATCACGAAATAGAGTCAGAAAATCACTTTTCCTTGTTCTATAAATTAGGTATTCTTAAAAAGTAAAAAAAATATGTCCACTTTTCCGCAGTTACGTAAAATTATGGCTTTGTCGTTTACCATCTCTTTCATTTCACTTTATTTTCTTCCAATGGTAATGCAATAGTGTTGTTGTTTCCTTAAACAGGCTATAACGTTCAGTAGTGCTCACAATATTTTATTACGCTTATTCAACAACGAGACATTCATTTGCAGCTCATAACTATATACGATAGAATTATACTCATAGTATTTTACTAGTACTAGAAGGAATATTACTGTAAATACTTACCTATCTAAGGGCCGATTGTTTGATCAGTATACTAATGGTTAAAATTCGTAGCAATTTTTAACAAATTGTTAGTTTTTTCAATTTTAACCATTAGTATACTTAACTACTGATCAAACAATACCCCCGACAAGGAGGTTTACTCTTAAAAAGAAAATCCGCTCGATTATCATTGGATAGATTTATTAGGTACGTGTTAACATACTACATACAAGATAGATACATAACAAGAGCAGTAAGCTAAGTTCGTAGAAGAGCAGTAAGTTAGAGAGTTAGAGCGAAATTTACACATAAACATCCTACCTTAGATTTTTTGTGCATTTATGACTTTGCGCTAAATATGAAAGTATTGGGGTTGATATAAGCAAATACTATAGAAGACTAATACGCACAGCTCTTGACGTTTCTCATACAATGACTGGGCAACCTCCGTTCACCTCATGCCGCTAGGGGCGCTGTAACATTTTGCATACAAAAAACCTCCGTTCACCTCATGCCGCTAGGGGCGCTATAACATTTTGCATACAAAACGCACAAAAGTTTTGAAATCGTTCACCTCATGCCGTAGGGGCGCTAGTGTCGCGTCTTGCCCGAATTCTTCCGAAACTGTGGGTATTAGTCTTCTATAGTATTTGATATAAGTAAGTAAGTGAGTACATACAGATCCAATATTCTAATGTAATTTTACAATCTAATAATTACTTACTTAAAAACCAGAAGGGATTTCGTAACAATTTGATTTTAAGTAATTACGATCACTAGGGGATGTGCCTCCACCTTTCACAGAACCGCAGCCAAATAACAATTCCCTATTGACTGTTAAATATTGAAGATACCAATTTACCCTAATGGAGATTTCATTTTATTTGAAAATGTTAAGGCCATCTTTTTTCAAATATGCAAAGTAAAAACGAATATTAAAATTATACTTTACTAGCTTTTTTGCCCGCGACTTCGTCCGCGTGAAGTTCCGGGCCCGTTCCCGTGGGAACCACATTGGATTTCGGGAAAAGTTATAGCCTATGTCACTCCCTGATAATGTAGCTTTCTACTGGTGAAAGAATTTTTGAAATCGGTCCAGTAGTTTCGGAGCCTATTCAATTCAAACAAACAAACCAACAAACAAACAATCAAATCTCTCTTCTTTATAATATTAGTATACATTGATCAAACTTTATGTTATTAAAGTTACCACTATCCGAATTTTCCTCCAGCCAGTCCACTTAGTGCATAAATGGGCGACACAGTACAATATACTAAGTATAGTTTCGAGACATTTATTCGCTAACAGATGTACTACAAGAGATGCATAGTCATAGCGAGAGCCACTCGAATGTCGCGTCGTGAAAATTGCGGAGAAACAACTATCTGGTCCATTAAATAAATTGCTCCCTTTTGAGAACGTCCGTCGAGAGCATATGGCAAGTTGTTTTCGACGTGGAATATGAGGTGGCGAAGAATTCTGACGTCTTTCTATCTGTTTTCTACGTTTTTGTTCTGGTGTAATTTATAAAGTGCGACAATAAAAAATGCAGCTTTATTATATTGTTGAGAATTTGATAGCTGTATTCGAAAATTTTCTTTGAACACAGATTATTTGGGCAGTCAGTACAGCAGGTAGCTAATTGTGTTATTTCTGGAATCTTCATCATTCCACTAACCGAATATGGGTTCTGCTGGCGGTTGTATTTAAAAGCCATTCGATTGATGCCTGGTAAATGATTTAGTTTGACCTTCTCGTCTGTAGACAACAGGGATCAATTTCTCGAGTTTCTTTCTGAATCACCCAATCAAAAACTGTATACGGAAGCTAAACAACAAAAGTTTAACACACGCACAACGACAACATCGATAGTTCGATACTCCCAACATATACCTAGGTATGTATAATAGAAATATGTTACGTATTCTCGTCCTAACTATAAGCCGATTGAACGTGTTTCTAACACGCTGAATCGGTTTAATTCAACCATCTTGCATACATGCTTGTAGACCACGTAGGTATTTAGTATAGCGCACCGTAAAATAATTATCTTCCGGTGCGCTCGCTTCTAGTAAAATGGACGGGTATTAACCAAATATTGACGGATTGCGCCACTTCGAAGCGTCCAACACATGTTGCTAAAGAGATGAGAGCAATCAATATGGAGTAAAAGGACAATGGTTACGTCATCTAAAGGTAGTCATCACATTTGTTAAAGGAGGATCAGCTTTAAACGGTGTGTGGAGCTGGATGGCGAAGTAATTATGTGTTTTAACTGGTCAGGAAAGTTAAGCAAATGTACTATCACACTATTTGGATGCGTTTAAAAATTGCAAGCTAAGGTGTTACATCTTAATCTGTCGGCTTCCATTGCTGTCGATAAGATGAACTTTTGTTAAGCCAAGTTGCTGATTTTTGTATTCCCGTTTAGCAAAAATCGTGTCAAGCTGTAGTTAGAGACAATTTTAAATTCTGTGCTAAACGTTCTGACCTTCACTAGTTATACAAGCTCTGGGAATAAGGGACTTCAAGCACGAAACGAAAACTACTCCGCTTAGGAACCACACCGTCTAAGTTATTTAAAATTATAAAATAAACACTGAGCAAACTTTCCGCAGATAGTAAGTAAGTAGTAAAGGTAAGGTCGTTTAGAGCATGTGTTTTCTGCAATTTTATTATTCATTATCATCGACAATCACATTACAGGATACCTTCATCTATAGTTGCCTCCAATCTAAGTGGTTTTGTAGCATACTCCACCTAGCGAGGTAGAAAACTACGACGAAGACCTCCAGGACAGAAGGAGGTTTTCGCCGTCACTTGACATGGAAGAGCAGCAGAGTTTTTTTTCTATAAAAAACATGACAAAATCTTAACAATGTAAGTTAATAATAAAAACATTATTCTCTGTTAAAGTACGACACATGTTATCCGCAGAACAAGTATACAAACGACACTTATATTAGTTTCAGTAGTGTGCACTCATCGGCTGCGAACCGAACAAAACAAACAACAACTTAAAGCACTCGTCCCGAGCAAGACGTGCGACATCCATGCAATATAATATATTTTTGTTTTAAAACATTCTTATAGAATACAAGTACAAACAGCTTTGTTGCACATTTATTAATTCTTGTTTATAAGTTATGTGTAATGTGTTAATAAACATAACATTTTTAAGAGGGCATTTTAGATACCATTGTTTTTACAGTCAACTACGTAAACTACTAGAAATATAATAGTATTATATTTAAATATTATAATATCAGAATTAAAATTTAGTTATTTTATAATTAATATGTAATATTATATATGTTACCTAGGCATTGAGGTCCTTGGTGTCTGTTCAAATCATCTGTCCCATTATCTAATTGTTACTAGGAAAGATTAATCAATCATTAACCGAATCTCGAATCATCCATCAAGTGTAAATTTTTAACAAGCACTCGGCTGAAACACCTCTAAAACCAGGAAATGACGAAGTACAAAGTGAAGTTTTATTAAATTCTCTTAAGAAATTATTCAAATCATCCAATTTTGCATGCGATAAGTATAATACTAAGAAGCGAGTTCATTTCAAACTTCAAGCGCGCAACACCCACAGTTTGCTAAGCGCTTGAACATGTTAAAAGCCACTAACTTTGTTACCCTTTCTCTTTGGATAATTACATGTGGTTTTGCTCTTAGGCATAAACTCATTTTAAGTTAGATAGAAAGTATGATTTATCTATATATTGAAGAACTTCTTTAATCGATATTAAATTGCCGAACTTATCAAGGTCAAAATTTAATCTATTTTAACTAAAACAAAATAGAAATTCCATCGCTTAACATTATAAGTCTTACGACTTTATCTACATGGCATACATTTTTTTACAGTTTATGTCGAGCTAATGTTTAAGTATTTCGTCCTAGTCACTATAAAATGTTTCATTTCTAATATTCCGTGGAAGACTGGCGCGTGATGATGGCTTGGCTGTAAAAAAGTAATATTGGCTAGGTGAGCTCGCTCGTAAAAAGCATCGTAGAAATACGTGGACATTATAAAAATATAACGATCAAAGGAGTTTAAGGCTGAGCAGGCAATTGTGCCAAATGTTTTATTCCGTATCTGGATTCTGGCAAGATAGCAACTGAATAATCTTTTAACCTGTTTTGATGTTGGATAATACGGATTTTGAGATATATAAGGGATTTTGGTATGAGTGCTTCTTCATTTCGTGTGTTTTCCTCAATTGGTGTTATTGAGGACACTTGCCTTTTGTAACATAGAGTGTCAATATATAAGAATTGTAAATGTTCCCGAATTTTGTTAGCTGTTGACAATATTGGTCCAACAGGAAATGGTGATAATGATGTCAAGAAGACTTCTCACTTGCTTCTTGTTTCAAGAGCTAGTTTTTCTCAGACA
This sequence comes from Endotricha flammealis, assembly GCA_905163395.2. Classification (NCBI taxonomy): domain Eukaryota; kingdom Metazoa; phylum Arthropoda; class Insecta; order Lepidoptera; family Pyralidae; genus Endotricha; species Endotricha flammealis. Next base: position 6,196,796 of record LR990853.1, read on the forward strand.
CGATTTGGTTCCAAATAATGTTTGAACTACAAACTAGAATATTATAGTTTCCTAATAGTTATTATGTCATTCCTAAAAATATACGGACTAATTTAGATATTCGCTCTCAGACTCAGATAACAACGAAATGTTGCCATATAATGTGCTTACTTACGGAATTGTCGGACCTTTTGTGAGTAAACATTATTATTGAATTTTAAAGTTTTAACAGGTTGAACAAAGCGGCAGGGTACAAAATAGCAGAAGGTAAAAACCACCTCTCATTGTAAATTTAACACATTAGGGATTTTCGCAGGCTTCTCGGTTTCCCACCGGCTTACCAACAACGTTGCCTGACCCCCATACTTTTAAAACATGCATTATGAACTTCAACAACAGCTTATGCTATGTCGGAAACAAAAATTACCTGGCCGACTTACTTTCCAGTCTTGAATTTTATATAAATTTTAATTATAATCTTTGACGACACTGAATTATGGTAATGAAATTTTTTATAAGTCTTCTTATTTTCGTAATATGTATGCTTCTTTTTTTTTTGTAAAATCGGGTCTGCTGGTTTCAGTGTTTTCTGACCTCCTAGTCTAGTCTCTGAGCCATTATCGACTTTTAACAGGAAGAATGGTGGAAATAGGGAGAAAGGGTATAGGTATGGAGTTGGGCTTCCAGATCTATCATTCACCGAAAGAAATACACTTCTGCACTGGCAGGACATGAACGTCCTCCTTGCCAGTGTTCAAGGCGGATGCCATTTACCAAGCACTGGCTAATAATAATAAAGAAATCTGTTTGCGGAAACATACGGTGGCATGCCTACGCTCACTTATGCTTTCATGCCACCTGATGACACTTGGGTCGACTGTGATAAATCAAAGAGGTTAGGTTAGTTTATCATCTCGAGATTTATAAACCCATACAAATAGAATCTTTTGAGCATGTATTTGTATGGGTTTGATGGCTTGGTCGCTGCGCATTTATAGCACATTTATAATTACCTGATCCCCGCCACATCATGTTTTCGAGGTGAAGTTGATATGAATTTGATTACAAAGAGCAACTCTTAATTAACTTAAGCCTTGCTAATGCGTTCTATTAAGAGGGCAAATACTTAAGTAATACATATCAGAAAAGCAATCAATCGCATCAAACCCAGGCTTGGGGTAACTTTGATTCATTTAGACCTAATCCCGGTGCCCGCTCCCAACTATCTCATTAGCCGGCCAATTTGTTCTGGGATCTCGCAAAGACTTTAATCTTGTGGCTTGGCGAGTTGTCGCTTCCATTGAAAGATTGTGCAGAAATTATATTTTTTGTTGTCAGAAGCATTGGTACTAATTGCATTATTAAATTTAATTATCTACTTCAATTATAAAGTTATAAAATAACTTGATTAAATAATATCAATATTTTTCAGCAGATGCTAGAATATTTTGTATGTATAAAGCCGAATTTCTTGGAGCTAGAGTGCTGAAATATTGCACCCTATATAGACAAAACGAATTATTGTTTTCTAATGCACTATGCCTGTGGCATACATATACTTACGGATCGGAAATAATGGCACAGCTGATTGGTAACATCGAGATAATATAGATGAAAATTCGGGAAAAAACCGTTCAGAATTTTCTCACAAATACACTATTACTTCTAAGTAAATCGATTCGAATGAAATACTCTATCAGCACAAGCTGAAGTCGAACATGTGTAATGATTGCTTGGGGTCGGCTTTGTTGTTTGAGAAATACTGCCGAACCGCACTTGCAGGCCTAAATATGTGTGCAACATTGAATATCCATTCTATCGCAGCAATTAATATTCTTCTATAAAATCAATCTCAACTGTTCATTCAACTGAACTTTATGAACACGAGTTTAGTTATCTATAAACGTAAACGTTCAGGCCTAACAATGTGTTTTCACGCTAACTGAAACGTAATCGCATAATTGAGCACAGATTCATAACCATTTTCCCAAATAAATTACTGAATGTTATTTTCTTACTAAAATTTATTTATTACCAATTTTGTTACCCATAACTCAATTTACACCCGGTCGTTATCCCTAGGATAATGCGAAAATAATTTTATTTTCATTTGCCTTTTGCTTCTGATTAAATATTAATGAAGCTTGCATAACTAATTCAATGTTTTGTGTCGATTTTCGAATGAGGTCGCGAAATATTGTATGACAAATTACTATTCACTATCCTTTTATAAAATGAAAATGATTAAACCAAATAGTAGAGATTGTCATAAGCAGGGACCCTCGGGCCCTCACTTACAAATCTATAAGTTTCTGCTTCATGGAGTACAAATCACGAAAGAATGGTCGAAAGCTGTCAAAAATTGTCATACGATAGGTATCTACAGTGCCCGATTGTAGTATGTAATATAAAATCTCTGTGCGGTGGTACATAATAATATTGGACTTGGGCAATTATCGCATTTTTGAATATGATGAACTGCGATGATTACCAAAGTGCAATAAGTATATGTACTTATAAACTGTTAGTCAGTAAGTTATTCAAACATATTTAAGAATACTTGTACCGTAGTCTTTTTAACATCACTCAAAGTACAGAGGGTGTAGTGAGTGGAAGCCCTCTCGATGTCGTGTCGAGTATCTAAAGGAGAGGGTGGCAAAACGTTCTTGTGCTCCTGAGATAGCAAGCAACGGCACTATTCAAAGCCAACGAAATGCGAAATGTTGGAAAAATTTTCAACATTTTCCATTCATTACAGTATTTTTTTTTATTGAAAACTGCAGCCGTATTCACTAAGCATCATTTGATAACTCGAAAGCGAAGAGATGCCAAAATTGCATGAAATTTTGGCATCTCACCGCGGATTTCGCTTTCGAGTTAACAAATGATGCTTAGAGAATACGGCTGCTCGTATTGCAATATCGATGAAATAATATCCTACGTTAATTTAATATTACATGAATATAATTCATATGTGAATTTTAATGATACGTAATGAATACTACTATTATGAAATAGTTTTCATACAAAATAAATAAATTCAACTGGGCCGTCCACAAGTTTGGTACAGAGCATGTACGGTTGCTCATGCACGACTCTGACTTGTTCTTGTCACGTTTTATTATCTTAAAATTGGAATTGATTGCATTATCTATTATTACATATTAACGCGAAAGCAGTTCTGTTTATTTGGGTACAGTTCTGGAAGGAAGTATTGCTCTTACTATCAGGTAATCACTTGTCATAATGTGACTCGCATGCGTGACGTTTGCCAACTACTCCATGATAATCATTATCACAGCTACAAGGAGTCCACTGCTGGACATAGGCCAAATACGTCTTTAAAAAAACCATCGTTGGTACAGACAATAAAATATAGCGATTGACAGTTTATTGTCCTTTAATACGTACGTAACGTACATACGTAATAATAATATTATCTTACCAAATAGCCATTTATTCGATTGGGAAAAGAATATATATATTTCGAAAATAAAATCAAATGGGTTCAAAATGCAACTGGAAAAAATATTTGCGGCAATTTGCTACAAAATCCAGTAGCTTCGTAAAAATGCGGGTGGAACGCAGATCGCGTGGACAGTGTGCCTGGCCGCATCAGTTGAGGCAGAGTGCTATGCGAGATTAAGGGCTTAGCCCCCACCAGCTAAACAAATTGCCCGTCTAATGGGACGGCACGGAACCCGCGCGATTTTACCCCGCTCTGCTCTCCCCGATAATCCCGCGCTTAAGGCTCTGATTGAGCCAAAACTTCGCCTGCTTGTAAATGTTATTTCATGATTATGATGGTTTTTAATCAAACTTAACTATTTTTAGTTGTTGCCATTTCTTTGTAACCATTTCTTTTTATATTGCAGCTTTTTACTTAAGTTCTTAAACAAGTTAAGCAATTAAAATGATTTATATAACGTATTGAAACTTCACTTCACAGTCATATTGTTTAGAATAAGTGGCCGACCAAGGTTTAAGATACGGCTTCGCCTTCCGACGCCTTTGGCAAAAAATCATCGAGTTTCGTGACGTGACTTTCGCTTAAATGCATAATGAGAACGAGGTTGTTATAAATTGATAAACAATTATATATAAAAGAATCGATTCAGTCAGGAGTTGAACTGTTGGAGTCATTTTCGTTAGTTTACTTCCATTAGAACGACATGGGCGGCGTGGCAGCGCGTCGCACACCTCTGTGATGTTGATTTTTATTCGATCAACTCTATTGTTCCATCGAGAGTCGCCTTTGAAATTGAGTTTGCATACTCTATGGAGCACTAAGCTAAAGTAAATATTTTTGAAAAGCTATCTGTAGGTAAGTGATCCATCACAGAGTAAATAATGAAGAAAGTAAGTATTAGATTCTAATCTAATATCATTAAAAAATAGATGAAAGCTTTAAAACATAAAATAAATTAGTGCATAAACCCCACTATTAAATGAGACTACGCGATGCGGTCAGTGTTCTTAGTACAAAGCTCGTGCTCATATGATAAAATTAGGAAGTGTAATTTAGTAATTATGAAGTTAAAATACCTACGTAGTATGCAAAATACGTAATTTGCAAAATGCAATGAAGTTGTAAAATATGATGAGTTTTAAATTTAATTTATTTATTTGTACTATGTTATCTTTAATTTAATATTAAGTACATAATATAAAGACATATAACCTCTTATATTTATTAATTTAAACACGATGTGTAGATAAATTAAATATAAGTACCGGTATAGTACCGGCTCTTAAAAAAATTAAACTAGACACGACAAAAATCGCACCAAAAATGCGATAAAACATCAATAAAGTATCGTGTACCTATGATATACGGAAACAATAGATTCTCGTTCACTTCACAGCTTCAGAGCAGACGGCGCGGATGTGGGGTAACGAGCACTGCGATCCAATCACATTGTATAGAAAAGCACACGTGATTGCACCGAAACGTAAAGGACGGAGGCATTTGAGACAGTCGCCAATACTAGTCACAGATATAAATCAGAGATAGATGATCTGAAGGCATCCTATAAAAAGATTTTTTTCGAAATTCTCAAGGAAACGTGGGATACATACACGATATTAAAAAAAGAAAACTTGTCTGGCTGACCTGAAGTACCTTCATTTCATGAACTCGATGGTGTTGTTGTGTGTCGCACCCATGTCGCACTCTAAAATAGCAAGTTAAGCAACCCCTAGTTAGTATTTGGATGAGTTTCGTTTTATAGAGTTACGATAAGCAGGCTGTTGTCGATGGATGATTTTGATTTTACAGTAAATTTAAATAGTTGTTGACACAGTCATGTAAGTAATATAAAATCTCTGTGATCGACGACGCTTAGTTTTCGTATAGATATGTATCTGTGGCCATAGCCCCTATAGCTCTACCAGTACAAATTCTCGAACGAATTAAGCTTTGTCAGAAGCTGAAGTTTCACAGTTTAACATTACTGCTAAGTTTGCATTTAGGAAATTGTATTGAGAACTTCTGTGTAAGTCAATTTAACGTCATCATTAAGGATATCAATACAAGTTGGATTTTCTTAGATATCATTAACTAGTGGATTTAATAAATAATGATTTGTATAGTTGAAATCGCGGCTGTACACGCATAAATCGTTTTTAATTTAACGTAACTGATGTGATAAAAAGTATGCTATATGTTTACCATATTATAAATAGAGTAGGAGCAGTTCAAAGACCATTACGAAATGTTATGATGAGAAGCATCTGGAACAATAACTTACTTAATTATGATACCTCCGTGGCGTAATGGCTACCATGCCAGACCGCCACCCAGGAGGTGCCGGGTTCGAATCCCGGTCGGTCATGATGAAAAACGAACTTTTTCTGATTGGCGTCGGGTATTGTTATACAATATAGTATTGTTGAGTTAGTATCCCATAACACAAGTTTCGAACTTACCTTAGAGCTAGCTCAATCTGTGTGATTTGTCCCTACATATTTATTTATGTAATAATGCTTTTATCGAAATAACGGATGAATAGCATAAGAGCAAGTTGCATAAACGCATTAAGTATACAGCTATTTCGTTTTCTGTTATTTAGTTTACTAATAAACTGGTGTCAGAAATAATTTTAATTATTTTTATGCAACTCACCGTAAATCTTTTAAATGATGCAATAGACTATTAAATACTTTTCTTTTATATGTTCAGTTCATGTTCCGGTAAGGGAAACGAGCCAAGTACTTACTGCAACTAAAGATGCCGCGCCGTGCTATAGGAAGTAAGAACTGAGACTCATCAGCTCGTTAAACGACAAAGGATCCCGATCCTTTCCTTTGTCTGACATTGGATATAAGAAAATAGTGTCCATTTCCGTCTGCAATGTTGGGATTCCGAATGAGTTTTAAAAAGACAAGCAAATCCTGGCAATCAGCAAATCGATTACGTTGTTACATTATGCGACCGTAGAATTTGTGTTTACTGCATTATTTACTGTAAGAATTGAAGGAGAAATAATAAAAGGATGTGTAAAGGGTGACATTCCTATATTAGCTATATTAGCCGATTCTTTTAAAGTTTTGTGAGATCAAATCAAGTACGTCAAAATAGTGGCCTTTTGCGTTACTTGTTTCTACTTACTATATTTAAAAAAAAAATGGAATAGGTAGTATTTAAAAAAAAAGTTTTTTTGACACTGAATTTTTTTTCGCCATGGTAAAACTATTAAAAAAATGCTTGCTTGTATTCATATTTTTTACGAAACTTACTTTTTTACTCATTTATCTTTTCTCTTACCCTAAGCAAGTGCGGTAGACTGTATGTACTTAAAATACTAGTGGATAAACAAACGAAAGAATCATGTAGACATAATTATAATATCCTTTTCAAAAAGTGTAATATTCTGCCAGTGCACGATAAAGTGAATTATTTATTAGCTATAGAACAGTTTCAAAGTAGTGAATTTAAAATAGAAAAAATATATTACAATGAGCCCAGAGCAAGTAATCGAAAAATATATAAAGAACCGGAAGCATGCAATTTTTATGGAAAAAGAACAAAAAAATATATAATACCTAGAATTTATAATAAAATTCCTGATTGCAATACTTGTAGTAGTGTTAATGTTTTAAAATCAACGTTAAAGAAATCTATGTTAAATAATATAATATAACTTTATAACTTTAGATATATAAAAGCTCAAAAATCAAACTAATAGTAGGTATGTAGTATATAGGCTATAGCTATCTAATATCTAGATTAAATGAGTGCAAATGTATTTCGCCAACAAACTGTTATACAGTTTGGCGATTTTTAGTTATTAAGATATTATGTACATGTTTTGCTATTATTAAATAAATAAAAAAATAAAATCCGAAATACTTTGAACATTTTAATAAACATCATACAATTTATACTTATCTCTATACCAACATCTAAGGACGTGATACTAGCAATAACATTAAGGGTAAATTCAATGATGAAACCTCGTTGTAATTTGAAACATGACGTAAAGTGGGTGTATATCCGATATCCTTATACCTTTAAATGTTTATTATGGACTCCTCAGTGTACGTTTAATATTAGCTACAACCAAACCGCCTTCATACAATTATACTTGTAGAAAATTAAGTGTTTAATAACATTATGTACCTATATTTTGGCTTAAATTTCTAATCAGTTCAAGGAAATTTGTGTTCGTCCTTTGACTTTCCTGTTAGCTGTAAGGTAATATTGTAAGTAAACAACGTATTTATTTTGTATTGAAATATTCAACCCTTCTTGCTTCTGACAGTTTAACCTTTTATGTCCGGACTTCAGGATGCGGATTGTAGAGGCAAATGGACATGCAAATCAATTCGCTAAGTAAATATATTATATTCGTGCATTTGATTGTTCAATTGGATGAAATATATTTATATTTCTGAAAGTTTATTATATGAAACTAAGGTGGTACATACATAGTATAGTATTATTTTAAATTACATATAAAGTAGAAAATTATAAATGAAAGTTTTATAGGATGATTCACGTTATACCGTGTCGCGTCCGGGCCTTGCCAGTCATTCATGCTACACCGGGCAGTTTGAGCGTATTCTTTGCACGGCCGTGACTGTGATGTCGATTTGGCTCATCACATTCCAAAGATTTGTCGTCGACTGCCCTGCGGGCGCCCGGCATACGTTATTGTTACAACGTGACGGGGCCGGGCCGAGCCGGAGCCGAGAAACAATACCCACCGACATTTCGACGTCATGCCCCGGCCGGGCCCCGGCGGCACACGGTCGGGACACGGTCAAGCATGATTCAATTCATATATAAAGTATACTATAGGTATTGGACCGTGCCCCGGACGGGGCCCGGCCGGGGCCCGGCCCGGACTCGACACGGTATAACGTGAATCATCCTATAGATTATATTTTAACATCATCATCAGTATAAAATGTCTTAGGTAGGGACAATCCGTATCCGTAACCAATGAGAATATGAATGAGAAGAACCAGTTTCAATATAGCGACTCTTCTAATATTTCTTTTTCTCGTTTTAATCAGTCACTTTTCTACCTCTTATTTCTATTCTTATTTGGAACGAATACCATACAAAAATTATTTCAAAAAGGGAGTAGGTAATTTATGCAAAACTACGAAGTAGAGACCTTGCCACTTGTCACTTGGTCTTTATGCGTTCAACGCCAGCAGGTTATGAAAAATTAAAAAGCAGTGTAAGTTTTCACAATATCTAGATTTATGGAGTGTACCTCCACGTACTGGCCATAAATCTAACAGCGTTAGCGGTTCGAGCTAAAGTGGCCCTAACATCATAAAACAAACAGATAACAGAAGGTCCATTCTGTACATTGTCTTACCGTTTATGTTAAGTTAAGTTAGTTGTAAATATTTTTAAAGTAGATTCAATAAGTTAAGAAATCATAAAAAATCATAATTCTTTCAGCTTGATACAGGAAAGTTTACGTTTACACATAAATTAAATATGCTAACAAAGTAAAATAAAATCTTGACAAATATATTTTTTTGGAGGTGCCTCCACTACAAGACTACCTACATGTAAAGTGCGAATGAATATTTTTTCGCTCCCATGGGATGTCATTGGATACCTTCCTTTAAAAACATTGGGGGTGTAGGAAGATCATTTTCTCGATACAATGATCCGTTTTCGATTATTTACATTTCAACTTACTAATTTTTGTTAGACGCGGTGATCGAAGATAGGCTCTATCTATCTGTCTGCAAAACTGATATGTTTAGAAATTTGAAGAAAAAAAACATGGTACATTTACTATTTGTACAAATAGTAAATTTAAAAGAATTTACTTACCGAGTAATAGCCGTCGATCTTGTAAAATAGTGACATTGCACTAATCTGCAAGCAAAGTGTAGCAAATCCTAAACCCTACACTGTGTATGGCCCGACATGCACTTACCCGGTTTTGTTATTTTTTGATTTATCAAGAGAACTGTGCATGATGGTAAACTGCGAAGTTCACACAGAATCAAATATGACCCCGGATCAGTCTCATCAAAGTAGTTAAACAAGCTGTTTACCGTTACATTCGATAACTTAGTTGACCTTCTGTGTTTAATTTAATTTGTAGCATCATGACTTATGGGACATGGCACAGTAACGTGGCACGGTGGCACATAGGTTTTTGTCAGATGCTGTACTGGGTCTTTTCTTTAACAATTAATCTTTTTCTTCTCAACAACTATCCACACAGTTCTTCGTGCTTGAAAAGTATTAATGGCATTGCCAATAAAAAGTAGGTCTTTTAACATCCCGCCGGCGGGGTTGCGGAAGTATCACCAGTGCCCGCGACCCCGCCACGTGAAGACGGAGAAGGTGGCAGACAGTCAGGTTTTTAGTCGGTATCCCTCATTGGCTAGAGAGGTGAGCCCGACAGGCCCCCGTCGCTTCCCCAAGTGGCGGGACATGCAGTAATGCATTTTCCTGACTTTAAACAAAAAATAGGTCTTATAACATAAAAACATCAAACTGTTACATTCTCGACACTATAACCTCAGACCAAATAAGAAGTCAAGACGGAGCGCTGCGAACAATGATGTGAAGCCGGTTTTGTAAACATGTGTGCATTTAGGGAGTGTTGCCGTGCAGTAAAAAATTATTACCCTAATTTTTTATTATTTTTTATTTTTTATAAGTAAAAAAGTTTTTTTTTTAACCTCACTTTTAAGAGATGTTTTGAGTATTCAGACGAGATAGGGGAATAAAATAAAACAATAGTAATATCAAACATTGGTTTTAATGGCCTTTATGTTGGGTCAATTTTTTAAAATATTGCCTTTTACTGTCCACCATTTTAGCAATTGTTTCCAATTTAGAAATATAATTAATATCTTTATTTCGGTTCGGGAATCTTAAAAATAAATATTTTTGAAGTGATGATAAAACATGGAAAAACAAAAAAAAAAAATAACGCCTATTTACACTTACAATAATTTTATGAAAACTAACAGTAAAAATAGAAATAAGTAAAAGAAAGTGAGGTTACGTTTCGCATCACATTAATAACTACCCCAATAAACTGGGACTATTGTGACGCTTATTAGCGGCAACACTTGTGGAGTTTTTTTATTCCAAGCTGTCATAATAATTATTAAAATTGATTTGTTAAAAATATGTATTTTTATGTTTACTTACGTATGAAATGTGATTCCATCTTGCTTTTTAATCTTTGAGGAATTGCAGCCTTTCACCACACAATTCGGCATTTTTGATTATTAATTAATTAAATTGTTTGGATGTCATATATGTCAATGACGAACTAGCTCAAACTAATCGGCGAGTCGTAGTTTGGTTATAAATTAGGGGCGTATATGGTACAGGGCGAGTCGTAGTTTTGCCTGCTTCACATCATTGTTCGCAGCGCTCCGTCTTGACTTCTTATTTGGTCTGAGACTATAACAGGGAGTTAGTTTCACAATGTTTAAGTTTGAAGAAGGAAAACTCCCTAGAATCGCGCAGTATATATTTTATTACGTTTTTTAAAACTCCCATACTACTCTGCTTATGAGGATCAATAAAACTATTTTAAATGAGTTTGCATATTCCATGGATTTACCTTTTCATTCTTTGTTTCAGATGCGGTGCGCATTTGACAAAATTCAATTTACTTTTCCACACGTTACAAAAGAAATTCCAATTCCCTACCAAATTGAATAAGGGTTTACGTTCTCCCTGGACCAAATCAACCAAATCACCCTCCCGAACCCGAATAGATAGCATATGCAGTGTCTATTGAGACAGATAAAGAAACTAAATACGGGACACGTTCAAAGGGAATTAGTGTTTAAATTGAATAGTTTCCTATGTTGGATACTGATGAAAGAGAGAAGTTGATACCATGAATTTCTTTGTTAAATTTACGATTTTTAGAGAAAATTAATAAACTAGTAAACAGTTATGTTTGGAATATTTATACAAATTAAACTCTTGCGTTACAAGTAAACTAAGAATTGTTGCTAGGATTAGCAACGGCCAATGAGAATCCGATGCGCCTAATTCCGATGCACAAAAATTAGATATAGCAGACAATTTGATTGCCATTCTTTTATACCCTCAAGTAGTTATTTTTATGAATAATCATACTAATATTATAAATGAGAAAGTGAGTTTGTTTGTTTGTTATTCCTTCACGGGTTGACTAAGCAGAAGATTATTATGAATACATATTGTCAGGTGTACAGAGCCCAACATAGGCTATTTTTTACGCGGGCCAAGCCGCGGGTAACATCTAGTGGTAAATATTTTGAATTCAATCAAAGTAATTAAAGCCCTATGACTTAAATAATAATGTCTTTTTTAAAAATTTGATAACTTAACTTTATATATCATTCTTCATTTTGAAGGTAGGAAGTTAGCGTGAAATTTCTGAAATATTAGCACCTATTCGGGAACAAGGTACGGAGGAGAGGAGCCCAGAGCAAGCAATATATCACGGTGCGGTCCGTTAGCTTGCAAGCAGACGCCCCACGCAGACCATAGCTTGGATGTTAATGTATCTTACCTTAATAATAGTGGGTTTTTAGATACAGATATTTTTATGTTTTTCATAAATAGATAGTGTGATGTCCACTGTTTGGTTCGTAATAAAACACAATAATGTTTGCTATATTCCAATGCCCCGTTCCGCACGCGTCCGTCCCGTAGCAGCCGCTGGGCAAAAGTGTTTGCCCGACGGCGCCACCCAGCGGTGGCGCGTGCGTAACTTTGCAATGCATTTATTTATACGTCACATCTATAATCGTAGTATGGCACATCTACCTTTTACAAAATTAAATATAAAATAAATAAGCTACTTTATAAACTACCACCATTTCGGAAGCAAAGCAAATTGACCACTGGGGAAAAGAAATGGCGAAAGAAACCCAGTTACGGCCTTTTTTCCATTATTATTGTTATTATTTTTTATTCATTTTTTCATTAATTTATTTTAATATTGTTACAGTGTTTAGAATACATACAACTGGTAATAGCAAATTGAACAACAATGAGCCTTTTATATAGCGAGAATAATCGCATGATGACGTCTACCTTTCCTTTAATTATAAAAATGACACTAATTAAGGTAACAATTAACCTTTCGCAAGACACGTCCAAATGATAGCCACTGATAATAATCATACATACATAATTAATTTGGTCTTATTTTAGTATGACAGTTAAACAAAACATTCTCGCGTCTCCTTTTAAGTAGACTATATTATATCATTAAATAAAGTTAAGAAGTTAATCTAAACAATGTTAGCAAAATATAAAACAGTAATGACTGCAGTTTCACAGTTCAAAAGTATCTAATTATGTAGAATTATAATAACTTGAACCAAGCAACTTGTTAGTTAAAATAAAGAGATATAGTTTAATACTACAAGTAGTTAGTTATAGCTGAATATAAGATACATTTAATTTGTTACCTTATAGTGAGTTATTACATAAGACTGGATGAAACTATTCCACTGCTAACAATGATTTAATTTAATGAAATTATATTTTCATTTTGGACTATTCCACTACTCTATCAATTGAAAACTTTAATGTAAGATCATTATAAAACAAATAAAATTAATTAAAATTTGCTTCAAATTATCCTAGCTTTATACCGTGCTTATGAAATACAAACAACAACAGTCTGTCTATTCAAAATTCTAGGTTTCAAACTAGATAAATTAGGTTTATATCATAAGTCATAAATAACAAATGATATGTATAACCATAACATTTCCTCCAAACTTTATAATAATTTGATTTCATAATATGTCACACAACAACAACTATGTATGTATTTAAATTCCAAACGTTTTAATCGTTTGTTTGTAATTTCATAAAACGTTTACATCGTTTGTTTTGTACACATTGTATCACAAATAACAAATACCTATGTACATAATTCTCAAAATTAAATTAAACTGAAATCCAAACATTGCAATGCAAGTTTCAGTTAAGTATACTGTTTACTCAGTTCTCTTGACCTTAACATACTACAATACAATGTATTGCATTACTCTTCATGCCAATACACCAACTCAAGCCTATCATCCATAGGCATCGAGTCATACTCTATGATAATGGGGAATGTAAACGGACACATTTTAATTAGATCACCCTAAATATGACAAAACACATTAAATTCACTATACTTTTTGATTGAAAATTGTAACTTTCGTTTCCATTTGTTCCCATATTTTCTCATTTTTATAATATTAGAATTATTGCCAGAATCCCTGGACATTTACCCAGAAAAGGGCTTATAGGCAAATAATTATGTATCTATTATATGCATATGACATTTTCGGCCAATGACATTTGCCACTTTATATTGTGTGGGTAACGATTCAGATGAGACACTGATCAGAGTTTATAGGTCACTGTGCTTGATCTAGGATCAGCCATGTTGGGCCTAGCCACCATAAAGTGTATGACTGCAAGGATTGAGGCATGACACCTAGATTCATCAAGTCTGCTGGATTCTGCTTTGTATTAATATAATACCAGTCAGAACCTGAGATGGAGTTCGCGACTTGCATGAGTCGATGTGAGACACGAGAACGATATATATCGTGTTCGTGTTTGTATTAGTGATGCACCGATTCCTGTTTTGGGGATTCGGATTAAGATTAGGATTATTGAGGAGAGGAAATGCTAACTGACTTGAAGTACCTCATAATATGACTCTATTTATTGGTTATAATATAATTATTAATATTCAAAATTAATAACAGATAAGTTTTTGTTTAAAAACACAGCATTTGCAAATTATTAGGGTTCTCTTTTGCGAGTTTGAATTTTTGTTCGATGGCAAAGACAAAGAGATTAGAACCATAAGATTAATCGTAAAATGCTGATAATCGGCGATTAGGATTGATCCGAATCCTAATCGTTGCATCACTAGTTTTTATGGGGTTTTGATCCATTTTGGGAAAAGAAGAGAAAAGAAGATTTTGTTAATTCATAAATTATAAATTGTGGCCATAAACCTATTAGCTAATTTGGATAAGTAGAACGTTCCACACAATTCTAAAATGGCTCACCAACTGGCTAGTGAGAGATTATTTGGAAGGTATCATAATCCCTATAGTACCCTGACTGAGGAGTACATCCTCCTTACAGTCCAAAGGCTAGATACTATTTTGGTACTGTTCTTAACGAACTACCGCTGGTATTGTTTTATTTTATATATATATATATATATATATATATATGTATATATATATATTTTATTATTTTTTATTTATTATTATTTAAGTTCTTTTTCTTTCTCTCAGCTATTTAGCTGGTATTATTATTATTATTATTATTATTATTTTATTTTTTTTTTTTCCCGGTTTTCACCGAACCACCTCTTGATCTTGTCAATACAAGATCATTTTGATATCATTTTTATGATATAGACAATTTTTTCCGGTTTTCACCGAACCATCTCTTGATCTTGTCAATACAAGATCATTTTTTTGATATCATTTTCATGATTATAGACAATTTCGGTACCATTCGATTTTCATCGACTTTCATCATTGCTCCAATTTAATGGTGCTCCATAATTTAGTGCGTTCCAAATTGAATTGACGGGTTTCCCGTTGATTCTATATCAATCAATATGATTGATTTGATATCATTTTCATGATATAGGCAAAACTTGGGTACCATTCGATTTTCATCGACTCATCGTTGCTCCAATTTAATGGTGCTTCAGCTCCAATTTCATGGTGCTCCACAATTTAATGTGTTCCAAATTGGAATTGACGGGTTTCCCGTTAAAACATTTGGTTATTTGATCCAATTATATTTATGAGTGACTTGGGTGGGTAGGTAATAATGTATTTGCAACGTGTTATGGTCACAATGTAAAATATGTTCGCAATCGTATGTGAAATGTGAGGGTAGGTACTGTAGGTAGGTATCTACTATAATAAGAAATAATAATTATTCAAAGTAAGTATAATAATCATCATCTAATTATTATGTTAATGTGAGTAATTAGGTACCCACTTGATTTTTTAAACATTATCACATAGTGTAACGGGAAAATAGTTTTGATTTCATTAAAGATAGAAAGCAAGACTAATGTACTTAATTTAGTATTTCATTCCCTTATTATTTTTTATTTAACATTGATATTGAGATACTGTATTAATTTAGGTAGACCCTAATGCACTACTATAGATTTAGGTCCTAAATATACCCTGCATGAACCTTTGAAATGAGTAACTTTGAAAAAATATTAAAAATTTAATAACTTAGGATACCCATTATTAAAATGTGCGATTAGTATTTCGTGATCTGCTTTTAGATTACCTACCCCATTTACTCATAGAATTTCGTACATACTTGTATTGATCGCTTACAATTTGATCAGTATATAGAACTTGATTGATATTCAATTTCATTGTGCATGTACAATTTTGGCTCTTATGATAAAGAACTTAAGAACGGTACAAAGGTGTATCGATCGACCAAGGATCGGCCATAGAAATAATTTATTTATCCATGGTCAGTGTGATCTTAATTTGGTATTTATGTAGGTACCACATTCCACCTCGCTCACGCATTACACCATATTTATACAGCGCTGCCACTTTAACATGAATTCGCGCAGAAAACTGCATCTTGCTTGCTTATTATTTGATCTTCTAAAATTTAAACGGCCACAATACCTATATTCTAAGCTTAAATTTCCTCTTTCACATTCTTTTTATAGTACGCGACCGAATCGATTTTTATTGGCGGTACACTCGCACAAAACAACAGCTTTCAGAGGTAGTTTTCGTTATCAAGCCACAAAATGTTGGAACACATACCGTCCTTTGCGATTACTTCATAGCAAAATTACTTTTAGAACAAAATTTAAAAATACCTACTTGATAAACAACAACTTGATATACCCTTGCGGTACGTTGATGAACTTTTTGTGCGCTAATTTTTTGTCACTATTATATTCCGACTGTATTCTGTTCCAATATACTTGGCACAGGATTTCCAGTCAATTTCAATGATTGTGTTTGAATCAGATTGGCTTGCCTTTAGGTGCTTTATTGCATTGCAATGTAGTGATTTGAAATCGTTTCAAATTGATTAATATATTTTTTATTTCTTTTATTATTTTTTTTTATTTTTTTGGACGTTCGTATGGAGTTTCCATCTCTCTACCATACTGGTTAGTCTATTCGTTATACTAACCATTCGTCAGTTATTGATACGTCTATCAACGACACACGTCGATCGACTATTATTGTTAAGACTACTTTGTGTACATAAATTGTTTTCTCGTATAAGTAATTAACATTGCAATTTTTATGAGAAATAAATATCTTAAACCTCTTAGAGAACGTAAAATTTGAAATTTTACCGATATTTCAACAAAGTGTAAATAAGTAGGTAGAAGTAAAATGCATGCGTTCGACCACCCGGCGCATATCATAATTATTATGCAAAGGAGGTGCATGGCCATTACTCGTTACTAACTAGATTTAAATTTAGCGTTGATAAATTTTGATTGAAAGAAATTTATGATTTAATTAATGACGAATACACAAATATCCAGTATTATTTATATATTCATACACTTTGTAGGTTCTTTTACTGCAAAATGTCTACTATTGCATAAGAACATTAAGGTCAAATAGATAACTATTTTCTCCTATGTTTTTTATTAATGTGTGGACAATATTCTCTTACCTATCCCATCCTCGTCGCCACTGTGATGTCCACTGTTTGGTTCGTAATAAAACACAATAATGTTTGCTATATTCCAATGCCCCGTTCCGCACGCGTCCGTCCCGTAGCAGCCGCTGGGCAAAAGTGTTTGCCCGACGGCGCCACCCAGCGGTGGCGCGTGCGTAACTTTGCAATGCATTTATTT
The DNA here is from genome assembly GCA_905163395.2 of Endotricha flammealis. Lineage (NCBI taxonomy): Eukaryota > Metazoa > Arthropoda > Insecta > Lepidoptera > Pyralidae > Endotricha > Endotricha flammealis. The sequence goes on from LR990853.1 coordinate 6,214,135, forward strand.
ATACGTCACATCTATAATCGTAGTATGGCACAGATAGAATATGTTTTTTTCTGAAAGCTAAGATATCTTCACGAAGAATAGCATCCAGTCGAGCTGGTTACTTATGATTATTTTGTAAAGATGTGTGTGAGATTCAAATATATAAAATTTTTTGTGTAGGGAAAATTCTTGTTGACCTGCAGAAAAAAAAACACAAAAAGGTACCTAATAGGTACAAATATATAAGTAAAGAAATAATAAATTAAAAACAAACGAAAAAACCGGGCCAGTACGTGTCGGGCCACGCACAATGTAGGGTTCCGTATTTGCTGTGCTTTGCTTGCCTTCAGTTGAGTCCAATATCAAATTCTATCTAATTTCTATGACATTAATAAGTTTTCATCAAGTAAATTTTTCTTCATAAGTTCGTCGGCTATTACTCGGTAACTAGTAGAGCCTACTTAACCGTTATAGTTTTCATTGAAGGTTCAGCATATGGACTACTACCATATTTTTTTTTTCAAATTGCCAAACATAAGACTTTCTGAGATAGAGGGCAACCAGGAGCACCACCGTGCAAAACGAAAATTGACATGATAAATGTAAATAATTCCGAAACGGATCAATAAATCGAAAAACGATCTTCTCACACCCTTTTGAAGAGACCTATCTAACGATACCCCACAAAATGGGGCGGGTGCGAAAAAAATTCATTTCCACTTTAAATGTAGGAGAGGCACCCCAAAAATTTCTCTAGGATTGTTAGCATTATTAATTGTGTATTAGAGATGTGCCGACTAGTCGGGGACGCCGACTATCTTTAATATCTAAAATCTCAATCTTCACGTGACCATTGCACAGTAAAACTATCTTCAATACTTTGCTGGTATGACGATGGAGTTGTTAGAGTAGGTAGTCCATGTTGGAGGTAGATAGATTTTCGACCTCTGACTGTGACGTACTTGGGAATGGATTGCGAACCTAATTCAGGTATCAGCTGTGCATGTTTAAATTTAATATGATTGGTCATACTTGTGGTATTATCTTTTCCCCTGACCACAGGGAGAAATAACCTTTTTACATTGGTTGTACTTCACTTTACTCTTATCATTTTCTAATTCATCAAAAATTCGCGTTTTTTTCTTATTTGACATAATGAAATTTGTCTTTAATCACAATAATAAATACTACTACGTAATACAAATTAAAACTGATTTTGATTATTTTCTGTCGCCCATTTCACTGATAATGTGTAAAAAACATACCTAATTAGAGTTTTCTAGCATTAAACGTCTAGTCGCTAGACCGCGGACAGACAGACGGATGGCAAAACTATTTTATTCCTTGTAGTTTACTACGGAACCCTAAAAGTTACGAGTCGATGGTGATGGTGGCATTTTTGAGTTTAAAATGTCGAACACAGTAGCCATTAAATTATTAATATACTTACAGAAAATAAAACAAATAGATGTGCACTGCACTCTACAAATTGTAGTAATGAACTATAGTTGCGCCAATGAATAAGCTTCAAATTTAATAAAAAAGAAATTCACTAATTGATATAGGTATAAAAGTCCAAATTAAAATGCTTTCATCTGATGTTATTATTAAAAGTACCTGCGTCCTTGATGGTCTTTGTAAACAAGAAAATGAAACGAGATTAAGAGCTTTATATTTACGAGGTAAGACGCTACTCCTTATTAAGCAGAGAATACAATTACGCAGTGCCAGCAATTTAAGGAGATCTAGTGGCGTTTAATTGCTGCAGCATAAATTGTCTTTTGAACAGATAATTTCTTAGTACTCGTTTTATAGGCGCCGTGAAATTTATAACGCTACCACGGCGAATTCCGTTTTAGCAAATGTTTGCTTTATTTGGAATCAAAGGGCTTCATGATTGTTTAATAAATATGGAACAGATGAATAAACTTGTTCTGTTATTATGCACTAACAACAACTATATTAAGATGGTAAGTGAGATTAGGGAATTCCAAGAATAATCCCTTTCTAATGGCGCGTTTACATCGATTCGATCACTGAATACGACTATGGTATTGGGCTTAACCGAATTCATTCATAGCATGAATTAATTCGGTGTTTGTTTACACTACTCGGTGGCCGGATACCTGCAGCAACCGAATCGATCAAGAAGAATGAGCCATAGTTCTATAAGAATCACGTTTTTCTCGAGCATCAACACGAAAAGAGCATTACGCGAGTGATAACCCTGGTATTGCAAGCATACTCTACTCTACGGTGACCACTTAGATCACTCAGGCGGGTCGGATGTTTGCCACCGTCGTGGTATAAAAAAACCATTAATTGATATATCTGAAGCTAAATTTTCACAGGTTAATGGTGAAAGTGTAACTCCTAAACCTATTGAGGAGCATGTTGACAAAAACATGATTGACCTTTCCCACCTTATAAATCCCAGTAGGGTTACGGCAATGGGCGATACTGCCGCAAAACCAAATTTTGAACCTACATAATAATTCCCACAAAGTCGATATTCGCATATAACGTAATTAAATCAGTGTATTTAAACGATTGTACGGCTTAATAAAGTTGTCACAGCAATTATACCCGGCCAAATAAAACAGGGACATCTAACAATGAATATTTGCAAGATAAGAAATTATATTTAAATAAGCCGGCCTCGTTGATTAAATCCCAAGACATTTCCTCGGTGCCTTATTAAATATTTGCAATCTCTACAGATTCCAAATTAATTTCACGGTATTAACTTGTAGGTTCTGAAATATTGGACAGTTTTTAGCACAAAAATGTTCATATTGGACCGCCATTTTATTTACGATACAGTGCCCAAGTACGAAGAGCTCTAGTAATGATGGCATCTACTTTTCTAAAGCCTACGTTATATACGTGAACACTTCTGTTTGAATAGCACGGGACTTTGTTCAAGGTTTATGCATTTTCCCATTTGGTTTGACTATAGTCTTCAAACGGAACGTGAAAGTTTTTCAGGCCGACAAGGTGAGACTGATCGGTGACTGCGTTTCCTGTCCGCGGTGCCGATGGACTTCACTAGTGCTCATCATCATCATCATCATCATCAAACATCAGGTGAGGTGGAGTCAACTTACGAGGGCGACACTGAAAGTTTTTAGAACTGGCCACTTGGAAACAATATAATTAAAAAAATAAGTTTAAGTTTTTAAAATGGAACTCTTTGCCAATATTAACGAGTATGTTTTTTTTTGTTTTACGTTTTGGCGGCAAATTGAAAATTTCATGAATCACGTCAGCATGAATTTAACGCGAGTAAATTTTCGTGCCATGATTTGAATGACAAACGAGTGACCTATCAGCAAATTCGGGCAAGCGTAGGCATCGGTATGAGTCAAGTGCACAAAATCCTCCATGAACAGTTAGCGGTTAGGAAGCTTTGTGCCCGGTGGATACCTCATAATTTGACCGATGCCCAAAAACTCCGTCAAAGAAACCCCCTAAAGACGAGTGGGAAAACTGCTTTTCTCAGTGGTTTCATCGGATGCAATGCAACGATGCATTGATGTGAAGGGACACTATTTTGAAAAGATAAAACTAATAACTTATATTTTTGCCCAGTTTTTGATTTTCTTAGAACTTTCAGAAAAATAAGAAATCTTCAAGATTTTCTACCAGCTGTTTTCTGGGATCGATGAAAAACAGTTGTATTCTAGAGTATCCTATTACCTGTACCTGTACCTATAAATCTATTTTTGCTGTTGGCAAACTAACATCATACTAATATTATAAATGAGAAAGTGGGTTTGTTTGTTATTCCTTCACCGCTTGACTAATTAGTCAAACATTATGAAAATTTGTAAATATATTGCCAGAGGTACAGAGCCCGACATAGGCTTTTTTTATCCCGTGAAAGTATGTCATTCCAATGGAAAAATATTTTTTCAAAAAATATAAATCAACGCGAGCGAAGCCGCGGGGAAAAGCTAGTAACATAATAGTTATTAAATCCAAAACTGTTGTTAGCACATAGGTATAAAGAAAGCTATAAAACTTTGAAATTTTATATCGAAAAATATTCATAGAGTCGCAATGGCGTACAAATCTACAAAATCTAGAAAATTGAGTCAAAAAAATATAATAATCATTTCAAAATATTCGAACACTTATTTTATTACAATGTCCTCTGAATCATAGAAGAGTACATGATCCGTATTAAGACGTATGGGACGACGCCGCCGTAGTCGTTATAAATCTAAAACTGCCATACAGTGTGGTATAGTTGCTACCTTCAATGATGTGTCAAGTTACTGTCACATTCAGTCTTTTGTTACTGTTCCGTTTGATTCACCCTCAGTCATCCCTCAGTTTAAATTATCTTAAATGGGAGAGTTGTACTGAGTTATGGGCATTCGATTCAGGCCTCTATACTTATACAATAGACGAAGGGGTATATTCTGTATACCGAAAGCCTTTCAATAAAATACTAACTACTGGTCTATAATAATATAGGTTTAATGGAGCTAAAAATATAGAATTGTACACAAAAGTTAAGTCAGAAAAGCATTTCTGCTTGTATTTTGGTAGGTACTAGAGTTGGTTCGATGGATAGGACTATTTGTATACCTATGACATAAAAACACATAGATTCAAGACAAGTACTAATGTTCTATAAATATTTGTGATGTTCGGGAATCAAACTCGAACTCTCTCGTACCGAAAAGGTAGGATTTCTACCAACGGATTCTTGTGATGCTATCAAATACGTCTATACCACCGGTCTATACTAATATTACAAAAAATTAAATTGTATATTTGTTTGTAACAAATAAACTCAAAAACTATTGACCGATTTCAAAAATTCTTTCGACGTTGGGAAGGTACATTATCCCTCGGATAACATGGGTTATTTAATATTTTCAAAAAAATTAAGAATCCTTCGTAAAAACCGTAAAGCCCGCCGCTCATTTGTGACTTTTTGTCACGGTGACTTTTTGTCACCGTGTCGCTGTGACAGTGACAGTAACAGTGCTATGAAGATATATGGGAGTACGCTGACTATGGTGACGTGACATTACGGTGATTGTGAAGTCACACGTATATATTGTGAAGCGACAAAAAGTCACCGTGACAAAAAGTCACAAATGAGCGGCGGGCTTAAGAAGCCGTTCCGCTATATTTTGTAATGTGATTCCACCTGGGGATACTATTTTCATATTATCAATGACACTTTTATCCACTACTTACTATTCGGTATGTCTTTTCAGATCGGAAACCGTAAAACCCCTATATATTTTTATAGCTTAGTCACAGAATTCATAATAGTACTAACGTAGCTTAGTTCAGAAGTAGTTGGTATCTATCTGGCAATATTCAAATAAATGCGTTCCGAGTTATTGAAGGGTGATTCTTGGAAATGCGATTATTCGGTTGATTCCACTGGCTAGTTTTTTTTTCAAAATATAATGAAACCTGGTACTACACGTAAAAATAGGCTAAACCTGAAGTATAAATTTCGAACAGGCACTCATTTTGAACCTATAAATTCCAAGATATTAGACATTAAAAAAATCATGACCAGGGGAATCAATTAATAGTTACAGGGGAATCAAAAATCAATAACTCTGTACTTTTTTTTAAGAAATTGTAAGTTTTTACATATCAAAAATTACAAAATTAATTCTTAGTTATACATATCTAAATAAAATTAACAAATGTGAACATGTATTCTTCAATTTTCAGATATTATTATCTACTTTTGTAAACAATCGTCTGACATAGGTACATAAATATCTAATAATCTATTGGTGTCGTAATCACATTCGTGTTCCTTGAGAGCACCCCATTTGTACAACATTATTGTCATATTCCTGCAATAAAAAAAGGAATATTAGGAAAATTGCGAAATTTTAGAAACGTTTTACAAAAATAAAGTTTAAAAAAATGTTACTTAATCCAGCTTAAGAACAACAAGGCGCCAGGCGAGGACGGAATCACAGCAGAGCTTCTGATAACGGGTGGTACACCGGTGCTTAAAGTCCTGCAGAAGCTCTTTAATTCCGTGTTGGTCGAGGGCAAAACGCTTGAAGCGTGGAACAGAAGCGTGGTGGTTCTGTTCTTTAAAAAGAGCGATAAAACCATCTTAAAGAATTATACCACATCCATACGCTGCGGCAGATTGTACAGAAGACCGAAGAGTACAATCTGCTATTATGCTTAGCGTTTGTGGACTATGAGAAAGCCTTCGATTCGATCGAGACATGGGCCGTGCTACAGTCTCTCCAGCGATGCCGCATAGACTGCAGGTATATCGAACCTTTGACGTACTTATACAAAAACGCCATCATGTCAGTCCAAGTACAGGAACAGAACACGAAAGCAATCTCATTACACAGAGGCGTGAGACAGGGAGATGTCATATCTCTGAAACTGTTCACGACCGCTCTGGAAGATGCCTTCAACTTTTGGACGAGAAAGGATGCGGCATCAACGTCAACGGCGAGTATATCACTCACCTTCGATTTGCCGATGACATCGTGGTCGCTGGAGGACCTCAGCACCATGCTCGAAGGCCTCAATTGAGTTTCCCAACAGGTGGGTCAAAAAATGATCATGGTCAAGACGAAAATCATGTCGAATATCCATGTCGCACCCGCCTTGGTCTCAGTTGGGAGCTCGATCCTCGAAGTTGTTGACGAGTACGTATACCTTGGACACACCATCCAATTAGGTAGGTCCATCTTCGAGAAAGAGGTCAATCGACGAATCCGACTTGGCTGGGCAGCTTTCGGGAAATTACGGCATATCTTCTCGTCCAAAATTCCTCAGTGCTTGAAACGAAGTACCTTCGAGCAATGTGTGTTGCCAGTGATGACCTATGGATCGTAAACGTGGTCGCTCACTATGAGCCTCATAAGAAGGCTATGGGTCACTCAGCGAGCCATGGAAAGAGCTATGCTCGGGGAGATCGAATCAGAAATGAGGAGATCCGTAGCAGAACCAAAATAACTGACATAGCCACTGACATAGCCAAACACTGAAGTGACAGTGGGTAGATCACATAGCGCGCAGAACCGAAGGCCGATGGGGCAAAAGGGTTCTGGAATGGCGACCACGTACCGGCAAGCGCAGCGTAGGACACCCGCCTACAAGGTGGTCAGACGACCTAAGGAAAGTCGCAGGAAGCCGCTGGATGCAGGCCGCTACCAGCAGGTCGCACTGGAGACGTTTGGGGAGGCCTAGTTGACTTCTTGTGGCTGAGATGATGATGATGAAATAATTTTTCAGTCAAAAACTTTATCACATTTTGATTTCACTGACCTTAGAAACAGAGTAATCAATGTCAGGGAATCAAAAAATGTTGCAAAATTATCGATTGTCGCTAAATGACTGTATCTAGTACAATGACCTTTACACCCTAGGTAGTCATTAGAGTGGCGATAGTGCATAATTTTTTTTAGTCGTCTTATAAAATTAATTGATGGTAAAATTGAGGTCAAAGTAATCAACGATGTACCAAACCAAACCCAGTGGAATCAGATACTTACCTTTATATTTCTGGAATGCAGCAAGCAGCCGCGCATCTCTTCCCTCGACACTCAAAACATGACTGACGGTTAACGCTCGGGGGGTACACATTGCTTCCAAATTGTGTCACTAAGGACGTACGTACATTTTAGTGATGTACCAGTGGAATCACTGCTAAGGCCCGGACAACATTTAAAAAATTCATATAATTAAATGTACTATAAATACGTGGTTCATCTATTTTATTTATTAATTCTTATCAATTTGGGATCTAATATAAAATATTGAAATATCTATGAACTGAATGGAAAAAATGATATGGATGATATTGTGTACAAATTTGGAGTACGGACACGCCAGTGGAATCAATTTTTAACACTTCAGATATTTTTTTTACTCACTTTGTTTTATATTTTTCTTAATTATCGTAGTGACTCAGTTAGATTACAGTTTAAATTTAAATAAAAAAAATACTTCATACGCTTATTTCAATTATACGTACACTTTTTACTTCCGGACAACGAAAATCCAGGTTTTCAAGAAACACCCTGAACATTAATACTTTGCAAACACAAGGTGACTATTACAAAATAGAAAAAAAATAAACAGTGAAGAACTTTTCAATCGGTCTATACTATAAACGGCATGCAAAACTATACTTGTTTTGCATGCCGTTTATAGTATAGACCGATTGAAATCTTCCTGGGCCCAATTCAAAAAGTGGCCCACGACATGTAAAAATACACATTACCTTTTATTCCTTTTTGAAATTGGTAAAATAAGGCAACAAAGTTTTTTTTGTATAAAAAAGAACTACAAATATAAATTCAACTAGTACCTATTGAAGCTTTGAATCAATCTCTTTTCTATTTAAAAGAACAAGAAGACTGCGAAGAGAAGTGTGGGTTAGATAATCTTAATTTTATGTAAAATAAAACTAAAGAATTTCAAAACGTGACATTGAAACACGGCAATCAAGACGACAAGGCCTTAATAAATGTCGGGACGGCTTCAACGTGATATATGAGTATTTTTGGACAAGCTCCGTAAAAACGCTGCGTCAAGAGCCTTTCATAATATCGACACTTTCTTGTCGAATCATGATAGGTACGTTTCGCTTATTTTTTATAATGATCCCAGGAGATCAATTTACGGAAACGGACACCAGAGGCGCTCTAAAGATAGGTGAGAAATGAGCTTGTCTTCATGGTAATATATAATTTATTATGAAACCGTAAAGATCAAGACCCTTTGCATACCCAAATGATAGCTAGTGGATTATACTGGATCCTTTCATTCAATTCAATAAAATTTGATATGTAATTATTCAGTGTAGGTAGACGTTGGCATAATGATGATATTTTTATTAATTAGTAAAATATAGTATAGATGATAGTTAGTTGATATATTATAACAAATAATAGGTATCATTTGCTTTAGTTTTTAGTGATGAAAAATAAACTATTAGATAAGATTACGTTACATTTCTTATCTTATATTTTCTAAAACCATTTCAGAATAAGGTAGTGCTAAAGTTTGCCGCTAGCTAGACAGTTCCTTGTCGGAACATTGTTATTAAATCATAAACAACAGACCTTTCTCAACTACGCGCTACTCCTACAAAATCTAATAAAATTATTACAATTCACTTAGTTACTAGAATGAAATCCAGCTATAATTTTTTAAAAATAAATCGGACATTTTAATCAAAAATGTTATTTTGGTACTAGTGGGTGGGTGGGCCATATGTCATGGAATAATGCCTGAAAGGAAGTGTTAGGTCGCATCATGAATCCTAACAGATAAGACAAGGCGTTGGAGAAAGATATGGATGCGATGGTGCTTTTATGGAGATTGGAGGGAACTCGAATGCTTGCTCGAAAAAAATACTAATAATTTATTTACGTCATACCGCAGACATCAGTAATACCAGAGGCGTTACTAATTTTTTGCCTGCTGCAAGGAAGGGAATAAGAGGACAGACGAAAAATCCGGATGTTTCACTCACAGAACGAAATGCACAGCTGCTTTACGCCTAGATATATTCTGTGATGATAGTAGTACCCTGGTTGAGCAAGCCCATTTCATTAGTTCTCTACCACTCCAAATCAATAGACATTTATAAAATAGAAAATAGAGAAGTAGCAGTTGGATTGTGTAACGTTCCATTGTAGTGCATAATAATACAGAAAAAAAATAACATACTCGTATTTCTGAAAGTATATCACGATCAGGCGTCAGAGATTTAAAGCAAACAACTTGGGGTGTACTGTACACGTCGAGTGTATATTGCAGCTTATAGCATCTGCCTTGAGTGGACACTCGACATTCAACATGTTGACCCGGACGCCAGCTGTTAGCTCCAATACCCGACTGTCAGTTTTGTGTGAGCATTCCGAGAAATAAAGTCGCAACGGACACCAGTAAAAGTGTCAATATTTTTGATATGCTTTCAATTATTTTTTTATTTCTTTCAGCTTATATGATCGGTCTTGGCCTTGACTGATGCGTTTACAATCCATTTCAACTCTGAGGGAATGGTTTAGTTTGACAGTTTCATTCAAGTTTTGCGAAATTTGTGTCATACTATATTTCTGTAAACGTGTCAAAGACCTTAAAATTACTAACTGTACTAAGGTCTTTGAAACGTGTACATTGTGTGCAATGATCGGTATACTATATTTGATGCGCAATTTGTACAATACCATATACACGACAATTATTATAAATCTTAATTTGTGCACAATGGATCCTAATATCTGACAATAATGACCTAATATCTGACCTAATATCTGTGATAGTAAAATGTTTTATAAAACAATTTCTTTCGAATTGTAAATCATAGATATTGATATCAAGGCTAACCGATTCGAAACTACGAAAGTTCAGTACGTCCCAATTAGAAATTCTATTCAGGCAACAGTTTGACGGATGAATACGGCTAGCAAACAGAATTCCGTATTTCTACAATTTTGCGAAAATAGGGGTGAGAGTACACGCTTGTAACGAAAATAAACACAGAGCCACAATACAGCCGGAAAACAAATACAAATTGGAAACAAAGTTCTATTGATTCCAGTGGAGCTAATAACGTTTTTTTTTTCTTTTTTTTCGCAAACATATCACGCGATTGGCGGCTTCCCAGCGCTAACAACGGAACCTCGGAACTTATCTTGTTCCGTATTGTATAGTTCAGAAGCTTAGTAGCAATTTGTAAGGTTTCTTTTTAAAACCAACAAATCTTTTCAGATTATCCAAATATACCTTTTCCAGTAGTAATTTTTAAGAAATTCAAAGTTCAGTGTTCGTTACGTAGTATCTACCTACTGTATTGTTAAAATTGATTATAATTGATATAAAATATTATTTTATTTTAGGGTCACTTCAAACATTCCTAATAAGTTCCAATTAGTCTGTCAGATAAATTGATGTCTTTTTCACAATTCCTCTGACAGATAAGTTAACCGTAACTTAACTTATGAAGAACCTGTCCGTGGAACTGGCACACACCGTAGTACCGTATGCACCATTGACCTGTACCATCAATTGAGTGGACTATTTTCTCCGTTTATCAATCCTTGAAGCTAAGTAATTATTATTTAAATTTTATATGTATATCATTCTATTCTATAATTTAAACAGAACATCCTTTATAGTGGCCAGGTGTTCTCAAAGATTTAGATCATTATACAGAGAGTAATATTGACATTAGACAGAGCAATTATTCGCGCTGTCTTGAAACGCTACAGTGATGTTACACATGTTACAATGGTTGCTTCTCACAATATGTAGACAGAAGATATAAATGTCTAACTTAATATGTATAAATGTATTTTCCGCTTTTGTCTTGCATATCATCACTACATAGTATAAAACAAAGTCGCTTTCTCTGTCCCTATATCCCTTTGTATGCTTAAATCTTTAAAACTACGCAACGGATTTTGATGCGGTTTTTTTTAATTGATAGAGTGATTCAAGGGGAAGGTTTTAAAGTATCATACATTCCAAAATTCCCACGGGAAAGCGGGATACACGCAAACGAAGTTGCGCGGGTTTCGCTAGTAATTTATATTGTTATAAACGTGTACTTCGTTTTTATGACTTGTTCTCTTTTTGTGTATCTATGGCATGGCATAGACCTAGCATACGCGCATACGCGCAAATGTCTGGCACTCGGCCTATGGCGAAAACAAAATTAGGTACCATTATTTCTAAATGATTGTTAGACTAATCTCCAATCAAGTTAGTATACCATTTTACACTCAAATCTCAGATGCTTTGAAAATTACCAATGGGATTAATATATCCCTCTAGAGGAATAATAACATCTTGGATAAGTCTGTGATAGTTGGACTTAAATGGGTCTTCTTAAACGGAAGACGAAGCGGTCCCAGTTGTACAATTCGTATTAGTAGAAGACGGTAGCGCGATGATTGTGCACTTTGGTATAGAAGCATGAAATTTCTACCATGGATAGAGTGTCCCACGGTGATCGTTTTAAGATGTGGAGGGAAGTCAGATTCTTCCTCTGTGAGTGGGGGGAGGGGGGGCAAAGGGGGTGAATTCCACGTCTTGATGATTATTTTTTTACTGATCCGTTAATGTTACTAGGGCTTGTATGGTGTCGTTTTCATATAAACCGAATACAAGGAATTCATTTTTAACAATAAAAATGTATGGTCCCATACAAAAAAAATAAAAATACTGCCAAAAAGTAAAAAGTTCCGCTACGTTTTTTTTTGTAAGCACGTTATTTTTACTTTCAAATCTTAATTATTATGATATTAAAAAAATACCGTGTTATAGCTTATTTAATGTAGTTTACAAATATATATAATTGTAGTATACTTTTTATACAAAAACTATTTAAAAAAAAAAGAAGAACGTGCAAATTCCAGAATATGCAAGCGGTGATTCGGTGAGTTGTAGGTACGCGTAGCGACAAATTTTCATAATGTACTATGGTCATTTGTTATAAATATTTATAGCAATGCTACTAGCCATTATGCGACGTAGTTTTAATGTAATCAAATGTAAGAAATGCGATTTTATTGCTTCCACGGAAAATAACATTTAATAATTTTGACATAGAGAAGGTTACTAATAAAACGTCAGAAATAAAAGTAAAATGATGTTTCTGAAATTGATTCGAACCCACGACCCCTCGATATCCAGCCGTGGGTTCGAATCCCACCTGGGGGAAGGGGGTGAAATTTTTCTTTCAAAAAATCAATTTCAGAAATATGAATGGCCTAACAACTATAAATAAAAAATCATAAAATGATGTTGAAAGTGCTGTACATTTGAGTGCAGCTTTGTTACATTTGCATCTTCCAGTACACCCTTTTTTAACGCTGCACCTAATTAACTCAGCACATAAAGTTGCTACTTTAAGTAGCGTTGTCCAGACTGGCTGCCATTCGTTCGAATCTTTAATCCAACCCCAGTCAGATGGTTCAGGAATATCTGGAACTTTTGTTAAAGATTGCATCCAAATGTAAGCCTGATAAGAAGCGCGTTTTATATATTGCTAGAGTGCCTTTTTTGTGGGGGGGTATGTTCTCTATGGCTCGGGATTTTTGGGTAAAGAGTTTTTTTTCTGGCTTCATTTATAGTCAGCATTTCACTAATGCGGTCATACATTAAAACCACAAATCTGCAATGAGTCGTCGCTTATTTGTTGTGGCATTGTTGTCATTTCTTCAAAGGCGCTGTTTAAGTACTTCTGGAAAAGATCGCCATGTTTCCCATGCTGTATTTCCCTCTACCAACAAAAGTGAACTCCGTATCACACCCTGTGAACGCATGAAAGACGGGAACGTACTCACATTGTGACAAACTCATTGACGCTACCAGGTCGTGTAGCGGAAACTTGAGCCAACACCAAATGCAACCTGTAGTTCAGATAAATATATCTTTCTGAAGAATGCCACAGCCAGTACTAATACATCTGTGTCTACGGTGCGTATTGTCACTCTGCTAAATCCTTTCTTTACTGCACCAGCTAAATGCAAAAACATTCGGGTGTCAGCTTCATCGTGAAAACATGGGGCTATGTCACGTATATCTGAGATATTGATAGAACAGAGAACTTCGATTAAATGTGTCGCGTATATTTCTTTTTCTCCTGCCTGTAAAGAACAAGTTGTTGTAATAAAAATAAAAACAATTCGGTCTTGTTCTCATTCACTGAAAGGAAACTCTTTCAGTTCTTAGGCATCGCATGCGTGGGAAGCCACTCTTTTCCTTGTGCCTTTTTCTTGTAAAGCAGCTTTAAAGCTCAACTCAAACAACTTGCGCCGATAGCTAGATAGATAGATGTTTTCACGATGAAGCTGACTGAATGTTTTTACATTTAGCTGATGCAGTAAAGAAAGGATTTAGCAGAGTGACAATATGCACCGTCTGTAGACACAGATGTATTATTACTGGCTGTGGCATTCTTCAGAAAGTTATCTTTATCTGAACTATGGGTTGCATTTGGCGTTGCCTCCAGTTTCCGCAAGACCTGGTAGCGTCAATGAGTTTGTCACAATGTGAGTACGTTCCCGTCTTTCATGCGTTCGCAGTTCGCAGGGTGTGACACGGAGTTCTTTGCTGGTAGAGGGAAAAAACAGCATGGGAAATATGGCGATCTTTTCCAGAAGTAAACAGCGCCTTTGAAGAAGTGATGACAATGCCACAACAAATAAGCGACGACTCATTGCAGCTCATTGAAAGATTTGGGGTTTTAATGTATGACCACAATAGTGAAATGCTGACTGTAAATGAAGCCAGAAAAAAACTCTTTACCCAAAAATCCTGAGCCATAGACGACAAAAGCGGCACTTCAGCAATATATAAAACGCGCTTCCTATTAGGCTTACATTTGGATGCAATCTTTAACAAAAGTTCCAGATATTCCTGAACCATCTAACTGGGGTTGGATTAAAAATTCGAACAAATGGCAGCCAGTCTGGACAACAATATCCCCACTATCACTATGTTAATTACGTGCAGTGCAGCGTTAAAAAGGGTGTACTGGAAGATGCAAATGTAACAAAGCTGCACTCAAATGTACAGCACTTTGCTTTTGTACTGGTGACTGCTGGTTAAACGTCATTTTACTTTTATTTCTGATGTTTTATTAGTAACCTTCTCTAAGTCAAAATTATTAAATGTTTTTCTCCGTGGAAGCAATAAAAACGCATTTCTTTCATTTGTTTACATTAAAACTATGTCGCAAAAGGGCTAGTAGCATTGCTATAAAATATTAATAACAAATGACTATAGTACATTATGAAAATTTGTCGCTACGCGTACCTACATCTCACCGAATCACCGCGCGCATCTTCTGGAATTTGTACGTTCTTCTTTTTTTTTAAATAATTTTGTATGACAAGTATACTACAATTATATATATTTGTAAACTACATTAAATAAGCTTTATCACAGTATTTTTTAATATCATAATAATTAAGATTTGAAAGTAAAAATAACGTGCTAACAAAAAAAAAGTAGCGGCACTTTTCACTTTTTGGCAGTATTTTTAATTTTTTTGTATGGGACCATACATTTTTATTGTTAAAAATGAATTCCTTGTATTCGGTTTATATGAAAACGACACCATACAAGCCCTAGTAACATTAACGGATCAGTAAAAAAATAATCATCAAGACGTGGAATTCACCCCCTTTGCCCCCCTCCCCCCACTCACAGAGGAAGAATCTGACTTCCCTCCACATCTTAAAACGATCATTGTGAGACACTCTATCCATGGTAGAAATTTCATGCTTCTATACCAAAGTGCACAATAAGGCTCAAATATGGCACTACCGTCTTCTACTATATACAGAACCCATAAAGGAAGGTTAAAATAACCCCATTACATATCAGGCAAAATAATTCTCAGGTAATTTATTTTGGGGGCAATTCTTAAAATCTCGTAGATGTTTTAGAAACGGTCTCTTGGGTCAAATTGGTATTGTGAGGGCAAATAAAATACGCCGGGCGAACTGTGTAAACCAATTTCTGTAATAATTCAATTTCACCTGTAATTCAATTTCCTTTGATATCTGATTTTGCAAAACGAACATCGATCAGTGTTTAAGCTTATGTACAATTAAACTTTGGTTTTATTTAATTATAACTACTTACGTTATTAAAATTTTACTTCATACGAAATGGACATTTATTAAAATTGAAATTTACAAATAATTACAAATTTATTTTCCAAATTAAAATGGTTTAGGCACTAACCGTATAGGTGCAATTTGACAGATCTTTATCTCAAGAATCGTGGTATCGAATCTCACATCACGCACACATTATATAAGGTCCTACTTTATTAATGAACTTCCTTTTAACACATTACTATTATAGGTTACATAATTATGATCGTTTAAAAAAAAAGTTGTTGTAAGTAGTTAGATAAATTAATTCATCCATATTCAACCATTTTGATATGTGAGACGCGTTGACGCGCCCTTCGCATCGCGCCCCTAAACTTTTTTTTTCTACTGACGGATGGATGCTACAAGAGAGGCCCAGTTTACCGAGTATTTCTAAATTTATGGCCTTTTTTTTACTAAACAAAATATTGAAAACAAATTGCTTTGAAAAATAGAAAATACTAATTGAGTGTCTTTATAAATACAACGCATAATAAAATTAAAATCTACTTGCTTAGTTTCGGATTGGAGTAACATAATTTATATTCTTTGCAAGCTTGCACTACATTAAATTATCTTACTGATCTCACGCCAAGTATTCGAGGATATTGAAAAGCGACGGTGCAATATCCGGGATGAAATAGGTTCTGAGAAAGTATGATAAAGACAAAATTGTAATTATATTAAAAACATCTAATGTAAAAAAAAAAAAATAAGTATTAATATAAATTGAAACTGTTTGCCAGATAGTTTATAGGTAGCAGACGTCTAATAAGTAACTCCCACGCGAGCGAAAGATAGTTTGGATTTTGATTATAGAATGGAATATACCTGTATATGTGTGTTTATATTTGTCCCTATATATTTTAATTTATTTTAATAAAAATCTATCTAGTCAATATCTAACAAAATAACTAAATTCATTGTCTTCTCGGAAAATCCAAACAGATAATAATTCAGCACCAGACCTAAACTTTCAAAAGATAATTTAAACGAAGTCACGGATCATACAAGGGTAAGATGAAAAGTTCCCGGCCTGTTGAAATACTGTGATTTCTGGTAACAACTTGTATTTATTTCTACGGGAGCCTCGCTTGAATTCAATACGGTTGATGCAGCATTTCTATAATATTACTGATGTTTTTTACTGGACATCGTCAAACATTTACAAAATGCGGCATCCATCTTGTGCAGAGTTATCGCATCTGTATTTTTCTATGAAAGAGATATTTTGAAATGCCTGAATTTGTTAGCTACCTGATGGTACCTGAATTTGTTAGCTTCGGATAAATTTACATAGGAGGTAATTTGTAGAAAATAAAGTATTTGCTACCGCATGGTACTCGTTTTTAATTAAAAGCAAAGAAATACTTCCAACTAGTCATACTGGAAACATTTGAAAGGAGGCCTGGTGCAGGCTAAGATGATGATGATGAAGAAAGACGTTTGCTGTAAAAAGCAGTATAAACTATGGAGAGACCCAGTTAAAGCTTGTCATAAGAACCAATGAGTTGTGTACACGAAAATATGTAAAAAAAATATCTAATAAGACCGCTATTTCTATTTCATACCGAAAACTTTTTATCCTGCCTTCGAAGCTTGTATATTAGGTTCACGAACAATATCTATCCAATTTGAATAGAACTGATACTCGAGACAGAGAGAGACAATTTTCAAAATCCGATTTGTCTTTCAAGAGATTACTTACATATCAACTTTGTAACTTTACCTCTACATAGTGAGTAAAATAAAATACACAGCAGATATATAAATCCTCAATAAGAGAATCTGATACGCTAGCACCGGGAGACTATCAGTTCTCGAATATGTCGCATTTGTTATTCACACAGACCTGTCTACACGTATACCCGCGGCGTGAACAAAGCGCCAATATTAATCTTCTGCCGCTGACAATTCATTTCTCAACTAATCGCCTTGTTATTCGCATTATTAAATCGTTAACCACCACTAAGCAGATGTCTGGAGACATTCCACAACTCCGTACATACCAACACGGGTAAATTGTACCCATTATTTGTCACAAAACATATAATAAATGCTTATACGTATTCAGAATGGGTCTGAAATTCATTAGATGTTACTCAGTTTGGGTAGTTTCCTGTTTACCCAATAAAGATATGTAATTCAGTAGGTACAAGGGCAGGAAATAGGTAATGTACAAGGTACTATATAATGTTGTATATTAGTATCATAATGCAGGTGTAATATATGATATAATAGTATATAGTTGTTGTTTTCGATGACATAATGTTTAAGGTTAATCAAGATTAGATCCAGCTAGAAGGACGTAGGCGAAGATTAGGCATATAACTAAAGATTTTCTTAACTCAATTTCGAATTGATATATTTAATGTCATGTCTCTGTTATAGAAAGAGGAGGAAGGACATCACCTTCCTCCTCTTTCTACCCATATACTACCTACCTACGTACCATACAACTAAAGATCAAGAGAGTTTTCGACGTAAAATGTCAGGAGTAAAGTATATAAGTACTTATACGTAAGGCTATGAGACAAAGTGTTCTTTTAGATTACCTGGTACAAATAAAACGGGTTTATTTTATATGCTGTATTTCACAAAGCATATTAAACATTTATAATGTATAATAAAATATTCAGGGGATAGGTACTCGTTAATCTGAATCTTGGTGGAAACCAAGATTACATTGATACTGTACGCACCAAGGGAATGCGCAATTTCGGGAAATAAAAGAATGAGTTACAATATAATACGATTACTGTGTATTATCTTGCGATTGTCAGTATTCCGCAGAGGACGAGACATACACACGTGAATCAGAAGTGAATTCGACGGAATTTCCCACGAAAATTCCCAAACGAGATCAGAATATCAATTGCTTTCCTACCCAATTTTCCTGTAAATTGCCACGGAATATTGTGCCGTGAAATATCTAATATTTGCATAACGCCACGCGCATTGGAATAACGAAAAAAGTAAAGTGAAAGTGGACCCCGTAACAGGTGTCATTGATTTGGTTAGCTTAGTTTCACGAGTGTTTTTACTTTGTTACGATATTGGCAATCGGCCGAATTATTGTGGGGTAGAAAGTATTGCTTTGTTAACTAGAAACTCCGAAATATCTATATAGGTGGAATCAAATACACTTTTATAACATTATTAAAGGTAGTGTTCGGGTGACGATCGGTCTTTATCGACGCGGCGACGTCGTCCATTGAAACTGTTGGTAGACTTCAAGAGAGTAATCCTACCTGACTGTAGAGCCAAGGGCTTGGCGTTTCGAAATCAATGTCCGGTAGAGCTTTGAAGCTCTCGGGAATTCCAGTTGTTAGAAAAAAATCTTTTTGAAAGTAAAAAGTACAATCAAGTTGTTGAGAATTTTATCAGCTAATCATGTGGTTCAACAAAATTTCCTACCACGCTGCGTTTTTTAAATACGATACATAAAACCAAAAAACGAGACCTTCTTTGTTCTCTTGTCCCATCTTTTTCCATTTACAGACTGTCAACATTTTTGTGACACGTCTAGGAACGTGAGTGATCATTCTACTTTTCTAATATTAATGAATATTTTCTTGGCGGCTATAATACGGCTGAAGTCATTATATTAACAAGTTGATTCGAAAATGCACCTCGTTGTCTCGATTTCATTGTTTGAATTACTGTAACTCACCGTGAAATAAACTAGGACATTTAGCATTTCTCGGACTCGGGTACTTCGCGAGTGTTAATTGTAGTTCCTGAAGTTTCCTTTCGTAATTGACCTATTACGTATCGTAAACTTAGTTATTTAATTTTAAACTTCCTATTGTTTTAAGATCATTCATTTGAGTAGTAGGAAATTCAATGGGTACACATAGCGTTAGGGTCGGAAGAATATAAAACCTTCTGATTCCAAGTTAGCTAAGCTAATCAACATTTTAAAGAAAACGTGTGACAAATATCTTGAAAAAATTGAAAAGTAAAATAAACAACAAAAAAAATCCATAAAATATTTAACAAACTCGTATACCATAAAGTGGATTAGAAGGTACCTATTAGCAATCTTGACTTGTAATTAATAGTTGAAATTGATTTCTAGAAATGTCATTCCGTTGTGTAACCATTAATTAGTTACCTCGGATCAATTGCGCAGTTAATTGGATTTAATTAATCCTAAAATGATCAAAGAAAATTTATTATGTTAGTAAATATATATAATATTGTTCAATTAGTACCTACGCAATGAAATCACGCTGTAAAGAAACGTGATTGTAAAGTAAAAATACAAAAATATTGATATGATGAACATTTTGTGTTGGTCTTGAATTTGAGTGTCGTATAAGTGGCAATATATTTTTTTTTACAAAAAACTATTATAAGTCGTAAAGTATCTGTAGTTTGATACCCGTGATACTCTTATCAAGTTTAATTTGGATTAGATGGCGCCATGTGATGACAGATGAGCAATGAATTTATTGTGTGTATGTGTAGATATGACGAGGGAAAGGTGAATGAAAGAAAAGGCATACTTTAAGCTCAAAGGATGGAAGCAATGAATGATGTGATATTATTTGAAAAAAGTATTTCGGAACGCAAATCGCTTAAGCTTTTTTCAATAAGAAACACTTTCCTGACAAAAACTTAAACACATTTTATATTCGTTTTCCTGTTTATTTAATGTAAATTGAACGTAAAACGTTTTATTCCAAAGGTTTGCTTTTATTTACACGTGTCTTGAATTAAGTTCTCATATTTATTTGTATTTTAAAAAATATGTTTTGTAAATATTATTTTATTTAGACAATGTTCTCCAAAACACACACACAACACGTTTCACATTACTGGTAATGTGGTATTATGATTTAGGTATCATATAGCTAAAGAGTAATTTGTGTTGTCAAAAGTAAAGTTAACTGAATGAAACTGTTAATTCTGGTTATAACGTTTATTAAAAACCATTACTTTTCGATAAAATTTCTAGGAAAATTTTTGTCATTTACATTTTAACGTTACTTTGATACAGTTTTACTCAATAACATTTCATTCATATTTATTTTTTTGAATGCCTTTCATAAAACATTTTTTAAATTATGTCAAACTTTTATTTATTTTCTCATTACGACATGCGACAATAGCACAATTATTATTACCAGTCAAGAAAATAATGGTCAGTTCTATTTCTTTTCATACATTGTAAGTTAAATAAAAGTAAGCATGAGTAAATCCTCATGTCAATTATTACAAAAAAATACATTATGTATCATACTGCTACTTATCTGTAATAAGGCAGTTACCCTGAACCGACTTAACTCGACCTCATTCCAACTTAAATGACGTTAAAGGTGAGTTCCGTTAATTACTATTTACAGACTTCTTAGAACTTTTATGTAATATAATTTGTAGTTTATGTATTCACAATACATGAAAAGTATCCTAATCCTCCTCGTAATGGTATTAAATTCTAGTTAATAAAATAGTAATTCTAATTCTAGTTAATAATAAAATAACGTTTCGAAAATAGATAACTATTTATCAGCAATCTAGTAGTACAAGCTTAGTTGCTTAGTTTGGGACAAGATTGCGTTGTGTGATTCGTCTAAGAATATTTATTATTTAAAATTATAATTTTTAATTTTCAGTACCTATTAGTTTTTTAATTTTTAACGTTAGTTTAGTTTTAGTTCAATTTATGTTATTATATTGTAGTAGTTTATCCTTGTTAAATAAATAATATTTCTATGCACGATAGTAAATAATAAATCAGAAGAAATATTTTTACAAAACAAAATATTGAATCTCTCATCAGAAAACACGGCGGTAGGCACCTGACAATATTCCGTTTTACCATATTTTACTCAATGCAAACAATTTCACATAATAATGTTGTCAGTGGGAAAATTGAGATCGATATTATGCAAATAACGTTTCCGAAGGGACTAGTCGTTTTTTTACTATTCCGCGACAAAAAGCCTGAACAGCCTCTCCATTATTCCTAATAATTTGGTAAACACAATTTTATTTATAAAATATTATGTTGTAAGAAAAAATAGATACAGAATATGGATCAGGATATTTTATGTACTGTTCGCTGTGATTGAATTATTCTTTGACTAGCTGACCCGGCGAACTTCGTATCGCCTAAAGAACCTTCATGCTGAATTTCATTCGAATAACTTCAAAACAGCAAAGTTTCATATTAATTTTGCACCCCCGTTTAACCCCCTAAGGGATAATTTTTGAGAAATATATTTTACTCGTGTTTCATGCCTTTCAATAATGCTGAATTTCATTTAAATAACTTCTAAAACGGCAAAGTTTCATACGAAATTTGCGCCTCCGTTTAACCCCCTAAGGGATGATTTTTGAGAAAAGTATTTTACTCGTGTTTCATGCCTTTTAATATAGAACCTTCATGCTGAATTTCATTCGAATAACTTCAAAAACGGCAATGTTTCATACTAACTTTGCACCCCCGTTTAACCTCCTAAGGGATGATTTTTAAGAAAAATATTTTACTTGTGTTTCATGCCTTTCAATAAAGAACCTTAATGCTGTATTTCATTTGAATAACTTCAAAAACGGCAAATTTTCATACTAACTTTGCACCCCCGTTTAACCCCCTAAGGGATGATTTTTGAGTAAAATATTTTACTCGTGTTTCATGCCTTTCAATAATGAACTTTCATGCTGAAATTCATTCGAATAACTTCAAAAACGGCAAAGTTTCATACAATCTTTGCACCCCCGTTTAACCCCCTAAGGGATGAATTTTGAAAAAAATATTTTACTCATGTTTCATGCTTTTCAGTAAAGAACCTTCGTGTCGAATTTCATTAGAGTAACTTCAAAAACGGCAAAGTTTCATACTAACTTTGCACCCCCGTTTTACCCCCTTAGGGGATGAATTTCCAAAAATTCTTTCTTAGTGAGCACCTACGCCCCAAAAGGAACCCCCACGCAAAATTTGAGACTCCTGGTACTTGTAGTTTCGGAGATTTCGTGATGAATCAGTCAGTGATTTTCTCTTTTATATATATAGATGATTTCTTTAGTAAGTAAGTATGTCTGTCTATTCATACTAATATTTTAAACGCGAAAGTATGGATGATTCTTATTCTTTCATGCAAAAACGACAGCACAGATTTGCTTGAAAGGTACAGGGATAGTTTATAACCTGGATTAACTTATAGGCTAGTTTTTATCCCAGATACCAGTCCGGAATGGGAGTATCAGCTAGTTGTTTAAAGTTTCAGAACTCTACTCAATACAATAAAGAGACAGCTTTTGAATCCATAATTTATAGAAATAAAATATTATTGTAAGCTTCGTACAATGTAAAATAAGTTTTAATTAATACAAATAGAATAAATATCTATTTAATTTTAACCGGAAAACTGATTATACTCATCGCTATTAATATTTATTAAATAATAGTTGAAAAGAATTTTATTTTCGTTACCGGGAATTAATTAATTGTAATAATTAAGACTTTAAAGTGAAACTTTATAATCCACCACGGAAATATCATGTATTTTTTATTTTTATAATAAAATACAAAATAAAATACCATTTAAAAAAAAAATTAACGTAAAAACAAATAAAGAAAGTTTAACAATTTATACTATTGTAAATTCAAAATGAAACGAAAACAGATGTGAATGAATACTTGTCTTTTTAAATTACAGTTGTATTTCCCTGTGTATTTAGGTAATGAACAATTTACAGACCGTTTCAATTGAACGGGGTTTGTTTAAGCACGACCTCAGCTATCAGAGATAATGGATATAGGTTCTTATATTTGTAGGCAATGTTGGCCTAAGTTCCGGTCCGGTTAATCGTAGTTTATTTTATTATTTTAATACCCTGAAGTTTTAGATGCATTTTTTGATATAAAAAAAAATAGGTAGGTAATATTCAAATAGTAATAGAACGGTAAGCACGAGTATGAACAAACAGACGAACTCAAAACAGCAACAACGAAGCCAGTAACGAACGAAGATATTAGTCACGCACACTGATTGTTTCTCTCGATGTTATTTATTCGGATTTTAAGGAATCATGGTGAAATGTGCAGTGCAGAGCTGTGAAAACGACGAAATGGAAGCAAACTAAAAATTAGCACTACAGAACATCTGCTTACGCTTTGCACAATGGTCAAAGAGCGATGCGCGCGCTCTATAGCGTGCTTATCTATACTCTAAGGTAATAATAATACGCAAACGATGAAAAAATATGACAAAAGAGTCAAACAGTGTCAATAGGTTAGTTAGTAGGTACGTTATGTACTCCAACTTCACGGAAAGCGCTGCCGATGCAGCCGAAAGCATGATTCATCGCGCATCGCCAGTCATCGCGTCCTATGTCGAAATACCTTGCACCTGCATTACCGCGAACTCAGCATTTTCGACACCCGAATAATTGGTTGTTACTCACGGCACTTTTTGGTCACACATCGACCTTAAGACACCTTATTTAGTGTAATTAATTATTAATGTTTGAAGTAATTATTTTGTAAAAGTATTATTTTAATTAAATTTATTTAAAGTTTTTGGTTTTTTTTCGAACCTCCGGCCGTAGGCTTTTTATTTGGCGCAGTCGGTAGGATAGTTAAAACTAGAGTCAGTGCAACTATTCGAGAATCTACGAGCTACAGCGCGGAGGTGTATCCGGACATAGATACCGCAGAGAAACCAAGAACATGTTCATGTAAGTACTTTAGAATCGATCTAGAGTTGCTTTCCATTTTCCTATAGTTTTTCCTTATAAGTGTTAATTTTAATTTTCCAAGATTTTCCACCCAAGGCAATCGCGGACCCCTAGTAGTAGGAATAGGAGTAAAGAAATCGACTCCAATAGAAATATAAGCAGTGATAGTGATAGCGATAACGAGAATAGTGACATAAATAATAGTTCTTTTTATAATAATTATAGTTTTAATTTAGACGACATGGCAGAGCTAGATAGCATTTGGAAGGCGCTTAGGCTAGTACCCGAGTTTGATGGAAACCCTAACATTCTGACTAGATTTATTAGCTTATGTGATCATTTGCTTCAGCAGTTTATAAAACCTGCTCAAGATAACGCTCTGTTAAACGCAGCGCTTATTAATGGAATATTGAATAAAGTTACTGGGCCCGCCGCCCGTCTGATAAATTCGAACGGAGTGCCAGATACATGGGACGGCATACGCAATGCCTTAGTTAATAATTTTGCAGATCAGAGGGATGAAACCTCCCTCTATAATGACCTCGCCTTACTAACACAGGGCTCATGCACCCCACAAGAATTCTATGAAAAATGTCTAACCTTGTACAGTACTATTATAACTTATGTTACCTTACATGAGTCTATTCCAACAACGATTCAGTCTAAACGCGATCTATATAAAAAATTAACGCTACAATCATACTTACGCGGTCTTAAGGATCCCCTAGGATCACGAATACGTTGCATGAGGCCTGAAACTATAGAGAAGGCGCTCGAGTATGTTCATGAGGAAATGAACACCCTATACCTGCAGCAGCGGAACACAGGTACGTCAGATAGGAAAGTTAGTCCTCCAACGCATGTACCTAACACTCTTGGTTTTAAACCTAATTTTATGCCTACTAACTTACCTGTCCAACAGACACCTAGACCTTTCACATTTAATATGCCTGGCCCATCACGGCCTCAGCCTATGCAGATGCAACCACGCCCTTTTTGGAAGCCTAATTTTGGCAACCAAAATAACCAGTTTGCTGGCCCCTCAAGGACCCAACAAATGTTCAGAGCTGCTCCTCCTAACTATAATGCTCGCAGCAATATATTTGCTCTACCTCAACGTCCCCATAACCCTAATAATGGCCCGCGACCTATGAGTGGTGTGAGTCATTTTATTCCCAAAACTCTACCCCCTAGTGGACATGACTGGAGAAAACATGGCAATCCACCCCCGACTAACTATTTCAAAACTCGCGAGATGAATTACAACGAATGCTATGACTACTATAATAATGACCCTTATGGTGATACATACAATAACTATATGTCTGAATATTATGAATATCCAGATGGCTATTACAGTGAGCAAACCGAGGAGTTTAACCAGGCTTGCCCTGAGCCATATCAGTCGGATAGTGTAACACCCATAGATAACACCCATGATAATTCCTCTCACCAGGATTTTTGCAAGGACAAGATATCAGACACACAAAGATAGAAGTTAACCTGCAAACGCAGCGTCAACTTCCATACATAAGAATAGCTAACCCTCCACTTAAATTCTTGGTTGATACTGGAGCTAACCAGTCCTTTATCAACCCAGAAATAGTAAAGAAATACTATCCTTATGTACCCTGGACATATGACCCTTTTGAAGTGACTAACGTGCACGCTACAACGCGAAACGACTATTCCGTGACACTACCATGTTTCCCGGAACTACGAGATAGTGACGACATAACCCTTTTCTTGTATAATTTCCATGACTACTTTGACGGCTTAATTGGGCTAGACCTTCTTACCAAATGGGAGGCTAATATAGACCTTAAAACAAGAAACTTAAATACTAAAAATTCTGTTAACCCTATACATATGTATGACTCCCGTAACTGCAATTTATATGAAGATATTATACCTGCAAACACATCAAAGTTAGTTAGAGTACCCATTAATACATGTGACGGTGACGTAGTTATACCGGAACAAGTAATATCAAACTGTCTAGTACACGAATGCGTTACTACAGTTAATAAAAATCGTGGTATAATCGAAGTTGTTAATAACGACTTAATTTTTTCTATGGATAGACCAGTTTCTGCTGAAATATTCACCACTGAGTGCCAACGCATAGAGCAGCCTAACTTCTCACGCGTAGAACAAGTTCTCTCTCGCTTACGCACCGATCATCTTAATGATGAGGAGCGTATTAACTTGCAAAATCTATGTAGTCAGTACGCAGATGTTTTTTATGTAGACGGAGAACCTTTAACATTTAATAACCGTATAAAGCACCATATCCGTACTACAGATGAAGTACCTGTATACACAAAAAGTTATAGATACCCATTTATCCATAGGCAGGAGGTACAAGATCAGATAGGTAAAATGTTAGATCAGGGTATTATCCGCCCTTCTGAGTCAGCCTGGAGCTCCCCCATTTGGGTGGTCCCTAAAAAGGCCGATGCTTCCGGCAAGACCAAGTGGCGTATCGTAGTGGACTTTAGAAAGCTCAACGAAAAAACAATAGACGATAAATATCCTATCCCGAACATCAGTGATGTACTAGATAAGCTAGGTAACTGTCACTATTTTACTACGCTAGATCTAGCTAGCGGTTTTTATCAAGTAGAGATGAGTAGTGAAGATATCCCCAAGACAGCGTTCAACGTAGAGCATGGGCACTTTGAATTTTTACGTATGCCCATAGGATTAAAGAACTCCCCTTCTACGTTCCAACGTGTCATGGATAATGTGCTTAGAGACTTGCAGAACACTGTTTGTCTAGTCTACCTAGATGACATAATAGTGTTCAGTACGTCACTTCAGGAGCACATGGTCAACCTAGAAAAGGTTTTTGCACGCCTAAGAGAATCTAACTTTAAAATCCAGATGGACAAGTCTGAGTTTTTAAAGCTAGAGACTGTTTATCTTGGTCACATTATAAGCAAGGACGGCATAAAACCTAATCCAGATAAGATCAAGGCTATCCAGAAGTTCCCATTACCCAAGACACCAACAGAAATAAAACGTTTCCTTGGCCTGCTAGGATATTATAGAAAGTTCATCCCAGATTTCGCCCGTATAACTAAACCTATGACGCAATGTCTTAAAAAAGGCTCTAAAATATCTATTTCTGACCCCAAGTACTTAAATTGCTTTGAGCACTGTAAAACACTATTAACAAATGACCCAATCCTGCAATACCCAGATTTTAATAAAGAGTTCATACTCACCACGGATGCTAGCAATCTAGCAATAGGTGCCGTGCTTTCGCAAGGTACAATAGGCTCAGATAAGCCCATAGCATTTGCATCTAGGACTTTAAATAGCAGCGAAATAAACTACAGTACCATAGAGAAAGAGTTGTTAGCGATCGTGTGGGCTACAAAATATTTCCGCCCTTACCTCTTTGGCAGGAAATTTAAAATAGTTACAGACCACAAACCCCTTCAATGGGTAATGAGCTTAAAAGAACCTAGCTCAAGACTTACTAGATGGCGTCTTAAGTTAAGTGAATATAACTTCACTGTTATATATAAACAGGGTAAATGTAATAAGACGCCTTATCCCGCGTTGAGATCTATAACGAGGACTTTAGTTCAGTAGCGGTTCAACCATCTGAAAAGCCCCCGTCTATTTCTGGTTCTTCAACTGCTACAGCTCATACAAGTGCTGAGCAACCTATCCTAGAAATCCCTATCTGTGACGACCCACTCAATAAATTTAGTAGACAGATCTGTTTGACTGTTGTTGAAGATATAAAGAAACGCCCCGTAGTTACGAAGCCGTTTGAAACCCATACGCGAACTGTTATACAACTATCAGAATCCAATCTTAGAGAAGACACTATTAACGCTATTAAAGAGTACGTCAACCCCAAAGTAAAGACCGGTTTAATTATATATCCACCCCTTGCTATGTACCAAATAATACCCATAATACAAGAGAATTTTAAAAGTTCAGCTATGGATCTAGTGCTAACTAAGAAAGAACTAGAAAATGTTAAAGAGTACCTACGACAACAAGATATTATCCAGAAGTATCACGAGGGTAAAACGAACCACCGTGGTACTAATGAATGTTATCTAGCCTTGTCATACAGATACTTTTGGCCCAAAATGAAAGATCAAATAGCAAAATATATAAATGAATGTAGTACCTGCGGAATGGCGAAGTACGATCGCCACCCCGTTAAGCAAAGGTATGCCATAGTACCACCCCCTACTAAACCGTTTGAAACAGTGCATATTGATCTATTTACCACAGAGAACGAAAAGTACTTAACCCTAGTAGATGCATTCTCTAAATATGCTCAGGCGTACCATCTTCGGGACGGTACAGCTGTAAGTGTAGTACAGGCCTTACTTAAATATTTCACGCATCACGGAGTACCCCTAACCGTAGTATCTGACCAAGGACCCGAGTTTACGAATCAAATATTCCTGGAATTTACGCGTTTACATAAAATACAACACCATAAAACTTTAGCACACAATCCCAATAGTAATGGAATAGTAGAGCGATTCCATTCTACTATTCTAGAACATCTTAGAATACTAAAGCTAGAACGTCGTAATGAACCCGCTTACAATCTCATGCCATACGCTGTCCTAGGTTACAATAGCTCTATTCACAGCTTCACAAGATGTAGGCCTATAGAAGTGATAACTGGTCACTTCGATCCGCGTGATCCTATAGGTATAGACATAGATGAACATCTATTGCAACAGTACATGGTAGAACATAAAAAACGTATGACTAACGTATATGACATGTTAAACGAAACTTCATTGCATAATCGTACCGAACTTACCGAAGCTAGGAATAAAGACCGGGAACCTGAAAAAGAGTACTCACCTGACGAACAAGTATTTGTTCGCAATCCTGCAGCTAGTAGACAAAAACTCGCCCCTCGCTACACCCAAGATGTAGTCTTGGCAGATTTGCCTATTCATATCTATACTAAAAAGAAAAGAGGCCCTATAGCCAAAGCACGACTTAAACGAACCCCTAAGACTAGATTATTGTTACAGGACACTACTATTGACGATGACTCTACAACTGACCCTGGCGCAAGACATAACACTTAACAGCCTTGACAAAGGACCTGGCATAATTCCTTTCAAACTTGGACCTACCAAATTGATATCCCATTACCATTCCTTTTTATATAACATAGACCTAGACGATATATCAGTAAAAATAAGCACAGTAAAATCACAGTTAGAACAGACACGATTAGACTTAAAAAATAAAACCCTATCTCTATACGAACCTCATATTTTACATCTTTATAATAAGCTAAATAATCTAAATGAGCAATTACGCACCTTTCAGCAGACTCGAGTCAAAAGAGGTCTCATAGACGGACTTGGCTCTATTATTAAAAGTATTTCTGGCAATCTTGATTACACTGACGCAACAAAGTATGACAGTGCAATCAAGACATTACAAAATAATGAGAAAAATTTAGAGACAGAATTAAATGAACACATAAGTTTAAACAAAGAATGGATAACTAGACACTCTGCAATATTAGATAGTATAATAGAGAATCAGAATAAAATAGCAGATACAGTTAACGCAATAATTAACTCAGATGGTAATGAGGAAATAGATCAAGTTAAATATGGTCACTTGGCCCAATATCTAGTAATCCTTACGGATAATACTGATAATCTAGCTGAAGAGCTGTATAACTTAGAAAACGCGTTAGCCTTTTCTCAATCGGGAAGTACGTCCCACTATATGATTAATATTAAGATACTTAATGATATGATAGATAAGTTAAGACAACTTTATTCTAAAGATGAAGTTATAGACATAGAGTTAAGGGAATATTTTAGTATAATAAAGACAGGTTCTTATTACGTGGGAAATAAGTTAGTTATAGTTTATAAGGTGCCGATTGCTTCTCCTATCATTTATACCCTATATAAATTATCTATCGTTCCAAACGAACATAACCAAATCCTAGTTCCTATTCAACCTTTCATTGCAATTCAGAGAACAGGTTCTAAGTACATAGAGGCTGAATGCCCGAGGGTAACCACATGGTACCTCTGCGAGGAGAAGTTTCAGTTCGAGATACAGGATCCAGAAAACTGCGTGCACCATCTCATCCTAGACCAACAGATAAAACCTTCTTGTCTATTCACGCATGTTAACTTAAGCAGCCCAGCTCTCGAAAAGTTAGATGACCAGCATTACACCATCAGCCTGCCGTCACCTACAAAAGTACATATATTCTGCGGTCAGGACTATTATAAAACTATCAAAGGAAGCTATCTAGCATCTATTCCACCAAATTGCACACTGAAGACAGCAGAGTTCACTATATCTAATACTCAGAATCGCATCGTGGGTCACGCTGTACAAATATCGGAACTACCACCCGGCGAGCCCGCCGCAACTATGTCCCAGCCGATAATAAGATTGAATTCTATTAACCTAGAACATCTACACGAGACGAACGCCAAGATATCCTTGCAGCATCCAGTGAAACTAGAACCACCTAGAGATGCCAGTATCTATCACACGACTGTACCGATTTACACTATTCTATTCGGTATATTTGTGATAGGCCTCGCCTACATTTTACATTGGAAATGGCTACGCACAAGAACTAGGCAGACGCCAGATCTGGAGGAACATGAGCTACCAGAGATTCACCCTAGGAAAGTCAAGATTGACGTCAACCGTATCCCGACAACATCCTTGGACCAAACCTTCGGATAGTTGCCGATCTATGGGGGGAGGCGTTATGTACTCTAACTTCACGGAAAGCGCTGCCGATGCAGCCGAAAGCATGATTCATCGCGCATCGCCAGTCATCGCGTCCTATGTCGAAATACTTTGCACCTGCATTACCGCGAACTCAGCATTTTCGACACCCGAATAATTGGTTGTTACTCACGGCACTTTTTGGTCACACATCGACCTTAAGACACCTTATTTAGTGTAATTAATTATTAATGTTTGAAGTAATTATTTTGTAAAAGTATTATTTTAA
Organism: Endotricha flammealis; assembly: GCA_905163395.2. Taxonomy (NCBI): domain Eukaryota; kingdom Metazoa; phylum Arthropoda; class Insecta; order Lepidoptera; family Pyralidae; genus Endotricha; species Endotricha flammealis. The sequence goes on from LR990853.1 coordinate 6,245,458, forward strand.
TTAAATTTATTTAAAGTTTTTGGTTTTTTTTCGAACCTCCGGCCGTAGGCTTTTTATTTGGTACAGTGTTAGTAGGCACCTAGTTACAAGTAGCAGAATGTACCTACAAACATATGGTAGGTACTTACAACACAGAAAAAATATTATAGAATGAGAATGAAAACAAAAAAGAGTGACAAAGACGGAAATATTGTTTAAGTGTTTGAAGTTTCAGAGTCGTTTTCAGTTTCTTTTCAAGACATTTACTTCGAAATATTGTCATGCCGATGGTAGAGACAGCAATTTTTTAGTTTACGCTACGTAGAGTTGCCGACTCTTAACTTGGCGACTTTTCGCTTTACTTGGCACAAGTTAACTTTAAAAAGATTTGCATGCTCGACTAGGATCAAATTATCATATTTATATGATAATTTGATCCTAGTCTTTGAGTGTACATTTATTATTATGCTTCATACAAGTCTGGCAATAGAACGGGGCTTTGTCTTAGCTTACAGAAATATTGAAAGTCTGTAAACAATTAAAACAAAAATAAGTATTCTAGAGATATTTAGAATAACCTAGTAATCTCCATACCTATATTACGAGACAATTAAATGTAAGGACAATTTTATTTGTCTACAAAAACAATAAAATTTGTTTTATTTACAAGCAATTTGGATTAGTAAAAAACGCTAGATTAGGGTACTAAGAAAAAATGTTAGAAATTTCAATTTGTTTTCTAAACAGGGGTCACGCTCACGCATCCCACATATTCGAGGCCTAAACTTTTGCAAGAATGTTTGTGTCATTGACAAAATTAAACATCAGCTACTTTGTTGTTTGTTTAGTTTTTCATTTTCAAATATTTATAAAAGTTTAGGAACTAATGTAATAAAATATATTATTAAAGCACATACACTTGTTTTTTTAAGTATAATATGTTCTAATAGCGCAGTCGCAGGGAGACGTTGGAGGTAGGCCGTTTCCAATCGGTCATACTGGAAATGTTTGGGGAGGTTCATGTAACACGTATATTGTTTAAAATAGTATTGATTTGACGTTCTATTCAATTAGAGCTCATGTCAACAAACTTACTATTTCAACACTACAAGATGCTACAAAATTATTTGACTACAAAGTTGTATAAAACATCGTTTAATTGGCGTGGCTCACACTTACAGTGAGGCGTATATAAGCGGTTAAGACATCTCCCGTTTATATGGGCCCATATCAATGAACATAAACATGAGCATGAATAAGTATGTTGGTTTTACGGTCAGCCCCATAAATTCACTGGGGATTACATCAGCACTGTACAGATCGGTATATAGGCCGCAGGAACCTTATGGTGCTTACGTAGGACGAGTAATTACTTATTAGCGTCTTTGTAGGGTATTTTGTACTAGGGTTTTAAACAACAAAATTGCATGTCAAACTTAAGATTTATATGTTGGCAATATTGTTAAATTATTTTTGTTATGTTGAGAAAATTCTGTTGCAATACATTCGAAAGAATGGTTAAGATTGAGATAAATCGACCACACTATAAACAGGAACACGAAGAGGAGCCAGAAAATAACACAGAGTACCTACCTAACAAAATTCCACACGAGCGATTCCGCGAGCCAGAGCCAGTGTAAAACTCAATATCTGTGCGGTAATTGATCTGAGGAGAATCGTTCGTCCCAAGAGCGGCTTTAAAAGCCGTAAATCTAAAATGCCAAATATAAAATTGGAGAAGCGTCTGGTTTATTCCTTTATCTAATATAGCATCAAATGATATTGCTCAGCAGAGAAATACCTATAACCAGATACAACCGAAAATGGAAAATCTCCAACCGATCTAGAGGCGAGATTATTGTGCTGGGACCCAACGAAACGAAATCCGCTGCCTCGCCGAGCCTATGTTGCTTGTTTCGTGTCTATTTATTTTAAAATATATCGTCTCCAGCTGGAAGCTGTCCAGCTGATTATAGTGACTGTGATATATGATAAAGTGAGAATAACGGATAATGCAGACGACAGACATAACGCACATGATTCGAAAGAGCTAGTAATAGGCCTATTTGAATAAATACATTTTTATTTCGTTTCATTTGTCTGTGAAAATAAAACCTATGCAATTATAAGAAGTATTGCATAGGACGCGCAAAAAGGGTGCAAAAAATTTAATCATGGATAGCTGCTAGTTTATATAAATTACTACTATGTCAGTAGTGCTTTATAGAAACTAGTTTCGGTAAGCTTTGATTGATCAATCAATGATCAATAATATTGGAGTCGAATGTTATTTTACAATTAGGTGTATCGCTCGAGGCGACTTGTAACTTTGTAAAATCTGTTACCTTAGTGGAAAGCTCTATCAACAGCCTTAGTATAGCATTGCTATAAAGTCTCGGCAAAGCAAGGCAAGGCCGAATAAATTGTCTTCCAAATCCCATTTTGTGTATCAATTGTATCTTATCGTTTTCACTTTTGTAGGTGAGATTGGCATCCTGTTTTGCTTGACAGAAGATGGTATACTACCGTCAAACCGTAGTAGAGAGATTATCTTTAAGCCGGTAAAGTGTCAATAGGACTCGCGCACCAAGAGGTCCGTAGAAACGTTTAGCGTATCCATAAGTATCAGTAACTAAAATAACAAACTATCCAAACAAAATGTACATTTATAGTGAAAAAAACAATCCTAAAAGCAATCATAAATAATACCAAATACCTAATGAATTCAAGTGGAAAAGTCGTAAAAGTTTTAAAAGTCGCCTAGGATCCATTGATGGATTTAAGTGGAAAAAAAAGTAACCTAGGATCCATTGAGCGATCAATTAATAATGGATCCAAGTGGAATGAGGGGAAAAAACTGTCTTAATTCAGTAATAATATGTTTGTTAGACGAAATGTTTAATAAAACGGAATTCTGTGAACCCGCATTGCCGTGTCTACTAAAGGGCACATGTCCTTTTGATGTCTTGCCTGTCCCGCATACCCACGTTTATTTTATGAACGGATTAACTCTTTACGTCAAAGCACCGACCTAATATCTTTTCGAGTTACGAATGTATGCTATTTGCGAGTAATTCGGATGAAGTAACAATTCAAGTTTTATTGCTCACTTCCTCCCTCGATGTATTCAGAGATTTAATGATGCTACGCGCAGAAAGATAGCTTGAATATCTTTTCAGGAAAAGTGACATAACAATAATTAAAACAATTTTTGGTAGAATATTTTGTTTCTTTATTTGTTTTCCATACATGTTTAAATTATAAAGAAAATGTAATAACATATCCGAATAGAATTTATGTAGATAAAATATTAAGGTTTAAATTAAAAAGCGTTTAAAAACCTCTTAAATACAAGCGATTTTTTTTACTTTATACTTTCAAATGAAAGAGAGAAGTTTAGCTTAATTAAATAACTAAAATACTTGCTCAAATAACTTTCCAAAGTATCAAGAGAAAACATTGATTATGCCGACAGTACATCTTCATAAAAGCGTTTCCTTTTTTAACTTTTCGTGTCCAAAAAAGCCTTGTCCTAGAGAGATTCATTTTAATTAAGTTCCCACGAGAAGTAACGACTCGCAAGCACGGCCTTTACCTAGCTACCAATCTTCATTATGTTCATTATTTCCATGTAAATAGTAGGTGTACATTATTTCGTTGTTTCCTTTAGAGTTTGGGACGGAACGTACGGGCTTGTTTTCAAGTATATTACTCGGCTATTTTAAGTCCGGTTTGTGACTTTACTACAACGTTTGCTATGCAAAATATTATACAATACATGGTGCGTACAATTCTGTATTTCATTTGGTAGTAATTTAGTAAGTTCTGATTTTAATGCCGATGATTATAAAATCATTTTATGACATCCCTGGAGTATATAGATTATATAATATTTTGTAATAATAATATTAGTAATTAAGATTTCAAAATTACCGGATATTTTCTTAAATAAGTACGCGCATTATATGTTGCAAAACCTCAGACAATCTTATTATTTATTAGCTACCACTATAATATATTAGTCTAAGTATTATTACTGGAATCGCGTTCCATATATCTAAGCAAAACATTCCAACATTTATCACTAGCCGTAAATATTATTTTGCTATTTGTCGGATACCCTTAATCTTTGGGATTTATATTTATTGCCTTTTTTTGTATGTGTAAGTCGCAAAGTTGCTAGCAGGGTAGTTAAGAGGCTGCGTTCGGTTGTGAAGAGCGTTGCGGCGCAGCTAGTTGGTATGGAGTGATTTGATTTATACCAACGCCGCCCTGACCGTACGTTACTTAGGTAAAGTTGTGGAGACATAAATCTCCGTACAATTCCGAGAGGACTCGAACGAATTCAACCGAATGAATAATTCCGTATACATTTAGTCGAGTATTAGAATTTCCATGGCATAATCTTATAATATTACCAAAGGAAAAAGCTTTCAACTTTTGTGCCAAGAATGAAAATAATATGAGATGCTTTTTAAAGGACGTATTCCAAGAGAATAAGATAGGAATGCCTGTGGCTTGGTATTTTTTTATGGAGCACAAAACTATTTTATTGCCATAGAAAAACAACAAAGATTTAAGTTATTGCAAGGATAAAAATACAATAAACTTTTATTATCTTTACGACATTGAGTATTATAAATAACTTACAGAAAGGCACTATATATTCCTTTGTTAATTTTGACTTAGGTATTTATCGAATTGATAGATAATAATAATAATATATATATTTGTTTCCAGATGTTTACATTTATGTTTTTTTTTGGAACAACTCGATATTATTTTTGATCATGTAAATATTTTTAGTGCTGTTTGTTGCAAGACATAACAACTACGATCTTGTAGATTTCGTTGGCACTATGCCATTGTATTCAAGTGTTCTATAATATTCTACTGTAGCGACGACTATGCTAAATAATAAACACTTTTGTTTCACACCACTAGCATTCAAACAATCGTCTCTAAATAAAAAAAATATATTTATTAAATACTTAAGTACCTAACACTTCTAATTATTAGTAAATAATCTGTATTTTTATATATAAAAAAACTATTTCATTATCTAAGTAATAAGAAAGTAATTTCGAGGACACGACATTTCAATGGTCTAGCCACGGCCTAGCACGTTAAGGAACTGAAACAGAAACCATCTAGTTAATAAGTTAAACCGATAATCTAATCTATTCATAAAACAGCCATATTCTTAATCATAGAACATCCATTAGTACTACACTACCATTAAGATCAGGAAAATGTCAGTTAACTGAATATGTTATTTTTCACCTCACAAGCTCGGAAAGAATCTGTTTGTCATTCGAAATCTGAGCGCAAAAGTGAATTTTGTGCTCTAGCGTGGAAAGAATTTTTAAAATTCGAACCTTTCTATTCTATAGACGCGAATTTAAACGCGCACTCGCGGCTCGCCTTGCGCCTCGCCTCGCGCCTCGCAGCGCTCGCGTCCGGAGCGGTTTTTGGGCACGAGTCAAAGGGGTTCGCGTGGGATGCGAGCGCGGTGTTCACACTCGCGCTCTCGCTTCATTCGAGTTTAAACCTTGTGCCGCGTTAAAAAAGACTATGTTGCCGCTAACACTTCGACGTCCTCCATTCCGGCTAACTCGAACACAACACGAGAGTGTGAACAGACAACTCAAAAACCATCGATCACGCGAGGCGCGAGACGAAGCACGAGACGAGGTACGAGGCGAGAGTGTAAATGTAGTATATAATTTTTTATACCGCCAATCCTCTGAAAATGCATTAATACTTATTTCATGCCAGTGTGCCAACCTTATCTTTAAAATAATCGAACTGGCCAGCACGACACCGCATAAAAAAAATAAACACTTATTTAATATATTATTTGCGTTTTTCTTGCACCAAGCATTTTCCTCGCTGTAGTGAGATGAAAAGTTGTGTGTTTCGCTCGGCAGCAAAGTTATTCTGCGTCTCGTACCTTTGAAACCCTCGCTACGCTCAGGATTCTATATTTGAACCACTCGCTTCGCTCGTGGTTCAATCCTAGAATCCTTCGCTAGCTCGGGTTTCAATATAAGTACTCGCGCCAAAAAACAACTTTGCAGCCTTGCATAACAAATAACTATTGTTCATGAATGTTTTAACATCCCTTCCACAACGAGGAACAGGAAACGTCTTATTAAATTTCAGTGAAGAATACAAGCGTATTATCTACACAAATTTCACTCAGTCGAAGGTTTTAAAAAGATTCTAGAGAAGCTATGAAGAAATATTGATTTATGGTCTTTTGTTAACAATCCATTGAACTACTTTGTGGAACTCGAGACTTTGTTGTGTGTCAAACGGAAACCAGTAAATAATTTAGTTCGGTTAATAGGATTAATGTTCTGATATGATTGGCTTGTTAGGTATTCGGTCAAACTATTGTTAAGCAAAGTACTGACTGTTTCTTCAGTTGTATATTAATAGCACAAGTACTACTCTCAGTTGAACAGCGTGGTGTAGTTTCACCCTAAAATCTACAGTCATCTGTCGTCTGAAAGGCTTAGCGCATCTCAATGCCCTTTGTTTTCACACTTATGTAGTGTGATCGCGCTACCACTCGCGCACGCATAAGTTGAGCTCCCGCTTTTTAATTCGTCTAAATTAGTAACTTCACTGTATCAGTATAATTATGTCTACATAAGTTCGCAAAGTGCCATACTATAAATAAGTGATAGTTCCAGTTCATAAAAGTGCTTTAATTCAGTAATATTCACCAAAAACTTATAATACAAACAGTTTCAATAACGAACCAATCAAGTGCAAGTGATGATTCATAGATCGTGCGGCGACCGCAACATTACCATATATGGTCAACAATCCGAGCATCGATACTTACGACTCAAGGCACCACTGAGGATACTATTTGTTAATTTCACCACTAACATTCAACGACATAGCGGTGTGTTGGTCATAGCGCTAACTGTGACAGTGCGAGACCCCGGTTCGAGCCTAGGAAGTGGCGATTAATTTTTTGGAGCTTTTTTTTTTAAACTTATTATTTTGTAATTTTTTATTATTTTTATTGCTTAATATGGCTGCTTATAAATGTGCTGGATGCAAACAAAACATAAACAAGAATGAAATTGCTGTCAAATGCTCAAATTGCAATGAACACTTCGACTTAATATGCGCTGGATTATCGCTGGTAGCATACAATAATCTTTCGACGGAGTCACGGACTACGTGGCTTTGCAGTTTATGTCATGGTGCAATACCGAAGAAGGATAATTCCCAAACACCGGTTCGCCAATCTTCGATGCCTATAACTAAAACGACGGTTACAAATCTTATTACACCCCCTGATTCTGACAATGTCACCCTACGCCACAGTCAGAGGAATCCTACAAAGTGTCGCTGTCCTGGTCTAAGTGATATTCGTGCTGTTGTACACGAGGAACTGGAATTGGTGTTCAATAATATTGCCTCTACTATTAAAAAAGATATCGCCCAACATATAGATACTCTTGAGGACAAGTGGCATGGGGCACTACTGACGAGGTTGTGTGAAACGGCGGCGAACGTACAAAATGGAGACCCGAGAGACCATTACAAGCTGCAGCAGCATCCTACTACGTCCACCTTAAAATCCGATGTATCGGCTTCTGACCCCGACACCAGGACTAGTAGCCGCACTAGCCGCACTACAAATAACTCACAACTTAATAGTGCTGCCATCTCCAAAGTACACAACAGCCAGCCTACAAGGGGAAATAATTCTAAGGTCAAACCTAATACTTTGTCTCTTGTTACTCCTATCAAAGTTACGAAGAAGCCCGCTACTGCTGCCTCTGATATAGACTCATTATCTCCTGGCAAAGCCCACCAGTTCAAGCAACTTTCAGGACCATCGGTGATTGATCCTGCTCCGGATGGCTCAGTTTCTTACAGTGCAACCCAGGAAGAGGGATGGGTTTAGGTCAAGAGTAAACGTTCTTCAAAACATGTAGTACTGCGAGGATCGGCCCTGCCGGGCAGGTCTACTCTACAGGCGTCCGAAAGACGTAGTTATCTTCACCTATTTTACGTCAAGGAGGGTACTTCTGAGGCTGAAGTGCTGGCGCATCTAAAGACTGTAAGTGGTAGTGATGAGTGTTCTGTCGAGGCATTTAAGGCTAGAGGTAATTATGCCTCTTTTAAACTTTGTGTACCTGCCGTACTTGTAGATAATGTTATGCTCGATCAAAATTGGACAACCGGCATATGTATAAAACCCTGGAAGCAGAACTTTCGTGCCAAAAGTAAAATTTAAAACTAGATATAATTGTGTAACAATATACTATCAGAATGTACGCGGATTAAGATCTAAGACTAACATTTTCTTTAATAATGTACACCAATGCAGTTGTGATATTATAGCACTAACAGAAACATTCTTAACGAGTTCTGTATTTAACGCCGAGCTATTTCCATCGGGTTACACTGTCCTACGCAAAGACCGTAGTAACGAGGCTGGATGGGGCGGAGTCCTCTTGGCTGCGCGCGATTGTTATAATTTACAAAACATTACAAATGTCGATGGTTTAACAGGCGACATGGAATTGCTTATTGCGTTAGTGACTTCTAAAAATATTAAATTTATATGTTGTGTTGTATACATTCCTCCGAGATACTCTGAGGAACGATACTCAAATGTACTTGGCTGTTTGGAGAATGTAATCTGTATTTATGCTGATTTAGAGGTGTTGATTATTGGCGATTTTAATTTAAATTCCTGTACTGAACGAGTCAAATCTCAATTCTCTATGTTTATGGAATTCTGTAACCTGAATCAGCATAACCTACTATGTAATCAGTTTGGTGTTACGTTGGACTTGGTGTTGAGTGAGCATGTCCCCGAGCGGCTATCGATATCAGCCGCCTATGACCATATGGTACCTATGGACGCCCATCATCCACCACTTGAAGTTAAAATTAGGTTGAGTAGTTACCGTCGCGCACAGGTTCCTTCTCCAAAACCTCCGCCAGGTTCCTTGCCGTCTTGGAATTTCTCCAAAGCAGATATTCATGCCTTATATTCATCAGTGAGCGGGATAAATTGGACTGAGGTTACGAATAGCACTGATATCGACTCTGCGGTTGAAATTTTCTATGAAATTTTGAAACATTGCCTTGACTCATACGTACCTCGCAAAAACACGGTGCAACCAAATGCGCGCTATAACTATCCTACTTGGTATACTACTGAAATAATTAATAATATCAAGATAAAATACTACCACCTGCGGCAGTTTAAACTCGATGGCAATGAGTATGATGGTCAAATGTTTAGATTCTACAGAACTCTTGTCAAGGAGCTTATTGGTGACGCATATCGACGGTATTTAAAAAGTACACAGGAGACTCTGATTAACAACCCGTCAAAGTTTTGGCAGTATGTGAAAAACAAAAGAAAGAACAGGGAAACTTGCAAAACTTACAGCTATAATGGCCAAACGTTGACGGGTCAGGCTGCTGCTGATGGCTTTGCGGAATATTTCGGTTCTGTGTTCCGACATGATCTTCCTAGGCTGGATGTGACTGAGGCTGATCAACGTGCTTCCGGTTCCTGCTGTTCTCAATATGTTGACATCTCAGAGGTATATTACAGGGATTTGCATATGGCAGTGAAGAAGTTAAAACCTTATTCATCTCCGGGCCCGGACGGGGTTCCGGCTTTTATGGTCAAAGACTGCCTGCGTGTGTTGCATAAACCTCTTTTGCATATTTATAATCTTGCTCTGGAGAGTTCTACTTACCCCATGATATGGAAGACAAGCAATGTCACCCCTATACATAAAACAGGATCTGCCAGCGAGGTTGGAAATTTTCGCCCCATTGCGGTCATCTCTGTTTTTGGCAAGATCTTTGAGTGCATGATTGACTCTCAAATACGAAGGCAGGTTAACGTCTGGCTGGACGATGCTCAACACGGATTTCGGAGCGGCAGATCTACAACTACCAACCTTGTCAATCTGATCGACTATGTTTGTATCGAACTAAACAATGGTAAACAAGTCGACGCCTCTTACTTTGACTTCCAAAAGGCGTTCGATCTAGTCGACAATGATGTGCTCCTGGAGAAATGTTCAGCGATCGGATTCACGCCTCGTCTTCTTAAATTTTGCGCCAGTTACCTGTCTAATCGATCTCAGCGAGTGAAACTGGATGGTTACTTGTCGCATTGTTACTATACCAGATCTGGAGTTAGTCAGGGTAGCACATTAGGCCCCACTCTGTTCCTTATAATGATCAATGATCTTCCAAAGGTCATCGAATCTGCCAGGTGTCTCTTGTTCGCCGATGACTTAAAACTGTTCCTTGGGGTGGATAACATTTCCGACACGGTCAGGTTTCAGAGCGACATTGCAGCGCTGGCCAAGTGGAGTCGGGCCAACCATCTCCCGTTCAATATAGCCAAATGCAAGACAATTACTTTCAGCCGTTCACCCTCACCTCTACTCACCACCTACAATCTCGACGGCAGCGCAATTGAACGTGTTAACGCAATCCGTGACTTGGGTGTTACACTAAATTCGCGCTTGGATTTTCATGACCACATCATTGCCAAATGTAAGGAAGCTTTAAGGTCGCTGGGGTTTATTCTTCGGGTAGCTTCCGATTTCGACGACACCAAAGTAGCAGTCACACTATACAACGCTTACGTCAGAAGTAAGCTGGAGTACGGTGCCATAATCTGGGACCCGTATGAGAGTACGTATGCGCTTATGGTTGAGAGGGTGCAAAGGAGATTCGCAAGATGGCTGTACAAACGAAAATACGGATATTACCCCTATCTTTACCCGTCTATGTTTGTGCTTGGAATGGTGGACCTAAACACAATGATATTTCGAAGAAAAATGTTGCTTCTGTTTCACTTCTATCACCTATTACAAAATAGAGTTGACAATGGGTCAGTACTTATACAGCTCGGGCTACGTGTACCTGCGCGCTGGCAACAGGGCGAGGGCGCGGTCGTGGCATCTCGTAGAAAACCACGCCTGTTTAGTCTGCCTGCCGTCCGTACTAAATACGCGGAGAATGCTCCAACAGTTGCTCGGTGACATGCTTGTTCATAATTTTGAGGCAGATATTTTTTATGACACAAATGGCGTTTTCTTTAATAGAGTGTTAACATATTTGAGTGCGATTGATTTTATAATTTAATTTTGGTGTTTAATAAATTTTATAATAATTTCGGTTTAATTATAATTTTTATAGCTTTGAATCTGATTTTAATTGTAATTTAATTTAATTTAATTTTGATTTTGATTTTTTTTTGGTCTGAAATTGATATAACCTACATTATCAATCTCATTCATAATCATATTAATATTCGTTGTTATTATTGTTTTTTTTTTTTCAATTGGTTTTAAATTTAGATTTTTCTTATGAATTATTGTCTACCATACAGATGCTTTGGTCAAGACTGTAAATCTGTGTGTAATATAATAAATAAATAAATAAATAAATAAATAAATAAATGTAGATAAAGCTAAAACATGATTATTACTACTTTAATAAATTATGTATTGTGTAAATGTGTGTTGCAATGCCCTTGACAGGGTTACCACAATCCTTGACGTGGGTGGCAAAGCTTCATAATTGAGTTTCTAAGGTCCGCAACAAAAGGACCGAGACAGTTAACATTAGGCTGACGCGAAAAATTCTCAGGGGATTTTAATCCCCAATTAGTATAATTTGACCACGCATTTATTAATGTTAGGAAATGACTTTCACCGTCCATTTTATCCAATCATAATGGACATCGCTTGATTACAGAAATGGCTAATAAGGTCATTATTTCGGAGGTACAATTTCTTCATACTTTAGCCTCTATAGCAATAGACTTTGAGTTTATTATATGTGTTTAATCTGTTTTAATATATTTGTATTTAAGTTCTTTACAAGCACCTGATTAGTCTTAAATTAAAAACAATTAGCTGACACTACTATACACTACAACACACAATATTATACTTATATACTAGTGCAAACTAGTATATAAGTATACTTTTAAAAATATAGCAATTCGTGTTGAAATATGTACGAAATAATATAGGTAGGTATCTACACCTTCGCGGAGGATTCTACTAGACTAAATATTATGTAATGTTACGGCCAGGAGGGGGATCTGGCACGACAATTCTCGGACCCGAGCCTGTCGTGCAAATCCCCTTCATTCAGCTACGCAAATGGTTACAAAACGCCACATACACACAAGCTGAGAGATGGTGGACTTCGGCACCAGGCTGCAGGCAATCGAAGGAGGCCATGCCATCCTTGGACAACAAGCTGCTCAAGCGCCTATTGCGCCTGGACAGGAGAAGCCTGCGCCTGGTAGCCGGCACCATCACAGGGACACAGTTCACTGAACAAACACTTTCACACAATAGGTATCACGGACAGCCCTCTGTGCAGAGCATGCATGAAGACTGAAGAAACGGTGGCACGTGCTCCTTGAGTGCACAGGTGTCACCCAAATCCGGAAAGAAACACTTGGGTCACCAATGTCTCTTGCGGATACTCTGAGCAGTTTGGGAGGACTAATTCGCTTCTGGAGGGAGGTGGGCTGGATGAAATGACAGCCCCATGGCTCACGTACAATGGTCCAGGACAGGACTGAGTGCGGAAACCACACCCACTGGTTGGGTTATAATGATGATGATGATGATGATGATGTAATGTTACACAACTATTCTTGGTATTTCTAATTCGACTAGGTTGCGAATTCTCGGTTTTGTGTAAAGATCTGTTCAGTCTTTGAGGTTTAAGAAATCAGTAAAGTAAAAATCTTAAACTCTAAATATGATATTTCAAAATTATGTTATCTTTTAAATAAGAATATTATTATGTTTTTTTTTTGTCGAAACATTAGACTAGTTGAATTACAGAGGGGCCACAAATAGTGTGCCTAATGATGCATAACAGAACGTAGACGCTAAGCGGAACATTCTAGTGGGAAATTTAACGAAGTATTACCAGCAATCTTTATGAAATATCACGAAAAATACGTCTACACTCCACTCGTCTACATTATGAGCGTAATATTCTTATACTTAAGAAGACATCGTAGTAAAAGTATGCTTGTCATAATTAAGTTTAGTTGTGCACCGACTTTTGTTGCAATAGGCAAGGAAATGAGATTCACTTTATACGAACTTACTATAATATGATGCAAGTTGACTAGCTTTTTACCATGTAGAGCTTCAACTGTATATTTGTTGTCTACGGTAGTTTCGCTGAAGCTCGAAAAAAAAACAAAAGTACCTAAACTCGGTAGACATTAATGGAAAAATTAAGTTGGTCTAAATAAAGAATTAGTCTAGCTATTCAAAGGGGGAACCCTGCCAGTATCTTCGGAACCTTGCCTAAAGGGACTCCTTTTAATAATATATTTTGGTTATTTTATTATATTTTTTAAGGTTTTTAGTTTTAGGTTAATTATAATTTGTTTATAATAATATGTTTAGTTTAGTTTTAATAATGTTTAAGGTCACTTATTAATAAACAAAGCTTATAGCGTGAAAAAAAAACAAAGACAGACAAAAATCATGTCGAATGTCCTCTGAAATGAAATAAAGTATTAAGACACAAATGTACATGTTCTGCACAGGAAAAATCTATTCATTTCTTTTGTCATCCAAATGCTCATTCCGAAACCATTTTTTAACTGAGACCCAAATAATGTTGCCGTACTTATTTTTGTTTCAAATAAAAATACGCTGTACGAGTGAACATCAGGCCTAAAAGTTCATTATCAAAATCATGAGCTCGAGGGGTACAATTATACGAAATCCATTAACTCCTAATTGCTACTCTGACTACGTAATTGCTATCGTTAATAGAAACAGATTAAATCATTTGTCGCGTGGAACGACGATGACGAATTTCATATAATTTTGCGCAGAATTTGTTACAGATATCGCTTCGAGCTTGTTTGTTTGTGGTAATTACTGACGTTTTGATTTACGATCTGTTATTGAATCACAATTTTAATAGAATAATTTTATTGTACTAAAATATAATGATTTGGCTCAGATGCAAAGTATGTCGAGCAGAAACACGCTGGTCATATTTTTCAAAGACAAAATCTAAGTATTTTCCATATTTAATGGATGTGATTTAAATAAAATGCTTAGTCTGCTTCGCGAATTAGTAACTGCGAGTAGCATAAAAAAAATTAAATTAATTTTAAATCTGAAACTTTCTCATTTTTCTTCCCTGTTTTTACATTGACAGTATATTTTTTTATGTATCATTTTCATAATTACTGTTACGAACTTTGATAAGTCTTGGCGGTCGAAAAGACGTTTAAAATATAAAATCTATACGTTAATATTGATATTTGTGGAGAGATGAGAGAAAAGTACCGTTCTGACTTTGACAAAATAATGTTTGAGAATATTAGAGAAAGATGGTTGTTTGCAAAGTTCAGTCCAGCGTGGTTTGTGCCAAGTTTATGCATTCAAATTAAGTAATGCCAACCGCAGTCAGTGGCTAGATAGGTTTGAGTAATGGTAATTATCACGAGCTTCCTCCATGCTTCAAAACACATTAGTTTTTGTATATACTACCGTAGTAAAAAAAGTGGCAACCACATAATAAAATATAGTCGAAAGAATTATATAAATATATTTTACTTAATAAATAAAAAACACACAAATAAACTGGTTCTTGAATGAACCTATTTATATCACCTTTACCTTTTATCACTAATTCTTAATTTACAGCATTGACATTAAATATAATTTTCTTGTTTCACACCTAGAAAAAGAATCAATCACAAAGATTATCCGTTTGATTATGAGGCTTATTACAGATCCTCATGCTTATAAAGGTCATTAGGAAGCTTAAGAAGTTACTCCAACGATAAATTCAAGAGGTTTAGTGCAAAATCCTTTTCGTAGCACTCTGTAAGATTAGCTTACATTCATGATAGTGTCGTTACATGCTCACCGCACACGACCGTATTTAAATTAACTCCGCTCTCAAAATTACAAAAGCAAAAATAACATTTTAAAGTTGAAAGAATATTCTGTTTAATTTTGTACACTGAAATAAAGTTAGCTTGCATTATAACATTCGTATTCAAGTTTAGGTGATAACACATTTTGGAGTATTTTAACTAAGAAAATATACATTAAAAATTAATATTAAAATCATAGCAAGAGTTAATTTATCAAAAAGCTAAAAGTGCTTTAACTTTTACGTTGTAGAACGTTTAATGAGCTCACTTAACTGGAACTCTAAGCTAAAGGCAAACATTTTTATCTCTCGTAGTCTAGTCTAGTAACTCGTGGTCTCACAGGTAATGCGTAACATTTTAGTTAGTAAAAAAATTAAAATAATTATTGAATAATATGTCAGGCGCGCTCCACGTTGAATAAGTTAAACAAGCAATTACAAGTAAATTGATACTAACTCCAGCAATATTTTTTCCGTAATCCTGAATTCGTTCGGGATGAAGCGTGAGGCCGCATCGAATTGATTAATCCAGTTCCAGTAATTGATAAATTTATCCGCCCAAATTTATTTTACGATTTTTATTTCCGCAAACCAACACGTATAAGCTTTAGTGCATTGTAGCATGAATTTCATCTGCGTATAAATGATTATTTGCTATGTTAAAATCACAAACATATTATTTAAATGCAGCCTTTTTCAACTACAGTTTTTACAAGACATATCGAAAGCATATACCTAATATGTGCACTTTTACTTTTAGTCAGTCTGGCTATCGTCACATAAGTAAAATATATGAAAATTATTGAACACATACAAACTTGTATCTTCGATGAAAGACGGTCTCAATTTGCCTCAATAAACAGGAGATTCGTTTGTGCAGATATTGACCAAACGCCAAACTGGCAGGACTGGAAGTCACTCGTGGTCAATATTTGGACAGCTGATTAGCTTGCGATTTCTGCTCGCCGTGACGCTTCGGAAATAACTTTCTTAGACAAACAACATAATTCACTCTTGCTGAATTTTGTATTGATTACAGTGGAGGCCGGATTTGATTGGCGCTCTAACTTGCAAATAAACGATGTTAAACCGAGGAAGCCGAGGAAGGAGGAGGAGGATTCTGCATTCATAGTGGATTTATCATGATCATTATCTCAGCCACAAGAAGTCCACTGCTGGACTGGGCATAGAACTCATCAAACACTTTCAGTATGACTAACCGGTCATATAAAGCACTACTTAAGAATACTACTTACTAATAATAATACTTTCAATAATATACTTTAAACATAAAAATATTATCAAAACAACAAAAATATATATTTCTCCATACCTGTCATTCAAGTAATATTTTTACGTCCATGATATGGGTCAATTTACGTTAAAAATCGTATTTAGTTATTCTTATTTTGTAAAAGAGGATATTATGTAACATACCATACTACAAAGTATACAACTAGCTCTTACTTATTTTACATATTCTAACCGAACAAAAACAAATTTATTTTATGCAATATTCACATTTTACAAATATTCTAATATTGGATATCGAAAATTCTGAGTAAATTCGTATGTGAAACTATTTCCAAGACCGGAGGGACCTCGCTGATAATTTATTTGGTGACCTTTAATAAAACTTTGATGCCAAACCCAAGGACCGAGGTATCTAACATATTTTGTTAAATTCAACGATACATGGTAAAGTGTAAAAATCTATTATTTCAACGATTAAAATTTATTTATTAAGGTATTAGATTTGAAGATTAGAAGAAACATTATATTAATTTAATGCTAGGAACGATCCAGAATATGAATGGCCAGACTCATATTTACACTTAAGTTTCAAAGTTTACGACTAGCCGAAAGGCTAGGTTTAGTCATTGATATTAGCTAGACGCTTGCAATACCGGGTGTATCACTCACGCGTTGCCAACCCTCCCCCCCCCCCCCCAAGTAGAGCTCTGGAGTCATTACTATTATCTTACGTTTTAGATTTTTCAGAAGGACGTTAGATTTTTACCTTCTACGGAACTTTGAATAAAACCAATGCAATATCATTGCATACGCTGGTACGAGATGCAGCAGTTTTAATCATGAAACTCGTAGGACATCTCGTAAAATGAAAACTCGTAAGTATTCACCTCGAGGCGAGGTTGAGGGGCGAGGAGCGGTGAACTTAACAATTTTATTTTTATTTTTATAGGTGAACGACCAGGAGATTGCAGACGTTTCTAATTTCCGTTCTCTCTCTGTAGTTATTACCTGCGTACTTTACTGTAAACATTTTCTCAATTTATCTTCATAGCATCGCTGCAGGTGACTCAATAAATTTGGTTTAAACACAATGTTTTACTTAGTTTAAATCGACTATTATTGAAAAAAACCGGGCAAGTACGTGTCGGGCCACGCACAATGTAGGGTTCCGTATTGGCTACGCATTTCTTGCTTGCAGATGAGCCATTGCCATTTTCTATGACATTTGTACGTTTTCGTCAAAGAAATTTTACTTCATAAGTTCGTCGGCTATTACTCGGTAACTAGTAGTGCCTACTTAACCGTTATAGTTTTCCAAGGTTAGGTTAGGTTATTGACACGTTAAGTGTAAATAATTAGCAATCGGATCATTGCATCGGAAAATGATGAAGTGTCCCAAATTAACAATAACTCCTTGCCGTCGGTTATATATAACAGTATACCTATTAAAATATCAGAAACAGTCAAGGATCTTGGTCTTTACATAGACAATAAATTGAATTGGAATGCACATATTTCTTTTATTTTTTATTTTTTATTAATTGAAAATTTCAGTTTGGGTGTACTAACACCCTCTTCTGAGACACCGGACTGTTGCGGGAGCGTAGGGCTCTCACCGCCAAAAATTTTACAGTGTCTGCCTAGGGGCGCCCCAGAGGGGGGCTCGAACCTCGGCCTATGGCGACACTGGGGGAAGGCGAACGGATTGGAGAGAAGCGGCCGGGCACGTGCCGGTACCGCGAAAACCGAGTCCCTACAGGAAGGTGGCGCGACGCGCGGCCCCGCCGGCGGGGCCGATATGACGGACGTGTGTGTCTAGTTTGTGTCGCGGAATCTAATTGTTTATACGCCTCGATGGCGACTGTAATGGAGTCGTCCGGGTCGTTGAGGACGTGCCGCGGACGACGTTTGGACCTGCTGGTGCCAGCCGGAGCGGAATAATCCCCTGCGGCTTTCACCAACGGATTTGGGTGATGATTGAGCGAGTCGAAGTATTTGACAGAGCATTGCTTTAGGTGGTGCGAGATGGTCGGCACACCTAAGTCAATGTGGAGGTTTTTGTTCCTAACGAACCAAAGCCCACCGATGGCTTTGCGCAAAAACCTATTCTGAATGGTTTGCAGCCTGTGGATATGAGAGGGCGCGGCGTGAGCGAAAACTGGACTTGCGTATGTCATTATCGGCCTAATGCACGTTGTGTAAACTCTCACCTTATTTCTAAGAGAGAGTTCACTGCGCCCATTAAGCAGACAATGTAAGCGGCCTAGCGCGAAAGCAGCGCGGTCGCGGACAATCTTTATATGATGTTCGAAGGTGAGTCCCCTATCGAGTGTGACACCTAAATAACGGACTTTCTTTTCCCAAGGGATCGGTTGTCCGAACATCTTGACTTTAGTGGAGGGATTTGGCGTAGTACCTCTGGAGAAGAGGATAGCGGCGCTTTTATCTGGATTAACTTCTATGCGCCATTTCCTAAACCAGTCGCCAAGGGAGTTGGCGGCGGCTTGGAGGGACTTTACTATGGCGGGTGTACTAGAAGCCGAACAATAGATGGCTGTATCATCTGCGAAAAGGGCAGTATGAGTCACAAGTGGACTGGGTCTAAATTGAGGGAAGTCGCTTGTGTAAAGCGTGTATAGGAGGGGGGAGAGCACGGATCCTTGTGGTACTCCGGCTCTAATGGTGTGAGGGGTGGATAGTGCCCCATCCACCCTATAGCGGAAAGAGCGATTCGACAAGTAGTCTCGTATGATGAGCACGAGACGGTTTGGCACATTAAGTTTGTAGAGCTTATAGATAAGCCCGTTGTGCCATACTTTGTCGAACGCCTTTGCCACGTCGAAAAAGAGAGCGCCCGTTTTGTGCGGGCGGGATCTGTTCGCTCTCCGGTCCAACACGTGTTCGACTATGCGATGCACTTGTTGGACACAAGAGTGTTTGGCTCTAAAACCAAACTGTGCGTCAGGTAAAAGATTATTAGCAAGGGAAAAATCTTTGAGACGAGCGAGAATAATGCGCTCATAGATCTTTCCTATCGAACTAAGGAGACTGATTGGGCGATAGCTCGAGGGCTGATCCTTGGGCTTGCCGGGTTTTGGAATGCCAATGACGGTGGCTTCCTTCCAAGATTTGGGGAAAATACTGTTTTTTATTGCCGCATTGAAAATGGCGGTCAGAAGAAGAATAAGGTGCGCGGGGAAGAGCTTAACGACTCTATTAGAAGTCCCGTCAGGCCCCGGGGCCTTCCTATTATGTAAATCTCTGATAAGGGACTCTACCTCATCGGGGGTTACCGGCTCTATCGGCGGGTCGGCATCTGTGAGAGGGCTCGCGAGATTGTTGAAAACCTCAGTATCGACCTCGAGTAGGTGATCTGGATCAACGGGGAGTGTGCTAGGTGCACATTGTGCCTCAAGACTAGATGCTAAGCATTCAGCTTTTTCCTCGTCCTCGAAGGCGAGGGGGAGGGAGGGATCTGACTGTACTAACGGGGGGGTGGCAGCCACTGTATCTGCCTTAAGGGCTCTGGTGAGGTTCCAGAAGGCTTGTTGAGAGGGGACCATATTTGTAAGTGTCTCGTCCCACTGATCGTTCCTAAGCTGTCTAATGCGACGCTTAACCGCTGATTGGGCAGCGCGCATGCGGACACGGTTCTGCTCAGAGGGAAAAGAGAAGTAAGCCCTTTGAGCTGCGTTTTTCTCAGTTAACAGAGCACGGGCATCTGGCGGCAGTTCCCAGCGACGATGAGCGTTCACTGGGACGCGGCGCGAGCAATCGCTAACCACCTTCTGCACGTGCGCTGTTAATGAGTCAATTGCACCTATTGCGTCGGAAAATGAGACTATCTCGTCTGGAATCGGGTCTAACAAAGGAGATGAGATAGACTTAAGGCCTTCTCCTAGGCTGAACCAGTCAGTCTTGACTCTTGTGGGGTCTGAGGCTGCCACGTTAGGAATGCTCACTCTGGGCGAGAGGGCAATAATGACAGGCCTATGATCTGAAGTGAGTGCAGAGTGCACTTCTATAGAACTCAATCTAAGATTGATGTTCTTTAGGAGGGCTACGTCTAGGACGTCCGGACGATGATTAACATTGTCTGGATAGTGAGTAGGTGACATAGGTGCTACTACGTCGAAGTTGAGGCTCTCTGAGAGTCGCTCGAGTTGTCTACCACGTTGGTTTGTGGTTTGGCTACACCAAGCAAGGTGCTTGGCATTTAGATCACCCGCTATGATAACAGACGGACCAAGATCTAGAAGGTTTCGTATATCACTGTCAAGTAGTGATCTAGGGCTTGAGGAGCTATTGTTAGTGGGAGCTAGATAGGCTGACACTAAATATATGGATTGATGACCTGTCATTCCTAATCTACAGACAGAGGCTTCGATGTGCACGAGATTTGGTGTATCCACAGGCGTGCAGTGTAATGTCGCTTTGTAGTAAATGAGAGTGCCACCGAAGGCAGAGACTGTGCGATCATTACGAATGATTTTGTAATTCGCGATTTTGGGATCGCGAATTGACGGCTTGAGGAACGTCTCCTGGATGAGGAGAACGTCCAATTGATGGGTGTAGAGAAAATCGGCTACCTCAGACCTCTGGGTACGAAGCCCATTGGCGTTGAAGTAGCCGATTTTTAGGGAGGTCGGTTTGACTCTACTCGTGTTATGGTGTAGATCCATAACTAAAACCTAAAATTTTTGAGAGTGTCCGTCAGCGCTCTAAAGTCGCGCCTCAGGACTATGACGAGGGCCTCTGAGTTCCCCTGGCATTCTATGATGCGGTCTGCCAAAAGGTCGACTTCGTCAAAGTCGATGGCGTTTAAAACCGACATTACAATTTTGAAATTGTCGACGCTGTCACGGGAGGAGGAGGAGGAGGGTTTCGGCGGCAGCGGTGCCGCTTTTGGCGGCGGCGGTGCCGCTTTGGGAGAAGGTGGAGGGGTCGCAACCACTACCACCGCGGGTGCAGGTTGGCCTGAGGGGCTGCCCTGCGGGGGGGGAACCTTATTGGTTCTGTGTCGCCACGAATGCGACACAACTGGTGTAGGCACCGGTGCCTTTGCTGAAGCCGGGGCGGCCGCGGCAGTTTGAGGTTGGGGGGGGCTAACATAGGCCACCTTAGGGGCGGCTCGAGTTATAGGTGGGGAGGGAGCGGGCCTCCGGCTCTTCACCTTGGGTGCTTTTGGGCACCCTCGGTAGTTCGCCGGGTGTCCCACCTCCCCGCAGTTTACGCAGCTCGGAGGTTCCGAGCATAGCGCGCGATCTTTAGGCCTTTGACACTCCGGTGTCGAGTGGGCTCCTAAACATTTTACACAGCGAGGTGTGTTATGGCAATTTCTTGCGGAATGCCCGTATAACTGGCATCTGTGGCATTGTCCCACAGTGCCTTTTTGGTGTGGGGGCTCGACAACAACCCCAGACAGTCCGCAAACCTTACGAAGGTTAAAGATGGCTTTGGCCTCTTTTAAGTTTGTCCTGTCCAGAATGGCCAGGACCATGTTAAATGGGGCAGAAGGCCCACGGTGCATACGGTGCACTTCTATCACGGGTAGTTTTTGGGCCTTTAGGTCCTCGAGCACGTCTTCGCACTCGATTTCTTTGGGGACCCCCCGAATGACTACGCGGAGGCGCCGGTCCTCCTCCAAGCTCCACGTATGGAAGGTTATCGACATAGCGTCGAGAAGGCGGGTGAGGTTACGGTAGTCCGTGATGGACTCCGTTTTTAGGCGGATACCCTCAGTTCGGGTCTCTGCAATAAAGAAGATGCCTTTGGCATCACATCGGGCCTTGATGGCCATCCACCTATGGCGGTTCGTGATGACAACCGCCGGTGGGCGCTGGGAGCGCTTGGGAGGGGTGGGGAGAGAAGCTCCCTCGGCACCCTGTTCAGCCGCGGGGGGCGAAGCAGGGGAGTCAGAGGCCGCGGCGGGAGTAATGCCGTCGGCCAATTTGGCGGCCTTCTTTGCGGCGCCTTTGTTGCGCCTGGTGCGCTTTCGGCCTGAGGCCATGACAAAATCGTCCGAGTCGGACGTGGGCTCTGAGGAGGAT
Source organism: Endotricha flammealis (assembly GCA_905163395.2). NCBI lineage: Eukaryota > Metazoa > Arthropoda > Insecta > Lepidoptera > Pyralidae > Endotricha > Endotricha flammealis. The sequence continues at coordinate 6,267,705 of LR990853.1, forward strand.
TCCGAGGACTCGGAAACAACCTCCATTTCTTCGTTTTCGGCCTGACGGGCCGGAGACGAATTAGCGGAGGGCGCGTCGCGCGCGGGGGTTTTGGAGCGCGCAGTGGTGCGCGCGGCGTTCGCAGAGTGCGAGGAGGTCGAGGCGGGGGCGGCGCGCGCAGCGGGTGCGTCGCGCGCGGCGGCGCGCGCGTCGTTCTCAAAGGGCGCGGCGGGGCGCGAGGCACTCGCAAGGTGCGAGGAGGTCGAGGCGGGGGCGGCGCGCGCAGCGGGTGCGTCGCGCGCGGCGGCGCGCGCGTCGTTCTCAAAGGGCGCGGCGGGGCGCGAGGCACTCGCAAGGTGCGAGGAGGTCGAGGCGGGGGCGGCGCGCGCAGCGGGTGCGTCGCGCGCGGCGGCGCGCGCGGCGATCTCGGAGGGCACTGCGTGGCGCGAGGTATTCGCACGAGGCGAGGAAGCGCGCGTCGCGCGCGTCGCGCGCGGCGTTTGCAAGGGGCGCGACGGCGGCGGAGGGCTCGGTGGCCAGAGGGGCCGGGGAGAGAGAAGCAACCCTCTTAATTTCCTCAATACGAGGCAACATTTGGGGATCTTGCTCTAAAATTAGAGCGATGAGGCCGTTTATAATGGCATTTTCGCGCGGGTCGGTCGCCATGGCGACCGGCCTAACTTTAAGGGACCTAACAACTAACGAATTATTCGCAGTTCGCTCCCGTCACGTTCCGCAAGGAAGAGTCTGCGAAGAAACCTTGCGGCGGTCGTGCCTAATAAAACGCGCTCGGGGGGAACACCCGAGGTGTGTATGCCTAGTCCCCCGCGCCGGGTGAGGCGGGGGGGGGGGTGTAACTGGGTGAGCCCTAAGCTTGTAATCCTCTGACCAATCTCAATGTGTCAGAGGGCCCTGGCTGCTTAGTGATCGGAGGGTAGCTGTGAGCCGAAGCCCTATGCGCCCAAACCGTTCACTAAGAATAGGAAGGGGAGGGGGTAGGTGGGAGGGGGCGACAGCTAGCGTCGGTCAGGGGAGCCCCCTAGGCCGGTGGTGCATGCCCCGTCCGGGTAACTTGCTTCACCCAGAAGGGGATCAGCGAGTGCCCGGGTCGCACTCCTGGTGTTTGCGCGCGGTTGGCACCGTTAGGTTACGCGCAAAACCAGACCACGAAACTGTGGTTTTAATCAAAAATCGCGCGAAGTTAAAAAGAAACTTCTAAAAACCTGATAATGTTTCTTTGTTTTCAAAAAAACAAAGAAACACGTAATTCGGAGTGGCAGTTACGTAATACGTAAACGGCCGTTGGGAGCGGGGCGTGCAGCGTGGCGCGGAGACACCGGGAACGTGTGGCTCGGGGCGCGTCGCGAGCACGACTGTTTGCACATATTTCTGAGATCAGCCGAAAAGTTTATAGCACCTTGCATTACCTGTACCAATTAAAAAATTTTCTTCCCCTCACAACTAAAATAATGCTGGTACAAACCCTTATACTCCCCATCATTGATTATGCTGATGTGTGTTATTTGGATTTAACTGAAGACCTTCTCAACAAAATGGAACGACTTTTGAACAACTGTATCAGGTTCATATTTTGTTTGCGCAAATATGATCGCATTTCCCACTATCGTACACAGCTTAAATGGCTTAATATCAGGCACCGCAGAAATCTCCATGTCCTTTGCCAATTATACATGGTTCTTAACAGTCCATCTTCTCCGGATTATCTCAAGTCTCAATTTCACCAACTTGGTTCAAATCACGATAGAAATTTACGATCGTCTAATAGTTTGGTCCTCTCTTTTCCTTCGCACCGTACTGGTTTTTTCTCCAATTCTTTCGTCGTTTCGGCTGTGCGACTATGGAACGCCCTCCCCGACACCATTAGGCGAGCACAGTCTCGAGTCTCATTTAAAAAGCAGGTACATCAACATTTTTTGGAGCTGGAATAGACAGTATTTCGTTAAAAATTTACATTGGCTGCACTATTCAATTGTATGTATTGTTTACGCGTATATGTATGTTATGTAAGTATTTATATATGTATATAAGTATTTATATATGTGTAATTGTATATGTATGTTAAAATTTAATCTAGATTATTAATGTATTTTAAAAAAAAAAATATTTTATTTTTTATGCTGCACCCCTTATTACCGATTCAGATGTCCCAAAGGTAAACTGGCAGACAATGCTTTAGCATTAAGTTCGCCTTTTGTATACACATTATGTATTGTGTGCAATAAAGTTTAAATAAATAAATAAATAAATAAGAGACCTATCTAACGATACACCACAAGATGGGGTCAGTGCGAAAAAAAAATTTCATTGCCGCTTTACCTGTCCCATGTATGTACAGGTAAAGCGGCAATGAAAATTTTTTTGGGCAACCCAAAAACAAATATTTTTCAAAATTTTGTTCTACCACTTTGTTGGCATTGTTAATCTATATTTATAAAATGCTTTGTCCTGACTGACTGACTGACTGACTGACTGACTGACTGACTGAGAATCAACGCACAGCCTAAACCGCTCATCGTAAAAATCTGAAATTTGGCAGGTGGAACTAATATAAGACGTAGGCGTCCGATAAGAAACAATTTTTCGAAATTCAAACTCTAAGGGGGTAAAAAAGGGGGGTAAAGTTACTATGGGACAACTTGATTCCTTGGTCCAATCTACTTCAAATTTTGCATAAAAATTGTTTAAGAGAATTGATGGAAGACGTGATTCTTATTTTATTGAAATTCTTGAAAAATATGTATATTGTGGGTAGTTTTCTTCGATTTGATATCAATACTCATACTCCTTAGTGCTTTTGATTTCAATTACATTTCATTTTGACACATTCGTGAAGTGAAGTATGTCATCTGTCATGTAATATTTTTATAAATTGTGAATATTCAAACAAAATGATTTCATAATGTCGTCGTAGGTCTTCGTACTATTTATTCTGTATGTGATCTCGGAAAAACAGCTAAAATTCTAACTATGTATATAGCGGACTGAATCATATTCATCGATAATAAACAGTAAGTAATTACATTTTATAATATTTGACAGGGGTCAAGTTAAATTGGTCAATGGTTAAATGGCATATTGATATTGTCTCTTTCACACTTATAGGAAATATCATTACGTCGACTCGCTCTATTATTTCGTAGTGTTGTTTTAAGGATGGTTGTAGGCTGAGGTTGTAGGTATTGAAATACCCATATACTTATACATTTATTTTACGGAAGTGGTTGGAAAACAAGCTCAGGAATATGGATCATTTGATATTAGGTGATTACCGTCGACTATGGAGCACATAGATTCTAGGGTCCCTGACCCGTTGCCGACCTATAACAGGAAAAGACAGGATATATAGCGAGAAATAGTATAAGGAAGGAGTTAGATTTTTTTAATACAACAAAGGTGGCAAACAAGAATTTCGGATATTTCACTCTCCAAACGAAACGCATTACTGCTTCACGTCAATATTCTGTATAAGGGTGGTACTTCACCGGTCGGGCTAGCCTATTTCATAAACGCCCACTCCAAAGATTGTAATGAGAAGTATTTAAATAGAAAAATAATCATGTATACATATGAAAATGTTTTGTCTTGACCGTAGAGACCTGAAATTTGGGTGTGTGATGTAGGCAACCGTTATGAAAGGATTTTTTGAAATTCCCACGGTAAAGCGGGATAAACGCAAACGAAGTTGCGCGGGTTTCTCTAGTCTATACATATAAAACAATACCGTGATACGACTGACCGGTAACGCACAGCCTAAACCCTTGGACCCATAGACTTGAAATTTGGAGAATGTTTCTTGAGTATTCTAGGGGAGCACTAAGAAGGGATTTTTTGAAATTCCACCCCTAAAGGGACGAAATGCGGTGCCAAAGTTTGTATGGAGAAACAAAAACGCGTGGCCTGATTCAAACAAAACTTGATGTAAATACTCTATAAAGCAAACAAACAAACACCTGTTTCAAGATTTTCTGATAATTATTTGCTAAGAGGGAGAATTGGGGGTAGAAAGTTCTTAAATCTGTAAATCGTAACCGTAACTTAAGGACAACTCCCAGCCTAAACTACTCGATAAATAGACTTGAAATTTGGACAGAATATTTCTTGAATTCTCTAGATGAGCACTAAGAAGGGATTTTTCAAAATTCCCACGGGAAAGCGAGATTTTCGCAAACGTAGTTGCGAGGGTATATCAACGCACAGCCCAAACAGCTGGGTCTAGAGATTCCAAATTTGGCATATGTAGTGTAGGTTCCTTATAAGGACCGGACCAACCGGACCGGACCGACCGGACTGAACCGGACCGGACCGGAGCGGATCGGACCTGATCGGACCGGATGGAACCATACCGTACCGTACCGGACCGTGCCGGATCGGATCCGCTAGACCGCGGACGGACAGACGGACAGACGGACAGACGGACATGGCGAAACTATAAGGGTTCCTTGTAGTTTACTACGGAACCCTAAAAACGTATAAGCTACTACCTCTTTTATGGAACAGTAAACCACTAAAAAGGTGAGCAGAGTAGAGACTAAAGAATTTTCATGACATAAAATGATTTTGTACTATTTCATTTTCCTAATATAAATAAAATATACATATTCCCTGCGATCAAACTCTCAAAGGACTGTGCATGATCTATAAATATAATTTTCAATAATTGCAATAAAATATGAATATACGAAAGTTCAACGACATTATCTTTATGACAAGAGCGCCTTAGGGAGTTACTGAGCTACGAGGCATTTGTCCAGGCAGTCTGGTCTCACTTTTGGTGATAAAACTATGCACATTTATTATGTACCTCAGGGATTATTGTCATATCTTTTTCTTTATTTGACACATTTAAAAGGATTTTCCGGACTATTAAGCTCACAATGCAATAACAGATATTTTTACTTGATATTATGAAGTAGACGAAATAATTTTTCCAGTTCCCAAATTGAATTTTATTTTAAATTAGCTGTTGCCTGCGGTATTTCCCGCGTTTAATTTTATGCACAGCAGCGCCATCTATATCAGAGTTTCGACCAAATCCTGCGGAAAACGGATAAAAAGTATCCTATGTGTTAATCTAAGGTATCAGCTACCTACACACCAAGTATTGGCCCAGTCATTTGAGCGTGAAGAAGTACAAACATACACACCAAATTTCGCCTTTATAATATTAGTAGGATTACATACTTTTTCGAATCGTCACAATTTTTTTTCCTACCACCTAATGATCTCGATTACGAGGTATTACCGATGAGTTACTATTACGTGCATTTAAACTTTATCTGTCCTGATTCTCTGACATTACCGTACATAAATAATGTTAAAATTTTAGATTAATTTATTCGGAGTTCCAATTTACGCTGCCATTAACTTGTTCGCCAATAATAACAAAACACAAGAATCTAAACTTAGCGGCAAAACAAACTGAGCCAACCGAAGTCGATTCAGTGAAGTTTCCAACTTTAAATACATTAAAACACTTTAGTTTACTTATCAAACCCAAATTAGTAATTGTGGTTTTGATTTTAAACTTATTTAAATTAATAACGTTTTATACTAATACATTAATAATAATAATCAGGTAAAACGCTTTCGTTGATTGAAAGATCCGGAAGCCAAACTTATTCATGTTTGTCAACAAAAAAGTACTATGGTGAAGTACTGGTTGTGACTATGTTACTACTTGACTTTAGGAAAAAAACGAATATATACCAAAATCCGTGATAATTGAATGAAGTGGGTTAAGCTTGTACTTCTTTAGGTCAAGGGCATGGCCAGTATACTGACTCGCGGCAAACATCAAAGGGCGATCTCGGCTGTAGAGCACCCTTGACGGCTAACGAACAACAAGGCTACACGAACTGGAACTGGCTACAGTGACTGAGACTCTGAAAATAAAATCGTTGATATAGTGACTGGGTTTTCTTAGAAACTTTATGAATTAGTACTTTATATTATGTGATTGTGGAAAGATACATTATTCATGATTCCCACTTTCATATTGACAATCTATTAGTCTTCGGTACCATTTTCTCACTCTATTCTCTTCTACTCATCACCATATCCCTTTCTCCCTTCTTTGCCTCTTCCTCATTACCCTGTCTCATACCATATTTATATTAATTATAGATACGTGTAATACAAAAGTAAATAGAGTATACTCATACAACAGAATATGCTCGGAATGTGACTGAGTGCAATGCAAGCTTTACATTATGGAGTTAATTTGACAGAGTTGCTGTGATACAAATGCCAACTGATATAACTACATAGTTATGTTAGTAGCAAAATATCGCAGTAGGATTAATTAGAGGGATATTGTGCAATATGAAACTATATGTGGAATTTGCAGTGGCAGATGTAGCGCGCCAACGCAAATTGACACTGCTTTCAGTTAGTTTATGAGGAAAATCTATACATTTTAGAAAATATTCAGTGTTTTGTTTTCCATAAACTTTTGTGCCGACTCTATGAGTAATTTAATGTTATATTTATATTTAGTTACTTTTTAATATAGCCAAGCCCTCTTTTCCTCCTATGATCTTCATTTATTGTGTTTATTAATCTTTAATTATTAATAGGTATATATTTTTTCATGATCTAAATTTGCAGATTTTTTTTTTTAATTTTCTGTCATAGTAATTGTACCTTCTTATTGGTACCATTTTAAAAGAGCAAGTGCTAAGTTTCTTGCCAGTTCTTCTTCTACACAAATATGCCGTCTGACTGAACTGGTGGTAGGGAAAAATTGTGACGATTCAAAAGAGCTTATAAATATTAGGCCCATTTGAATAAAACTATTTTGAATTTCAATTGAATCTCTATTCACATTCCTGAATTTCGTCTTCCCATCTCATACATAGTAAAAATATCTTTGTAAAATATATGAACCAACATAATAACATAATTACCTACTTATAGCATAAAATCTGCTGTAATTGTTACGATCTAATAGTAATAATTAGATTCTAAGTAGGTAAACCTACAGTGTGATTTAAAAAAATTGCGCGCGAGAACAGGCGCCCGATTCTACTAAACAAATGCACCAATGGACTCTCAATGGTGTCTCAATCGTGTCTCAATATAATGTCGATAGTGTATCAGTGGAATCGTTTTTGTTCATTTGTTATGGACTTAAACAATAACATAATGTTTAACATAATGTTTATGTCCATAACAAATGTCTAAATGATTGTCTGTCAGAAAGCTGTATGTACTCCATTTAATATTGAAAAAACATAAAACTATAAAATTTTGTAAGCCACGACTAAAAAACAGATTGAAATACAAAGTAGCCATAATGACTGTGAAATCTACATTTGTTAAGCGACACTACGCTAGTATGTCATCAAAATTGTATAATACGGTAAATAAATCAGTGAACATATACCCCCTAACTCACTACCATTGTAAAAAATTCTTGACACAATGGCTCCTGTCGAAATCATATGATGAAATTGAGTCATTTGTGCAGGTTACAGTTTGAGCTCCTTAACTAGAGAAAATTTTATTTCCAATTTTATTTTTACTACTCACACACAACACAACATAAATTCACATAATATTTTGTTAAAACTGTTTGATCTTTGGGTACTATATCTACTAGTTATATTAATTACCTACTGTTATTATGAATTCGATCCTTGGAAGAGCGGTGGTTCCAAACACAAGCATTGTTTAGCTTAAATGGAACCACCAGCTCCTTATAATACTCTGTTACATTTTTGCTGAATAAAGTTATTATTATTAAATGTTTAGTAGAATCGGGCCCCAGGACAATCTTCAAAAAGCCATTACCTTTTTATTACAATGTTTTTAATTATTCAGTATACTGACATAGTTAACGTTTATTAGTTAAAGAATGAATGCCTTGGACATAAAAAGTGTGTTATTTTGACATTGCAACGGTACTTGCAAATTCATTTGCGACAGTAATTCGCAGTGCACCAACCACGGCCGGTTGTTTATGCGGAAAGTTAGATGACCCCCATTCGGCGGGTCGTCACGTACGTTCCTCAACCGAGACTCTCATAAAACAACGCGAATGAACTCGCGAAATATACATTATTGCGGCACAACATTGTATTTTACTTGCGAAGGACGTGTCCTTGTTAAAAGTTTTAATTTCAATCTTAACGGAGTCGCTCCACCGAAATAAACCGAAATATTGCCAATTTCACTGCCGTAAAGGCTTTGTTGCTATTTATAATATTATCTCAATTGTATTGAAGTTAGCTTTGACTTTGACAATAATAATTTGAATTTACTTCACTGTCTTTTTGAACCTACTTCATAATTAAATCAATCTGTATAAGACAATATTAAAGTTATGTAACTTTAAAGTTATTCAAACAGCCGCTATCAATATCCGTTAATATGATGGTATTGAAACCTTTCACTAGTGTCGTTGACTATGAAGAATGTAGTTCTTGAAGTGACCGCTAGAGGTAGGGATTGTTCATTTTTCATAGATATTTATACGTCGTTACGGCGAAAGTTTTCTGGACCAACAACGAAGTTATGGGTAGTATTAGAATAAATGATTGTTCTTTCCGAAGATGAAACTCGCTGAGATGAGCTCTACCTCTGCGAGTTGTATCTTCGGACTGATCCACCGAGCTCTTTTAATAATCAGTAGGTAATCTACATTGCTGTGTTGCGTGAAGACGCATGTAGTAGTCCGGTATGGTTGAGACAATTGAAAAGAAAAAACTATTTTTAACATTCGCTTCTGCAATTAGTAATCAGCTATAGATAACCCAAAATGAGTTTTAAAAAGCTCTGATTTCATCAGGAATTCTAAAAATTTTATCATATATACGAGTAAAACCTGTTGATACAGCCTAGCTTCAACATAATAGACTCGACAACGAGAACTAGTTGAACAGGATTTCATTTCGCAGACAGGATTACTTTTTCTGATAGCTGAAAATCCGAGCACATTTTCTTTTAAAATAAGCCATAGAGAACATAAGATTAATATAAAAGGAAGTGGATATTAAACGAACACTTATATGGCATATACGTAAGCATTAAGTTATGTGTAGAATATTATTACTCATAACATTATTTAATGTATGAATATTTCTGTAAACATGCTTAATACATAACATCCAAAATTTTTATATTATTGATGAGTTAAATTCAATTATTAAACTTCAATTATTAATCAATTATTAATTTTTTTTTATACCCACAGGTGGCAAACAAGCATACGGTCGGCCTGATGGTAAGCCGTCACCGTAGCCTATAGGCGCTTGCAATACTGGGAGTATCACTTACGCGTTGCCAACCCTCCCAACCCCCCGAAGTGGAGCTCTGGTGACCTTACTCACCGTAGGAACACAACATGGCCGAGATCAAATTTGGCTACGATCTTCTGTAAGGTGGAGGTCCTTCCCCAGACGGGCTGCTCCGATTTGAGCGGATTATTCGCTGTACCTCTCTGGAAAACTGTTAAAAAAACAATAATATTTTCAAATATGGTTCGTTGAACTATAAAAGCAAAATCATAATCGCGCGTCCTATCACCGTTCGGTTCAAAAACAGTACTGGAATGATATTTATTTAATTTCAAATAAAATATTTCGGCTACAAAATTATGTACAAATTGAGTTATACTGTTTGCTACTTGCTATTTTATATTAGATTGAAAATCTTTTAAAAAGCCAAAATACATTTTTAAACTAATTAGTTATTATGGCGTACTAAAATTCTCGCTTACACGTCTTCAGAAAGAAAGAAAATATATAGGTATATACCTATCTAACTCTTGCATATTGACTAAGGGGGCAAATGGCAGAAGGAAAGTTGTGGCAATAACTCAGGCAGGCAGTCACATAACTAATAACACGAACAAACATAACAGGTGGCTTTTGCGTGAGATTGCTATCACGCCATGCCCATTTCACGTTGATTGCTCTTTGGACGCTTCATCGACATCCAGACACAACAAAATATTATTGAGCTGAGCGAGCCGAAGGCGAGCGAAGCTCTCCATACCAGACTTTCCTCATTTGGTTGTTCGTCTTCTCCTCCCAAACTACTCCACCAATTAGAACCAAACTTGGCACATCTTAAGAGACAGTTTGTGGCAAGGTTTTAAAAAAATAAAAATGAAAATAAAATGTGCCAAAATGTGCCAAAATGTGCCAAAACCAATAAAGCTGATTTTTGGCGCCAAAACTTTCAACATTCGCTCAGCTCAACTTTGCATCGCGTTACGCCATGCACCCCTAGTATCACACTATTAGTTATTCACGTGGCTTCGTTTAAAGATAAAGTTTAGTTTGAGTACATTTTAATCAAAGCTTAACTTATACAGAAACTGAAAAAATACAGTTCCTTTTTATGCAAGACGAAATCGAATATTTCAATCTGAAAACCGTTATACCCAAAAATTGAGATACAGACTTTTTCAGTTATTCAATACCGTACTACGTCTAGGTACGGTATTTTACTGTAATAGCACTCTGGTGTGCATACATTATGAATATTATTGAATATGCTTAAAACTAGCAGCACCTGCAGCTGTTCACATTTGCCAGCAATTAGTGTGCTAATTTTAAACACCTTCAAATTTGTTAGCAATAAGCATGCTAGTTTTAAGCAAATCAGTGTGTTCAGACGTGCTCAAAACACGCTCCCTTCCACCCGAGCTACAGGGTAGCGCGCTCGAAATAAGCATGTCTATGACTAGCTACTAAGTAGCATTGGCTCAATAATAACTTGCTTTCGTGCTATTACAGAGCAGCTAACTGTAGAATAGAATAAAGCTGTATTTGGATAAAAACTTAACACACATACACTAGGTATTACAAAGACTTTATTAAAATTTAACACAGTCACAGTGGGTACAGAAAAAGAACACGACACGTAACAGCCTATGCGTTCTGCAGCCATCCAAAAAGGTCATTAGCTCAGTGTAATCTCTTCTCTTTCTTGTAGTGTAATCTGTAGCTTTAATTTTTTTTTATTGTGCTAATTTGTGATATCACCGTACCCTGCAAGTTTATTGACCGTTTTCACTTCACCCTAACCTGACACCACAACATCACAGGAGATATCTTTTATTACAACGCTTCTCTCTTTTTTTCTAATCGTGAAACAGATTTGCAGTATGCATGTAAAGAAATACTCTTCGAGGTTTTACTTTATGTTTTAAGAAGAAGATGACGTATGACGTTTTCATTTTGAAAAGTGATTGTCTATTTGTGTTTTTTTATAATATGTGAAAATTAATTTATTAAACTTAAATTGATGTTTCTCAAATAAAATAATAAAGAGCAACTCAAAAGTTTAATTATTAAAAAACAAATACATCTACTTAAATGCATTTATTGCGGTAAGCCATATAGAGAACTTTGTTCAATATGTTGAAGTGTGTATATCCCAGACAGTGATGCTATCGATATTGGATTCAAGGGACTTATTGTATTCTACAAAGGAACATGTAATGTTACACGTAGATATTAGTTGTTTATGTATTAAATAATTGTTTATATATGTTTTGTTACCGTAATTAGTTATTTCTATTAGGCCAAAGGCTCAATATATAAAAAGGTCTGATAAAAGTACCTATCCTGTTTTGATTTCATTCGCCTAATTGATACTAATTGCTTTCGCTAGTAAATTCTTTTGAAATATTTTATTTATTGGAAACATTTCCTCTTTAAAATGTTTGGTATTTACGTATTATTTAATTAACAAAACGGAATAAATTTAAAATACATTACTTCGAATTTAGATCTAAAAGCTCGTTATTTTTGTTAATTAGTAATTTACTTTTATACAATACAATACAACAATACAATTATTTATTTCTCTCACACGTTTTACAACATGTTTAAAAGTTAGTACAATGTTTCATGAAAATATTCTAAACAAACTATGTTTATTCATTTATCACATATATAATATTGGATAGTGTGGGAAGCTGGTGCCTGAGAGTGGGTTTCGAGAAGACTGTGTTACAGGTCGCCAAGTTCTTTGTGTGTTTGTGTTAAAATGGTTATATGAATAAGAAGAATTGTGATAAATATATATTTATAATATATTATAATTGTCTGTAATATGTGGTGCGTGTGACTGGTTATATTTGTGTAAGATATATTATTATGTTTGATGTTCTAGTAATTTAATGTACTTACTTAATAGTTTTTCTGTTTGATTTCATATTTTTTATTATATTCTTAAATCAAACCGTTTTCAAAACTCATTGATTTCATATTTTTTATTATATTCTTAAATCAAACCGTCTTCAAAACTCAAATCACTTTTATTCAGCTGTGATTCAACAGCGTATAAGATACATAATGTACCAGTGTACATAAATGTGGCGACGTATATAATATTTTAACTGTCAGTGGAGTCGAGATAACGTAATTGTGGCCTACACGGAGGCATCCGGCGCCGACCCTGTCCTCAACTTTACGAGTATTGACGTCGCACAATGTACGAGGTACCAGACAGACACATTTCACGATATCTTATCTGTGAATGTTCTACAACTGTCATAAAATTCCCATGATAAGATTTTCTGTGCATGCCTTTTCTTGAACAGCAGGTTTTCTTAGGCTATTCATCTGAATGGTGCCATGTTGAATTTGTCATTTTGTATTGTATTCTCACGCCTTATGTATTATTTTGTGAATACAATGAAATAACACAGTCTATTATGTTTAACGCTAGATTGATTCTGTCTATTCTTATAGCCATAATAATGAGAAACGGTTTATCTCAATGTTTTATGATCGTGAAAGTGTAATATAAATAAATCTGCGAAATTAAAACTCATTTAAAATATTATCTGAAAAGTCAAAACCCAATAAACCTTGCAAACTGTAGAATAAATATTATTGAAATTTGTGTAGAAAACACGATTATGAATAATAAGAGGCAATTTTATTTCTATTCGATAAAATTGTGAGAAGTGGGATGCCTCAAGTGGGCTACCACTCATCTACCAAGTTTATTTTTGTCACTTTGAAATTTGGTACAATAACATCATTTCAGTAAGTTAAACTACTGCTTTCCCGTTGACTTGTGACTTCATTTGTTATTGAATATCATTTGTTTATAGCGGCCTATAAGGTATATTTTGATAGTAAGCAATTTTGCTTTGTTCGGGACAAGCCCACCACACACACATTCCCACCGATGTGTCTCCTAGCCAGGATCAACAACGGCGACCTTAGATTGATAATAAGCGATGAAGCTTTTTGACGTTCCAGGGGAGAAACTGCACCTGTCTTGGAATTCACAACGAATTTAATCAGAAAGAAGATAGTCGGACTACGAAGTATTGAAAGGACTTATTTTAAAAAGTTCATGGTAGGCCCCCAGTTCAAATGAAGTAAATAAAGGCATTTTAAATCAACTTATCGACCATATGTGTATATTGTACATACTTGGGCGTATGGGAGCACGTAACAACACTATTAAATGCGGTTCATAATTGACTTTGGAACGCGGCCCTGAGTGGCTTCGGTTTGCTTCGATTCAATTAATTCCTTCCGCTTAATTCACTACTAAGTAGTTACCTACTATGTACAAAGTTTTGTTCCATTTGCTTTTATGGATAGACAGAATAACCTCTAACACAATAATAAAATTTTATTAATAGACAACGTAAAAAAAAAAAACTTTGATAATAATAACCGTTTTCACCACAATAATTTCTAAAATTAAAAGTCTCCGCCAGAGTTCTCTATGTCCAAATCCTTGTTTCTGGTATGTACTAAACCTATCAATTTTGAGAATTTTACTACATAGTCATAAAACACAAATTCATTTCAAAAATGTCAAGTGTCAATAACATACTTTTATTCACATTACAATATTCACATTTAGAACGAATAGTATCTATTTGAAGCATAATATCATTGAATCAAATCTTCTGAGGCGAGAACATTATAATTTATATACAACACACACATATTTAATAGACACTTTAATTACACATTTATTGTATGAAAAAAATATTAATTAATGTTTGATTTAAATGATACTGACAATATTTGTATTTGAGGAGCTCGATGGCGTCGCTGAGTGTCGCACTCTAATATGAACACGCAAGCAAGCGACATCGACCCTAGCCAATGTTTGGATGGGTTTCGTTATCTCGAGCTTCTCCGTGCTTCGGAGGGCACATTAAGCCGTTGGTCGCGGCTGTTATCGGTAGATGACAGTCGTTAAGCCATGTCGGTGGCCTTCGGGCGGCTTGAAAACACCGACCTCTGCCAATTCGCATTGGAGCAGCGTGGCAGAGTACGCTCTAATCCCTTCGATTGAAGGGAGACCCGTATCCCAGCTGTGGGATAATTATGGGTTGATATGATGATGATGATGATAATATTTATAAAAGCAAACAGTATTTTGAATGAAAAGAACACAAAAGATAACAATCCTATCAAATACTAGACGTTATTTCTATCGTCTATAGCAATTTATACAGTATCTTCTATAGACAATGATTTACCATAACTACTGAGAACGTAATAGTAATATGGAACACATAAAAGTGAATGTTATGGTGCTATTGGTGATACAAAATCATGCCTTGAAACGGCCGTAGTCTGTGATAGAAGATCTTGGCGCCACATTCGTGTTGCCATTGGAATAAATATCATATTATAATGATGTAAATACTGTCATCAAAATAAAATAATCTGATCTCTACAACGGCATTTATTGTTATTCATATAACACAGGGACGGACAGTCCATACCCATGTAGTCGAGTAGCTAGCAATGGATATATCTCAAGGGCTGCGGGTTTGTATCCCGCGTGTCACACATTTGTTTGGAGATGTTTTCTAAGTGTATTATGTATTTATCCATATACAAACTTCGCTTAGTATAAAATAGATGGCGTTATGTGGTTCACCTAAAAATATTTATCTCCTTTTATAAAGAATAAAATTTTGAGGAATACCTGACACACATTTTATAATATTTATGATAGATATTTCAATAACAGTAGAAATAAACATTGATGGAATTAAGCTGAGTTTGTAGTAACGTTTACCTTTCGCAATGGCTCTAGGCAAGCAATTGTTCAATGTTTGCCATGCAGATATCCTTTTACTACTCGGATATTCTTTATTATAAAAGTATTGTTAACATACATGAAATTTGAGTAAAAAGGCATTATAAATCATTCCCCTATATTCGCAGTGGTGCGCTTTCTAAATCGATGTGTTTTTCAGGAAAACGTAACGGACATGACACATGTACGGACGCTATTAACATTTTCACGCCTAATTTCTAGCACGGGGGCGGGCAGAATGAACCGAGAGACAGGACAGGGTATATTAGTTGGAAGTGATGTCAAGCTTGAAGAAATGTACGTAGATGAAAATGAAATGAAATTATTAATTTCAGAGACTAGGCTTCTTTTTCGGAAACAAGCAAATCACACTTCTAATACATCTTATTTGACTGTATAACATAATATATTGATCATTCCTTATACAAACAGGGATTCGAGGGATTCGTATGAAACGCATTTGTATACAAAATCCCGATCCAACATTGCTACGTATTGTATGCACTGGGATTGTGCACCAAATGATTTCCATGCAAACAGCACATCCAGTTTACGTACCTCAGCAAATCTGTAAGTGGAGTTCATGGGCAGATGTAGCCTGAATGACAGCGATTACGCATTTTTATAAAAGTCAATATACTATCATCCAAATGTGAAATATACAGACGACCTCCGTGGCGTAATGGTTACCACGCCAGACCGCCACCCAGGAGGTCCCGGGTTCGATCCCCGGTCGGGTCATGATGAAAAACGAACTTTTTCTGATTGGCCTCGGGTCTTGGATGTTTATCTATATATGTATTTGTTATAAAATATAATATCGTTGAGTTAGTATCCCATAACACAAGTTTCGAACTTACTTTGGGGCTAGCTCAATCTGTATGAAATTGTCCCTATACATTTATTTAATATGTGCGGTGGGGACATGGGGCGGGTAAGGGACCTTTCTTGTCAATCTTTTCAATGCAAAAATAACAGAAAAATACGGAAAGCGTGTCCATAATGAATTTCTGCGCCCGCTCCGTGCTCTGTGTGTTTTTCACGCTGAGTTACAAATATGCATGTTGTGATTGGCGTTAATTACTAACCACTGGGTCACTGACTTGTTTGTCTACTATGCATATACGAATAAAGTCAGTCAACAATTCTGATAAGCTAACATTTTCAGGTTTCTTTGTATTAATCAACGTCTTAACAAAGTATTATTCAACGTCTTTTTGATTAGTCTTATTTGGATTTCTCCCTCGTCACAATAAGATTATGTTCTATTTTTATCAAAAGTATTACTTTCCTTTTATATTTAAGGTATAAATAAGACCATAATCTCATTAACTTTGTATTTTTTTTTGGGTTTTATTTTATGGAATAAAAAAGTAGTGTGTGTTAATCCAGGTTTTAAACAATTTGTGTGTCAAATTTCAACCAAATTGATCAAGTATTTTTTTTGTATGATTGAGTCACAAACTGACTAAACATCTCAACATCCAAACTCATCAATTACAAATAAATTATGACAGATCTTTGAGAATTAGCTTGAATATAAACACACGCTAGTAACCGACCCGCAGCTTTAAAACGCGCATTCACTCCTTATACACCCTTATAACAGCTGGAACAAGGGTGTCATCAACCTTTTGTCGTCGGCTTGTTTGTTGCCACTGATATTTCCACTCAGCAAAGCTATAAGTCGTCGAAACCGTACCGCAGTGCTGTTGACAACTCCTGTAATGAAAACTTTGTTTGGTATACTGAACTCGGTAAGAGTTCTGTTTTCAGAGCAATTACTCGAAATAGATATTAAAATCAAATGAATGTAAGTAATTATGCTTATGTAAATCGACTTATTATTACTTAATTTGAATTTATTTATCTTAACCGCCTAATAACAAAACATTTTACTGGTATTCGCAATGCAAAAATTATGTACAGTCGGTTAGAATGAAATGACACATTACACATTTAGCAATTCGTTATGACCTTATTTTTTCACGTTCATTTTTTCACCTTATTTTTTACAGTTCAATCTTAGACCTGACTGTGTCTTTCTCTGGGTACCTGTTTTTGAGATGATAAATGGTGATATAAGTCAGTGAACCTCTCTATGAAAACACTTTGTCATCTTCCCTTCACTTTTCTGTGTCATATATCCACGAATTATTCTGTTTTTTATCCTCTTTTCTTCTTTGTTCGTTCTCAACTTTTTACGGGTCAAAAATGAATTTTCAATGTGGTACTACTAGCGTCCATACTGGAATGTAGCCAAAGATATTATTTGAACTAACGAGTTGAGTTTATTGTATCAACTTATTGGATATTAACATATTTGTGAAACCAGCGCGTGGTTTAAGCTGTTCTCTATGTTTATTCATTGGAAATGCGGCACTGGTAAATCTGAACACAATATTAATACCTATTGTTTGAACCATTTAAATACTATTACGTGAGAACGGTTCGGTAGTTCAAATGATTTTATCGCGGAGTTTCTATTTTGTTCCATGTTGACAATGCTCCCACAGAGGACCACAACACTACTATCACTATTTTATTGCGCCCCACAAATCTTCATTTAGCGGCATTGCCCGGGGCTTTTTAGTGTTTCCGTACACACGAAAACGAAATGGTACCATTTATATTTGATTTATCGCTGCCGATAATTACCTACAGAACTGCTATTGGATTTGGCACTTTCCTTTTATTATCCGAAAGTTTGTATTAAACGTTCTATTAATCGAATTTCATGTTCTGAAAGTAATTTGTGTGTGTCGGTTTTTAGGCCCCAGTAAAGAAATTACCGAAGGTTTCGCCCGCTGTCCGAGGGTTCCCGGTTTATATAATAAGCGGGCTGCAAACTTATCTAACTCGACCCGTTTCCCAGACCGGAGGTATTAAGTAATGTTTAGATAGCAAACTGGAATATTAATACATTTTGATGATAATAGACTTGTTTTTGAAGTTGTACACTGGGGATTCAACTATAAGTAACATGTGCCCGTAACTTCAAGTTACATTTTTATGATAGTGTAACATGTAGTCAAATTACCTCAATTTCTTACCCATCCTGTTATTTTTTCAGTATAATATCGTTTTTCTTAATAAACGTCTATGGTAAAATGATTAGAGAAGACTATTACCACGGTTGGCTGATTCAACTGCTACACCATTAAATCACATCATATACCTCTATAGAATCTCTTTCGAATTATGTAGTAATCTCGATCCAAGTGTTAAAACCAGACAGATTCCTTCGCTTCAACCGGAATCAGATAGTGTCCACTTCAATATTCTCTTTGTCTGAATCACAATATCGGAAACATAAATACACATAAAGTTTACGTTCTAACCCTTTAGCTTTATAATAGATTGTTAATTTAACCCTTTCAAAGGAAACAACAGCAAACCGTTCCTATTATAGGGTCTGAAGTTGACGTAGTAGTAAACTAGTCACAGATTAAATAGCCTAAAGTCCGCTTTGTAGTTGGGAAATTATTTGATAAATAGACAAAAATATGTAGTTATTTCGTCCGTGAAGTACGTGTTGCGACGCTGCAATGAGCTGACGATGTTTTATACGACCTTTATCACATACCTAGTATGTTTTCAAATGTTTTTCTTTTATGCCACAAAGTTGGCAAACAAGCATACGGCCCGCCTGATGGTAAGCATCACCATAGCCTAAAGACGCTTGCAATACCGGAGGTATCACTCACGCGTTGCCAACCCCCACAAACCCCCCAAGAGGAGTTCTGGAGACCTTACTCATCGTAGGAACACAACATGGCCGAAACCAATGCTATTTGGTTACGATCTTCTGTAAGGTGGAGGACCTTCCCCAGACTGGCTGCTCCGATTTGAGCGGATTATCCACTGTGCCCTACCTCTCTTTAAAATGTCCAGAGAATGGACTATTCTTTGGATTGACAATCCAAATAACAGATAAACGAATGCGGCGTTCATATTCGGTTTAACCGTTCATCGGAATGTAAATCGGTATACGACCAAAGAACAATGGCGCGTTTTAGAGTACAGTGCCCGAATCATACAAAATGTTCATTGTTAGGGAACTTATTATAATGTATTTTACGGGTTGCAACCGAATCAATATTTAAAAAAAAATCGAATCTTCGATATATAAAGAATCTATTTTCCTTGTCATTTTATGGCAGTCTCCCCGTATCATCAACTCAAAGCGTACTATGAGGCATATTTTGACAGCAAGCAATTTGTTTAATTTAACAAAACGTTTCTGCACTATAATGATAATGACTTAAACGCAATCGCTCCAGAAAATTGTAAGCTAACTGTTGAACCAGTAAAACATTTTGTATTGCGCTAACTGCGAGAAAATTCCGTGTGATAATTATTATGAATCAGCTTATCTGCTTCGCGATGTAACAGGCGAGTTTAAGTAAATTTAACAGCAATTTGCAGTATGTTAGTGTACAGGCAGTCGGCACTTATTGCCCTCCTCTCTCGTTACACTCTCAACCGGATGATATTGCTAATTGGGTTCCCTGACTGCCGGAAATCGTATAAAGTTTAACTAATACCGAGCTACTATCACGAAGTGTTCTGCAGTAATTGCTTGCTACTGCTACATACTTATTGCAAAGAAAACTAGTATGAGATTTTAAATTTTATAATTTTAATATATCTTTGTTCTGCATTGCCACGTATTGCGATGTGACATACTATATAATTATTTTCCTTGTTGTTATAAATGTGAAATAAAAATGTTGACATAATATGATCCACTGAAATTAGCAGTTACGTCATTATGCGGTAAAAACAATAAATGTAAATATTATCTAGTTTCTTGGGTAACAAAATATTTTCAACTGTATTTTTATATGTTGCTAGAAAGTTCTATTGTACTGCCAAAACTACACTCAGATTTTAAAGTTTTGCATTGGTTTTGTTCGACTAAATGTAGGTGTGGGGTTATAGGAAGGAATTTGTTCCCGGAAAGCGAACTACGATTTTACGAAACGGTTCATTGGTAATTCTGTGTAGTAGTTTTATAGTTTTCCACAGTCGCGGAATGTGCCCGAACTCAAATCATACAAATGTTCATTGTTAGGGAACTATTATAATGTATTATTACCATTACATATTTCAAATATATATTACAGTTTGTTATCTTTTCCTGTCATACGGCAGGCAAACAAACCATGGCGCAACACCTGCTAGAAAACGGTTACCTTCTTCTTCTTCTTTCTTAATTAATGGCGTTTCTGTCGTGTCTTAACGACACAGACAATTTTGCCAATGTCGAGTATTTTAAATGAACACTTTTTAACAAAAAAGTACACTTTAAAAGGGCAACGTGTCAACGTGGTACGGTGAGGATCCGAGGCCGCCATCTTGACGACCTTCGTTGACAAAGGTTGTTGTTACCTCCGCCCCAGAGGTGCTACCAATGCGTTTCCGTTACAATAAACCACTTAACTCACTTTCTAATGCCACTATATCGAGTAAGAATTTATCTGATATAATGGTTATGGAGTTTTCGTAATAAGGTTTAAAATAATTAAATTTGTCACTGTTGAGCTAGAGTAGAGCTCATTCTGTTAAGGTTCTGATTCGCATCAACAAAGCCAGCATCGTTGCCCGCAAATTGCAGACTCATTGTTTGCCACAAACAAACATTCGCGGCCCTCGTTTCCTTCCTCCCACAAAGGAACTCCATTTACGGAAAGCAAATCATTCCCATTGTTTTTATTTAAAATGACTTACAATACTATAAACTTGTATAACAAACAATTGAATACAAAAACAAAAAAAGAGAACAACGAGTCTCTGAGATCAAAGCTTCCTTTGTAAGCGACCTCTACGAAAATAAACCTCATTTCATTAATATTCTGAATTAGGATATTTTTGAGAAAATATTCTAAATTGTAAGATTTTATTTCAAACAAGCGAGACGCTGATTCTTTTTAAGGATAGCACTTAAGTCCTATTAAAAAATTCAAGGTTCGAAATCTTTGAAAATATATTATCCACCTTTCAAGATAGTAACGTATTCTACCAATATTTTAAATGATAATATAATATCGTAATCGCAACTAGTATTTCAATAAATAACAAAAACGAAATCACAATAAGGTTTTATTCGCGATATTTAGTAAAAGGCTGAATGAAATATTCAGTCCCTCGAAGCGGTTAACAATCCTTTGAAGTCATTATAATGGTATACACTCATTTTGTTCGACGTCAAAGAAAAATGAGTAACGAAATGCATAACTCGTGTTCTGGAATGGAAAATTGATAAATAGGTTGGTGGAGGCTGTACACAGGGATCCGTAATTGGGTTAAGCAACAGGCTGCGATGGATTTTCACGAAGCTTCGAATTTAGTAATGGGAATCTTCATAAATGCAATAAACCCAGCCATCTGAAATCGATTTGGAACGTGTTTTAGACATTATATGAAAGGAGTGAATTAATAAATTTGATTAAAAAAAAACAAAAGAGGCGTGTTGGGAAGTTGATGTATCTGCCTACCGCTACGAATAAAACGGCGTGATTATTTATGCAGCATCTATAATAAAGGACCATATTAGTTTAATTTATGCAAATGTATACAGACTGTTTGATATAAAATTACGCGCGTCAGTGACTTGTAAAATGATCAAAATATATTTTTCGACTACACTCAATTCAATTTTGTCGTGTGCAGAAATCAATTTACACATTTTTATTCATGTAAAGTGTCACGATTTTATAACACACACCATCTATATATATAAAATGCTTTGTCCTGACTGACTGACTGACTGACTGACTGACTGACTGACTGACTGACTGAGAATCAACGCACAGCCTAAACCGCTCATCGTAAAAATCTGAAACTTGGCAGGCGGAACTATTATAAGACGTAGGCGTCCGATAAGAAAGGATTTTTCGAAATTCGAACTCTAAGGGGGTAAAAAAGGGGGGTAAAGTTACTATGGGACAACTTGATTCCTTGGTCCAATCTACTTCAAATTTTGCATAAAAATTGTTTAAGAGAATTGATGGAAGATGTGAATCTTATTTTATTGAAATTCATGAAAAAAAATTATTTTGTGGGTAGTTTTCTTCGAGTTGATATCAATACTCATACTCCTCAGTGCTTTTGATTTCAATTACATTTCATTTTGACACATTCGTGAAGTATTTCATCTGTCATGTAATATTTTTATAAATTGTGAATATTCAAACAAAATGATTTCATAATGTCGTCGTAGGTCGTCGTACTATTTATTCTGTTTGTAATCTCGGAAAAACAGCTAAAATTCTAACTATGCATAAAGCGGACTGAATCATATTCATCGATAATAAACAGTAAGTAATTAAATATTAAATTTTATAATATTTGACAGGGGTCAAGTTAAATTGGTCAATGGTTAAATGGCATATTGATATTGTCTCTTTCTCACTTATAGGAAATATCATTACGTCGACTCGCTCTATTTTTTCGTAGTGTTGTTGTAGGGATGGTTGTAGCACAGAATGTTGTAGGCTGAGGTTGTAGGTATTGAAATATCCATATACTTATACATTTTTTACGGAAGTGGTTGGAAAACAAGCCCAGGAATATGGATCATTTGATATTAGGTGATTACCGTCGACTATGGAGCACATAGATTCTAGGGTCCCTGACCCGTTGCCGACCTATAACAGGAAAAAACAGGATATATAGCGAGAAATAGTATAAGGAAGGAGTTAGATTTTTTTATACCACAAAGGTGGCAAACAAAAATTTCGGATATTTCACTCTCCGAACGAAACGCATTGCTGCTTCACGTCAATATTCTGTATAAGGGTGTTACTTCATCGGTCGGGCTAGCCTATTTCATAAACGCCCACTCCAAAGATTGTAATGAGAAGTATTTAAATAGAAAAATAATCATGTATACATATGAAAATGTTTTATCTTGACCGTAGAGACCTGAAATTTGGGTGTGTGATGTAGGCAACCGATAAGAAAGGATTTTTTGAAATTCCCACGGGAAAGCGGGATAAACGCAAACGAAGTTGCGCGGGTTTCTCTAGTCATAATATAAAATTAAATTGAAACACAGCGTCGAGCAAAGTTGTCTTACGTTCTGAATAATTTAATTGATAAAATATTTAGATTCAAAACATTCGTACTTGAAGTGATCTGATTCTATTTCTCGGGAGTAGATCAATAAAGACGAGGGTCTTAATATTTGTTGACTTATGTAAATTGTTGGGAAAATACTCAATAAGCCGTGTTTAATACATTGTGCGGCTTTATCAACCCGCGGCAGGCGTAGGTATCGTCGGCGACACTACGGCCCTTCGGATGGTACTTGTTAAAATGACACTCAAGATTAACCAAAATTCAATTGTGTGCGTTCCGAGGGACCGTTTTGTATTTATTTCTGTGACGACCCACAGAAATGCTGGTTCATTTCAATTTAGAATTTAACTGTGAAGTGCTACATTTTCTTTAAATGTTTCACGAGTTTAGTACTGTGTAGTTGGTAAATATTATTTACCCTCGTTGTTTAAGTAACGATTGAGTTCTATAATTACAAATAATTACGTAAACTATTTTAAAGACATGAACAAGAAATGACTTCATTTGTTTGTTTATTTACTTTTTATTCATAAAAATATAAAAGTTATGTTTTATTGTCCAAAATAAGAACGTATGAAGTTTAGAATTTATTTATTTATATTTACGAGATTTTAAACAAAATATGAATAAAACAATTCACTTTTCCAAACGACATCAGAATCTCAACATGTTCAAAAAATGTTCAAATATTTGTACTATATTTGATACCGGCTTTATATCTATGTGAATTATTGACACATACAATATAATAATGTTATAATCAAATATCGACAAGGGTTCCCATGCGAAACCTTACGTACGGTATAAATAGGGTTGAACATTGTAATACACGAATCATGATAAAAAGATGCCATTATAGGTACTAATGAGATAACAATACTGGAATCTTATAGGATTAAAATAAAACTTTTCGATGGAGATTCTTAATTTAATTTGGCATTTATTGCAATTGTAACAAACCGACATCACTTTGAAACCCATTAACAAAATAATTGGATTCTATATTCTGATTTGATTAAAATTGACTTGACATTCTTAGATCATTAACAACTTCGCCCCGTGACGACTGTTTGGATTACACTTCTTAAAAGGCTTCGAGAGGCACATTTATATTGTTTGTTAGAAAATACCGAGAATTGAACCATTAAATTTGTGATTCGGTTCCATTAATAAATTGTCATAATGAAATGTTTTGCGTAGCTATCGAATATAATTCTGTTTTATTATCAAAGCTAACCAAGTTACAGCTAATCAAAATTTAATTCAGAGTTGATTTGTACCATAAATAACTTCGAAGAAATTAGTATATTGCATTTATTTATAGTCATCATCATAATACCAAACCCATAATCACCCCCACTACAAGGATACTTACCTCCCTTTAATCCCATTTAGAGCGTACTCTGTTACACTGCTGAATCGGCAGAGACCAGTGGGTCAATTCACGTAACAAGAACCGATTCTAGTTCGATTCAATGACACTCGCTGTCCCGTTCATTTCCTATTGTGTATGAGTGAGACAGCGAGTGTCGTTGAATCGAACTAGAATCGGTTCTTGTTACGTGAATTTGCCCCACAGTATTTTCAATCCGCCCACTGCTTAACGTTCCCTTCGAAGCACGGAAAATATCGAGATAACGAATACCATCCAAACACTGGCTAGAGTCGATATTGCTTAACTTGCGTGTTCGTTTTATAGTGCGATACACAGCGACGTCATCGAGCTCCTCATTTATATATATATAGTAGATAAATAGGTATAACAGCGACTCATTTTAACTTTTTGTGTTAATCATTTCGACATGGCAGGAAACCATCAAGTACAGGACGAAGATAAACGATGAATTAGAGAAGTTGAAGCAGTGTTTGAAGAGTTGGCTTATAAACAAAACCGCCCGAAAGAGAAATACCCTACATAATGAAAATTTACAACTTTTGATATAAAATTAGCACTCGCATATATAAGCGATCAAAGTGTGCTAAGTAAAATACAGTTACTTACAGATAAGCTTATATAATTTGCAGACTGTGAAGTTATTTAATATACGACAATTTTATTACCAGAACTTCAGCATTATCTTACTTTAATGACGTAAGCGGCCATTAAATACGGAATCCAGAAATTCTCAAGCCATGAAATAATATGGAAAGCTATTTGAGACCACAATTCCTCAGGATCTACATCGGACATAATCCACTTTAAGCGTAACCCTTCCTACGTAGGGTATCAAAACGATTACATTAACACCATGTTTAAGGACAGTTTCTTTAAGGGCTTAAATGGCTGATTCGGGAAATGAATGATTTGATTTATGAACGAAATGTAATTTACATTTTTATCGTGTTTCCTATCTGATTCGATCATTTCTTCAATTATAATTTTATATTAGGCACTAAAGTGAAAAGCCAATGGTCATTCAAAGCTATTTCCTATTAGGACATTCCGAATGAAAATTATACTTTTATGATGTTAAATGTCATATTTATTTTTAGTTTAAATATAATTTTTCAGTTAGAAAAATTCAAAAGATTAAAAATAATTGACAACGGACACACACAGCGTGTGATGGTCCAAAATCCCGTTACTTACACCGTAAAAATATATTTTGTTGACAGCGTTGAAAAACAAGAAAAACTTTTGTTTCCTTGATTGGAGCACACGCTAACGATCGCGCGGGCGGGTGGGTCTCCTTGGGGAAATTTAAGTCTCTGTTATAAGATGTACAGGGAATTTAATCAAAAGAAAAATGGCATTTAGATAAATTCTGATTTGGTGTATTATGTAAATATCAAAAAGAATTTTTAATAATTAACATCACTATAATGTGTGGTCCTTTCTGATACGATATAATACCAATTCATAATTGAATCATAATATTATTTGAATTATATTTTTATAATCTTGCTAGGAAATTGAGCTTGGACATTAATATACATCAGTTTTGATTATCTATCAGTTATAAGCATTTGGATAGGTTTTAAAATATCTGTGCATCCGAAGATAAGACAAGTTGCCTGCTGTTAAATTTAAATTAAAACATAAAAATTTTTGTTGCTTTACGATGTTGTTGTATGTTGAATTTTGAATTATTTAATGAATTTCATGTTGTATGTTGAATTATCTAATGAATTTCAAATGAATGAAACTCGAAACATACTAAATTATAACGATTTTACGACGTTTTTTCGCTGTCCTTTTTATACACAGAGAAGCGATCGGAAAACTAACCCACAGTTGGCACTAATTGCTGGAAGCTCACGTAATTTTATTATCATAGCCTTTTATATAAATTTGGACCTAGAGCAATATCCGAGTGTAGAACATATTAATGCGTTTAATAAATAGTTTCACTCATTAATAAACTGTCATATTTTATCACAGAAAACTGTGATAGATTCTTCGTCATACAAAGTTTAATAACGTCCCGAATGTACAAACGAGTTGCCGAAACTAGTTAGTGGTTGAGTAACTATAATTAAAGTTATATGAAGTTATGATGAGCCAGAGATGTTATATTTCCCTGAGAGGAATACCTCTGAGCAAGAAGCCTAGTACTAACCTAGTTCTTGCTATACATATCACAGATCAAAGTACAGCCAATAAAAGAAATAGGTGAGCAGGGTAGAGTACTATGGACAAAGATTTGTAATTACATAGTACAATATGAATACTATTGTTAAATAAAAAATCAACTAAATCCCTTGACGCAATATTTAGAAATCTTGAATCACGTTCATCTCTTTCATTGGCTGACTGTACGGTCCATTAACTCCTAAGTATTTTAGCCTAACGTTGAAACTTACAATGACATTATTTAATATAATTTATTAACATACAACTTTCCCCATGTTGATTAGTGACCTCACCCGTAGGAGTAAAATAGCATTATAAGGTATCTTTTGACCGCAAACAATTATGTTTCTGTTAATATGCCTTATTTGCAATACACAACAGTAGCACACGGTATACATAAACAGCTTACAGATTAGTGTAATCGCAACAAGGCGGTCTTATTGCTAGAAGCAATCTTTTCAAGGCAACCTTAGGGTAACGAATTTTTATGTAAAGTTGACAGAGCCAGCTAATCACGAAGAAGTAGATTAAATGTAATTTCTTACTTTGCGTATCATGTGTGATCCAATTTGCATACGGAATACATTCACAATTTTAGACGAGAAATGTACACAACACAAAGCAAATTCTATGTATAAAGCACGTACGTCTTGAAATGTATACCTATGTATATCACAGGTGCACGTCCTGTTGTTTCGCGACATTAGACCAAAATTGTAGCTTAGTATACCAGTACAATACAACTGAATGTTATTGTTAGTGCCACCCGTGGGTAAATTCTGAGAGCTGCCACGACAATGAATTAAATATACGACTTGGCCCGAATTTAATCAAGGTACGTAACATCAAACACTTTGCATGTTTGTTGTAATCATTGTTCCCTTAGTGCCTGCAAGGGCACGGCACGTAATTAACACGTAAGATCCGTGCATTTATAATAACCTGGATGGCTATGTAATTATGTAGATTTGTGTGTCGTCATATAGGATTCTATATTTTTCTCTTTTGTTTTCAACCAGGCTTACTCGTAAGGCAATTACAATTCAAAAAGAATTTCAATGACAATTAATGATTAATTCCTATTATTTTGAAATGTTTTGGAAATTATTATTTTAATTTTCGTATATCCGATTTCATGGGATTCAATTCAATGAACCTATATAGTTGAACAGTCGAACACGCTGTATGTACGTTACTACAATCTATGTTAACATTGTTGCCTCATTTACATTGCTCTCATTATTTAAAACTCTATTTAGTTTTTTACTATAAAGAAAACGATGAATGCAATAAAATTGTTAATCACCTATCATATCTACTCACTTAGCATATAAGTACCAGTCCAGGGCTTAAATCATCATAGCGCTAGATTGAAACGTTTTATTCGATAATAAAAATATTAAAAGTATAACAGCGGGTCTATCTATTCTTTTAAATTTGCTTTTAACTAGCGATTAAATTGTCAAAGCGTTTCTTAGCGTAAGCGTTATTTCGCTTATACAAAATGTGAAATAAATGAGATAGGGATTAAGTTTAAAAATAGATTTAAATTTTTTTTTTAAATGATTTCAACAGAACCACCAGAACCGTGTATTCTACGTCCTACTAATATTATAAAGGAGAAAGTTTGTGAGGATGTATGTATGTATGTTTGTTACTCTTTCACGCAAAAACTACTGAACGGATTTTAATGAAATTAGGTACACGGGTAGATTATAACCTGGAATAACAGGGTACTTTTTATCCCGAAATTCCCACGGGAACGGGAATAATAGGACTACTGTGTATTAATAAATTCATGCAAACGTAGTTGCGCGGGTAATAGTAAAGATATATTATAACGATGTAAAATCAGTATGAAAGTAAGCTTGTTTATGCATATATTCATAATAATATATGCATAAACAAGCTTACTTGACATACATATAAAATAGGACTAAAATGGTACTGGTACACTGATCTGTGTATAACATTGCCATAAGCGACGATTGAGTAAATTCCTCAGTCAGACAGTTATGTTATGTCGACAGTTGAAAGCGCAAGAGGCGTGAACTCAGATCGCGAGACGAGTACTCCAACGTTCTTTTATATCGCGTAATGCTGGATAAAATGCCGTTTCGGAAACAGGGTACTCCTGTTTTATTATAGGACTCCGCCGTCGGCAATGATGCGATGGTTTCAGTACAAAACGATTTCATAAACTTAGCAATACGTATCGATGATGTTTATATATTTAGTTATATTTCAATATGTAGTTTACAAAGATATAGAAATCTCAAATGCAAATTATCTAATTAAAACTAGGATGTTTGATTCATTGAGATATCCGGACTATTTCCAACATGATTTCCAAGAACTAATTGTTGTTTAGCTTAGTTTGATAACGATGTTTCCAGTTTCAAATTTCAATTCCACGAGTCCGTTATAATGTCTATTTCTATCAAAGTGAAAGCACTAAACTGTTTCACGAAGACGCCACCTTAGCAGACAACTATAGCCTGGATTCATCACTTTAATATAGGAACACTTATAAGAATAATTGAGTCCTTTTCGACTAAACTATGAATCAATACAAATTGACTATTTGTACTCTTCTTGTTTCGAGCGGAATCTCGTCGCTGCAACTGTTTTATCTCTGTCATTCTTACAGACAAAACCACTTAGACAAAACTGTGAATAACTAGTTAGTCAAGTGTGCTTATTAAAACAGCGGTAAGAATTTTGTTCATTTAACTAATCTGTGTTTATTATATATACAAAAATGTTTTGGAATGAAAATAATTTCTACAAATTCTCGGAAGGACTTTATTATATTGTCCATACCGTGTAAATACTTTACTTCAGCATATTAAATCAGGTAAACTTCAGGAGTAGAATCAATGATTATGTATATTATAGAGGAGCTATAATGTACATACGGGAATGTGAACTGTGGCTAAGCGTGAAAATCAAGAGCATTTGGAATGAAAACATAAGGTATGGGCAATAGACACCAAGGTCGCTGAACCTCCGACATAGCTCACCGGGTTGAATCATGTCGGCAACATGAGCCGCCAGCATAAGTTTGCTGACATAAATTATGTTGGCGGGTCGGTGGCTTTGGTGTGCATTGCGCTTACATACTGTCAGAGGTCGCTCTAGCCCAAAGTTTCCTTCGAGTAAAAAGTTTTAAAGGCTTACATTTGCAGAAACGCATCCATAATCCACCACAGTTGAAGTCACCGTTAGTCATTTTAATCTGCACTTATAACAAATGATATTTCTATAAATTGTCTACTCGTTTGCTCAGGTAACCAAGCGCCGGAGTCGAGGTTAGTTTGTTCATGCTGTTTGCACAACCGCATTTCAGTTCTCAAAACGTAATTATGAGTCGACCCCCAGTTACACGGCGTAACATTGTCACAACGTTTTCTTAACATCGTTAAAAGCTATTAAAGCGGAGTGTTAGGCAGCTGAAATCCAAATATGTGGTCGACTTTGGAAATTTAGCTGAGACTATGTTTATTTTGGAGAGCAAATAATAATATTTTACGTTTCTATGACATTGTGGAACATCTGAAGGTGACGAATATTGATTTATAAATTGCATGAAAATGAATATAGTAATCTATAAACAGTCAAAGGTACTTGTGCTATGTGTACTCATAGAACTTTGAAAATATTGTTTTAGCAATAAGGCCGCCTTGTTGCTCATATACTAATCTATAAGCTTTCCGTATGTTATATTGCAAATAAAGTATTAAAAAAAAACTTTTCACACTCTTGAATATGAAATGTTATTGCTTATTGCTTACAAAAATACTTGTTATGACTTCACTGGGATTGAGTAGAATTTTGCTTATAATAATAAAGGTATGTACTTTTCCAACTCAATCTATAATGAGAGCTAGTAAGAGATGCCTGAATATAAAAATAATAATGCTTACATTACGGAAAGCTCATTAACGATAATAAATATGGAATACCATTAATTAACAAGCTTAATAACTTATTTAATTGTATATCTGCGGTAATAAATTGAATACTTATTATCGTTTTAAATAATGTATTTAATATAAACTGTAAATTTATGATGTAACATGGGATTGCTGATTGGAGAAATAAATAAATATGTAGATGTGTAAATTAACAATTTTTGGCATTTAACGACATGTACGTATTGAATATAACAATGAAAATAGATTATTTAGTCATTTAAATTGGTTTTGTATCACTTTCGAATAAAATGTAAAACGGGTCTGTTAGCTTACGTATTTTAGCAGTTTAAAAATACCATTCTACATTTTACTCGTTGTACAGTTTTTAGAAGCGTTCACAGTAGATAAAGACCCGTCTTTAGTCAGCAAAGCTTTCAATATCGTTTATGGGCGTGGTAGCCATTTTGTTCTAACCGGTGAATTCAATTTCGAATTGATTCCTATCCCGGAAGTCTGGCTTTGTTAGAATAAATGTTGTCCTCGTGTGATTTATGAACAATTTGTCTCAATACCTGAATATGACAAATTGTTGTATACCTACCTGTTTCAACAGAGTTGCATCTGCCGTGGTCACCAACGTGGAATCCAGTTCTGGACATAATTTAACATCGCGCTGAAAAATCTACGGGTAATACGGATATTGTTAGTGTTGTACATACAACGCTAACAATATCCGTTAAGCGTTTAGTAAAAAAAGTATGTGTCAACAATAAATAGGCATGGTCAGATCATGTTTGTTAGTGGTGTAATATTGTTGGCAGAAGATGCTATACAGAAGATGCCTTTAGAATCCACATTCTCATTATACTAACCTGGCCTATACCGATCGAGGGAGCGAGAGTAATTGTAAGCGTAGATGGGGCGGGGTGAATATCCATATACTTCGCGGTGGACAGCCGAACAACCCGTAGGTACATACCTACGGGTTGTTATAAATTAGTGTTTTATGTATTAACAATAAAGTGGGTAGTTCAACATGTTCCTATCATCATAAAGCTATGCACCGCTTTACTCCAGTCTCCCCGTAACCACGGCAGATGCAACTCTGTCGAAACGTCAGGTGTAAAAAAGTAAGTTTATGTGCGCGTGTGCAATGAAGTGTTGTTATGTTTTCAAAACGCGATAGTTTAGAACATAAAATCGAAGTAAAATAAACGGTATTTTTCGGTCAAAAGATCCATGTTTTTGTGCCGATCGCTAACCGAACCGTGCCGAACACTAAGAGTAAATCTAGAAATGGGAGAAGTAATTTACCGATATCATTACAAATACCCGGTTGTTTTTGTTTGTAGAAATACAGCCTTGTTGGTATAGTAAAGTTTGCTCATAACGTGCTCCACGCCGAGTATTCCGATATGGTTTTCCGATAAAACATGCAATTAGAATTAATTACATTGCAAAGGTGTTTGTTTGGTCACGTGAATATGTCAGTGGTGTTTATGGCTTGGTTAAAAAGGGTTCGCTGTTGAAGCCTATGTCAAATTCATTGTTTTATAATGGTGATTCGATTATTGTATGGGTTTTTATGTTTTATCGTTTTTCTCTTGTTTTTATGTTAATGTCCTAATTTTTCCTTTCAATATTGTTAACAGGCTTTTTGCGGGCTCGTGTATCGTTTTACTCAAGAAATACCATATCACGATGTAATACCGAGTGAAACCTAAATTGTCCCACTCGTATTAAAATGCCGGAAAAGCAGGTGCAGCGGAATTCTTTAGTGGCAAAATACGTTACTAATAGGCCAACTATTTGAAAAATTAAAACTATATTCAAGTTGATATAATTAGAAATAAGAGGCTATTTTATTAACTAAAATTGCCAAAATCTAAATTCGACCTAATACGATCCGACACATGATTAACGGTGTTTATTACGATAATGGACCCAGAGATATCTCATGTAATAAATGTCAAGTTTATATGAAAACCGATAAACTTATCTGGCATTCATAAAAATAATATAATTTTAACTAAATTTTGAAAATGTTTTTGAAAGATAAATTTCACCCCGCCCAGTTGGGATTCGAACCCACCTCTCACCTCTCGATATCCGACCGAGTACTCCTACCACTGAGCTACCGGGAAGGTTGTGAAATTTGGTGGTGAAATTTCTCATTCCTTGCACTGCGACTCACGCCGTTTAAAGAATGGCTAATTGCCTTACAACTATAAAAAACAATCATAAATTATCCAATATCCTTGAAGCTTGGTCTCGGCCATGTTGTGTTCCTACGGTGAGTAAGGTCTCCAGAGCTCCACCAGCTCCTCCAGGGTTGGGAGGGTTGGCAACGCGCGAGTATTCAATCTATAGGCTGCGGGGATGCTTACCACCAGGCGGGCCGTATGATTGTTTGCCAACTTTGTGGTATAAAAAAAAGCTCATTTATCAGTAAGGCTTCGTACACTGCATGCAAGTGCGAATAAATTGAGCGTAGCAGTATATTTACGAAAGCCTGTGAATGTTCCATGAAAACTTAATGATCCATGCAGAATTACTCCAGCCGTGTAACTACAGTTGCCAACGCTTTTTTTTTTAAAAGTTTAAATATGTATAAGTTTACGTATTTAGGATTTTTTAAATACTAATTATTTTCGAATCTATAACATTGGTAGTTGCTGTTTATACAAAAAAAAATCATGATAATTTTAAACATATCCAGCCAAATCTACATTTATATTATGACCCATGACATGCTGAAAAGATTGTTTAAAAAAAAGTAGTTCAGAAATAGAAAAATAGTTAGATTCCAAATTCAGTAATATTCCGTCATGATTAAATTATGAGTACGGATAATGGATACCAATATCGTATTATACATTGTATTTACAAAGACCCATTATACCCATTGTATATAATACATATATGATTATAAACCTATAGCATACATCCGGACTCCGGACTCAGTAATAAACTTCAGAACCCTTCACCAACGAAGGTAGGAATAAAAAAATAGAAAATCCTTTTTTGGATGGATAAAAGTCCACTTATTTTAAAATGGTCTCAATTTAAAAATTTATTGTTTTTATGTCACATGGTATAGTAAAGAGAGACAGACAAATTAGTTTGATAATGACATCTAATTGCATGCTCTCTACAAAAGTGTGGCGATTAGTCTCGTAAAGGCAAACTATGGTAAGTAGGTAGACACTGGACAGTGATGGCGGTCTAAGTGAGATAAATTGCAGTTTTAATTAATGCCCACGACTTGTCCGCTCCGCCGCAGCCGCAGCACAGGGGAAAACTCGGCCTACGACGCTATTGCATGCAAATTGCTATTCCGATATTGAACCCGGTGGGCGGAGGGTTAATTGGCGATTTTCAATACTTTACTGTTTTATGTAAGTGAGATGCTTTTAGATTATTACATTCTTTACTTTATGCTCTGTGGGGTGAAATTAATTAGAAAGCATACTTTGACTTCACAATTTACTGTTATAGCATTGATTTTTGTAGCCGGCTGCAAAGTAAGCACGTCGGTTCTTACATCGGAGTAGTAAAGTCAAATTTGAATGCACATGTATCCCAATTA
Source organism: Endotricha flammealis (assembly GCA_905163395.2). Classification (NCBI taxonomy): domain Eukaryota; kingdom Metazoa; phylum Arthropoda; class Insecta; order Lepidoptera; family Pyralidae; genus Endotricha; species Endotricha flammealis. The sequence goes on from LR990853.1 coordinate 6,301,912, forward strand.
ATTAAGCAAATATGGTAATAACTTTAAAAAATGTAAGTCTTTTGTTTGGCCGATTTCCTACAGAATCCATTGTTTATTGGTATTATAATCCAAAAATGTATTAATACTCAAGTTATTCTATTTTAAAAATAGATGTTAAAAAAAAACTACTAACTAGCCTACGTAATATAAGTATGAAACAGTAAAATCAAGTATGTGCCGGAATGACGAATGGGAACTATTATTCGTCTATGTGCTCACATCACTAACAGACATTCTCGCGACTAACAGTTCACTTTTTCACTTTATTTTTTCATATTGAAACTCCTAATTTGTTATACACGTTTTCTAGTTTCTTTTTTATGAAACATAAAGTCAACCTTCCAAATCATCAGTAGCTTTCAGTTTTTTTGGAGAGGTAGGGCACAGCGGATAAAACGTCAAATTGGAGCAGCCCGTCCGCCCGGACCTCCATCTTACTGATGCATTGGTCTCGGCCATGTTGTGTTCCTACGGTGAGTAAGGTCTCCAGAGCTCCACTTGGGGGGGCTGGGAGGGTTGGCAACGCGTGAGTGATACCCCCGGTATTGCTTGGCTTACCATCAAGCCGACCGTATGCTTGTTTGCCACCCGTGTGGTAGAAAAAAAAGGTTCATAATCATTTAGGTACTTCATTAGTTTAATTTTCAACTTATGACCTGAATACTTTTTCTTCACAACACTGTTACTTTACAACAAACTTTTTCTTCTCAAAGTTGTTTATTATTTTTTTAATATGTGAATAATTAAGAAGTGTAAAAAATAATAAATTATCATATGATGATAGTGTCATTTATAACAAAATACTTTATAAAACCTAAAGAGTATCCATGTTATTCTCGTCAATTCTTTAAAGACGCAACCCCGTTCAGGCACAAAGTATTCTTCAAAGTACTAAAAATTTTAATAAAATTCTTTTTTTTTCCCGCATATTTTTTTCTGTTTTCCGCATACAATGAGACGGTTTCGGAGGCCAAAGTTCATCCAGGTAAATGTCTGTTTAGGTTCGAACTACAATAAAATGTTTAAAGTAAGTTTGTGTATCGAGAACCCTCGGGGGAGCATTTCTTATTAGGGCAGAAAATCGGGAAAATTTTCTCTCAAAGCTGTCTTTTTGGTACTTTTTTTTTTTAGGAAAAGGTATATTGTAGAAACTTGGTTCTTTATGAGCTGAATAGCGATTGTTGAACTTTTATATTCATGAGAGATTCGTTGAAGTATGTTTGTTGTGTTTAAATATTACATGCACGAATTCTCAAGATGATTGATAATAACGTAATGTAAAAGTACATATTTTTTCCCCCAAACTAGTGTGATAATTCATCTCATAAGTCTTAAAGTTAATAATTTTTTTGAAAATTGTTTGGTTAGACAAAATATTATAATACTAGCTAATGCTCGCGGTTTCACACAACGAAATCCGTTACCGTACTGACATCCGATATAAAAATCCTGTGTTAATCCATGTTATAAACTAACCGTGTACTCAATTTCAAAAAATCTATCAAGCCGATTTTACGTGAAGGAGTAGCGAATCATAATTACAAACTGCATTTTATAATATTGGAGTGGTTTACGTCTAAAACTTACATTCAACGGTAGATGCAGTTTAAATTGAAGATAGCTACTTAAATCAATACAACTGCTTTCCGTTACGATATTGCTACCAGCTGAAACTTCTCGTACACTATCATAACCTATGGTTTAGATAGTTTACTAAAATATAAAATAAAGTTTTGCTGAAACTACTCTCCAAATCCTTTCTTGTTATTAAAATGCTTAGAGTTAGCTGCCTTCAAATGTATAAACATTCGTTCTTACTTCGATACTTATTAATATAAAAGACTAGCTGTTGCCCGCGGCTTCGCTCGCGGTAAGTTCGGGGTAACACGGTTCTTTTCTGACTTAGAACACAGACGAGAACTCGGAACAGAATATTACTTTAATACGCTACTGTAGACGATATTATTATGTGAAAGTCTATCGTCTACATTTGGGGATAGTAGCATCCTACCTTGAAAACTGCGAAAAGTCCCATATAAAATTTCACCTTCATGAAAAATAGAACCTCCTCCTTTTCTGAAGTCGGTTAATAAATATAGAATCAATTATAAAATCTCTGTGCTTGAAATGCGTAAAATGTGTGACGCTGAAGATTTGTGTGAGAACTTTAGGAATGAGGGTACATTGTTATTTAATTCCCAGATGCTAAACTTCCTAACGAAACTTCAATTAACTTCGGCACTCCTTGAAGTAGGCCCCGTCTCAGAAGTTCACCCGAAAACGACATAGACGGTATACAATTGCCAACTTTAATTGCATTCAACTAGATTACGCCACTCAAAATCTTATTTATATTTATGAAGTACTAGCGAAACCCGCGCAACTCCATTTGCTTTCCCGTAGGAATTTTTAAAATTTTCTCTTCGTAAGAACCATCAGCGTACTTCAAGGAATATTCTTAATAAAGAATTTGCGAAATCGGTCCAGCCGTTCTCGAGATTGGCGCTTAGCAACACATTTGGCGATTCATTTTTAGGGTTCCGTAGCCAAATGGCAAAAAACGGAACCCTTATAGATTCGTCATGTCTGTCTGTCTGTCCGTCCGTATGTCACAGCCACTTTTTTCCGAAACTATAAGAACGATTCGAGGTCGCCGCCTTGTCAACGAAGGTCGTCAAGATGGCGACCTCGGATCCTCACCGTACCACGTTGCCTTTTTAAAGTGTACTTTTTGGTTAAAAAGTGTTCATTTAAAATACTCGACATTGGCGAAATTGTCTATGTGTCGTTAAGACATGACAGAAACACCATTAATTAAGGAAGAATTAAGAACTTTGGTAAGTAGATGTATTCTGTGAACCGCATTAAGATTTTCACACAAAAATATAAAATATATATATATATATATTGGGGGTTCCCCATACTTAGAACTGAAACTAAAACATTTTTTTTTCATCAAACCCATACGTGTTGGGTATCTATGGATAGGTCTTCGAAAATGATATTGAGGTTTCTAAAATCATTTTTTTCTAAACTGAATAGTTTGCGTGAGAGACACTTCCAAAGTGATAAAATGAGTGTCCCCCTCCCCTGTAACTTCTAAAATAAGACAATGATAAAACAAAAAAAAAATGATGTACAATACCATACAAACTTCCAACGATAATTGGTTTGAACGAGATCTAGTCAGTAGTTTTTTTTAATACGTCATAAATCGTAAACCGCAATTGCTGCTACGGAACCCTTCATGGGCGAGTCCGACTCGCACTTGGCCGTTTTTTATATTACAGAGATGTACTATGTCGCTATATTATTTGTCGCCTCCTAATAAAAACGATACGAAACAATTCGCCATATTAGTCGTGACTCATCCGTCATCATCATCATCTCAGCCACATGAAGTCTACTGCTGGACATAACCCTATCAAACGTTTCCAGTATGACCGGTAGGCAGCGACCCGCATACAGTGGTTTCTTGCGACTTTCCTGAGGTGGTCTGACCTTGCGTTACTCATCATTAAAACAAAAACGATCTTGTAGAAGAGTTCTTATTGTTTTCTTATAAATTAACACAATTCATTTTAGAAACAATCTATTCGCGACGATTGTGTACATTACCCAAATTATAATAACGTGCCTTTAATACAATATTCACATGACTGGGCACTGAATGGGCTAAACTGGTATTGTTTGTATTGCTGATATTAAAAAAAGGTAAAATGGAAAGGTACGGTGTGAAATACGGTTAGTTTACTTTGGCGCTGAAGCAATTTAGATGTGCAATGGGGCGAGAGAGACTACCCTTGGGCGGCAATGGGCGGGCACCACGCACCTGCCCGAATTTATAAATTTTATATAGGATCAGAACAGTTAAAAACAAACTTTATTGGTTTGTTTTGTACTCTGATAGAGATCTCAACCTCTTTACCACAATAAAGTAACAATTCTAATACCTTTGTTTGTACTAACCGGCTAAGTCCGATGGACTCGCTGACCAACGACGGGTGTGGTCCTCCAGCATTTCGGGGGTTGTGCGGCGGGTTGACACCTCGCCCACGTAAAACCAATGTTGCTGGTGAAGCGTATCCCGTTAGCGCTTCACTAGCTTGCACAACATTGTCAAAAAAAAATTCACAGATTTCGTGCTTCACACGACTGTCGTGCACATTGGAAATGAATCTACGGAATTCGAAAAAATATTGTCGCTGAGCGACGAGGAGCTCGATGGCGTCGGAGGAGCTCGATGGCGTTGCTGTGTGGTGTGTCGCACTCTAATATGAACACGCAAGTTAAGCAACATCGACCCTAGCCAGCGTCTGGATAGGTTTTGTTATCTTGAGCTTCTCCGTGCTTCGGAGGGCACGAGCCGTGGGCACGACCCTTTCTTAATAAGGCAGCGGGAATATATTATTTCCCATCATATTTTTTGGATTTTTTTTGAAAACGAAACTAGTGATCGAATTTATTCCTATGGCAACAAATTGTGGATTTCATATTTTTTTTTTTTATCTAGGAGTTAAGAACGGACGTCATAATATTTTTTTTATCTGTGACAGTTACAAGTTTTTAAAACAACTGAATTTCGACACCTGCTGTTAAATCTTTATGCATCTTCAAATTTTGCGACTTTCGAAAGATAAGTTGTTATTAAACTTAATGTCTTATGTATATTGCATTTGGAATAAGTTTTTCGAGGCCTTTCTTACACTCTTTTTTTGTGGTGTAAAAATATTCCCTTTGCCCGTGCGGTGACCAAATTCAAATTCAAAACTTTTATTTAGAGAATAAGCTTTCACAAACACGTTCTCTTGTCAGAGTATACAGTTGTAATAAATGATTTGTATAAATCTCGCACGAGACGAGCACTACCTACCTTTTTTCGAAACGTTTCGTCGTTTTTTTGAACTCTCATAACTTTGTTTTGGATGATGCTAAATAGTTAAAAATTTCAAGATATAATGACACCAGTACAATCATCTATAATATAATAAAAGTGTAAAAAAAGTTTGTCTGTACATTGAATATATTTCCAAAAAAATTGTTTAGGGCGATGAAGAATAAGCAAAAGAACAAGAATTTCGTAAAATTTTGTCCGTCTGTTTGTATGTTTGGATGTTTGTATGTTTGTATGTATGTTTGTACACGCTAATCTCAGAAACGGCTGAACCGATTTGGATGCGGTTTTCACTAATATGAGGCGATTTGCTCAACTTAACATTTAGTGTATGTTTCTTTTCAAAATTCCCACGGGAATCCGAGATATACGCAAACGAAGTTGCGAGGGTATATCAACGCACAGCCCAAACCGCTGGGTCTAGAGATTCCGAATTTGGCATGTAGGTTACTTACGACGTCTAGGGATATACAAAGAAAGGATTTTTCAAAATTCCTACAGGAAAGCGAGATATACGCAAACGAATTTGCAAGAGGACGCACAGACCAAACCGTTGGGTCTAGAGATGCCAAATTTGGCATGTAGGGTCCTTATATGATCCGGACCGACCAGACCGGACCGGAATGGATCAGACCTGATCGGTCCGGAAGGAACCGCACCGTACCGAGTCGGATCGGACCGGTTTTTTTATCTGAAGTAATATATGTTAATTGGTATGTAGGTAGGTACCTTATCAGGACCGGACCGACCGGACCGGAGCGGACCGACTGGACCTGATCGGACTCCGGTCCGATCAGGTCCAAATTTGGAATCTCTAGACCCACCGGTTTGGGCTGTGCGTTGATATATGTATAGTTAAGTCAGTCAGGACTTTGAATTTTATATATATATATATATATAGCGGACTATATATATATATATATAAAATTCAAAGTCCTGACTGACTATATATATATATATATAGTCCGCTATATATATATATATATAAAATTCAAAGTCCTGACTGACTTAACTATACATATATCAACGCACAGCCCAAACCGGTGGGTCTAGAGATTCCAAATTTGGACTGTAGGTTCCTTACGACGGCGACGTCTAGGGGTGTACAAAGAAAGGATTTTTCTAAATTCCCACGGGAAACCGAGATATACGCAAACGAGGTTGCGAGTTGCGAGGCTATATCAAATTTGGTATGTAGGTTCCTTACGACGTCTAGGGATGTACTAAGAAAGGATTTTTCAAAACCCCACGGGAAAGCGAGATATGCGCAAACGTAGTTGCGAGAGGACGCACAGCCCAAACCGCTGGGTCTAGAGATGCCAAATTTGTATGTAGGGTCCATATAAGGACCGGACCGGACCGGAACGGATCAGACCTGATCAGTCCGGAAGGAACCGCACCGTACCGGGCCGTGCCGGACCGGACCGGTTTTTTTTTCTGTAGAAAAATATGCTAATTGGCATGTAGTTTTCATATCAGGACCGGACCGACCAGACCGGCCCGGACTGACCGGACCGACCGGACCGGATGGAACCGTACCGTACCGGGCCGTGCAGGACCGGAATTTGTTTCTGAAGAAAAATATGCTAATTGTTACTAGGCCACGCGGGCGAAGCCGCGGGCAGAAGCTAGTTAAACATAAAGTTTGAATGTCGTAGCTATTATACTTTAGATTTTATTAATGTCATTAAAACCCCCGATTTCGTCACTCGCAAGTGTAGAGTTTGTGAAGTTAGGCCTTGTAGAGGTAGGGCGTGTAGAGTTAGAAGCTTGGCTCTACATGAGATCTGATAACTTTTTGACTATGCGAGTCATTATGGTCTCGTCTTGGCAACATTTTACATGAAAATGTTTTTGGTGGGATTAATCTTCTCTATATACTACTACGTCTATTTCGGAAACAAAAGCAAAATGACCACTGGTAAAATAAATGGCGAAAGAAAACCTGTTACGGTCTTTTTTGGCATTTATATATTTATAGGGTTTTTTTTACTATAAAATTTAAAACTAGGTACATGCAACATTACGTCAATAAATAGTGCCATTCATAAAATTAAATCTAAAATATAAAATGCTAAATCGGTGTTATAGAGGCCCGCAAGGCAGCAACCGTTCTCGTGTATTTTCGAGTTGACGTGAGAGTCAGCCTGCCAGCCCCCATTACTGGGCTCACCATCAACAATATTATGAACAATATTGAAGGGAACAACAGTAACCCGACCCACAACGCCATCGCCAGTTTGGACAATTTGCGAGTATGACGTGCCGTACACATTAACGTCACCAATTATTTAATCTAAATTATATTAAAATGTAAATAATATAAAAAAAACAGCCCCATTTGGATAACACTACGACGCGTGTACATATTACAATATTGAACACAATTTTTTATTTAGGTAATTTATTGAACATTGACTGGCTTTTCACGACAAGTTTTAGCATTTCACCTTTGCAAGGGGGCCAGGGAGACCTTTCATTTAGATACTCGTTGATAGTATAGTACGCTTTACTGGTTAAGAATTTTTGACATTTTATTTAAATCGATTATTGGGCAATTTTTTTAATATATTCTGGAATTTTATTATACATAATGCAAACTTTGAATAACTTGCCCGCTTTCCTAAGCCTGATTAGGAGCAGCTAATTTATTTCTGTGACGCATATTGAAATTATGAATATCCACACCTGGTTAGTCATGAGTGTTTTTACGAACAAACATGATGCTGTAAAGAATGCACTGAGATGCCACCGTGAGAATATTAGTGCTTTTGAAAAACTCGCGAAGAGACTCACGGACCACGTTAATCCTATTTCCTTTTTTGCTTATTACAGACTATCTGGCAAATGAGTAGGAGTAGAGAATACTTAACGACTAGCTGTGCCCGCGGCTTCGCCCGAGTGGAATTGGGCTTATGACTATAATAGTGTAGACGGATTTAACAGTCTCCTATTACTACTGCTATAGTTTTTCCCCGAGACATCAGTGTTCTTTATTGCTCATTGTCTATTTGCTCGCCGCTGTGTTTTATTTAATTTTATCGTACCTAATCAAAATACCTAATGTAAAATAATTATGAAAAATTAAAATTATATTAAAATTGAAATCGTCAGCTCAGTTATACTAAAAAACTTTCATAGTGCGATTCAGAATCTAACAGTGCCATCTAGTGAATTTGAGAGGAACAAAATTTTAAATGTGCTACTGAATTTAAAAATGGTCGTTATGAGATATCGGGCGATTCCGACTCTGCAGTGAGTGACAATTTTTAAATTCTTAGGCTGTTGAAAATTTAAATGAGGGTAACTTCTATTCCTGACATCCGGTTCGATTCGGTTCGGTCCGGTTCGGTTCGGTTCGGTCCGGTTCGGTCCGGTCCGGTTCGGTCCGGTCCGGTTTAGTCTGTTGTCGGTAGTTATGGTGTACCAAGTCTCAAGTTTGTAAGTGCGAGAAATATTTTTTTTCTTACATAGTCAGGGTAGAGACCTTTGGGGTGGTTGTCGGGATACCTCCACGTGGTCCACCCCGGGCAACGCCGGCGCGTCCTTGCCGGCGGCTGAAGTCCTGACACGTGGGTCCCCTCCCTGCGCTCGAGTTGCGGCGAGCCGCGGGTTGAGGGGGACGAGCGGGGTCCGGTCCCTGCGTTTCGCCGGGTGCGGGTTGCAGGCGGACGGGTGTGTCCACTCCCTGCGCTCGGCTCGCGGGTTGACGCTGACGCCCTAGTGGGCGCCGGCCTTACCAGCCGGCGTGCGGCGCATACCGTAACCCGTGGGTCCTCCACCCACGGGCCGGGGGCCTTGGCTTAACCGCCCGGGCCGCGAGGAAGCCTCCTTAAACGTACCTCTATAAAAATCACGAGCGGAGCTGACGGCCGCGCCACGCTGAATAAGTGTGGTGTGGCCGTTGGCTGGCGGTCGGCACAGTGGGTGCGATCGCCGAGTGGACGGTCCTCGGTGTCGGCAGTGCACCTGGATGCGGTGTACTGCTGACGGAGCGTATAGGGGGCGAGCGGGTCTGGCTGGTACCTTGGCCGGACGGCCCTGGCGGGGTCGCGGTTGTATCCCAGTTTCCCGTGGCCCCGCCACACAGGGCAAGACGCATCCCGTCAGTTTTTTAGTGGTAAGTTTCACAGTCCCCACCGCGTGCTCCCCGGGCGGTGGGGCTGCCACAAAGCATTTTTCTGACGTAAAAAAAAAAAAAAAAAAAAAGGGTAGAGACCTTTAAATGACCATAACTTATTTTCCTAACATCCGATTTAAATGCGACAAAGCCTATATTCTGCTCCAGGCCGAGCTCTATCTTCCTTAAGTTAAAACAGCATTAACATCCATTCAGTAATTTAGAAGATGTGCGCGTTCAAACAGACAGACAAAAAAAAATTTTTTTTTGCTTTTGTTACCTTTCTCTAACTGTTCCCTCTCCATTTTTGCCAAATATGTTCAGACATATCGGGGTCTACTGTTTTATTATATGTATATAGATTTACAAATAGTCAACGAATTGGAAGACATATTTTGTCTTCCCGATGTATCTGATGATGGTTTTGATACTGTATTGAACAATCCTAAAAAACTATGACGAGCCCAATGACAGGCCTATGGCACCGATACCTGATCCACCTAGCAGCATAATACCTCTCGAAAGTCGAACCTAGCAGTTCATCTGTTGATTTTTCATCTATCCCTCCGTCCTCCGTCGTCCCATCCCAACGCGATCATTCTAGGCGGGCAGCAAGATTACCCAATATATCTTGTACTCAGCAGACCTCAGAACCTCAAGCCACACGGGCAGAGGGAATATTTTTACCACCGTGTTTACATTACATAAAACATAAAAAATTCTATAAAATCTAAAAACATAGTTTTTTTTATCTACCCTAGATGCTTATCTATACTAATATTATAAAGAGGTAAAGTTTGTGTATTTGTTAAATTGTAAGGGGTAATCTCGGGATCTACTGAACCGATTTTAAAAATTCTTTCACCAATAGAAAGCCACATTATTGCTGAGTGTCATAGGTTATATAAAAAACCAAAAAATAAAAAGGCTTTTAACATTATGCCCAACGAAGTGGGCACGGGTCAGCTAGTGTCCTACAGAGGGTTAAGCCGTCGGTCCCGGCTGTTATCGATGGATGACAGTCGTTAGGCCAAGTCGGTGGCCTTAGGGCGGTTTGAAAACACCGACCTCTGCCAATCCATCATTGGAGCAGCGTGGCAGAGTACGCTCTAATCACCTTCGACTGAAGGGAGACCCGTATCCCAGCAATGGGATGATTATGAGTTGATATGATGATGATGATGAGCGACGATAAAGCCGGGATAAGGAAAAGGTTACAAAATAAAACTACAACGTTTTTGACTTTGTTCAAAAAGGTTAAGCTACAGGGCAAACTCTTAACCCGATCATCTTTGTTTTAGGCTCAAATTATAGCTGACTAAATTGTCCAGACGAGTTTTTCTCAAATTTTTGATATCATTCTTCGTTTCCAAAATATCGAGCGCCAAAATCAAAAATTCGGAAAGAAATGATATTTATTTTCACAATTTCGGCCATAACTTTTTTCGTTTTTGATTTTCTCAAATAATTCTTTTTGCACCTTACAGCTCTCGTGAATACGCGTCTTTTGAGCCTTCTATGAATATCATATCTTCACAACTCTCCGAGATATAAGGGGATCGCACTTTTTCGTGAAATCGAAGCCTATACTGAAGCGAACGAAAAGACATTTCCAATGTCAAAAATATACCTTTGTTTGTAGGTAAATAAATAAATGTTCTTGGACGAATCACAACACTCAACAATCACAACAAACAACTAAGCTTGTACTATGATTGGTCTCAATCAAAGTATGTATATATATTTATCAGCAATCTGTCTAGATTGCTGATAAATATATATACATACTTTTTTTTGTAAATAAATACTTATTATACATTACAAAATATCCAAACCAAGGCAAACAGTCATGTTCATGCACACAAATGTTTGTCTTGCCCAGTATTCGAACCCGCGGCCCTAAAGTGACCATTGCTAGGTTCGACCACCAGGCCTGTCAGATCGGAGTGATTTGACACAAAGTTGTCTAGGATAATGAATATTTAGTTACACAATAGGCACCTAGGTTCGTGCCGAGCCTGGTGCCAAGTAACAGCTAAATAAATGGGCATACACGATTTACGTAGACTTTGACAAGGTACTGTGTTTACACTTGGCATGTCGACCGACCACAAGAAAGCGACATGACTTTGCTCGGTCACTTCAATTAACTGAGTAAACTTCACGTTTGACATGTCGTAATAATATGGCGAAATGTAGTCGACTCTCGAATCGAGCCTCACTAGATTTCCATCTCTCTAAGGTAAATGCCTTTTGCTGCAAATTGCTGTCTCTCACGTAGTTGATAAGGAGGGAAGTCCTGTCAATACTTCCTACTCTGACTATCTTCTATCTGATTAAATTTGTTGTGAGTTCCAAGACAGTTGTAGTTTCTCCTCCGGGACGTCAATAAGCTTCATCGCTTATTAAATAAAATTATAGCTGTAAATGTCAAACCAAAGGAGAAAATATGAAACCGGGCAAGTACGTGTGGGGCCACGCACAATGTAGGGTTCCGTATTTGCTGTGCTTTGCTTGCTTTCCGTTGAGTTCAATATCAAATTCTATCACATTTGTAAGTTTTCATCAAAGAAATTTCATTTTATCAGTTCGTCGGCTATTACTCGGTAACTAGTAGAGCCTAGTTAACCGTTATAGTTTTCATTGAAGGTTCAGCATATGGACTACTACCATGATTTTTTTCAAATTTCTAAACATAAGACTTTCGGAGATAGAGGGGGGGGACCGTGTAAACGGAAATTAACACGATAAATGTAAATATTTCCGAAACGGATCATTGTATCGAAAAATGATCTTTTCACACCCTCAATGTTTTGAAGAGACCTATCTAAGGATACCCCACAAAATGGGGTGGGCGCGAAAAAAAAATCTTTTCCACTTTACATGTAGGGGAGGCGCCTCAAAAAAATATTTTTCAAAATGTTGTCCCAGCACTTTGTTAGCATTGTTAATATGTGTATACATACCAAATTACAGCTTTCTAGCATTAAGCGTCAAGGCGCTAGACCGCTAAAGAGATATATGTGGAATTAAAAGTAAAATGCATTTCAGAAATAAAAAAATATATAGAGTTAGAAATGACAGTTTTACAGTTTTTTCAAGAGATCATTTTCATCCTGTATTTATCATCTGTTTTAGTTATAATTAGGTACCGACCTCGTCGTCCTTCCTTTAGCATACAGAAAAAGTGCATAGTCATTACGAGAGCCAGTTACGTGTTCGTTAATTTCCTTACTTCATTAACTAAAGTACATTAAGAAGCTTAAAACAGCGAAGACGGACGGTAATTCTAACTCCAATTAACAAATGTGGAACTTTTGCCTGTCGGGAGGTCAATTAAGAAATGTCATCAGGCAAAGACTATGTAATTAGTTTAATTAACTTCTACCTGTTCCTTATTATACATAGTTATTAAAATTATAGATATAATTTATAATTATAATTCGATTTGAGTTAAAAGATAATACCAACCTTGGTCCTAATTTCTTTGTCTTATTTCAATCGAGTCTGGACAATGTATTTAAAATGTTACCTGACCTGAGGACCTGAAGGGGAAGTGCTTACCTTAATTTCACAATGCATATTTGAGTTTAATGTCATTAAATCGTTGTCTTTTATTAGGTACACTGTTACAGCATATTTTAGCTTGCGACACGGCTTGGTACAGGTAATAATATCCACGGATTCTTGTCCACCATGACACCGATTAAAGAATTCGTTAAATAAAAAGAAGTAGAAGAAAATAAGATTTTTTTTAATCTACCTTATTAACATTAAAGTTTGATTAATTATACTATTATCATTATTATGTTACCATATACAGCCAGTATGTTTTCAATACGTATAATAATGTAGGAATAATAAACAATTTTCCTCAATAACTCTCACATTCAATAGTGAATACATTTCTGATCGAAGTAGTTTTTTCCGCATCGTCAGGCAGCAAAAATGAAGCTATAGTTTTGTGATATGTACACGATGGAATCTCGTCAAAGATTTGTACGTCGTACAAATGCCATTTTATCTAGTCTGCTAAAAAAAATAGAAAGTATTTATAAAAGTTACTACGATGTAGACTATGTCTACGTCTTCGTAGTATGTCTACGTCGTAGCACCTATCGTAGCAGAGACCTTGATGGTACTTATTTTCACAAAACTTTATGCTACTACTAGCTTCTTTCTTCTTCTTCTTATCCTTAATCTATTAAGACTGACAGGGTCTGTTAAAGTCTGTTTACCCAAGCCCAAGGATTTGGCGAGACACATTTTTTGGACAAGCCGTTTTGCAGGGAACTCTTTCCCTCTCTTTCGATTTCATTACACGTCTTTCAAACACAATGTCTTCAATACCATTCTGGTTTGGTTATGATAATTTTGTATATTAAATTTATGTTTCTTATATGGATATATGCTACGATACGTGCTACGTCGTAGACATAGCTACGACGTAGCACGTATCGTAGCAAATGGTCAAAAGTAAATTTTGTTATACCAAAGTTTATACTACGTATGTACAATGTTCATCATATATTTATACTGCATATTGTTTGTTAATATTATGCTTACTTTACGTTGGAGTAAGTGATAGGTTCTTATCCGTAAATAGGATAGTTCTTGCAACGAACGTCCCAATTCCAATTAAGATAAGGATGATCTGTTCGTCGAGTAACGTTCGTTAAAGCTCGTTTTCCAGAAGTATCAGACAATGGAATTAATAGTGTCACTACAATCTGTTGATCATAAATATGTCTGCTGATGTATGATCGTATTAAATTATATTTACAGTTTGTGTAATGTATTGTAATAAATTTAAATCTTTATATTTTCTATAAAATGAAGTCGCTTCCGTTGTCTGTTTGCTAAGATGTTTAAAAAAAAAGTTAAACTTTTCAAAGGATTTTACTGCAGTTTTCAACAATAGATAGAGTTATTCAAAAGGAAGGTTTATATGTAAAATGCAGATACAGATTTTTCGAAATTTTCCCGGGAAAGCGGGTTACACGTAAACGAAGTTGCCCGGGTTTAGCTATTATCAAAATAATAGTTCAGACATTTCCTATTTTGTACAAATGAACTACTTAGGTATTTGTTCAAAGTAAGAAATAAAATGCAAAACAGAATACAATGGCATACTCCATTCCCTGTACATACATGTAAAAAAAGTCTCAGGAATTCAAAGTCTTTTTAAAAATTCCGCTTTTACTGCACAAAAGTTATTTGGCCGGATGAAGAGGTGGGTGTTGTCGCGTATACGGCATTGTGGGCCATGCATAAAACATCAGCCCTTCATTCGAGGGGATGGTGTGCATAGCTGCGGCCTAGGGCTCTGCGGACCCACATACTCCCCGTTTTCCGTTTCGAGCCATTTACTTATTACAACATCCCACGTAAAACCTTAATCTTGGATTAGTATTATTGACAATAAATATTTAAAAAAAATGATTACTTAAAAATCTTCATCGGCGATTTTTCTTACATTTTACTTACTTTTTAAAAAGTGGGTTACATTCAAGTTTTTTTGTTCATATTAAATATTTTTAATTTTAGAAAATTATTTAGGTATGTATATTAAGTAATAAGAATTTTCGAAAGACTTATTTCCAAAAAAACTGTGTTCATTATTGTACAATGAGTAGCTTCGATAGTGCATTGAAAGATCAGTCAGTTTAGTCCTTTATATAAATACTTAGATGTAATAATGTAATGTTGACTCAGCGAAACTTACAAAGAGCGTTGCTAGTAAAATATTAAATGAATCCACTCTCTGCGTTTGACATTGGTCACGATACGTGGATGGAGGTTGTGTTCAATGAGAGACACAACAAAGTACGAGTCACTAAAAGGCACTCTTTTGATAACTTGGATTTATTTCATTTTATAGAGAAAATTATGAAATGACAATTCTGAATCTTTTTGAAAAGCTGTACAGCTGCTTTGTTGTCGTAATAAATTGTTTCTACAGAAATAGTGAAAATAGTTTATTTTCGTTATTCGTTTTAAATCTCATAAATATAACTACGGTTTCAATTTATCCTTTTAAAATGTGGCATGATTGTGACATTGTGTTTGAGAACCATATAGGTGGCTGTTTAACTTTGTATTCAAGTTAGATAGAGGGACATAATTAAAAATTGTAAAGTAGAAAATTTTGTATTGATTTTGATCTAAATAAACACATATCATCCTCGCTTTTGCTCCTTGAAGTCTTATATCTATAATGCATGTGTGGCAAGAAACGAAATGGATATTTACCGTACCCGCATGTAGTTTAAATTACGTTTCCTTTGAGTGGGGTACAAAGGAGGGGGAGTGGATGCGAGAAACTTCATTCCGAGGGAAGCCTTACAACAGCCTTTTTCTGGGAGCGCAACTTTCCAAGTGCCGTAGCACCGGCGACGAATCAAAGAGGACAAACTTCTAGGAATTTGGCACTTGCGTTATTCTGCATTTATGAAAATTTCGAAGTCAGAATACAGATACAGACGGATTTATGGAAACATTAGACTAGTACCTATATTTATCATTAATTTTCAATGTGGCATTAAAAATAATAAGAATTTTTTTTTTGTTTACAGCTGCGTTACTTTTGTTTTTTTTAACTCATACTACGTTAGGAAAACAAGAAAGGATTCCGGATCTGTCACTCACCAAATGAAAAGCATAGCTGCTTCGCGCTGATATTCTGTGAGTCGGTCGAACTAGCTCCTTTCATAAATGCTCTTGTCCAAAGTCGACTTGGTTTAATAATCTGTTTATCGTCACTTTATTATTTCTGTTCTTTAGCTTAAGCTAAGTTTTAAAATAGCACTATCAACAAACTGCATTCAATTTGGAATATAAAACGAACAACAGAAGCTTGGCTACGAGCAGTAAGCACTTGTAATGGCCGTTTGTGCGCAAAGAGAGAAATAAAAGTGCTTCTGAACCTATCGCGAAAGAAGTTTCCGTCTAAGAAACCTCAAAGGCAAGAGCGTAAGTTTAAAGAAGACAGAGGAACATTTCAAATAAAAGTTAAACTGAAGCCCGATCGAACTGATAGAGCTGTTCACTATTTGCCGCTTGATTTTATTAACTTTGGCATTCTAGTTAGGACTTGTGTTAGTTTACGAACGAACGGTCTAGGAATTGGATCTTGAGTACTATTTTACTAACGGACGTCTGCAACATTACGCACAATTTCATTGTTTCTGTTCACTTTCTGTGCTTTAACAAAGGCGAAAACTGCATTGAGAAATCCGTTGCGACGTCTACTAAGAAATATTATCTCTGTTTTGCATGAACGTATGTAAAACAGAGGTAATGTTTTTAAAAGTACTTATAAATTGGAAACGGGAAAATAGTGATTTAATAAAACACAAATTGCATTTAATTGATCTATTTCGGTGTAACAAACATTATTAATTATTTCATGGAATCATCTACCTATTAAAGTTAATTTCGTTAGTAAATCTATTTATAGTGTAAGTTAGCTATATACATCTACACATCTAAGTTATCGTCTAATTATGGGATATTAAATCAGAAACTATAAAATACTCGTTTGTCATTTAAAAAAAAAAAACTTAATTCTATTTGTGTGCTGCAGATTCACTTCAGATATTATTTAAAATTTTAACGTAAAAATTATGATTTTTTTCAATTAGTGGCAAGAAAAACGTAGAATAAGTACTAAACTATATTTATTACATTTAAAAAGTAACCTTTATCTAATTAAACAAACATAATGTTCCTAATGCCTCCAACAATGCTAACAATATTCATAGTGATTTTAGAACTTTATGGAGGATTTCTTATTTAAATCATTTATGAAACTATGTTTCATATAAACAGTGCATTGTTGCATTGTGCTATTGTAACATTGCAAGTGCAACGCATCTAAATCATTAATCAATGTAACTTTAATTCGACAAATATAATTAACAACAATATTCCCTGCCTAGTAATTAAATAATCTGGAGTCACACTCCCGAATAAGCAAGGAATAAAACAATTTATTATTATGACTAAATAATATTTGATACTTACTATAAACACAAAGTTATGTAAGTAATGCTAAAATATATAAAGCAGATCACCGTGCCGCCGGCGCATGAAGCTAAGGACGATTAAAATACATAATTATATTAATTATTAAAAGAATATACGTAGGCCGGATAATTGGGGAAAAAAATCTTATTCTCATTTTTTTTACTAGTTTGCAATATTTAATGTGATTTACATAATTTTATGTTCTAATTTATAATTAAGGTGTAAAATAATTCCAGTAATTTAAAATGTGGTTTTAATTACAATTTCTGTACATTTTGTTATAAGGTGCTCAGTGCGACGGGGTTTTCACACGTTTGTATACATGGAGTCCGTTTGTTGCGATGACGTCCGGTCCGTCGCGAACATTCGCGTGAAATACGCGTCGCACTGATCGCAGCCTAATTTATAACAGGATATTGTTTCATTGACGAGATTTCCATAGTTTTAAGACAAAAATTACTTGACAGTTTTTCTTTAAATTTAATTACTAGAATATACTTTTGTAATTGACAATACACATTAAATTAAATGTTGAAGCAATTAA
The DNA here is from genome assembly GCA_905163395.2 of Endotricha flammealis. Classification (NCBI taxonomy): domain Eukaryota; kingdom Metazoa; phylum Arthropoda; class Insecta; order Lepidoptera; family Pyralidae; genus Endotricha; species Endotricha flammealis. Next base: position 6,319,519 of record LR990853.1, read on the forward strand.
GTTTCAGATGACTACTCAGTCTATTCCTTTTCAAGTTATCTATGCAACTAACGTACACAAATACTACTTGTTTATACCATTGCGATTGCGATGACCAAAAAAACAAAGACAATTCAATCAAAAAAATTTAATCTACCACCGCGCATGTCAGTTGAAATTGTGTTGTATAAAATTATACACAACCACAACACAAAATCAGTTTAGAACTAGTTTCACGTCTGGTCGAAACCTTAGAGTTTGCTCTGATTTATTCATTTGAACTTATGCGTTCAGGCCGCTTGCGAATTGCACTAATGTTAAAAGTTTTTCATTAAGAGTTTATAACATAAGAACAGTAAAATGAGAGTTTAAATAAAAATATTGGCGCTAAAAAAGCATCTTAGATCTTTTGAATAAATGTAGGTCAATTCTGTACATTATACATAACATGAGTCATATATGACTCACAAAAGTGTATTGGAATATCCATGACTCTCATATGACTCAATTCTCCCTATTTTATTTCTACCTTTTGTTTTAAAAGGAAATAGGTTGTATGGGGACAAAAAGTTGCTATATTTTAGAATACAAGTGTACTATTTTTTTATTATAATTATGTTGCCGTGTCACTCGTCAGTCAGTATCGATCAAAAAATATTTTATTAAAACATCACCTGTCACTATAATTCAATTAACACAGAAATAAAACGCTACACCTACCTGTAGGGAAAAGGCATATTCATGCATACACTATCCAGTCACAGTATTACACTTACACATATAGACACTTCACATAATGGTTCATTGTACACATTGAATTTTTAGAATTCCATTGTTTTTATTATCTTTAAGACTAAAGCGTCATTTCAGCCAGCACGAAAATAAGGAAAAAGGTTGCTGACGTAACAGTTTTGTTGTGGGTTGATCTCGTGGCGGCAGCGGAGGCGGCAGGCACTGGAGTAGGTGGTCCGAGGCGATTATTTGCTCGCACCACTTGCGATCGCCATCGGATCGTGTAAATGGGCTGTTGTCGCGATAATGCTACTAGCCTACGAAGAAAAACGAAGTGTTATTGTTAGTTGCGGAAATTGTGTGGTTCTTGCGGGATATTATTGGGGTTGGGCTCGAAAGAATATTAACAAAAATATACTACTTTCTAGATACGGTTATGGTAAATTACCTACGTTTATATCTTGATGTGTAATAAAACGTACTCTCAACGAAAATTATGTCTTCCGTAACACTTCCTCACATAATTTATCCAACAGAACGGAATTTAAACCCGAAATTGTGATCATTAAAAGTTATGATCGAGTGGAATTTCTGGATTATTACATAATAGAAACTGTAAAGAGTTCCTTAACAAATGCACAGAGTTCACAAAGGCGGAACGTAAAGAATGTTTCTGTTACGAACTCCCGATTTATCGACAAAGGTATGTTTTCACACATCGTTATTCAGGATTTACGAGTGGAAATGTCATTTCGGAAACACGCCACGTACCCTCTTACGGCTTCTTCTAATATGCACAAAGAAAAAGATCTTCGTAGCGACAAAGTAGCTACTTAAATAAAAGCATGCGCTTACCTATTTGGCACGTCTGGTAGGTGTGTTAGGACCAGGGGCCATTCATAAATTATTCATCAAATGCGATATCTGAAAAGTCTTCTCCTTTACTTGGAAAATTGTTTAGACCTCGCTAAAAGCAGCCACAGAAGGTTTCTTTGACTGCCATTCGTTCTTGTCGTATAGACGGTCGCGGGGATGATTAGTGGTGAAAACTTTTGTGGGTAACGTCTTTAGCGGTACTCCTTATTATTGAGTATTTCTCTAATGATTTGATGCTTTGAATTCTAGAAAAATCTTATGCAAACATAACATTAACGACTTACTGAGACCAAGAAGTTTCCTCCATATTTAAGCAAAACATCTGTATGCTTCAAATTAAATTTGTTTGTTTGTTCACCATCGTATAATGTATGCCGGTCCTAAATATGTCTGATAGATAAACAATATTAAACAGGGTACATACCTAATAACAACAGTGTTGAGTCGCCAGGGAAGCGTGTAAGTATGGTTCTTATGTCGTGCACAGAAGGTGTACAATAGTTCGCCGGCAGCTGCGGCCAGCCCTGCGTCGCTCTGTGAGCCCGGACCCGACCATTCATGGAGTGTGATGTTCCATGAACCGCACGACTTATCCTGCCCATATAAAAATATTTAGTAATATTGTGCTCGGTTGATCGATTCACCCTACGTCTAGGGAAAAATTCTATTATGTATATATCTGAATACTTTTTCTTCATAATAGAGTTAGCAACTTGGAGTGTTAGAGCATAAATAATGATATTATAGTACAAATTTTTAATTGCTATCCCACGGGAACAGCGATTCCCGTACGACAATTATTGCTTGCCCGGTTAAAAAGTACTTATCCATATAATAAACCATAATTTTGTTTTATTATAATGTTTGGGAAAAATATCATCCGAATCGTTAAACTGTTTTTTGCGTGGTTAAGTAACATTATAGCAGTATAAAAAGCTTTCTATATTTCAAATTGTAAACAATATCGATATTCAGTAAAAAGAAACAATAGAGTATTGCAACTGTTTTCTGAAGATCGGATCACTGCGGTGCTGACGTGACGAGCACTCGAATAACGCTTTTCCCGCTTTGCATAGCACCCACATGAATTCCATGCACATCGAAATGGTTTTATGTCGGTACATACATTGAATTTGTAGGAAAACATTTACGGATTCTAACAAAATATTGTTTTTCCGAACAAAAATTCAAAATATTCCCAAACGGTAACAAACGAAGTTTTGTAAAATACTTTGTCTTGAAAGAATTCCCAACTATCGATCGTCTGGAAAATGAGTTCTGACTTGGACAGAAACTGAAAACATAAGCCGATAATTATACGACAGACCACTTCGGAATTAATTCTTTCCGCTACAACGCTAGGCAAGATTTTGTTATGAAATAGTTATTTTGTTTTAATCATGGTGATGCAATATTCTACGTATACTAAAGATTAATACTTATGTTACAGTTCAACTTATTTAATATTTCTTTGATTAAAATTATTATCAGATCGCCTGTTCGTAATAAGTTTGGTAAGTTTGTACATTAACCTATTAACCTATGCTAATTTAGAACTAATTCAGAATATTACACGTTTTAGGAAGGTATATAGGAAGCCTTTTACAAATACTATTCAGTCAGTGGTATAAAGTGTCCTTGTCACTCTAAAATTGTTAACTACGTTCACACAAAAGTAAAGTTTTCAGTAATTAACAATATATAAAAGTATAAAGTACCTACAAAAATGACAACATCATATTTTTGCTGCTGACTGTCAAAGTGTCCATATAAATAATTCTCCTGTGTATTATTATATTCGTAGTATGATGTTTACAAATAAAACACGTATTTTCTACCTGTTCTGATGAAATATCTATGAAGAGTTGCCTCTCTACGTTTGAGTCTAACACCCAAGTGCATTGCTGATAGAAGAACTCGTTGAGGCTGCCCGTCACGGACACGTTCCTCGACGATATTTCACCTGCGCACGGAAACAAATGGCAAGAAATAAGAAGTTTAAAGCCCGGAGGTAACATCTACGTGAGCAATAATGAAATGAAAGAGCAGACACGAGTCGCCACAACAGCAATGCTGTAATTGGAACTTTACGATCTTGTTCAAGGTTTTTTTTTCGATTCAGTGTTAGTGTAGGCGGCTGGAAACTGGGTCGTGGCACGTAATTTCGTCGGAATCGCCCCACGCCGCCGAGAACAATATCCGACGCGTTTTTCCAAACGCCGGAGACGCGAGGCGAATGTCAAATTGAACTGTTTGTTTTTCGGTTTATGCGATTGAGGCTCATTCGAGGTATATTGCCTCTTTTGTGAGACATCTTTTTCATCTAATTATTTTATTTTTCTCTAACTACGGATTATTAAAACCACTATGCTCTCACAGAACAATTTGTCGCAGAAGTTATTGCAATATCGTTTATACGCATATGTCATATAAATTCCTGTCGCGCGAGAGACTTGTGGCGTGGATAATACTGTTGCGACATACCGCAGAGGTATACACAAGAACTAGGATAGTAACAAAAATTAAAAAGCGGCCTTGGAAGAATCCCCTATCCCTGCAAAGAATGAAATGAAATGAAATCGTTTATTTCAGAAATAACACCTTCACAGGCACCTTTTCTTGTCATTTACAACTTGTTTATATAAAAAGAAAATAAACTACGTTATAAACTACTACTTATAATGATTTTTGACTGGCAATCAGCGAAACCGCTGCACTGTCATTTTGTATAAGGGTTTACCCTTTCACAGCACAAATTACGTAGGTGATAGCGTAGATTTATTGCGACATACCGGAGTGTGTTGTGTACGTGCGCTGCCCGCACATGGAGTCGTCGTTGAAGCTGTACGCAGCGGCATAATCGAATCCCCGACTTGCGTACGTGTAGTGCGCCACGGAGTATTCCAGGCGAACACTCGTCCAGCTGCGGACGACCACGGGCAGCCAGGGAGCCTATGACGAAACATGTTATACATCCATTATACTTTTATGTATGTAAGTGATTTAAATATAGTTTAAAGCTCTAACTGGATCATTTGTTCTGTTAAGTCATATTATTATTATGATTATTTAATCATCCTTGAAATTGACTCGAGGCATGCGAAAGGTAATATAAATTTTAATCATGTTGTATGAACCTTATTAACTTCAAAATTATTTTACTATTTTTCGCATAAAATTAATACGAATATAAGAGGCTAAATCAACGATTACGTCAAAAATCTCATTACATTACACTTTTTAAAAATCTCTCAGTAAATCTCTCAGATTTAAACTCATAATGTCTTTGAAATAAATTCACTTTGTTGTAATTACATTTCAGGGACCGTTTATGAAAAAAGTATAATCCATTTTCAGTTTCTCGACACCTCTTTACCGCAGAGATTATTCCATCGAGACCGTTAATATAATTTTACTCAGGAAAAATCTAACAAATAATTGTATAGGTAAAGAATATGATGAAATTACTTAGTTATAATTTCATGTTAATAAAATACTATAATAAATAAATGTCCAGATTGTGTTTATCTTCTATTTTACAAGACAGAAAAAAACACACAGCTGAATCGGGTTTATTATATAATCTTATGTACCAAAATATTAAATTATTATTAGAACGGTGTCCCTAGTGGTCCCACCCGAGTACACAACACACGGTCATACGTGCGCAGCTTACGAGTATTGACAAATTCGCCGTGCAACTGGCTACGCAATACGCATACGTAGACAGCGCCTAAGTAATTGAATTTTCAGGGGCGAGACTCCGGCCTGTCGCCCCGGGCCGGTCACTAATAACAAGGGAGGACAGATGACATGCCGCCAGTTAGGAAATGTTTTATGAGCGTCGATGACCGGCAACACCGACACCCGTTTCAGATATTGCCCAAAATTCATTTCACCGCAGTACCCCCTGTCTCGTAATAATTTTCCGTCGACACCGACAACCCATGATAGGGATAAAACGCTGTTAATAATTAAATTACGAAATCGCAATAATAAAAGACACGCAGAGTAAACCCAACCTCACATCTGGGAGAGTATAACTCCCGGCCCCACACGACTACGTACAATCATGTAAATGGAAAAGAAAAGTTTCTCTTGACGCAGCCAGCTCGCAATTTCACCTACCTGTGTATACTTATTCATGGCCGGGGTGATATTTCTCATAAAATTATGGTTGGACTTCAGTAAAAGTTAATGCCGAAGGCTAAACAAAGTTTGCCACAACTTAATCGTTATTATATTGCCGAGAGGCTTAAAGGTTTTAGCATTAAAACAAATTAAGAAAATAGATTGTTTAAACCCAAATAAGATAAACAAGATATTTTTAGTCGTTAATTGTTTTGAGTCGAGAAATCGATAATTAGTATTCAGAGAGCGGCGGAATGGTGACGAACGTACCTTGGTAAACGTCCGTAAATAATTTAGAACATATTTGCTTTTAGAAGTCCCTCTACGGTTGGGTGGTCGTTCCTCGCTTTATTGCTGTTACATACTTAATACTAACCCTCTTAGTTAATTATGCGGATCGCGAAACCCGGAGCGTAGACGGAAGGGTAGCCTCATCCTATGCCCATGTTAGCACAAGCCCCAAGTAACGCGATTAATTTATTTGTTGCTCTCTTTTCAAAGAGCTTCATATAGTGTTGGAGCACGCGATAATTACATTACACATTTCGGATTCTATTTACCGTGGGTTACCTCTCAGAGCACTTTTACGTAACATAAATTCTCTAAAGAAATGCTTATTGTTTTGAAAACATAAAACAAAGAAATCGATTTCTTGTAATTAATTGGATGAATTTAATATTCGGTTCCGTGACTTCTTTTGTCGCTGCTTTGAATGTTGCCTTTCACATTTCAAGGCAATTAACGTCAATTTTGTTATTGATATTTTGAATTGAATTATATTCGATATTTGATTTGCAACTATTGGCAATGAGAATTTAAATGTCATTTCCAGTTCATTGGGCAACATTATGTAAATATAAAATTAAGCTGAGTCTCATAAATCTGAACTGCCAAATTACCCTGAATATAATATTTTTTTCGGGAAAAGGTAAATAACGAGAGTTCTGAACGTTTGATGATAAATTATAGATATCAACATTGACAGAAGAGTCATTGATCTATTTATATATTATTTTCAAGTCGCAAAAGATAGAGTTTGAAAAGAAAGAGCAAATTCGTCAAGTCAATTTAAAGATATATATATATATATCAACGACCTCCCAACTATCATAAAATACAAAACAATATTATTCGCAGATGATATATCAATAATTGTTACTAGTGAAACAGGCGAACAAATCAAGGCCCATGAAATGGCTATAAATAACACAATGTATAGCATAGTAAAATGGCTAGATGATAATAATCTACAAGTGAATCTCACCAAAACTAACTACATGACTTTTAATAATTTTAGGGGTGATAAAAAATTTAATATCAATTATATCGGACAAAACATAGATAAAGCTGAAAACGTGACATTTTTAGGGATAATAATTAATCAAGATCTAACATGGAAAAATCATATTAATAACGTTTGTAAAAGACTGAACAGATATGTTTATGTTCTTAATAGGCTGCGAAAAATTGCAACTCAAAGTACCGCTCTCTCTGCGTACTATGGATACGTCGAATCGGTACTTAGATATGGTCTGATAATCTGGGGAAATGGCGTAGATTTTAATAAAGCATTTATTGCCCAGAAAAAATGTGTTAGAGCCATCTGTGGTGTCCCGCCGTATGATTCCTGTAAACCGCTTTTCTTAAAACTTAAAATACTACCATTACCTTGCATATATATATTAGAATTGGCGAAGTTTACCAAAACACAAATGCACATGTACGAAACTGCATCTGATTTATATCCACGCAATACAAGGAATAGTAATAGACTAGTATTAAATCATACCCCACGTACAGCATTGTATCAAAATAATTGCTTCTACATGTCAATAAAAATTTTTAATCATTTTCCAGACCATATTAAAACGTTACCAAAAAATAAATTTATAAACGCTGCATGTAGAATGTTAATGGAAAAAAGATATTATTCTGTGAATGAATTTTTGTTAGATAAAAAATTTTAATTGTAAAATTCCAATTTCGTAACCATGTTAATTTAATTTATTATTGTATTTTTATTATTGTTTTTTTTTTAAGGAATTTAATGGTGTTTTATTATATTTTCAAATAATAATGCTCGACCTAAATGTAATATTTGCATGCTATACAAGTAGCAGACAAAGGAACTGTAAAAACACATAAATATTATGTTAAGACCTTGTATATACCTTTATCTGAGCAAATAAATGATTTATGATTTATGATTTATGATTTATGATTTATGATTTAAGAAAAAAAAACTTTATCACCTGAAAATCACCGCAGAGGCAGGAGAGATGAGTTCCATCACCAGCAACCAGCACGATGTGGTCATGATAGTGCAGGGCAGTATTGGCTCGGCATTCACAGCCCGCGTCGCCGCACGCAGTGCGACAACCAGCCGCTCCCACGGTGCCAGTTGGTTCTGCACTCCACATACGATCCAGGCGTTGGATCTATAGATTGAAATATTTATTTCTGAACTTCTCAGACTCAGCTATACCTTTTTAGTTTGATAATGACTGCCCAAGTTTAATAAAGTAGGTAGTATTGTTTATTATTCAATTAATTAAGCTAAATAAATAGTAGCTAACAAATCTAAAAATTACGTCTGTAAAAAATCATTTGTTTGCTAGCAAAATAAAGCCCGAGCGAAAAGCAATATCCGCTATTTTGTCATGTATTGGCTATTCGAACTACGAAGCAGTTGTGCATAAATATCCCTACGGGATATCCACAGATATTGTAGCCGTTTCTGTTCAATGTTAAAAGTCCTGGGAGTTTGGTCTTTATATCAGTTCTTTCCCGACTGTGCTATTCAAATCAGGGATTATGGAGTCCATTATTTAGAATGTTCCATTTTTCGTTCACCTGCTCAAGGCAGAACACATTTTGTTGCTACGCTTCTCCCACGTATCTCTATCTCATTACTATCAAGTAATCCTAAATAATAAACTACTCGTGACTGGTGTTAATCATTTCAGGCGTTTGCACGCGTAGCTATTGGCTGATATTCTCTTGGGGCTAAGAGGTGTTCCGCTACGCGGTCAGTTATTGCTAGCTTATGCACAGCTGAATAACTTGTACATTTTCGGTAATTTCATATTTAGTCCAGAAATCCCTCGAGGTTGTTGTTAGGAAAGTAATTATCTACCTACCTTCTACGTGGATCTCTGGGACTGTATGCTCATGAATTATTTCTGTCACAAGGAAAGTGCCATATTACTTTAACTATCGCATATAAATAAGGTTACGTATTAATATCCAAATTGGACCTGAGTATTCGAGATCCCTGGAAATCTAAGCGCACGACGACTTTTCTATTGAAGAAGAAGTGTTTATCTCAATACAAAGAAACGCACTGTGAAGGCAATTGTCATCACCATGAAACATATATAAATAGCGGTTACTCCACGGTTCCGCCGTATCCCTAGGTGAGTGAATTTATGAGTATATATTATTAAAAATATTCATAATTTATCTAACCTCAATGGTAACGCTCTGATTAGCAGCAGGTATAAACCGATGCGTGCAGACCAGCCTCTCCTCGATGTTCCAGAAGATGTGATGGTGCGATGGGGCAGACACACCGCCATGTGTAGGTGCAGCTAGGCCATAATGCGTTGCTGCGCACATAGCGTCTGGCGATGCTGTTCCTTCGTGTTGTTCTACGACAAAATTATTATATTTTAGTTACACATTTACTTCCATAAATACAAGCATTTCCTAGAAGAAGTGTCTATGAAGACCAGCTGGATTACTTTTTAACTCGAATTGAATTTTTCAATTTAAATAAACATTAACAGATTATACTAACTCAAACTAAATACCAAATTTGACGACCTCCGTGGCGTAATGGTTACCACGCCGGACCGCCACCCACGAGGACCCGGGTTCGATCGAATCCCGGTCGGGTCATGATGAAAAACAAACTTTTTCTAAATGGCCTCGGGTTTTGAATGTATTTGTTATAAAATATAGTATCGTTGAGTTAGTATCCCATAACACAAGTTTCGAACTTACTTTGGGGCTAGCTCAATCTGTGTGATTTGTCACAAAAAAAAACTAAATGAAATCGAATTGCACGGTAACCAAATAGTGAAGTACCTATAAAGTTTTAGGAGTTAGTAATTAGAATTTTCATGGGATTTTGAATTGAAATTGTAGAGAATTGAAATTAAACTCACGATTTTATTCAAGAAGAGTACCTAAGCTAGCTTGTTTTTAAATAGTCATTTACCTACGTGTTCACTATTCTAGCCATTGCTCCACCAATCGTTACTTCTACCTATACATTCTAGAAATAAAGGTCAGAATCGCATGTCAAAATCCGTCAAGCCTTTTAGGCCACAAAAGGGCACTAAGAAACAAGATACGCATATTCATTAAGCCCTCCTTACATCAAACGTATATTGTGTACCGTGCCTACACATTACGTATATTTAGGTATATCGTTTACCTTTGAAGTCTGTTTATATTGAACTTTGGCAGTACCTTACATTTGAATTAGATTGCTATAATATCAGATTGTTTTATGAATGAAATTGACTATTACGACGACCTCCGTGGCGTAATGGTTACCACGCCAGACCGCCACCCAGGAGGTCTCGGGTTCGATCCCCGGTCGGGTCATGATGAAAAACGAACTTTTTCTGATTGGCCTCGGGTCTTGGATGTTTATCTATATATGTATTTGTTATGAAATATAATATCGTTGAATTAGTATCCCATAACACAAGTTTTGAACTTACTTTGGGGCTAGCTCAATCTGTATGAATTGTTCCTATATATTTATATTTATTTATTTATTATCGATGATAACGTTATAAAGAATTATCCGTCGATAAAAGTCCATTCAGAAAGCCATTGCTTGTCAAAGTATACCTTACCTACTATGATGTAGTAGTGTGTGCTGTGGGGGTAAAGAACATTAAAGTTTCCTTTTTAATATTTACCTATAAATTTAACAAAATCTTTTTAATTCCGCTATCGGATTTTATATATTTTTTAATTGATGATTGAAGAAAATTGGTATTTCATATTAATAACGTACTCAGAGTAATGAACTCTTTTGATGCCGTGGCGGATAGCTTACTGATGTTGTGCAAAAGAAGCGTAAAGTGCAAATGGCGTATGTACAGTTCGTTGCTTGAATATTTACCTTTTTAAATATTTCAATATTTTATGTGATAAATAAAAGCGGAATTAAATTTTTTTGTTTAAATGAAACGATCCGTCACCGCTGGGCATGATACGTTACGTGATTACGCAATTTTAGCGACTCTAGTATTTATTACTGATGTTTATAGGCGTTGATTACCACTTTCTATTAGGTAGACTGCTTGTTTGACTACCTGTGGTATAATATAAAAATAGAAATACTTACCATCATGAAAAGCAAACGCTCCATCAACATATTCCCCTTCATTTTCTATCTGTGACGCGGCGCGCCGCACCAAGATAGTTAGGTTAGCACCTTTTGACGTCACCGCTTGACGTATGTGGAACCTTCCAGACTGATCCCTGGCTTCCCTCATGGAAGGCCCACACACCCTGAGTAGGGCTCTGTCTCCTCTCTCAGATCTATTCGCTTTTTCTCTCCCTCCGAAATCATGTAGTCCTTCTAAGATCTCAATATGAGATCGACAACTCGATAATCTAGGAAAGAAAAAATTATAATAGTTTTAATAACATATTTAAACAGTAGATATTTATTATAAGTCTTAGTTTAAAAACCAGTTAATGGCCAGTGATACGATATAGGTTCAGTTTACACATGGACGTTACGATAAATAGGGAGTTTTTCGAGTATCGATATATTCGGGTCGCTTTAAAGTAAGTTAGTTACGTTATCATGTGGATAACACATCCTCACTTACCATAATAAAAATTTTAAAATAAAAACATAATAAAATAACATTACACACCATCGTTAATTTGCCTTTTTAATGTGTACATTAGGTGGCGATATTCAGTGGTCGGTGCCACAGATAATATAGCCACTTATAGGTTTATAGTTATAGTACATTAGCATGCACAAATGATCAAAAGCTATAAAACTTTATGACATATAAAGAGTACGTAGAGTGGATTTTGCAAACAAATTGAAATAATATGTAACCGTAAACTGATTGTAGTCGAATCTGATAAGTCCATTACATTATTTGCGGTTAGTGGCTTGACCAGACGCGATTTCCGTAAAAGGAAAAAATATTAAATTGCCACACATTTGTGGTCAATTTAACGGATACATGAAAATGATTTTCGTTATAACATTATTAACAAAGTAGTATGAAGAATAAAAGTGACTTTTTACCAAATAAGCGAGACAGCTCATTTAAAAAATAGGACATATAAAGAGCATTCGAGATGCACCCACAAATATTTTATAATGCTGCCTGATTATTATGATCTAATTGTTATATTTTCTGGATGTACTCATGGATTTGGGTTACTTTGGTTTCAGTATAGATTGTGGCCGTCAAAGTGCCTGATAATTCTTTCCGACAGCGTATAACTCAGAATAATATAACTTGCTAAGTAGCTATAGTTATATTTATGGGAAACACGGAAGCTAGTTCCAATAATGTAATCGGGTATTGATATACATATCAATAGGGTAGATCATCGGCGGCGTTGTATGACAATGAGCAATGAAGCTCAAGGCAGAAAAAATATAGCCAAGTTTTTAATACGATACCATACTCTTATCAGACTCACCTTAAATTATAATTAAATAGCGACACTTGGACTACATCAGTCGGCGCACCCAGCAGGTGTATGACACACTGTGACCGCCAGCTTGTAGTCCGAGTGTCAAAATGGCCCGATCGGGCTCCACCGGCGCCGTAACCGCGAACAGTCACACCACACCCCACTCTACCATTGTTACTAGACACTTCATTCGAAACTGCATTGCTCTCTATAACTGATAACCTATCCACTGTAAAAAATATATTTGTTTATTCTACAAAGTTTCATAAAAAATGAAAATATTGTGTTTGTTTCGTATCAATAGATCGATGAACTCAAACTATCTTTTTTTTTCAATTCTAATAGCTTCAGTGGCTTCAGTTATTATATTGTGCATTATCCAGTCTATATTTCGTTAACTTTTCACGTGAAGCTTCAATGGAAATTTAGCTTTCGTTAATAAAATTCTTATTGTAATGTAGATAAAAACAATAACAAGATATTTTGACATGAAGATTAAAAATATTAAAATAAAACAAAATTCTCAGAAAAAAAATGAAAGTAAAAAAATAGGAATAAGGAGAGATAATGTAAAACAACAAGATCAAAAATTGCTTTCAACTAAAATTCGAGAACAAAACAAAAACAGACCAAAATATTTAGAGATTAATAATTTTAATGAAAATGTGTAAACAAAAAATACATAGTTACAACGATTACCTTCTAGGAAAATACGCATATTGTAGACTTGTCAAATTTGTATTTTTATAGTAATATTCAACATTATTAGGGTTTCCTAGTAAACTAACCAGCAACCCTCATAGTTTCCGTCTGTCTGCAATCTAGCTCCGAGACACTTAATTTTACTAAGCTGTAGTTAGCATGGATTCAATATTATGATTAACTTAGTTTTTGACAAGTATTTGAAGATACCTAAAGTAGATTTGTGACGAATTTAATGGTACCGATTAATCACATTATCATTAATCTAAATCTGTGGGTTACGTGGATTTTGGTTAACCACAATGCTATTGTCAAATAACATCATTTATTATTGTTATTTTAGTCAGTATTAAACTGTCAATTAACCAAAGCTACATTAAGCCTATTGACATTATTACACTATGAAATTAACGCCTACAGGGTTTTTCTCTATAATGTAAAAATTCGGGATTTTAAAATGTTTCACATTTTAAATACATTTGGAATATATGCTTTAATTCTGGTTGAAACGCGAGTTTAATCATACGCAAATTCAAATCAACTGACATCATTTCATATTTTAATAAGAAAAAAGTATAATCAAAAATTTTACCACTCTGTATATGATGTGTTAGGGCAGCCAGAGGTGGCGACGCAGGCAGCACAGTAGGCGGTAGGGCGCTACTGTCTATTCGCTCTATGAACTCCAATTTCGCGATGAACCCATTGTAATCATACGGCGGGACTAACGGCCCAGAACTAAGAACAAATGTAATCAAGTCAAATTATTAGTTACAGTGGGCGTTTAATTATCCCTCAAATTGTTTGTAACGATACTTTGTTCAAGTATTATTCCGTTGTCCTATGTGGGATCAGGGTAATAATAATGAGAATTAACATTTTAGTAATATATTGTAGCAATAATATTATGATTTAAATTATTGCTGAATTTCAGAGATGTGGGCTCGTAATCAAGTCACAAAATATGATGACTTCAGCAAAAAATACATCATTGTGAGAGGATTTCCTTATTTTATTAATGTTTGCATATTTGACAACAAAACGAGTAGAAGCTTATTTAAAATTTCGAATATATTGATTGAAATGTTTACCTAAACTCTAGTAGAAGGTTTGGTCCAGGATACTCCAATGTGGCTGTCCTATCGGAGCAGATAGTGCCGAGGAGAGGCGCCGACGGCGAGTTGCCGGCGCGCAGAGACAGATAGTCCGTGGCACAATGGCTGCAAGATAAACGACTTTAGGTACGAACCGACGCAGTCACACATCAATTGCATTATTTATTTTTGTAGATCAAATGAGTGTAGCTTCCCCTTTTCCATTATCTAGTATGAATAGAAAATTGTAAGTAGTTATGTCCATCATAACTATTTGGAAAACTTATGTTCACAGTGTAATGAATACTTAATGAATCATCATAATTTCAGTCACAAGAAGTTCACTGCAGGACATAGGTACCAGTAAGTAGTATTACTAAACGTTTCCAATACAACTGTTTGGAAGAGGCCCGCCTCCGGCGGCTTCCTACGACATTCCCTATATTTTGTCCTACCACTTTGTGGTCGTCCTACGCTACGCTTAGAAGACTTTTAATAATTACCGGTACCGTATGGTACCAGCATTTTTTTTTAAACTAAGCCTATGATCGATTTTTAAATGCTTGTATATTGTTAAGTAGACCATAATCAACAGCATATCAAGAAAAAACAAAAATCTGACACCTTCGAAAAATTCAGTCTTTAATGGGTTAAGATTTGCAGAGACGAAGTCGCGAGCTCTACTAGTCTACGTATAAAAGCAACACATTCGACTAAAATATATAGAAAGCGGTTCACTGCACTGAATTTCGATCGGCTATGAGCTGAGTTGGCTAGTAATATGAGTACATCCATGAGTATATAGTTTAATCTCTATTGAGAGAAAGCATTGGTAGCTTAGAATCTTAGAAGAACGAACCTGTGAAAGGTATGAACTTTGAGCGTTTACTAACTATATAATTTTTTTGTAATTTATGAACGTTGTAATTATTACTCGTGCGACACCGACTGACGATGAACATAGCAATATACCGAGGAAATCCGAAAACACCAGTAATTATCCATACTAATATTATAAGTGTGTGTGTCTGTTTGTTCGTCCGTCTTTCACGGCACTTCCCTAAAATGGAGGGTGGAAGTTTGGTATGCGGACTAATTGTGACTCACAAAAAAAACGTGCATCATTTTTTTTTTGGAAATCTGTCCCCAACCCTTTAAAAGAGGTGGTGAAATTTTATATGGGACTTTTCGAAGTTTTTAAGGTAGGAAGCAAGGGGAACCGCGTTACCCTGAATTTGACGCGAGAGAAGCCACGGGCAAAATCTAGTATTTTATAAAGTATGGAAGTAGCAAAAATTTAGTAGTTTTAAGTACAATCTGATATTATTCATGCCTAGTAGAAAAAAAGACTATTTTTATTTTATTCGAAAGATCATGTTACAAGCCTATTTGAATAAATATATTTAGGACTACTTTTAACTGACATATTATTATAAGAAATCGTTCTGGAAATATGGTTTTTATTATCAGTTTAACGTTGATAACTAGACTTCGCAAGTGGAAAACAATAAATTCGCTGAATATTTTAGCCGGAATGAACCGAGATATTTATGGCGCATTGTCGTAATAAGATCAAAGAACAAACATTTCCTTTGTACGTTGGCAGTGGGAGTGTTTGCTATAAACTTGAGACATGGATTGTGGTAGTTGTACGAGCGATAGATATACTTGTATACGTAAACGTAGTGCAAGAAGATAGCGCTTTTATTTCACCCGGACTCGGAGCTTCTTAGAGATTTATCGCGAATGCAGCGATAGAAACAGGGATATATCAACAGTCTCCAGTTACCGAAAAGAATTGCTGAGAAAACTAAGGGATTTAATGACGTGAACACTGCAGGGTTAATTCGCTAACAAAGATTATAAATTATATTGTATCAAACATAGGATTGTAAGATACTGGCGTAGATGACTCTTTTTATTACGATTAGGAAGTATGCCATTAGAATAAATAATTATTTAATAAAAATAATTTGAATTATCGTTAAAATGACTTACGGGAAATTGGCCGGAGCAAAATTAGAAGATGAAAGAAAAGTAAAGACGAATTATGACGAAAAGCCCGTCTATACTATCGATTCCGCTCAACTTCGCAAGAGTGTATTAAGCAGTATACGCAGTATACAGAGGGGGGTCAGTCAACAAAGGAGTTGACTAACCCTTCTCTGAAATGAAATGAAATCGTTTATTTCAGAAATTAGACCTTCACAGGCACTTTTTCTTGTCATTTACAACTTGTTTAAATAAATAAAATAAACTACGATATATACTACCACCATTTCGGACACCAGCAAAATGGCAACCGGTAAAAAGAAATGGCGAAAGAAAACCGGTTACGGCCTTTTTTGTCATTTTGTACTTTTTTTTTTCCTTTTTTTTCCACTCATTAGTTACAATGTAGGTATAAGTACATTAAAATTTATAAGAAGAATACGCGGAATGTTATACACAATGGTGTGGAATGAACAAGTCTTAAATCTACAATAAAATAATAAAAAAAAGTCAGTACTGACAAGAGTGAGCAGACCAGTCCCCCCAGGCAGCACCCGTTCACGAGTTGACGCGAGAGTCAGCTATCGCTGTGCTCAACCATATTAGATTGAACTCAGCGACCCGACTCCCGACGCCAAATGAAAATTTGTAATTACATAGTACAATATGAATACTATTGATAAATAAAATTTCAAGTAAATCCCTTCACGCAATATTTAGAAATCTTTAATCATATATACAGAGGGGGGTCAGTCAACTTCTTTGTTGACTGTACTTACAATTTATGTAGTTATGTGAGTTACATAGTCATTTCATGATCTAAAACTAAACTCCAAGTCATAATTAATACATGATTACATGAAATGGGTCAGAGTAATTTAGTCGTAACTCGACATCCTACGCATAATTTTCGGGTTTTGCCCTAAACGGTATTTAATTGTGCTTAAATATTCATCTCTGAGATATGAGTAAGTTTAGGTACTGTTGACAATATAATATTACGATTGTTTTACGATTCAACAATGCTATTATGTATATTCACACTTTAATAACTAAATTAGTGTAAACGTAAAGTAAAATTATTCATTTTGTGAAACAAATAAAATCGGAATTGTTTGTCTTTGTCAAACTCCATTGCTTATATGTGAATCGTTAACACGAATAAATAAATAAACTGTGTAATGTAAACTACACACTTAATAGTGTAGCTGGGGGCATAGTTAAGGAAACTTGCCTCGGCCGGATTAATGATAGCTAAGATCACATTGCGCTCCGGCAACGCAATTAGACACGATCCGGGGCGCCACGCATACTAATAACGCTTAAACTTCAACGGTAGATGTCTCCTCATTTTAATATTGTAGAGATTAGGTAAAAAATGTGAAGCAGAAAGCCATGTCAATAGGTTTGTAGGTTGAATAACGAACATTTTCAGTTATTCATTGGTTGCCTAATCCTTGCAAACTCAAAATGAATCATAGCATATTCCAGGCAAAAGTCTTTAAACAACGATAAATTTACGCGTATGTATATAATAAATAATTTTGCCTTTACATGGCTATGACAGACATGTTTTTGTCCTTTCAATACTTCCTACTCCGACTATCTTCTTTCTGATTGTTGTGAGTTCCAAGACAGCTGTAGTTTTCTCCCCCGGGACGTCAATAAGCTTCATTGCTTATTGTCTATCTGAGGTCGCCGTTGTTGATCCTGGCTACACAGGAGACACATTGGTGGGAATGTGTGGCTATGTGGCTTGTCCCGACTCCCGAGACATGTTCTTGATTACCTATGTCTTGTACAACCTTTGACTAATGCGATACATACGAATTTGGATCTATAGTGCAGATAGTTCTGTACAAAGTTTGATCTGTAAAGCTTGGGCTGATGTTAACTTTAAATAATTATTTTTATTTTAGCAATGAAATGTAGATATTTTTACGAAAAAGTAGAGCGGTTACACGCCAAACCTTATAATTTTATTTAAATGTAACTGAAAGATTTCGTACAAAATGTCACTATTCATAAAAAAAAACTATTATAGAAATACTTATAATTTCAATGTAAAGACGTGATCCCTTTCTGGCGTTCATAAGTCCAATTTCGTAAATATGATGCACATCAATACATATACCCATCACAAAACCGTACCGAAAAAAACCCGAAGAATGAAGGCAAACTTACTACCTCTTCGTAAAACCGGTCGTAAATAGGGTAAATTTGAATACGGAAGTGGCTACCGTTTCATGAATTTTGGGAACTTTTATTAGAAATGTACTAAAATCCCGCATGATCCCAAAGATTGATTCCCCCGAATTTTGCGATTTGGCATATTCGCTGTTTTCAATGGTAAAAATATGTGAAGTGTAGGTATGTGATAAATTGCAAAGATTCTATTGTTATGTAAAGTGCCAACACAGGACAAACCTACAGTTAAAGAGGAATGAAGTTAAAGTAATTATTTTAAATGGCGGTTGGACGTCTTAGGGAAAGTCGCAGGAAGCCGCTGAATGCAGACCGCTCCAAACAGTCGTACTGGAAACGTTTGGTGGGAGGTCTATGTCCAGCAGTGGACTTCTTGTGACCGATATGATGATGACGTATTATTGTTTATACATCAGAGAAACGTTTTTCAAAACATTTTACAGAAATAAATTGCAATTTTTTTTTATTACTTACCAAGATATTATCTTATTTATATCACCATAAAAATATAAAAGTGTGCGTTTAACAGCAAAAAGTGAAATCAAAATCGCTCTGTAAAGCCGTCTCTAAAATAAATTGCAGACAATAAAACAGAACGAACTTTCCTACAAAACAATTGGGGAGGTCGGACATACAACTTTTTGAAGTGAATGATCTCGACGTAAATTTTCAGTAACAGGCGACAACCCACAGGGGTGGAAGGGAGATACGGTCCTTTTATTTACAGGAACGATTGTTCGCAAGCCTTTCGAAGCGCCAACGACTGGATTTCATACGGGTGCTTGATAAAACGCTATCAAAGAGCACGAAATGAACAGACAGACGACATTAGAAACGCGTTTCATAGTGCTACTGTAGTAGATATTTGAAAGAATCATTTTTAGAAACAAAACTGTTTTTAAATATAAAGTTGATCGTAGTTATATAGTTAGTGTTACAAGCATACAGGCTATGATATCTGTCGACTATTAGATTGATGCGTATGCTTGCTTTCTATCTTAGCGATACCTATAAAAATATATTATACATAATAGCAAACGATGATATAGATAAGGTTTACCGTATGACCACGGTCGATACAATTTCACCGAAATGTCCACGTCACAAATAAATTACGGTAAATAAATAACATCGTGTTAGTATAATAGTCCGGAAGCATTTATAAATACCGTAACATTACTAATATGTAATTACTTTCTGTAAAGACACTTACTTTCTAGGTAGTAGAATAGAAGTGAAGATGATCTTGACTCTTGTATTGACAGCGTTGGTTGTGAAGAGGTAGCGGCAGAAACGGTGAGGTGGATAGAGTCCGGGGTAGCCAGGGCTCGCGAGCACGCAGGATCCCGGACTCCGACAGGACACGTCTTGGTACAGCCAGTCGCAATCTAACAAACATGACATTGATTAATAAGGTGATAATGGAAATATTTTTAAGCATTCGACGTTCTGTCTTGTTATTTCATGGAGTAGTCCATATTACAATAATATAAAATTGAAAAATACAGTTTTATTTTATCACTGAACCAATTGATACAATGATTATTCCACGCAAACGAAACTGCTGGGCCAAGCAGAAAAATACAAAGCTAATATTTTCACTATTACTTTATAAAGCTTCATTTTGTTTACATAACAAAGGTCAAAATTACTACCTGTAATTATTGTTTTAATAATGTAGTAAATTATAATGTTAAAGTGTATTTGACGTAGGTACTTCAATAGAGCTATTAGTTAGGATAAAGTTTAGTTGGCTACCCTGATTTTACGATTTGCTTTCGTCATTAGCCGGGACTACAGTCGGGCATAACATTTTGTTGCCCATAAATATAAACAATAGTACCCATTACCCATTTACTACAATAATGTACTAGGTATGTGGAACACTTTGCGTTATATAAATTTATAAAAATCGAATTAGGATTAGAACGGGTAGGTACATCACTATTAAGGTGCTATTAAGGTTTTGGCAAAACAAACTTGTTTTTACATGAATGGACTGGTTTGACAATTCCACAACCGTGAGAGAAAAACAAAATATTTTTTTGAACGTGAAGGTTTTTAGGATGTTTTCCTTTATTTTCTGCCCACATTCATCCAACGCTGGGTATAGGCCTTATTACTGAGTGAGTTGCGATTAAAAGTAAGTATTATGTTATTGATGTATAGAAAACAATACTTTAGTAATACTTGCGTTTGCAAGGAATTGTATGAGTAAGTAAATAGGCTAGTATGATATTTCTTTGGTGGCAGAAATAAAAATAAATTCTTTATTTAGCCGTAAAACCATAAAACAAAGAGGTACATACAAGCGGTACAGGTTTATTTTATAATTGTGTTATATTAAGTCCCCTATTCCAACCCATCTCTGAACTAGATGTTAGTCTGTATCTCAGAGGCTGACAGTCGCCGGGATGGTAGGGACTGATAGCTGATAGTTTGTAGCGCGAATAGCAAATATGGCAATTAAGATATCTATGTAATGATCCAAGTTTCCTAAACTAGAAGTCTGTTATTTTTGAAATAAAATAGAGGTATAAAAAGGTAAAAAAATAATAATCAAGTCAGTATATCAAGAATCATGTTAAATTGAAGTGAAACAGAATAAAAGTTCGAGTGAACAGAAAAAAGTTCAGATACATATCTGTGTGAAGTGAAACGCAAAAGTACGCGCTCCATCGTGTTCCAAACCAAGTAAAGTTATTTGCCGTCACTCAAAGTAAATTCCTATAGAATAAAGAGCTTATCTCGATTTTGCCATCTCTCTGGAGTATAATCTATATATTATAAAATTCAAAGTCCTGAGTGACTGACTTAACTATAATATCAACGCACAGCCTAAACCGCTGGGTCTTCCAAATTTGAGATTCCAAATTTGGCATGTAGGTTCCTTATAAGGACCGGACTGATCGGACCGGACCGGACCGAAATAGATCGTACTTGATCGGACCGGATGGAACCGTACCGTACCGGGCCGTGCCGAACCGGACCGGACCCGACCGGACTGGACCGGAATTTGTTTCTGAAGAAAAACCATCAGGCGGTGCTTGTTTGCCAACTATGTGGTATAAAAAAAATCGTCAGAGAATTCATCAAACTCATTCCTCTGTTCATTTTTTACCAGTGGACCGGACCTAACAATTTTTAGGAATTATTTAGTAAACGAAACAAATTATTCGTTGTACACAAAAACCATTTGTTTCAGCCCCGGAAACAGGGCGGAAAAAATTTAATTGCAAATGTTCATACATCGAAACATTTGAATGAATATTTGGCATTAATAGGGTTTAACCCTGTACCGGGGCCGTGTGCCCGCTAATCCCACCGTAATATATTATTGGGTGTCTGACACCCCACTGCAAATCGGACTGAAACATGCGCATAGTATATCCCCATAAATTACATAAGTCTCAGAACCAACGCCATTCATTTTCACGGCACCGCGGCGTTGATTTGATACGAAAAGTGAAAATATTTCCATCTGGGGTAGTATCTTTGTAAACCGTGTCAACACACTTTTATAATTATGATCGATTTAAAAATGTTCTTTTTTTATAATTTCATAAATTAAATGACATATTAAAATACGGACTATATCCGTACTCCGTATGTTTTCCCTCATTGTGCATCGTCGAATTCTTCTAAGTACGACGAAGACAGAAAAGATGAAACTAAAGACAGTAGAGGCATTTGTCCAGCTGTGGGCTGTATCTGGTAAAATATATAGTATAGAAATAGGTTATTTCATAAAAGGCGACTAAGGGATAATAGTAAGAATGGGCAGCAGCATTCTACTTAACTAAACTACACCACCAACCTAACTGCGCTCGCCAATCCACCTGTCAAGCGTGGCGAGTATTGGCAAAATCCCCTTAAATGAAAGGAGGCGTTTGGGGGAGACCTATGTCCAGCAGTGGGCTCCTTGTGGCTGAGATGAGGTTATTTCAAATTTAATCAAATTTGTTTATTTACGAACTTATAATTTAACAAAATCTGACATCTATATAGGTATAGGTATTTAGTGGTGAAATCTAAATGGTGAACGAACAAGATATCTCAATTAGCAGCGTACGTAAGATGGTTTACAATAGTTAAACATGCAAACGTTACGATAACAATAGAATTATTTGTAGGTATAATGTAAATAGGTACATTGTTTAGAGCCGTTCGGGAAGATAGTACAATGCTAATCAGATGGATATCATAAGGGATTTGTAAGGGTTATGTTTCGACTACCATGAAACAAGAGACAACCTAGTTCGCGCACAGTATATATATCTATACTGTAATGAATAAAATATTGTAATAAGTTAAACTCGGGCAACTTTATTTGTGTCTCGACGTCGCGTGGGAATTTTGAAAAATTATATATACTTTATCATAAAACATAAAGGGAACCTATGTGCTAAATTACAACTTTCTCTGTCAAAAGGTTTAGACTGGGCGTTGATCAGTTAGTGACTCAGTCAGGATTTTTCAAGTAGCGCTGTTGGTGAGGGAGTCACATATTTGTGACATAACCTACGTAAAAACAGAGCTCCACTTGGGGGGTTGGGAGGGTTGGCAACGCGTGAGTGATACCCCCGGTATTGCAAGCGTCTATATCTATCTATTAAAATAAACTTTATTATTATTATTATTATTATCCATATATATATCTATTAAGTAATCTTAGCATTCTTAGCATCCAATTGGCATCTTAGCATTCAATGATAGTACTATCATTTCGATAATGTTGTACAAACACAAATACTACTATTGCCGTAACTTGCGTGGGAGTTTTCTGTTTCTATTTTATTGCGAAAAAAATATATTTACATAATATTAATATAATCTGTTAGCGCAATACGAAAACGGCAGCACCAACGAAAAATAATTATAGGCATGGTTATGACGAGGGTCGCGAAAATGTCCACGGCACTTGCGACGCCTTCAAATAAAAATCCTTAAAACACGAGGTAGACTTATAGTCATAAATATTGTCGGAATTATTTGTTAGACAACGTTACAAGAATGGATAATAACTAATTTTATAGGTTATTTAAAAAAAATATTGCGAACGGTTCCTGGGTCAAAAAGTAAATTGGTAATTTTTCTTAGAGACAAAAAAAAACGTTTGGTTTTCTTGGCGTAATTATCCCTATCACATTTGTCCACTTTCTCACAGAAATTATAAAATGGAAAAATTTCTAGAGTTTACGTTATTGGTCGAACTTAATTCTTCTGCCTCACGTCACGTCTCACACAGTACCAGTTACCGTTAATAATTACAATGGTTCTCAAATTTACCTTTATGATTAAAGTTGCCAGAACACTGAAATAATAAGTAAAATACGACGACGACCCAATACAAGTTGAACCAAATAAAATAAATTATTACCTGTATGAGGGATTCTAGAACCGCCGCGGGGATGAAACCCCACGCCTTGACTGTTGCTAAGCGACGTAAAACTGAAGAATGCCAGAAACTGCGATCTCACCGTCTTTTCTGTTATCCTGGTACAAAATAATTTATTTATATGCGGAGATAAACTTATCAATAATATGCATAAGGAACGATTTATGGGCCTTTTTAGGGTCCCGTACCTCACAAGGAAAAAACGGGACCCTTATAAGATCACTTTGTTGTCCGTATGTCTGTCTGTCAAGACCGTTTTTCTTTGGAACGCATGGAGGTATCAAGCTGAAATTCATATCAAATACTCAGGTCTACTGTCCTAGAAGCTGTGAAAAAATCAAACTTCTAAGCCAACGCAATCAAAAGATGTGTTTATGCCGCATTTTCGACACTCCCAAGGGAATGAAAACCTACAGACTGGGTACCTACTACTTCTTGTAAATTCAGAATCTTGAAATTTGGTACAAAGCAACGTCTTTTAGTACAGATACAGGAAAAATTGCGTAAAGCATACATTTTTAGTTACATCATATTATAATAAAAATATAAAAAAAAAAACTTACTACTCTTTTCCATACTTATATACCTACAGGTTTGTACGGGACCCTCGGTGCGCGAGTCCGACTCGCACTTGGCCGGTTTTTTTCTCAATATAGCTATAATACGCTAAGCTCACTTTCAATATTCAAAGTTTTCATTTCCGTTTTGACTCTACTATGAATGCGTATACTTTAAAGCTTCTAAAAGCCGGTAATTCCTTTAACTGAGCTGTGACACTATAATACCGATAAAGCATCTGTATTCATCCGTAGATTCAGAACTACATTGTGTGAATGTGATTTATAGCAATTACGATTTCAATATTCTGCTATAATGGAAGGCGGCCTTTATATAAAGCTTATTCGCCTATTGTTGATGCATATTACACACGGCGAGTGCAATCCAGTTGCAGTGAGGGTGCACCGGTCGCCGCAGCCTGACATGAGCATCCGCGACAGACCGGCCACAATTCCCGAATCGAGCATTACCGGTTCCGCTATTCCAGCCTTTTGTTCAAAGTACGTTGGCTGTCGTAACTCGCGTTTTCAAACGGCAAATGCCCAAATGGACATAAATTCCGAAACGCTCCACCCAACCACACTGCCTCACTTATCCGGAAATAATACTCATTTGAGTGTCTGTCGAGCCTATTAGCGGGTGAAAATGTAATTGATTGTTCGCATGTTGGGGCGGATTCATTACAGTTGCGCAACTATTGAAAATCGCGTTGCTTTGATGATACAATCACTTTAGATATTTACCTATCACATATTTCTAATGGGATATTGAACATGAAACGAGCTGTATATTAAATGAATGAACATATTGACAGAGTGTTAAAGTAATAATAATTGAAGCAGTAAAGTCTATTACAATATGATTTGGTTTGATTAAGAATAGAAAGATTTGAAATTTAATTAATTATGTGTAAAGGTAAACAATAAAATCTCATTAAAATCTACCTTAAATATCTAACATAAACTTTAAATACTACTAAAACTGTAAATAATAACTAACTTAAATAACTGATAACATTAAGTCTCACCTAAATTCTAAAGTGGAGGCTCCATGATCGGCAAACAGAACAACGGGAGGTGTATATCGCTCGTTAGCTCCGCACAGTCTTGTCTCCGCTGCACTGCCTGTGCCCCGAACAGCGCCCGCGCCGCCCAATTGCAACCAACCGCCTACGCAGCTGCACAATTACAATTCTAATTAGTTTGGGTTTGTCGACCTCTGTGGCGTAATGCCTGACTGCCAACCAGGAGGTCCCGCGTTCGAATCCCTGTCGGCTCATGATTCAAAACGAACTTTTTCGGATTGGTCTTGGATGTTTATCTATATATTATGTATTTGTTATAAAATATACTATCGTTGAGTAAGTACCCCATAACACAAGTTCCGAACTTACTTTGGGGCTAGCTCAATCTGTGTGATTTGTTGCTATATAAATATTTATTTATTTAAAATTTGTATTTTGTTTTTTGACATAAATAAAATAATAATTTACATATGCTGGGCGTCAAAAATAAGTAATACAGTTTTAAAATTGCAATATCTCCTAAACGACAGAAGCTAGACCTTTGAAATAAAAAAAGTTAAAAGACAATTTAATTTCATTTAATAAAAACTTCATGCATAATATCATTTTTTAAAGATTGACTGAAAAAAAAACTTAATAAACAAAAACACTCTTTTTTTAATTTGTTGGCTTGTACTTTTGTTTTTTATTGTTTTCTTTATTGCTGATAAATCAATTGCAATTCAAAAGCAAATGTGTCTTCAGCGAGTAAACTTTACTAATCATGCCTCTTTCACCAGAAGAATGTGCAAGAATCATAACTATTCTCCAAGTAGGCATCAGTATGCGTCGTACTGCAAGAACGGTGAGTGTAACTCTAAGAACGATCCAGCAAGTAAAGCGAAGGTACGAAGAGACTGGAAACCATCTAAGGAGACCAAGTAATGGCAGACCCAGGTGCACTAGTACCTGAGAACACCTCTTAAATGTCTCTACCGTGTTAAGAAATCGTCACCTTAATGCAGTTGAGCCAGCAACAGCTTCTTCAGACCCGAAGAGACTACGTTAGTGAGAGTACAGTGAGGAGAAGACTTGCTGAAGCCAACCTGAAGTCGTACAGACCAGCAAATGGCCCCAAACTTGAGACAGGGCATCGAGTAGCAAGGCTACGCTACGCCCGTCAACACGTACAATGGGGCGAAGAAGAATGGACAAGAGTTTTGTTCACAGATGAGTCTCGGTTTTCTTTATTCACTTCCGATGGAAGGCGGAGAGTATACAGGCGACCTGGTGAGCGATACATTCAAGGTTGCATCTCGGAAAGAGTTCAATACGGCGGGGGCTCTGTACACGTATGGGCTGGCATCTCTTCAGAGGGTCGCACAGAGCCAAAGTGGTCAAAGAAAATGGCACTCTGACTGGTGAAAGATATGCATTAGAGATCCTTAACGAGTATGCAGGGTCATATTTAGTAAATATGGGTGATGGAGCGATACTAATTCATGATAACGCCCGGCCACACAGCGCTCACCTCGTACAAGAGTACATTCAGGAGGTTGGCATCAGCTTGATGGCTTGGCCATCCAGAAGCCCAGATCGTAACCCGATTGAATACGTCTGGGATGACCTTGGGAAGCTAGTCAGAAGACGCAGACCACCCCCCGCCACCCTTAGGGCTCTAAAACAGGCCCTGATAGAAGAATGGGTGAATATTGTATATATTAATTGTATAATTAATGGCACTATTTATTGACATTCCGCGTACGTAATGTTGTATGTATGTACCTAGTTTTAAATTCTATGTTAAAAAAGAAAAGAAAAAAGAAAAGTACGATATATTTTTAAATGACAAAAAAGGCCGTAACTGGTTTTCTTTCGCCATTTCTTTTTACCAGTGGTCATTTTGCTTTTGTTTCCGAAATGGTAGTAGTTTATAGAGTAGATTAATTTATACAAATCATTTATTACTGTATACTCTGACAAGAGAACGTGTTTGTGAAAACCTATTCTCTGAATAAAAGTTTTGAATTTTGAATTTTGAATTTTGAATTGCAGCATGCTAAACCGGCTCCAAGCTGTCATCAGAGCCCGAGGCGGCAACACAAGTTGCTAAAGTTCAAAATGCTTAGCTTTTTAGTTTTTTCTTAATTTTCAGTGTAAAACTTTACTAATGCTAAATAAAATATTATTTTTAGAAAACTTTGTTAAATTTTTTATAAAATGACTTTTATTTCAAAACTCTAACTTCTATAGTTTAAAAGTAATTGCAATTTTAAAACTGTATTATTTTTGACGCCCAGTGTATTTTGACTTAAATATAATAGATAAAATGATATATAATGTCCAATAAAATAAAATCCCAAGATTTAAGAAGACAAAAAAGATTTATGGAACCATAATCCGTAAATATTCAAACATTTTATTCGTGTCGTAGACGTCCTGAACAAATACTGTACAAACAAAAGTAGAGTGCGGTCGCCTCAAGGCGATTCGAGGTATTCAATTTGACGGAACATTGATCATTATAGCCTCCGTGAGAAATTCAAATCTATTGGATGTCTATTTATTTTTTCAATTTCAATCTATTCCTATGGTGTATACATAGAACTGAAGTTAAATTTAGTCCATGTTCAATCTTTTCTCTATATTGCCTTAAATTTCACCTCTCGGGAGTCTCGGGTAAAGGGTGGACATGGGCAGCGGTGATTACTTACACTTGCGGTGACCCTAGCTCGTTTATCACGCTCTTATAAGTATGAATAAGCCCTTATAAGTAGGTAAGTAGAGTTTCTAAAATATCTGTTTTCGTTTATAATTTTGACACTTTTAACCTTAGCTTTAAGCTAGTGATGTCCCCACTGCCAGTTAACAAATTTTAAACTACTAAATAAATCTTGATACAATATTTTACTAATTAGAGAATTTTGTATAAAAGGTTTATGTGTACATTTTAGATTTAATATTATCAATCGAGGTAGAGGGTGGATTATTCATTCCAAATAATTAGTCTATGATATTGTTAAAGACGGATGTGACTCACCTGGTACCATTAAAACGGCCAACAGAAACCAGTCTGTATAATTGAATTTCTACGCGCTGACCCGCATCGGGTTGTAAAAAGTAAGAGCAAGAACCAGGACCCTCCATAGACGGCGATTTGATCTGCCCGAAGGTCTTTCCAGACTTGCTCTTCAAGATTCGTGAGTCGATAGTGATGTTGCACACTGAGAACAAAATATCATTATAAAAAACATAAGTGTAATAGTAAAAATACTTACGAGTTTACAGTTGTATTGTATTTTTCTATACGTAGCTCTGTGGGGCAATTCACGTAACAAAAACTATTTAATATACACGATTCTAGTTCGATTCAACGACACTCGCTGTCTCACTCATACAAAATAGGAATTGAACGGGACAGCGAGTGTCGTTGAATCGAACTAGATTCGGTTGTTGTTACGTGAATTGCGCCACTGTTTTATTATATCGTGAGTAGAAGGATATTTTAAAAAATAGAATCTGTCATAGAAGCAGATGCAGCGGTGGTGGCAATTGGCTACTTCTAGCGGACATAGAGGTCATAATACCATACTTCGTATGACTCAGTATAACGTAATCCATATCCATACCAATATTATAAATTTGAAAGTGTGTTTGTGTGTTTGTTTGTTTGTTTGTTTGTCCTCCCTTCACCTCGAAAGTAATGAACGGATTGATATGATTTTTTTATTGGGGATAGTTCGAGGTCTGGAGAGTGACATAGGCTATTTTTTTTCCCACAGGATTAAGATACATTTTCCCTTGACCACGCAGGCGGAGCCGCGGGTACCAGCTAGTAATAGAATAATTATGATAAATGATAGTATAAAATATAGTTAGCTAGTCTACAATATAGCAGGCCACGATGATCTAAAAATTAGTTTAAAGTTTGTTCCTATTTAGATACGGCGTGTGTTTGTTTATTGAGACTAGAGCTGAGCTGAACATTATAATATAAAGCTAAATAAATATAGTAGGTACATAATATTCAAGACAAGAAAGTTGTGAATAAGAAAAACCAGAAAAATATTAACTTCAAATCTCGCTGGGCAAGTACGACCATTGTAAAGGTCTGTTGTTGGCTAAGGGCTAATAATGGGTCGTTATTCAAGGAAAAGGTAAACATTGCTCGGGTCTCAATACTCGAGGGTTTTCGAGTACCCCGACCAAACAGTCTGTTTTCAAATTGTCGTCCGTTGTTCGTGCTAATATTCACAGCGATAAAGATCATCTTATCCATTAGCGTGCGTGTTTTAATTGGTTTAGCCTACAATTTAACGATAAGCCACAGAATACATAATATTTGTACCCAATTAACTAAACGTAATAAGCTGTGATAGCTAGGAAAATGGACTAGACGTGATAAGAGAAAATTTATCGGAATTTTAGGAATTAATAGTCAGTAATGCTTTCAAAATAAATAAAAAATTATATTATTAAACTGTAGCGAGTATACTATATAAAATACTCCCTATTGTGACTAGACTTGCATTTACACATTCCATTCCTAAATGTATGAAACCGTATAAAAAAAATATTTTATCTTTCGGAAGCGGAATCAAAATAAAAGCGTTTCGGAAATAATAAATTGACAACATATTTACAACATATTTTTACTTGATGCAAAAGAAACAACATTAAATTTTTCTGAGTAGGTACCTACTTATATGGAGGATCCCCAAAGCAGCTGAATAGACTACGAAAAGATTTTCTCAACTGGATTTTATTATAAGAAAGAGTACAGAGGAAACTATTATTTAATAAAATATTAACAGAATTTTTAAAGTTTAACGTTAAACGATTTATAAAGTTTTACACGTTTTAATATGATTAGCTTCTTGATTGATAACATGTTTGTTTATTAGTGTTTCATGTATACACCTAAGTAGGTAATTCAGTTTAGACCACATCTGAGGCATCGTCGTGAATATTTACTTTGACTAAACTTTGTAATAAATCTCAAACCGTGTACGTCGCGTCTTAAGGATTACTAATCCTCTTAATGATAATTTATTACATTTTACGGGCAACAGACTTCAGCCAAGTTGTTTATTTGAATTACAATTTTGGGAAAAGAATAGTTTCGAATTTTCTCTTACAGTATGTAAAGAAAGAAAGATGTTTGTTTAGTTAAGCTATGTGTATGAAGTTAAAGTGTTTATAAGTATAGCCCAAGAAAATTAAGCCATAACAGTCAATCAGGGGGAAAAAACATGTAGTTTTGAAAATTTTGAACAAAATCAAACGGAGTAGTACTATAGATTATTAAAAGATGATCTCGGATTAGCAACAAAACATGTTACAACAAAAAATTTCTGTATTGTTTCACCGTAATCCTCAATTTATAACGTTTTTATTATAGTCATACCTGTCGTGACAAAACCGCCAATGAACTTTTGTCACGACAACACGCTATAAAATTATCGCTCTTTAATAACAACACACCAGATTAAAGTCGTAAAAAAGGTAATATCATAGCCTAGACAACAACCTGAATTAAAGAATGAAAAGATGATGCGATTGTGGGTAACAATGTGGGAACAAAAGATATGACATGTATCAGGCAGGACCATGGTAACTGATAGTCAGGGGTCTTTCGAAACGGATGATCATTTACACGCCGACAACCTCTGTATAATATGTAAAGTTCTATTGTTCTTGCTAAGAAATGGAAATCCCGAAATTATATCTAAATAAATAATAATATATTATATCTGCAGTGAACGCGCCGTTGAAATCGTCCAACCCATTAAAAATTACAAACTGACGATACTAATATAGGTAATTGTATATGCAGACTACTTACTGTTAGCACAGTATTGTTCTAAGCCACATTGTGCACATCGCGCCGGTGCGACATCTCCGCAAGGGCACGCACCATCGCGCACACAGCACGCGCAGTCGTCACCCCCTCCTCCGGGACACGCACACCCCGTCGACGACTGCGTCCAAAGATCCACTTGACCTATAACAAAAATATACCATGTTATTTACAGAGGATATTTTTTTAGATTAAGATCCTCTCAAACGACGACGGTTCGTCACATTCGAATATTTCAACAAATTGAGGTAATCAAAGTGCCTAAATGTACTTGAAGGCGTCTATCAATTTCCCTTGTTATGACGCGGTCGTTGTACTTTAGTTTTTCGTTGTACAATAAAAAAAAATACTTTGTAAATTTTGTGGATTGAGAGTGCACAATTTTTTTCTTTAAAAACAAAAGAGAGCCGAATTTTAATTTAATTTATTTCATAATTATTTACGGCCGGTGTTTGATGTTGGTAGGCATTAACAACCTCCTTTTGAGATAAAGTTGAAAACCTACTTTTGAACTTTTGTCAACATGTTTCTATGCAACAAACTTTGTGAAAAATAAACTTTAAACAAAGCGTAGAAGTTTAGGAAATGTTAAATGTTACGAGCTGTAATAAATATAAGCTAAGTATTGTTGCAACGATAAGGTGTTTGAAGCCAAGATGATTTTAAATGATACTTACTGCTACCGTCAAGAAATATAGGTGTCCATGCAATTTGCGCGGAGACAGCGGCGCACGCGGCGGCAAGCAACAATAACGCAAGTGCCTGCCGCATGGTGCGCGCGGGTAGTCACCGCGCCCCTCGCCCTACCAACCGCACGCGCCGTCTTCTCATTTGCCCCCCAACACAAACACACACAATCACAACCAGCCACTTTTGATATCACCAACACGATAGTAATATGATCTTAGCATGATTGGAGAACACTAAAATTGACTTTAAAATTTTACGACACACAGACACAAAATTAATCTTAAAAATTTAATCACTAATATGAACGTATAACGCTTTTCTTAGCAACGACGCAGCCGTAATCATTATTGTTATTTCACTGTGCATCCATTTTATGTTTTTTTTTATGGTTTTGAAAACATCACTTGACTTTGCCTTTTGAACACCGATCGACGTTTCTGTAACAAAATGGTGTCATTGTTATAAGGATCTGTAAATGCATATTATATTATTATAATTAAGAAAATATAATTAATAATCTTGTTTAGATTTCATGTAAGTGACAGGCATAATATAAGCGAAATTCAATATCACGGTGTTTTATTACACAGTGCTAATCAGGAATATCATAACATCAGTGAACGAAAAAAACAATAACATAATATAATGTGGAATATTCGTATGATTCTAAGAATAAAATATGTGAAGATTTTCTTTCTGTTCCCTTGTCTTGTTAGCCGTGTCCTCTTCATAATGTAACAACACATAGATTGCCTTGAAATTGTTGATTTTTAGGAAGATGTAATATTAAATTTGCATTATGCAATAACGCTTTATTTTATTTATCTAGTCAGCATACGATGTCCGCATTCATATATTGCAATAACTCAAAGATTATCTTGAAATTATTGCTTTTTTAGGAAGTTTTGAAACTGAATTTCCATTGTCCAATAATAATTTCATAGACTGAACGCATACGATTCATATATTATGCATGGTATGATTCATTCGCCGCTCTCTAACCTTTTTTTAATTGAATCTCTTTGGAATTGTAGAAAAAAGATAACGTTCTCCATCTCCTTTTTTTCAGCGCGTATTCTTATTGTCTCAAGCATAGGATTTATAACAGGTTTTGTCCGTTTTGTCTGATCTGTTTAGATTTTTTTAACAGGCTCCCAAAAAGGAGGATATATGGATGGAGAATCAATAATTAAGAACCTCCTCCTTTTTGGAAGCCTTTTCAAATTCAGTAGGTACCATAGAGAAAAACATCATAGAGAAAAAAAATACACACGAAATTTCGTCTGTGTTTCTTTGTATTATTATCTGTATTTTCTTTGCTCTATGATGATTTTATGCGAATGGTCTGGTAGGGTTTGCAAACTACAAGTAAATTGCTGCAAAAATTTTTGATATGCCAATAAAAAATTTGAAATTTTTGTTTTTCTTCTTGATTTGATTGAAATCTGGATGGGTCACGGATGAGTGCATCTCAGTAGTACCCCATACCTGTGGTTCTATAGAACTGTTGAGGCCTCATATTAGTGTTTAGTATCCCATCAGTACTATACAGGGAGGAAAAAAACGACGAACACAGCCGAAAGTTTGATGATATGTACCTTACATACATGCGTTTTGTGCAAGTTTAATTCAAAAATAGTTTACTGAAAAAAAAGGCACTGACCTGCTAATTTTCTACGTGTAGGTATCCCTAATACTACAACAACAGTGCATACGGCAAAAATACCTACACGGACAGAAACTACTACGCTACGGACAGTCCGTAGGCCACGACACA
This sequence comes from Endotricha flammealis, assembly GCA_905163395.2. Classification (NCBI taxonomy): domain Eukaryota; kingdom Metazoa; phylum Arthropoda; class Insecta; order Lepidoptera; family Pyralidae; genus Endotricha; species Endotricha flammealis. The sequence continues at coordinate 6,353,212 of LR990853.1, forward strand.
CACATACCTGCCTACCTATTCATTGAAATTCTTATTATCACTTAAAAAATCAAAGTTTTTACATTAAAAACCGAAGTACGTACCGGAACGTACCTACTACACACAATGCTCGATGTGTACGAGCGCCTCTTATGCCACACAACACTCAAAACCACTAAAGAACTCGTAAAACACTAAACACCATTCAAAACGCCTAATCCATTTAACAAATAACAAATAAAACTAGAAATTTTCATAATTTAGTTTTAGTATTTTACCTATTGACAGAAGTTTATTTATTTGTCACTATGGTAACCGTGACAATTACTATGCATAGCAGGTGCACGTCGAGCTTTATACAATTTTGGCTCCTATGTCATAGAACTTAAGAACGGTACAAAGTCCAATATGTAAAGGTCGACCTGCTCTTGCCTGTACGTAAGGAACAGCTGATTTAGGGATGAAAACACACAGTTATTCAAGGAATGTTTGTTAGTCAATTACTCCGAAACTATTACACTTAGAGAAAAAATCTTTCACGAGCATAAAGTAGATGTTTAAACCTCCTAAGATATTTCGGGAGTGTCGGTCGCTCTCAGGGCACCCTGTATAGTATCATGGTGAGTATCCCAACAGTTCTATAGAACTACAGATATGTGGCACTACTGGAATGTAGCCATCTTGATGGTGAAATTGCTACCACTATTCGCCTCAAATGCAAAATAAAATTATTTTACTCGATTAATTTAGTGTACTTTGACAATTAAAACTAAAAGTAATATTATTTTTACAAAAACTTTAATAAAAATAGCCGCAAATTGTTTATGATACAACTGAATGGACAGCTTGACGTTCACAAATTTATTTGCAAAAATAACAACACTCGCTGGGTGGGACTGCTCTTGCTCGGATAACGTCCACATATTGGCACTCTGGACATTCAACACCAGACGCAGGATTAGGAGAAGACTGGGGTTTGTTATGACAAATGGGGTTTGAGCAGGCATTCTTGGCTTTTACTTCGTAATGGAAACAGCAGTTACCCTGCGTGATAAAACAAAATTATAGTATTATAATAATGATATGTTTTATTTGTACTTTGTTTAAAAACCGCATTCGTGAATTTCAATACAATGTTGGTTGGTTTATAAAGTTTTAGCGATATGCGTCTGACTTTGGTGTTACTGTACTCCAAATAGTTCTTTAATTGATTTAATTAAAAGCTTGTACTATGTTCCTATAGTATGTCGTGGTCAACAAAGTTTAAACAAGATATATTAGAATAATATTCAGCTGTAAGACAGCTTAATTATGTTTTACAGATACAAAGTATTTAATATAAAGAGTATTCAATAGGTAGGCCTTGCGGCGAGAGTCGACAAAAAATCTAAGCTCATTTTACGTGGGCGACAGCAATCCCGTTATTTGCATAAGCAAATAAGTTTCTCAACTCAACTCCGTAAATTAATTAACTCCGCAGGTAAAAAAGCAGAGAAATCGTTAGATGAAATTCCTATCCGGAAAGTTTCGTGTTTCCAGCAATACTACGCTTTCTGTTAATTACTAAAGCTTAGGGAGTCGGAGAGAAACAGAAGTTTAAATCCGATCTACTTATCCATATAATTAATTTTATTTCAAAAAGACGACGAAGTAGGCGCACCGCGCGCAGAATTGGGGGGTTTGAAATCCGTGAAACTTGACCTGTAGTACGAATAATTATATTCTTTTGTTTCGGTTTAGGAAGTTAAAGTGTAATAAAGTTTACAGTTTGATTGAAGGTGTAATAACGCTAAAGAGTAAAATATTTAACGAAATCAAACAGGGCCGGCATTGTGGTGCGTCGTGTTGTGACGCGGGTGTGCAAGCCGTTGGATTACAGTGCCCAATCACGAAGAGCCGTATCTTGAGCCCCAGTCGGAAATAAATCCCATCTGAACCCTCGCCGCGTTCGGCGAATAAACATTGCGGTCCTGGAGACGCGATCGATGTTAAAAACGTACCGAGCACCAGCCTCCAAATAACATCTAATCTTAGGTAATTTGCTCGCAAACGGGTGGTACGATTCAATTAAAATTCTAATTCGGCGGATAACACGATTCTTGAACACATTCACTCGACAAATGAAATCTTTTTACGAACCCAGTAACTATGTTTGTCGTCATTGTCCAGACTATAACCACAGTGGTTAAATATTTCAAAGATTAGCAAAATAATTACATTTCGTGACGATACGCTTCTTAATTTCTCAAATAACACTAACAATAAAATCGTAATTTGTATTATATCTCGCAAAAAATAATTGATAAAGTTAAAAATATTATCCTTTCATATCAGTCTTGTCAAGTTTTTCAATAACAGTTGGGGTTTTCCTTCTATCTTTGATGCCAGTTCATTTTTCTAGTTCTCAAACGGGTTTGTAATGAAATTGAACTCTCCTGAGCGCTGGCGGCGTTTATCCGGCTTTTTGCTTTAGCTTCTGAAAGGATATTGCGTGGGAATCTATTCAGGTGACGGTTTTTCAACCTCGGACTGAATATTAATTTTTCTCTAAAATTATCAGATGATTTAATTGAATTTTAATGCGCATTTCATCAACGGCCGTGGCGATTGATTATCTTTTAATTTATAAATTTTAATTAAAAATTTACAATGAAAAATATTTCAATCACCCTAGTAAGTTCTAAAGTAACTCCTGTCAAGTAACAGTGTCTGTATAAGTGTTTGTTGGAGAGTTCAGGTTCACTGTGTGTATTGTGTGCTATTGATTTATATTTTAGTAATACCCGGTCATCTTCACTATGAAATTTCTCCACTATTTTGTCCTTTTCTGAATTGACAGAGGACCGCGTGAATGGCTTCGGCCGCCCACGGGCTTCAAGAGCAGCATCAACAGCACGTTCTAGCGTATCTTCCCAAGCTCCTTTTTTGGAATCTTTACTTTTAGGTGGCTGACTGTGCTGAACTGGTGGGTTGGCATTCATCATCATGCAGCAATACTGAACGGGTGGTCGTTGCTGAGAAATATTTACAAATTATAAAAGAAAAAAGGAGTAATTTATGAAATTGTTACCGGTATGGATTACTCTTTAAATCTAGTTGACTCGTGTGTTTTATTGAATAACTGACCATCATCTGTTCATGCTCGGAACGGCGTTGCCGCACTTCACTGTCGATGCTTGTGCAAATGAAGGTGTCCACTGCCGATTTACGTCGCGGCACGCGCGTCCCGACCGCTATCTCACAGGCACGTCGCATAAGTTGAGTCGGTTGGTTTTGCTGAAACAAAGGAGAATTCACGTGAACTCCTATTGTTTGCGCCAAGTCAGTTTTAAATTTTGAAAATACTTTTAAGATGTCAAAAATGTTATATGTTGTATTTTTAATTACCGACAAATTAAGTTTTTAGTCAACACGTAATAATCATATAGAATGTTTTTTTATATATATTTTTTTAATTACATGGGTCAAGTTTCGACTTTCAATTCTCTTGACAGTATTGACCGTTGAATATATTGAGACTGTACAAATATTTTACACTGTGAGAATCGAAATAGATGTAGCTGTGGAATGAGATCCCCGCCGAGGTCTTTTCTTTAGACTATAATGGGGTTCTTCAAAAGGGGCATTAAAAGATATTTACGCGCTACCGGTGTTGCAAACGTCCATAGGCAACGGTGGCCGCTACCATCAGGCGGGCCGTGAGCATGTTTGCCACCTTAGTCTTATAAAAAAAAAGATAGATCATAATTAACAATCTAACATGCTCTTAAAGCCTCCTATCCAAATTAGTGCGGGTCATCCTAGTACGCGACTACTCTAAAGAGCCACTTATATATTTTTTGCAATCCTAGAAATAAAGTGCGCGCCGCCAATGCGTCTGCCTTTGTTTTTATAGGGCGGCGCCCTAAAAGCTTAGTCTAAAAAAGTGAGATTATTTGACGTTTCGTTTCCCAGAACCTTTGTCATCGTCTATCAACAATAAAATATTACGCTAAAATGGAATAGAAAGCGAAAATCTAAGTTAGAAGAAAGACTTAAATCAACAAAGTTACCTGGACATTTTACGGAGGAAATTTTATTTCCTTATTCAACAAATATAGGATTCACTTACAGCGATGCTTCATTTCATCGTATTGAGCATCGATAGGCAAAAATCATTTTGTATTTGATTAAATTTATTTCTACTGCAAGGATTAGTCTCCTATTATATCTACTAGCGACACTTCAATTGGTTTTTTTTTGAGCATCCTACTGCCTAATGGATGTCCTCTATCACATGGGGGGACTTTGGCCGGGTCGCCCACTTTTATTGGTGTAGTGCAAATGTCGCACTCGATAGACACGTCCCGGGGACACCTCGTGAGGAAATTTGTAGTGCCCAGCATTTTCGAGTGTTCTTGATCCTGCATACCATTACGCTTGAAGGCAGTCACGGGTAGTTGGCGCACCTGCAACCGACCACATGATCACTTCTCGCAATTGTAAAACGATGTATGGCTTAACACCAGGCGGGGTGATGTAATTTTTAAATAGAAATATTTCGATTCTCAATCTAGAAAAATATTTATTTAGTCTGCAAATTATTCATAGTACTATATATTCATACCTTGTCTACAAAACTATGTAGATTCACTCAGGTTTTACATTATATAGGGTCAAAAACTAAAAACCTAATTGGTTACTAGGTAAAACTGTGCATGCGTTACAATGATAATATAATTTGCATTGCCAAGTCTTAAACTTATGCTGACCGATGAAATGAGCACTTTACAATAATATTCTTTGAGATGGTTGTACTTCCTAAGTCGAGCAAAACTTTTTTATAAATATGTCTACCACTTGGAGATTGCCAACAACAAAATTCAACATAATAACATTATTGTGTATGTTTTTGTGTTAACTTTTGTAAAGACTCTTGATTGTTTCGAAAAGGTATCTTAAGACTAATAGATGCTTAATTAATTCGGGGAAATTTACATTAGGACAAGGATTTGTTACTGTTCTAACTTAAGTATAACTCAAGGTGAAAGTTTTTTTAATAATCATTTTAATCTGAAATCTGTTTATGTTTTTTACATAATTTTTTGCACAAATTAACAAAAAATAATAAGACATACATAACAGTACATAATAATATGACCATTAACATTTTACACATTTCTTTTTCTCATTATTCTCTCTTAAATAATTGTAATGAATTCTTTTGAAATGTTTTATAATTATAATTCAGATGAGTTTAGTACCTCGGCTCAAAAACGTTCACAAACACGGCTCACATTCACTTTTTAATTTTAACTGGCAGTTTCTTCGTGGGTTTGATGGGTATAGCGATAGGTCTGTCACTCCACATCGCGTCATGCCAACATTTACGAATATATGAAATGCCACCACTTTGCGCAAATCTCTGATCTTGTAATCCGTTTCTCTTCAAAGCGGACGATGGTAGTGGATTTACCTGAAGGCCGTTTGTTTCATTGATTTCCATTCAATCACTACATTATAATAAAGTCATTTGCCACACGTTTACTTATTCAGTTAGTTACATAATTTCTACTTGATATTATATTTGTGATCTCATGAGAATTATCTAAGAATATTTTTACAAGTTTCCCGTGTATAACAAATAGGCAGTACGATATTGAAAATAGGATTGTTATCGTATCACTTTTTGTCTTTTTTCCGTTTAATTGGCAGCATTTCCATTGTAATTTTTGGATATATTAATCGTAAAGGCTCAATCGCAGTATGCACAATGCTGCACCCCTCGGGGGTCTCCCCTGCGCATAAATATCGAACTGCTCCTCTGTATCCATGTATTTGGTCTTGCATCCCATTCCGGCTATACGCGGACTTGGGCAGCCTACCGTGACGTGTTGGAACGTATTGTTCCTGAAACCAACCATAAAAAAAATTATTACATATTGGTTTCAGGAAACTTTTGTTTAATTTAATGGAACTTTGGGAGCTAAGACTATGACGGAAAACTCTTGATAATGATAGTATTCTGAGGTGCTTTAAGGAGTGCTTAATACAACACAAAGCCATTCCGTGTCTATCCGTCATGATCAACTTTTATAAATTCCGCAAAAATCAAACAATGATACGAAATTAAAATGCAAAATAAATAGAAAACTTACGATTCGGCCATCTTCATATCGATAACAAGGTATGACATATTTAGTTTTTACAGGTTTGCAGTTACTCTCCGAGCAATTTGGACAGTTACGTTGTTCAGAATATGACTGTCGAGAGGGCGGTGGAGGAGGCGAACGCTGTCTATAAGCACCTTGGCTAGATTGACGGCTTCTGTTCTGACAACAGTCATAGCCCTCGGAATTCGGTGTTCTTGGAGGGGCTTTCGGCTGGTCTTTCTCAACACAATACATTATTTTTCCTTTAGGGCACGGTGGTAAGCATGGAAAGCAAGGAGGAGGCTCGATGGCACATTTTCCCGGGGTGTAAGGTGTCGCAACTAACACTGGAGTGACGGTATACTCTCCGCATTCATCCGGATAACAACATGCCATTTTTATCTATTTTTCATGTGCAATTTTTCTTTAAAATTTAATTCATAATATATACCTAAAAATTTACAAAATTTTTGAAAATAAAGTCACAGAAAAATTTATCAAACCATTTATGACTTCTTCAATTTATACGTGTCAATTTCAAATTATGTTCTCGACATTTTTCCATCTTTGTTTTGAAAAATTTCAGCCAGTGCTGCAAAAATATTATAGAAAAGGATTATATTAATAGCTCTAGAGTATTCAGATCTTTTTGATTTTGATTCTTTAAGTACACGGTACAATAATATACCTACTGCGCCTGTAAGTAAAGTAACCAATTGAATCTCTCAGTATACTTTCCAGAAATGACGTGTTTTCGATGCTAAACTATTTTATTACAGTCCTAATGCGAAATATGATCCAATTTTATAAGGAATTAACTGACTTACGCAACTTCGTCTATGTTTCCCCGTTTTTGCATCACTTTTCATTGATGTTCCACTTCTATTGATCGTAGCATGATATTATATTTCCTTTATCATAATATACCCAAAAAAAAATGTAATTAGCGCGTTCAATCATATGCATATTGCAAGGTTGTAATTACTTTTCATGTAATGCGTTGTGATATTTGATTTCCCGACAATACCTTTTAGTTACACTGTGGAAGGAAAACTCGAAAGCAAATCTTTCGTAAGCATTTGCAAACATTTTGCAGGCGCCTCCTTGTCGCCGTCGATTCGAAAATGCAATTTTCCCAATGCAAATCGAACGCCCCAGACAGATTTAATGCCTTTTGCTTGCCGATTCCGTTCATTATTTCCATGGAGAGTCGGAAGCGACCACTATAGATAACGATTAACTTATCTTTAAACGACTCAATACTCTGATATAAATAGATTTAAGTTTTTTTTTCTATGCCGTAATTAGCCAGATAGAATTATCGCATTGAATAAATAAAAAAATACAAGACTTTAAAGTTTAATTACAATAACGGCTGCTAGAATCAGAAAAACCTAAAGTAAAAATAAATAAGTTTTTTCAGACGTATTTTGACGAAACTTCTTCTAGAGTAAACAAAATTTATGTAATTAAGTACCAAGTTATATAACATTACTTATTATAAGCATAAAAATTAAACATATTTCATCTTCTTTCTGTCCCCTGCATATCTATTTTCTATGCTGAGTAGTTTATTGTCTTCTAGGATTCTTTTTAATGAATTTACGATGGCTGACTCTTGCGTCAACTCGTGAACGGGTGCTGCCTGGGGACTGGTCTGCTCACTCTTGTCAGTACTGACTTTTTTTATTTTATTGTAGATTTAAGACTTGTTCATTCCACATCATTGTGTATAACATTCCGCGTATTCTTCTTATAAATTTTAATGTACTTATACCTACATTGTAACTAATGAGTGAAAAAAAAGGAGAGAAATAGAAAGTACAAAATGACAAAAAAGGCCGTAACCTGTTTTCTTTCGCCATTTCTTTTTACCGGTTGCCATTTTGCTTGTGTCCGAAATGGTGGTAGTTTATAACGTAGTTTATTTTCTTTATTCAAACAAGTTGTAAATGACAAGAAAAAGTGCCTGTGAAGGTCTAATTTCTGAAATAAACGATTTCATTTCATTTCAATGCACTAAATTTTATATTTTCCCGCAAAGATCGGAAAATAGATAACATGAATTTTACGCCGAGTAGGAGAAAACTTTTTAAATTGCCACAAAGTTCAATGTTTACACAAACCAACCATGAAAATGCACTCTAGATGCGTTTTGTTTGTATTGGTAAAATCTCGAAGGCAAACATTTTGCTCAGCAGTTTACGAAACAGGAAATTCTGAGAGCGTTCAGATGGCACTTTTCTACCACACTTGAGGATCTGTTTAACATCGTTTATGGAAAAATACACATAGTGTTTTATTTACTATAAACATCAAACATTCACACTTTTAGAATTACGTAACTCTGTCCTTTTCTTATTTTCTTTCCGACAATTGGTGTTGCTGCTTAACTGGATCAGTGTTTACAGGCCACTTTACTGATCGCTGACTCAGCATAGCAATTGTCAACTCTCTAAGACAGTGAAAACCACAGGTTGGTTAATGTGTAAAGCGTGAAGGAGCTCGAGATGTCTAGGGTCTATAATAAGTTATTTCTGGATTTATTCCAAAATAATAGCTTTATTTAACATTAACAAAACTGATACCTACTATAACTATTTAAATAACCCAGTCATTACATAATAATATCGTTGAATAAATATATCCCTTTAATATATTTAATTCAATTAAGTCAGAATAATTTTATTTCTAATGTCATTCATGTTATTTCTGAAATATTTAATTCATTCAGTCCAGTTCATTCCAGGCTTTATTTCCACATATTTTCACTTTATGTGCTCGACATTCTTTCATGCCTCATTTGTTACGTTTGTCAAAACCACCAGTGCATGTCTTTTTAGGGTTGTGTAGGCACCATAGTGAAACCTAGTAGATGTGGTTCGGTCGTAACAAGTTCATAGCATGTTCGTGGCACTAAATTATTCTGCTACGACGATGCTACATTTAATATTGTAAGAAGAAAACATACAAAAATCACATAGCAATAGTTAAAACAAACTTCTCTATTGATTAAAAAGTATATATTTGTGTGACCTAGATAAAATGTCCATTTTCAGAAATATATCTACATAATTTAAAGGTATAATTAAATATTTGTAAAGAATATAATTGTAATAATAATCTATTGCCTACACATTAAGAAACTCAATATCCCTATCTTACAAGATACAAGGGATATTAATTAATATATGCGTCATACATATCCGTACATACATAAATTGTAAGTACGGAATATCCATCCCCAAGTAGCGTCACTAACTAACCTGCTTCCTCATATAATAACGTAATGACTTCACATACGAATGGTCTACATTTCTTTCAGAAAGAGCATGAAAAGACTAAGGTTAGTTTCATAGTCGTATTTACGAACAGCACGGACCATTCGCACAATATACGGTCGCGGTCGATTGACACGACACGCCACTGTGTATAAAACCTATATAAAAAGTTATAGCATACGGTTTACAGCTTTGGCCTATTATGATCAGGGTTATTTTATAACAGAATAATTAAGTTAGGTAAGATAACCGGACCATCAGAAAGCACGTGGGGCGAGGGCAGATCTGGTTCTCTGCCTATGAATATTTTGCATGTCCTTAATTCTTGAACATTCAATATAAATCTTAGAGAATTTATCGTGTATACTATATACTAGACCAGAATAATTTTGAGAGCATTTCTTATCGTTCAAAGAAATAAAAATATAATAATTCGGTTTATTGAAGAATTCGGGGTTTTCGCTTATACCTACTCTGGATTGGAACTCAGTCATCGCCATTATACTAATACTTATAAGAGGGTATTATTGCGGTCAACCCAACCCATTTTCAATCAGTATAATGGAAGAGTAATTCTCTGAACAGTACCACAAAAAATGGACTGCTGAGAAGACTGGGAATGTCGTTCGGGCGAATCACGTAGGATACTAAATGACTTTGTATTAAGCAAGAAACTAAATTCTCACATTCCACGTACTTACCGACGACGTTCGTATACAAAACTATAAAAACCACCTAACAGAAATAGAAGTAAAAATGAAAGTCAACCGACATAACAGGACCTACTAGCGAGGTCTAATACCATTTTACAACACCATGAATTTTTAGTAGGGTGCCTACTATCTTTAAATGTAAATGCTATTCAGAGAGGTATGTTGTACTTTGTAATTCGTAAGGTTGTAAGTTTTTGGTTGTGTTGTTAAAAATATATATAGGTAAGAGTTAAACGCTCATGGACTAAAATCACATCAGGGAGGCACTGACTGTAAGTATAATCTACTACCATCTTATTTAAATAACAAAATAACACATAAAAAATATCATAACATGCTGTATGAGTGATCTAAATGTACGAATGTATTTATTTATTTATGAGTACACTTTTGTCAAAGAGGTTCGGGTTCATTCGCGTGATTTATGAAGCATTCCACAAAGAGGGTTCATACGCGCCTATTTATCGGAACGTGATAAATTCTTCCTCTTGTATGGCATATAAAAGTATTGAATACGAAGATTTGTGTTTACATAATACACTGTCGACGATCGTGAGTTGAATTATGTGTCTTTAGCGAAATTCAATAAACTCTGAATGTTTATTTCCGTATTGTATTCCACGGCGAACAAACTTTTTGTGAGATGAGGGAGTTGGGAGTAAATACGCAAAAGCGTAAAAAAAGTCAGACGAAGCGATTTTAGCGTGACCGAGTTAACTGTTCATTTTTCACGCTTGACTTACTGACTTTAATCTACTTAATTAAATTATTTCAGTGATTAAATTTTGCGGTTTTAAATTAAAAGACGTTATACTTTTCACAGCGGCGTTATTTACGAAACAACGAAAAATTTCCCAACGTGTTCATTAGGAATGTAAACAAATCGAACCACTTAACATTCTCCACGATAATGTAAAAGGAAGCGCCCGAGAGCCGAAAACATTGCAATAAAAGAGAAACACTAGTGAACGAACACCAATGTAATGGCCTTATTTATCGAAGAATATGTACTACACAAAAGGGATATTCAATCCTTGCGCTCCGTAGGAAGGAACGAATACAACTTTACGATGCTACATCAAGTAGGTGGAAGGAAATATAAAATGTGAGAAGCATGGAAAACGATACGGTATTGTAACGAGCGCCGTCATTTGTCAATAAGGGTGAGATTTAGTGGGTACCTTATAACACCCGCAGACCGAAACGACGCAGGACCCCACTGCTCGTAATAACTCCAGACCTCTATACACGACTCTGTTCACACCGCAGATATAACGAACTATTCAAAAGGAAATGACACCTCGGATTTTATGAAAGCGGTCATATTTCCGCGCTGTCGGCCCGCGGAGACTGCGATTTTGTTGTATTTTTTATGAGGAAAATGTAATGAAACATACTAACAAAAGGTACACTTCGATGAATACGGAGTTGATCGCAATCGGAGAATAATCAGACTGGTTTAATAATCGTGGCTTCGATTCGTATAAAAACTCAATACGGAAGAAATAAAGGATATTTTCATTACAAACCGGCAGGCCGAACACAACAAAATGAACCGCATTTAAATTTTGATAGGAGACCCTATCTGTGCATCAATAAAAGGGACTGTCAGTGAAGTACCCTCGGTTACATTACGAGCCTTTTTCCATTGTTTTACGACATTTAATCGAGTGCCTCTTTTACCCTCTCTCTCTTAATTACATTTTTATTAATTTAAATAGCATTTCATTGTCTCCGTATATTATATCATTCTGCTAATATTTGGAGTTATTCACGTTTTTGATAATCCTTTGTGAATATTCTAATTGTACTGGGTTTTTATCCAGTACAATTAGAATATTGATTTTTCAATATTACTTAAATTTTGTTATCTTAACGTTGACATCAAGGTTTACCACCTACCTAAGAAACTTTTCAAGTAATTACAATTTAAAATTCACCTCCTGCCCGGTTTGTTGCAAAGATAATTTCTCAGGGATACTTATTCGTACTTTAAAGTTTAATTTATTGTGAAACAGAAACAACAAGTACGTACATATAATAAATCAATGTTGCAAAACTGACTAAAAGTTAATGCTTGTTAAATATTGCTTTCATTTAGAATTGGTTTAATTTTAGGTAAAATATTAAAAATAAGTCCTTTTCTCTTATTTGGTTTAAGATGAAAAGAGGAAATAAACAAATTGAAATGAGTAAACTCTTGACAGGTTATTATTAAGAACAATACACACAATAGCACATACTGAACCCAAACGCACAAAGCTCTACATTTATTCTCCATACAGACATGTACCTTCCAAATTACATGTAATATTTCGAAGGTGCCTGAGTAATTCTGATTGCTGGCGTAAAATATGACGAAGTGTCAACACAGAGAGCAGACAAAACGCTTCCTACCGAGAGGTGTAAAACACAAAACAGGTAACTTAAGCGAAGGTTAAACAAAAAGAACAAACACAATTTGTTTTTACGTGTCCGCTGACCCTCTAATGTCGAAAAAGAGTTCAGAGAAGATTTATGCCTTCGACGGAAAAAAGGGTTTTCTTGTTACATGTCAAACGTTTTTTGTTGTTGTTTTCCTTCTAATTGAAAGTTTATTTGTTGTATACGACGTGCGACAAGGTCTAAAAGTAATCTGTTTTGATTTCATTGAAGTAATGACCTCTTTGCTTTATACAGAAGCTGGATTGTACGTGGCATAAGGATTGTCGCTTTCGTTATTTCTGATTAATGATTATAGCTAGAGACAATCTGGTCCCAAGCATACGTTGCGTGGGATAGGACAATTCAGATTCTTACCATCTAAATTCTAGAATATAGGTTGTTATACTGCGTTGCATAATAATATCTACAAAAGAAAGATGCTTCAAAACCTATCAGACAAGACTACATAAAAACTGCGTCATTTTCTTATGAGGAGGTAAGAATAATATTACTCATAAATCATTTCACCCGAGGGAACCGTAGCATATTATTGACTGGGATGCTCAGAAAACTAAGCTGTTCACTCAGTTATATTTGAGATTCTTTTTGTTCTTTTTGTTCCTCAATTTGACAATGAGAGCGTCAGTAATCTGTTATTAACATGTATTTTGGCAGCTCACCGTTAATCTATCAACTAACTTTAAAGCCAGGTCGCACGTCAGAAGGTAGAGATAATTCCTGTGTTTATCGTTTTACCTACATGATAAGAAACCACAGGACGGTATTAATCGAGCTAAGTTTAGCTGAAAGTAAAAGTTTTTCGAACTGTATTTTATGGTCTACAGACGATGAAGTTATAATTTAGATACAAAACTTCGTAACATCAGTTAGGTCACTTTGGCAGGTGTTGCCCCCTCGAGTTCAGGGCTATGAAGTAGACGGGTCTAGTTTATTACTAACTGTTTCACTGTGAAAGGACTAGGTGAATATAAATTCGCAATCTGTCACGACCACCCACCTAAACTGTCAAATTAAAACCACCGTAGTTAGAGTTTGAAACTGCTGTAAACAAAGTTTATAGTTTTCATCTCTTTAGTAGAAGTAACAAGTAAATTTAAAGAGACTTTACTTTAAATAATTTTGCTTGCCGTACATTGGATTAACTTGAATAATCTGTTGAATAATTTGTTTACAAAACTAAAACGATACAGACGAAGAAATGACATTAAGACAATTTATATGAAATGGCTAAGAACGTTACAAGTTAACAAAAAGGTTTACTGCTAATCTCCGAAACATTAAATCGGTATAGACAGAACTTTCACTGACATAATCTTCGAAATTCTGCTGGAAACGCGAACATTAGGATTACAAAGCCGCAAGGGTCTATTAGTTAAAATATTTTGTAAAACAGCTGAATATAAATAAAAATAACTACAACAAACTTACAAGCAAATTTCAATTCAGTTCATGTAACGGTTATTTCCGATAATTTGCGTTCCAACACTAAATTGACATTTCGGATTTTATGTTAAATTGAATCTCATTTGTTTTGAGAAATGATGATTTTATAATATTGCCACCATTTTGGAAAACGTTATTCGATCAATAACAGTTCTGATAAATCGATAGAAATGCTTTGTTTACAATAAACAAATAAAATAATACAATAGATGACTAACTTTCAGATGCAGTGCATAAGCAACAAGGCGGCCTGGTTACTGTCTTGAGTCGGGATGAGTGATGTTATCCCAGTGAGTCGGGATGCGGAATATCCAATGTCAATTTTACGCAGTGAAATCTGTGTATTTTGATCATAAGATAAGACTACTTTTTGTCACAAAACGTTGGTAGTTTTTGTTGAGCTTCTTATTTTCCTCTTGTAGCAGTTCCGGTTGTTAGTCCGGTTGACCGAACTAGGGCAACTGGAAAGATTTTGGCATACAATCATGTGTTTCTTCGAGAACTTGATAGTAAGTAATCACTACACATCCATGCAGCCTTTGAAGTGAATAATATCATCAAGTTCTTAAGTCATAGTTCAATTCGGAGTAAAATTATTAGTGAAAGAAATAACTTTTCTATAAGAGTAAAACCATGTATACCCAATACGTACTGTAACTTTTGGGATTTTTCCAAAGTAGTTAAACACGGTGTAGTAGAAGGAGCACTCTAAAAATATGTAATGTTGAAGACTCGTCATAAAAAGTAAACGTTCAAATTCCTTTTAGCATGGGATGGCTTCAGCAATCTGAAATTCCAATTTAAAAGTAACAGGCACTGTTTAAAATAAACAGCCGTAGAAATACAAAAATTGTTTACGTACATCAGGTAAAAGCCAGCCGTGAAATACACGCCGGGGCCATTACAAATCCCAGAGCATGAAATTATTGTTATTTATCACATAGAGATGTAATTCACATCGTTCCGCTTTTATGAGTAAGAACAAAAAGTAGCTATCATTTATATTTTCATAAATAAACCGTTTCCCTGTTCCCATGGTCCTAATAAATAGTAACAGAAAACGGACTTACTATAAGTACCGTGATTATATTTCGACTTTTAGCTCGTTGCTTCCATCGCATATTGTATGAAACCCAATGACGTTAGTTATGAGTAAGAGGCCGTCAAAGGTAATTAAGTAAAGTAATTGTATCTACTGATAAACAGAGGAGTCAGTATACTCTGCATTAAATATATTTTTTAAATATATTACATATTATATTAAAATAGCAGAAATCTATGCACGAGTATATAAGTCATACATTATTGTAATAAAAATCTCTTTTAAGGAAATGTTAGGATCGCAATAACATGAGACGTTATTAAACTATGTAGTAAGGTATTCCCTTATTTCAAATGCCTACTCATTCCTAGAATCCAGAAACATAGGGAGAGGCTAGAAAAATCCTACATATTAAAAATATTACCTAATTTCGACGTTCATTCCTTACGTCTTTCAGTAAATGCTACATTATGAGAGATACAAGAGCCAAGCACTTAAGTATCTACTTGAGCATCCTTGTAGATAATGAGGTATAATGAGGTGAATCCAACCGTACGTAGCAACGAGACGCCAGACTTTTTCTTACTTTTGAAATGAGGAAAAAACTGTAGTTTCACTAGCTACTTAGCTTTGTTGCTGTAAAGTGAACGAATACGTTTAAGGATACAGTAACACATTTTTAATAGAAGCGCTACATTAGCAGTTTCTAGCGCATACTGTCTTTATGAAACTATTATTCAAATGGTCCCTGGGTGTAAGTGGATGCCATATTTTTGTCAAAAAATCCAGTGAAATTTAATGAGTTACGTTTGTTTGAAGTAGTATAAACCACAAAACAATAAACGCTATGGATTTGACAAGAGACGTTTGCCACTTGGATATATTACCGTTCGCAAGTGAGTTGTTATGTCTTCTTTAGGATTTGGCACATGGTGTAAGTACAATAGCATCAACTTGAGCTCCTGATAAAAAAAGATAATTTCTGTGATTCCAAGTTTGATTCGACGTCGAAGTCACGGTTTCGAATCCCGGTCGGATCATGATAAAAACTTACTTTATCTGATTGGCGGACTTGGATGTTTATCTATTTATTTATTTTTATACCACTAAGGTGGTTTGTTACAAAATATAGTATCGTTGAGAGAGTATTCCATAACACAAGTCTCGAACTTACTTTGCGGCTAGCTCAATCTATGCCTATATATTTATGTGTAGGTGTGATAGGTGTACCTATAGGTGTGATAAAAATCAAACATTTTGGCAGAAAAAAAAACTTTTTTTATCAAACGTCAACACGATGTTGACGTAGATGTACATACGTACAATCGCGATAGAATGAGCAGTTTTGGAATAATAAGGCACAACCTTATTGAAGACGAAGCGATTGATTGAAAAACGAAGCTTGTATCAAGATGTCTTACTGTACAATATTTATATTGTGCATAAAGTCTGCGAGTTTCAAGCTGACTCCGTATATCTTGCGAATAGCTGAACTGATTGTAATGAATATTTTAACAGTGGCCTGAGGTTTTATAGGTTGAAATAGTGAATCTTTAAGTCATTTTCTTTTGTAAATTTTATTGGGGTATTTTTATTTGTTTCCTTGTTTTATGACTTTAGTAATTTAAATTATTTATTAAATTTCGTCTAGGTGTCACGAAAATTTATTAGATTTTTATTTTTATCCTGTTTTATGTATCCTGAATACGGTTTTAGAACTATAATTGAAATTGCTGTTTAATTCTGATACGCAAATTAACTGAATAATCCACAGTAATATTGGTTTCGGTATACAATAGTTATTGGAACGCTGATATGATTGGATTCTAAATGAGCTTTGTGTAGTAAATGGCTGCAGTCCCTATGCACAGGTACTTAGATATTAATTAAAACGCAAGGCATCATCGTCAACGTAATGAACTAATTACTAACATTTGCTTTTGTTTTTAATTTTAAATGACTTATACATAATATAAGTAAGTTTTACAAGGCTTTGGAATGGCGACCACGTACCGGAAAGCGTAGCGTAGGACAGCCGCCCACAAAGTAATCGGACAACATAAGGCAAGTCGCAGGAAGCCGCTGCATGCAGACCGCTTCCAACCTATTGTACTGGAAAGGTTTGTGATGGCCTATGTCCAGCAGTGAATTTCTTGTAGCTCAGATGATAATTTTATAATAAAAAAAATAAAAATAAAATAATTATGCATTTATGGTGAAGGCCTAGTCTCCATAGAAACGGTGTTTTACATTCTCAATGATTGAAATTAATCCAACCACATAGTTAGAATAGATAAAATATAGTTACTAAGGCAACATATGAGGGATAAATAACCTGTTTTTCGATTTCCAGAAAAACTTAGAATACCTATAACATTAAGCATGCCACTCCTAAATTATGTTGAACCCACAAATTACTTTTTCACCTCACAAGCTCGGAAAGAATCTGTTTGTCATTCGAAATCTGAGCGCAAAAGTGCATTTTGTGCCCTAGCGTGGAAAGTATTTTTAAAATTCGAACCTTTCTATTCTTTAATTTTTTATACCGCCATGGTCCTCTGAAAATGCATTAATACTTATTTCATGCCTCTGCGCCAACCTTATTTTTAGAATAATCGAACTGGCCAGCACGACACCGCATGAAAAAAATAAACACTTATTTAATATATTATTTGCGTTTTTCTTGCACCTAGGATTTTCCTCGCTGTAGTGAGGTGAAAAATTTTGTGTTTCGCTCGGCAGCAAAGTTATTCTGCGTCTCGTACCTTTGAAACCCTCGCTACGCTCAGGATTCTATATTTGAACCACTCGCTTCGCTCGTGGTTCAATCCTAGAATCCTTCGCTAGCTCAGGTTTCAATTTAAGTCCTCGCGCCAAAAAACAACTTTGCAGCCTTGCATAACAAATAACTATTTTTGTACATTGACTGTATTATATTAGTTGGACTTTATTTATTTCGTCTAGACCGTATATTGTTACCATCATAATTCCATACTGTATTAAATTATTCTCTATATTATTCTCTATTATCAATAATGTTATCTCTGAAAGTTTTTCGGATCTTTTCACTGTTTTTTTTGTTTGGATAATGTGTCAATTAACTTTATGGACTTGTTTTACCATTTGTTGATAAATTCCAGAGATAATTTTTTTCGAATAAACACTGACAAAAGACTGGCAATTTATTGGGCGAGTAGGGTATCGCTAGTTATGAAATAGGTCGTAAAGTAAAAACAAATCAGTCATACAAATAAAAGAAAATTAATGTTTTTCATTAAAAACTGTAAGAATGTCCATAAAAATGTTTAAAGTTAAAATAATATTACCATTTTTGGGATACATTTCACCCCCCCCCCCCCCCCTCCCCACACACACTTATGCACAACTCCGTCGATAAAACCTTTTTTATGAATTATTTCCTTATTCAATTTTGTTTCGACTGGCCTATGATGCTGACTTCAAGTTATTTACATCAAACTGTACTAGTAATCATATTGCTCAAAACTAGGGTACGTCATGTGCCCGACAGACCCCCGTCGCTTCCCCAGGTGGCGGGACATGCAGTAATGCATTTTACTGACTTTAACCAAAAAAAAAAGGTACACGGAGACAGAAAATACGACAGTTGTATGACTTTTAATTTAAAAAATCAATTTATCATGAAATAATTAATAATATTTTATAAAAACGTACACATGGAATATGACACTCACCTGCGAGCAAGCAAAGTGAAGCAAATTTAGAACCCTATAATGTGGCCCGACATGCAATTTGAATTTTTTTTAATAATAGTATAAATTAAATTACGATTAATGCTACGATGGTAGTACTCGGTCTCGTAGCACTTACAACTTGCTACGTGGCTACAGCTACGTGACGCTACGAATCACGTAGCAACAGTAGATAAAGCCTCAGTCTATTCAAATAGTACAAAAATCTTATTCTAAAAAGTTTATATCATTTCAAAGATGAAACATTGAGATGTAAAATATATTTTGAGGATTTATTTCTCTATCTCACTTTCAAAGCCCCCAAGGTACATCGGTTTATTAACTCGCTTTTCTTCATTTACACTCGGCTTTCATTTTATAGTCATTCAAAAACCAATTCCTTTTCATTATTCAACGGAATATATTTTTCACACATCTCCCAAAAACGATTCTACCCGCTATTGAACGCTGTAGCGGAATAAGGGGCTTAAATTTGAATTGGCAAGTTTGTTTCATAAATATTCAGTTAAAGAGAGACGCAGTGCGCAAAACTTTTGGCACTCTCGCTTACAAAAAACTGAAAGTGCAGTCTGGCGGAGGGCCGTCACGGAATGGTGCACTACTGCTGATCTCAGCCGACCTACATAACGCATTATGCGCCCGCCCTAGATAGCAATTAGCAAACCAATTGTATTGGTGGAAACAGTTAATTAACGCCGTCTCTTTGAAACAATTGACTTAAAGTATTCACTACACCGGAATGTTCAAATGGAAGTGCTCTGCGGTGTATATATAGTTTTAACATTTTTATTTCAACCATTACAAAGTCACAATCTGTTTTTGTAATGTGTGAAAAAGAAACTCGTAACATATAATATAACCTTGTAATTATTCGGTTTAGTCAATTTATTTCTACTAAAATGTATAAAACTTTTATTAGATTATACAAATGTGGCCACGGACAGAATCTTAAGAACGATTTAAATTTTCAAACAATATTGTGTGTAAGTACTATTAAAAAAAATTCATCATGACCTCAATCGTTTCAATTTCACGTAAGCTAATTCGCCTGTCACTCACAATCAATAAATAATTTTTATTCATGAATATGTAATGAAATATACAGGTATGTGCGTTTATTCCAACGATTTCCATTTTTTATAAAAAAAGGTCGGGTTCTTTGTTATCATTTTGTTATTTGCAACCGTTTGCATATCAATAAACTTCAAAAACAAGCGAAAATCCTTGAGAAGCTACGTTGACAGTCGAGTGGATGTGACATAAACAAAAGGTGTTCGCCGTACATTAGCTGATTCGTGACGTCAAATCAAGCGCGTCAAAGAGGTGGCCGTTTGAATAGCTTGTTTCGGCTAAAAAAATGAGTACTTATATTTTAGTTTTTAGCACTGATTTTCTTTAGATTGTTATTATAATTAAACTGAAAGGCAGATGACTCGGCTGTGTGTTGTGCGTTAAATAAATGTAATTCTAACCATACTAGTAGGTGGGCACAGCGGATAATCCGCTCAAATCGGAGCAGTCTATCTGGGGAAGGACCTCCCTTACAGAAGATCGTAGCCAAATAGCATTGCCATTGGTCTCAGCCATGTTGTGTTCCGGTGAGTAAGATCTCCAGAGCTCTACTTTTACAAGGTTGGCAACGCGCGAGTGATACCCCCGGTATTGCAAGCGTACATAAGCTACGGTGACTGTCTACCATCAGGCGGGCCGTATGCTTGTTTACCACCTTAGTGAAAATGTCGTTGTGTCGCGACACGATACACGCCACTCTTTAACCGGTATAAATGTAGCGTAGTCATATTCAACCTCTCTTATTTATCTTTTTAATCTGTTGTTATTTATCTTAATACGTTTTCATGGTATCAGTAAGAAAAATCTAGTAACCGCATAGCATGTGAATTGTACCTACGTTACTTCAGACTGTTCTTAACAACGAGAAAGATTTATTTGATAATGTTATCACAAGCATTGTTCTGCACGCAGTTTTATTCCCTGGATATAAATTTCTTACACCATAAGTATGTGAGATAACACATCCAAAATTATTACACTTGAATGTACTAAAGATGTAGACAATTTTCCGAGAAAATTATATTGTCCAGATTTACATTCTTTCATCAGATACATTTTCATGAGACCAAGTAAATTGTATTTAAATAAGATAAGACTATGTTGGATGAAAATGTAATTTCTTTATATATATAAATAACAATTCATACAGATTGAGCTAGCCCCAAAGTAAGTTCGAAACTTGTGTTATGGGATACTAACTCAACGATATTATATTTTATAACAAATACATATATAGATAAACATCCAAGACCCGAGGCTAATCAGAAAAAGTTCGTTTTCATCATGACCCGACCGGGGATCGAACCCGGGTCCTCCTGGGTGGCAGTCTGGCGTGGTAACCATTACGCCACGGAGGTCGTCTGAATATTTAAATTGGAATGTATTAGATGTTCAGCCATATCAATCTTGTTTGATGCCTCTATCATTAAAAAAAGAGTTGTTGGTTGTTTTATAAATTATACTTTACTAGCTTTTCCACGCGGTTTCGCTCGCGGTTAATTTTATGAAATAGATCACGTTTCACAATAAAACCCATAGCGCGACTTGTGGCGCTATCTGTTGGCCGATAGCCCATCCCAATAGCGCCCTCTATAGTAGAAAAAATATTTTCCCATTGAAATGACATACTTAAACGGGATAAAAAGTAGCCTATGTTGGGCTCTGTGCCCCTGACAAAAAAAAATCATAATGATCGGCTCATTAGTCAAGCCGCAAAGGAATAACAAACAAACAAACAAACTCACTTTCTCATTTATAATATTATTACGAGTATGATATGATTCCCTATACTATAATATGAATGAAATGTTTGTTTGTCAATCACACAAAAACCATTAAAGGGGATTAGATAAAAATTGGTATAAAAATAAGTTATAATAATGAGTTTATCTTTGAACATAATTATAGCATCTTCCATGGGACATCAATTACATAAAAAAACAACCACAAAATGAATCCCCGAGTAAAATACTTCTTCAAAAAAATACCTTCAAATCACACATGGTCGAGTGGCTAGCAATGGTCACTTTATCCTGAGGGCCGCGGGTTCGAACCCTGCGTAAGTTATTTGTGTGTGGTCTGGATGTTTTCTTATGTATAACAATTATTAATTTATTACAAAAAAATATGTAGGTATATCTATCAGAAATCTAGTACCCATAGTACAAGCTTAGTTTGGGACTAGATGGCGTTGTGTGATGAAGTTTTTTTTATAATCGGTAAATTGTAATCGTCAAAAGAGACTTATTTTTTACAAAGTAGACTGTTATAAATAATAAAGGATCACAAAAGAACCCGGTCACTACTATCAATAAGTCGGGAAAGACTGGGCATAGTCATGGGCATCATCACGGGGCACTGTAGACTTAACCGACATATGTCCCTAATAGACAACAGCATAGACCCCGCTTGTCTTGAATGCGGGGAACCAGAGACCAGCCAGCACTTCCTGGCTGAGTGCATACACTACAGCAGGCTCAGGTGGGAGACTTTCGAAGCCGATAGGATCGAAGAAGGAAAACTATGTGACCTGGACACTGGTCGCATAGCGGAGTTCTGCAAAAGGAGTTTAAGGTTTTCTGGTGGGAGGTCATCGGGGCCACAGTAACAACCGTATCCACACGGGAACAGGGTGTAATGAGTCCAAATAGCGACTTGAACACCCGCCTGTGCCCCGCAGGCGTCCCACCCTAATAATAATAATAATAAGTAGACTGTTATGCCCGTGGCTTTAGTTTATCAAAAGACTTTTTCTATTTGAGAGAATAATTTCGGGTCCAGTTTTGTAACTCGACGACTTCGCAACTTTGCAGTTGGCGGTTACAGTACAAGAATTAGATGTTCTGGGCAATTCTATGTCGGGCCATGCATATCATAGGGTTTCGTATTTGCTACGCTTAGCTTGCTTCCATATGAGTACAATGATATATTCAAAGAAATTTTATTTTATAAGTTAGTGGTTTATAGTTTTCATTGTAGGTTGACCATATGGACAACTACTATGATTTTTTTCAAATTTCTAAACACAAGATAAACAAACAGTCGGTTTGATGAAGAGTGGTTACTGTCACCTATATCATGGATGCTACCAATACGTCGGTGGCTATAAGGAAGGTGGAAATTGGGAGAAAAGGGATTCCTCTCCCTTTTCAAGGAGTTGGGTGTCCGTATCTGTCATTTATCGAACGAAACGTATTGCTGCTCCATACCGATGTTTCACTATTTTGATGATCTGCGCTACGAATATGGTGGTCTAGAATCCCATTTCTAACTTAAGAATACTTAAATGTTGTCTTCGTGGTGTACTATTGGGAGGTTTCCCATAACCATCTGGTTCCACTACATACATGTGAGAAATCGCTGTCAATGTAACATAAGCTTTTATGTACTTTTTACATAAAATGCCCGTCAAAATCTGTTTAGTCAAACAGACAGACAAAATATAAATTAGATTTGAAGTAAAAAGATGTTCAATTGAACGAGTTTTAAACATGTACTTTAAAAAACAGATATTTCTAACTTATTTATACTTGCAATAAAAAATAGACTAAATTCTTGATAGATTGATTGGTGCCTCTTGACATGTACATTCACCCGCCAAGACTTAATCTCCCTCGTCTATTTTCCTGAATCCCCCAGGATCTACGACGCCTATAAAACGAAACGTTGAAATTCAAATAGGCAGGTTAATTTAATTCTCTGCGTAGTAATTAATCCAGATTTTACACGATAAATATATTATAAAATTACTTCTCTCTACAAATAAAAAAATATTAAAATTCATATTCAATTTCATCGAAAAATATCGGTTGTAAATACTTCCCTGTTCTTTCAATTTTGTATTAGAATATATTATTTATAATTGAATATTCAGAGGGGTTGAACCGATTCATGGTTCATTTTAGGCTATGATTCTTATTTCATTACATATTTTAATAACACTTACCAACTCTGCTACGTTATATTTTCTTCATACAACACTGAAATGTCAAGTAAACTCGATCATGTGTTCACCCACTTATGATTACCCACTTCGTCTCATCATTATTTTAAACATCTTTTAACTGATTGTATTATATGTTTGCAACTTAATTTAAACACTATTATTATAGTCCATAATTTAGTCAGTATATCTTTATTTATATTTTTTTCACTTACGTAAGTAGGGACGTAAAAACACGATAGGGCGGGCGGCTAGGCGCTCGCGGCCGTGCTCGGTGCGACGCCGGTCGCCACTGTGCTAACCCTGACGACCGTCTCACACCGCGCATGCCTCTATCACAGTAAACCCTAGCACATACAAATACACTCGAACTAACAAACAGATTTTTCTTAAAATATCACCTGTACTCTTAATATACTAATATTTCAAAGTTTACATTTTTGCACCTAAAACATAACAGCTTTTATGATGATTATGTGCACGAACCTTAAATAGCCCACGTTTTAACTATTCATGAACGGTTGGGCCTATGTTTGCCGGACCGATAACCAAGTGCTTGATAGCTTCCTTATCGTATTTTTAGGGAGGTCGGAACTTCAGTTTCGTAGTTAAATGCCAACCGTGGGTGACACCCTTGAGACTTTATTCGGCTATTCACATACGATTTACACTTGATAGTGAGAACATAAACAGCAAAGCGGTAATATATCCTTTGTGAGGTTTTAACTGGCTGAAATGGAGAAAATTCTTGAATATTTTATCCCATGACCTTGATTTCATCGAGCTACTTACGTTCTCTTGTAGAGGTCAATGAGAGTTCAGCTATTAAGTGCCAACGAATAAGTATTTTCAAAAACAATTATGTCTTCTTTCAAACTTATTCTTTTCGTAATATCTCCTCAGTTTTCTCTACAATTAGTATTTACAATTAGTATCTACAATTAATATTAGAATAAAAATTGAGAATAAATCAGGAAGTCCGGCAAATGGAAATTAAATAAATTAACATTAGATGGATGTTGCGTCGGGCGTATTATTGGTTGGGTGTGCAAGCTTTTATTACGCTACGCAAAATTCTTGATTCGCTTGGAAATGTAACATTTTTATTTATTTATACATATAAATACTACTACTCCACTCCGGGGGCATCCGTGTCACAAGTAACATTTTTCTATTTCTTTAACTGACAGATTGTATACAAAAACACTTGTCAGATTAATTTTAAACGTTTCCTTTTTCTCCGGCAAATTAATTAAATCAAAAACTTGAATTTAAATGTTATTTTTGATTCGTTGATTTTGTTAATTAAGAAATTCTGAACATCAAAGCGGACTTTGGAAGTTGTAACAAGAGGCCTACGTTTATGTAAAAATACGATCGATTAGTTGTTTTATTAAGGTCAATGAAGTTTATCTTTTATGCTATTTGGTTTACTTTACGCTTTTAAAAACATTGCCTTTTACAAATAATAATTTAATGATACAGGTTTTCGGGATTTATTAGCAATTTTATTATGATGATAGATAACGTAGTCGACAATTCCTGCGCTACATTATATAATACATTGATTTGAAACCGAGACTGTGTTGAGAAGATGCCAATGGAACCACTACTGTTTTAAGTGTCTATATCAAACCAATATTTAAAATCGTGAAGCGTAGGCTTAAATATCTCGATATTTGCACGTTAAGACGAACAAAGCCTACTGAAGTCTACCCTCTGCCTAACAATCAGATTGATATATCAACAATCATCACCCAGAGCTCAATCGCTATATCTAAATTCGCCGCCCTCAGAGACTTATAAGTAGTCAGGAAGCGTATCTTTCTGCAGCATATTGTTAGAGGTGGCTTGACAGTTACAGATGTGTTTACAGTGTCATTGTGTGCGGTCCACACGTGATTGGAATTAAGCGGATGTCCCGTTTTTGCACGGGAATGATGTCACGATCTCGCTAAATGTTCATGTAAACATCCAACTCACATATCTTTTGCTTGTTTATAACTAGCAAGTGTTTTTTGTTCACTGAATTTTGCACAAGTGAATACTATATGAGCATTGTTTTTAATGTAGACGGTTCATGTTTTTATGTCGGAGGCTAACAAACCAGCGGAAAGCGACACGGTCTAAAAAATTACCTAGGGGCCCCTCGTTGGAGCTTAGAACATCACTATTGGTTTAAACTAATGCTAAGTAATAAGCATGTATTGTAAAAGCACGTTAACCTTTACAAAATTGATTTTGTACCTACCGTATTTAAAGTTTTATCTAGACACTGATTACCGCCAAAATGACACAGCAAGTGTAAGGTTTTACGTGCATTTTACTGTACACTCGCGATTCGAAAAGAGTTCAAGATGCCTTTTCTTTTAAAGAAACAATGTGAGATATTCATTTAAAAAATCGTCTAAATGACATTTGAAATCACCATTTATAAATATCGAATTAATAGAGTAACCATACTAATAAATGAGAAAGTGAGTTTGTTTGTTTGTTATTCCTTCACGGCTTGGCTAAGCAGCCGATCATTATGAAAATTTGTAAACATATTGTCAGGGGTACAGAGCCCAACATAGGCTACATTTTATCTCGTGAAAGTATGTCATTCCTAGGAAAATATTTTTTCTACTATAGAGGGCGCTGTATGGGATGGGCTATCGGCCAACAGATGGCGCCACAAGTCGCGCTATGGGTGGTTTAGTTGTCAAACGAGATCTATGTCATAAAATCAAACGCGAGCGAAGCCGCGGGGAAAAACTAGTTATAAATATAACATTGTACCACATTTCGTATCACAAAGTCGAAAGACAAACAAACTATTTTGTATTAAACGTCGACCGCAAAGTTTATTCAACACATTCCCAATACATTTTAAGCATCAATAAAATTCATTTAGTTTCTCCAAGTCCAAATGAAACAAATAGGGCGGGGCGGCCAGCGGCAACACAAGTGGTGCCGAAAATAGCTTCAATCAATAGGAGAAATCGCGCATTATTCAGTACCACTCCGCGCCCCATAACAATAACTTTTTTCCTACATGAATACATTTTAATAATCGCGATTGAGAGATTGAGACGATGAATATTTTCTCTATTCGTGTCTGAGCAACAATAAGAACAACGGTGCTTGAGGAAATAGGATTACATTTTGTAAATATTATTCTTATAAAGCAAATGAATTCATTTGTTAAAATTACACACAATGCCTGCCAACGTAAAATATGTGTATAACAAAATGAGTTGCTGAATGTTTTAAATTCTATAATTAATTCAAAATGTTCAAAAACTTGAATAAATTATTTAAATTGAGTTAAGTAAATAAAGTTTACGAACATTCTAGTTAAATTTGAACCGTCTACGGATAAAGCAAAAGGGGAATATCGTATATTATTCAGTTTTTGATGTTGATCTGCGATTTGCCTCAAGCTTGTAAATGAAGACTTTTTCAATAATATTTTTTGACGCTCATAATTCTATAGGCAAAACATGACCAGCAGTAATTAAAGATAGGTTCTGATCTGAATCTAGTTCAACAGTTTTCTTTTACATTAGTGGTATTTACACACTACAACACGATGACCAAGGGAAGTTCTTTTGTATTCTGCTCATATAATCCTAGAAATTACATTATGCTCCATATAAGAACACGCGGCTGAACTCAGAGCCGTCTACTAGTTGTTAATGTACATGTGTCAATAATGACTATAAAAACCGGGGACACAGCCTGCAGTCGACCTAATTAATGACGGACCCGCCCCAAGAGCAGATTATGTAGCCGCAAATAAAATTGTCCCCTTTCTAACACAACTGGTTCAGTCATCCGTTTTTATTTATAGAATTTTATACACTCGTTGATTCATTAATGAACAAAGATTTACTTATACTTAATTATATTTATGGAAAATTATAGAAGTATACATGAGACATACTCACACACTACAAGTACTTAATGCTAGCCAGGTACACAGTAAACCATTAGAAAGTATTTGCGGATTAAAGTTATAAGTGTTTATCAAACTGCTTCTATTTACATGATATGTATATTTTCTTTAAAACATAAATAATAATAGCCTAGACTAGAGAGTTGGCAAGTCTAGTGAAGCTCGATTGCCGAGTACCATCGCCTATTGAGACCTATTGCTTTTCTTCATTCATTCGAACCATTCGGTTGCTAGTGTGCTACCAACATATAACACCATCAACATAGTTCATACACCAGGTCTCCAGAGCTTCACTTTCTACAGGGTTGGCAACGCGCGAGTAGTGCCCCTGGTATTGCAAGCGTCCATAGGCTTCGGTGACTGTTTACCATCAGGCAGGGCAGCAATAATAAAAAGAACCACCCAAAATATAGAGTTCTGTAAATCTGTGTGACGAAATGTACCTAGACAACGATGCGATCATGAAAACAGGAAGCTGCCGGCGTCCGACGTAATTAATGGGTGACGTCACTGGGGACAGATTAACTTGTACGTAAAAAGTCCTCTGGTTCTGACATGCGCCCTCAAGTTTCCTCTCCATGCATTTATATGTTAAAATATTTTCATTCAAAATTTTTACAAAAGCTTGACTTGAGAGCGCGTTTTAATGTTGTGTCTTACAAGTAAATAAAGAAAGAAAAATAATTGTGTGTATACAAGGTGGGCCTATGAAGAAATATTTTTGTTAGCCTGAGATTGCAAAATACAGTCGATTTTTCTCATTACTTACTCAAATATTTATTAACCAAACGATTATTTATCTAATGAAAAAATTACGACTACACATTATATAAGTACTGGTTGCACATAAATTTTTGGAAGCAAGAGTATTTCTTTATTACTTTTTTATGACGACCACTCCATTATTTTTATATGTCATAAGTTGTGAAATCCAGTACTACACGTCCACAAAATTTTTACGAACCCCTATTTTCACAGTATTATCCGAGCCGCTACCTGCCCGCAGTAAAGGATAGGCAGTATCTTTTTATCTTTTTCCACGGTAATAGGTAGCCAGGTGGATACGGAATACAATGTAGTCGTAATTTACTCAAATATTTATCGATAAAATAATAAATAGATACCAGATAATTCTTCAGATTCCAAAAATTTATATTATTCTTCAATTATATTTTTTATTTATTTAAAATTAGTTATAGTTTATATTACTATAACGGAATATGATTTTCCCAAAGTTAAAAGTTTTCTTAAAGTAGGTACTTATACTTCACAGCATTTTGGGCCGTTTTGCATCGAGATATTGAGGAGTGCGGTTTATTTTCATTTATGATTGTTTTTAATCAGTAGATAAGATTTTATATTGAGAAATTGTGAGAAATTTATATTGAGTTAAAATTAATATCATTTATTCAAATGTTTATATTAAAATATAAAGTAAAGAATAAAATGAAATATACGTATGAACATTTCCTTTTGTACGAAACATTTTAAGTGAAAGTACTAACGGCGGGGGCGACTGACAGCGGGGAAGCCTCATAAGCGCCAAGTTATGACTTTGAAGATAGAGAGCACTGCATTCATTTGAAACTTCTGTACATTTTATTTGAAGAATTATTATAGGACCCTCTGTTAAGAGGAACTCCGAAATAACTCGCTAAAGAGAAACTTTGGAAACTCTATGTGAAAATGAGTTGTACTGAACAACAACAATTTTCACAGAGGGATATAATATAACTTGTATTTTTATATACCACTAAGGTGCCAAACAGGCATACGGCCCGCCTGATGGTAAGTAGTCATCGTCGCCTATGGATGGACGTCTGCCATACCGGGGGTATCTCACGCGCGTAGCCGACACAAAATTTCGAGTAGCCTAGAAATTTAGAAAGTATGGGGAACGATATGAATTTGTTATATTTATGCCGCGAATATAAACTAGACCATCATTAATTTTTTTTAAGAAAAATACTTAACGTTTTATTATCCATAGACTAAAAATTCGATCTTAAATATTGAATGTTCCCAACAAAGGAACAATTTCGTTTTACGACTAAATAATTTCAAAATAAGTTTTCATTTCCACCGCTTCGCCTTAAGTCTGACATTTTGAAATAACCCAAAGTCGCCATCATTGTAATGCAGCGAATACTCAGTCACAAATCTACAGACCATAAGTATATGGAGCATCTTCTCTCGACTTTACCAATAAATTCTAACAATGTCGCCAAATGTTCCGCACATTTGCAGCTGAATTCAAAATTCGTGGGTTGAATCGGCCTCTATTTGAAGTGTCGCCAACGTCGGAACGAACGGACTATGAAAGGCTTTACTTACTAGGTAACCTACTTTGTGGTCTTCAATCTTCAATTTTATATCACGTTATTTCGTAGGTAAACCCTCTGGTGTATAAGTTGGCAACATTTCATATTTCTTTTATACAACGACGAAGGGTTAATAATATTTTAGGACCGCAATTAAAATAACTATATTTCTCTTTAACGGTTACAAGGCTAGATAATTAAATATTAAAAGAAAACAAACCATTACAATGCTTTAGTTTTTTCCCTTTACTAAATAAAAGTTTATTTTTAAATTAATCAATATGGTCAGAGAGTGGTTGAGTGAGTGTTGGTGAGTTGTATAAAAACATAGCTATTACTGTCAAACTCATGGCTGTCACTGTCAATCTCATTGAGAAAATAGTAGATTTTACAACAAGTGCACAAAACGAATGATTTCTATCCGAGACTTTTAGCAGCCCGAGCCGAAGGCGAGGGCTGATAGTAATGTCGAGGATAGAAATGGTTTTGTGGACGAGTTATAAACTCTGCTTTTCACTTCGATTGCGAGGAAATAAATAAATACACGCACGAAAAACAAGACCTGTTTCTCCTTTCCCGCCGCTTTTTTTTTAAATCTTACGACATTGAAATTAGGCTTGGGCTGCAGACCTATACAGCCTATACTATTAAATTAATTTTGTAATAAAATAATTATTCCTAAATTAATTAAATAACCTACCGTACTTTAATTTAAATTTTAATATCTTATAAGACTTAAAAAACACATAAGGCCAATAAATTTAAGTAAATATTATAAAATAACAAATTTTTATCTCTGACTTTTTTGTTGTGTTTGGCTGTATGGCTTTCCTTTGCCTTAATATAGATACATTTATGAGTAGATACGTTTTTGCCCTTGTGCACAAAATTCGATTTTGTGCAGCCTATATCCTGCGCAAATAAGCATTTTCTGAGCATGAGAAGTGAAAAAAATATAACTTGATAGATAACGCAGCCTTGTCAACGAAGGTCAAGATGGCGACCTCGGATCCTCAACCCACCGTACCACGTTGCTTTTTTAAAGTGTACTTTTTTGTTAATAAGTGTTCATTTAAATACTTGACATTGGCGAAATTGTCAATGTGTCATTAAGACACGACAGAAATGCCATTAACTAAGACAAAAAAAAAACGAAAAACTTAAAGTGCAATTAAGTTTCAAATGTGTTTCTACAGCTAACTGTAAAAATGAGTAATTAAAATTTTCTTAGTTTGAAAACGATCAATATACACTGGGCGTCAAAAATAAGTAGTACAGTTTTAAAATTGCAATTACTCTTAAACTATAGAAGTTAGAGTTTTGAAATAAAAGTAATTTTATAGCAAATTTAACAAAGTTTTCTAAAAATAATATTTTATTTAGCATTAGTAAAGTTTTACACTGAAAATTAAGAAAAAACTAAAAAGCTAACCATTTTGAAGTAACTATCAAGAACTTAATTTTTAAGTTTTGGGCCTTGTTACTTTAGTAACTTGTGTTGCCGCCTCGGGCTCTGATGACATCTTCGAGCCGGTTTGGCATGCTGAACACTAAGTTTCGGAGGCGGTGTTAGGGAATATTCACCCATTCTTCTATCAGGGCCTGTTTTAGAGCCCTGAGGGTGGCGGGGGGTGGTCTGCGTCTTCTGACTAGCCTCCCAAGCTCATCCCAAGTGTGTTCAATCGGGTTAAGATCTGGGCTTCTTGATGGCCAAGCCATCAAGCTGATGCCAACCTCCTGAATGTACTCTTGTACGAGGTGAGCGGTGTGTGGCCGGGCGTTATCATGCATTAGTATCGCTCCATCACCCATATTTACTAAATATGGCCCTGCATACTCGATAAGGATCTCTAATGCATATCTTTCACCAGTCAGACTGCCATTTTCTGTGACCACTAGCTCTGTGCGACCCTCTGAAGAGATGTCAGGCCATACGTGTACAGAGCCCCCGCCGTATTGAACTCTTTCCGAGATGCAACCTTGAATGTATCGCTCACCAGGTCGCCTGTATACTCTCCGCGTTCCATCGGAAGTGAATAAAGAAAACCGAGACTCATCTGTGAACAAAACTCTTGGCTATTCTTCTTCGTCCCATTGTACGTGTTGACGGGCGTAGCATAGTCTTGCTACTCGATGCCCTGTCTCAAGTTTGGGGCCATTTGCTGGCCTGTACGACTTCAGGTTGGCTTCAGCAAGGTCTTCTCCTCACTGTACTCTCACTAACGTAGTCTCTTCGGGTCTGAAGAAGCTGTTGCTGGACCTTAACTGCATTAAGGTGACGATTTCCTAACACAGTAGAGACAATTAAGCGGTCTCTCCGGTACTAGTGCACCTGGGTCTGCCATTACTTGGTCTCCTTAGATGGTTTCCAGTCTCTTAGTACCTTCGCTTTACTTGCTGGATCGTTCTTAGAGTTACACCCACCGTTCTTGCAGTATGACGCATACTGATGCCTACTTCGAGAAAAGTTATGATTCTTGCACATTCTTCTGGTGAAAGAGGCATGATTAGTGACGTTTACTCGCTGAAGACACATTTGCTTTTGAATTGCAATTGATTTATCGGAAATAAAGAAAACAATAAAAAACAAAAGTACAAGCCAACAGTTTAAAAAAGAGTGTTTTTGTTTATTAAGTTTTTTTTCAGTCAATCTTTAAAAAATGATATTATGCATGACGTTTTTATTAAAAGAAATGAAATTGTCTTTTAACTTTTTTTTATTTGAAAGGTCTAGCTTCTGTAGTTTAGGAGATATTGCAATTTTAAAACTGTACTACTTACTTTTGACGCCCAGTGTAGTTGAGTACATTACACTACGTTGTCGTAGTATAAGAAAATATAAGCCAGTAGATGTTTTTTTGACACAAAAATTTTGTAAAAGGAAAACAAGATTAAAACTGAGAAAATTGGCAGCAAACTTTTTCTATATTTTATCGAAGGTTTTAACGAATGCATTCAAACAAATATCCAATTCATGCAAATAGATTTCTTTTTAAAACTTCGACTTAAAGTTGTTTAAACAAATTCATTGTCTGTTGCATTTTATTTATGAATCGATTTTGCGATGAACTTTAGTTACAGATTTCCTACGGTTTTTCTTTGTAAATATTGACCCACTGAGCTAAAAATAAGCCCACTGGTCTAATGACGACTTCTGAATCGTTTTTCTGGTTTACATTGAGGATTATGGCACTTGAATCTTATAAGACTGTCTCTTTCTGTCTTTAAAAGTGTGTCTTAGTAAGGAGTAATTTTATTTATAGTATATTAAGTGAGGTAGGGCACAGCGGATAATCCGCTCAAATCGTAGCAGCCCGTCTGGGGAAGGACCACCTTACAGAAGATCGTAGTCACATAGCATTGGTCTCGGCCATGTTGTGTTCCTACGGTGAGTAAGGTCTCCAGAGCTCCACTTGGGGGGGTTGGGAGGGTTGGCAACGCGTGAGTGATACCCCCGGTATTGCTTATGTCTATAGGCTACGGTGACGGCTTACCATCAGGCCGACCGTATGCTTGTTTGCCACCTGTGTGGTATAAAAAAAAATAAGTATACTAGCGTGTACTTCGCTTTCCGGTGGAAATTTCGGATTGTATTATACATACAAATCTTTCCCTTGAATCTATCTATTACTATAAAAACCCCATCAAAATCCGTTGCGAAGTTTTAAAAATCTAAGCATACATAAAGGCAGACAGCGCGACTTCTTTTTAAACTATGTAAAGATGGAGTAATAATTAAACATTATTCCATCTTGATAATAATCAGAGTGCTTAGTATGAGTTTTTTTGGTCACATTCGATCATGTCGACGTAAACAAACCGACCAAATAGAGAAGAACTCTCATGTTGCGAATTTATAAGACGCGTGTTACATATCAAAATTATGCGGCTTACTTGCTCACGTTTCGAAGTGAGTAACCCGGCTAATTTGGATATGTAACACGCGTCTTATAAATTCACAATATGAAACAGTTTTACATTTTGGTCGGCTTGTAAACGTTAACACGTTCGAATGTGACCAAAAAACTCGTGCTAAGCACTCTGTACCCACAAATTCTTATTTAAAAAAATATTATAATCTACTTACTATCATTCGATTTAACATGTTACACAAAATTTCCTCAACAAAGAACTATAATGCGTTCATATTTAGGGTGCACGCGAACAGTAATGGATGCAGTTAACCTAACTACCGACTCGTAGTAAAAAGTTATGAATATTTAAATTTAGTAGAAGTTCTGCCAGTTATCGGGTGTCGGTATTAAAGCCAGGTAAACTACGCCACGCTTGTTATAACTATGTAGTAATTGCCTGAAAAGTTTGGTGATCGACTAAACAAAAACATTTTACGATAGTTAGAATGTTACTTTATAATTATTTTCAACCATTTTACATTGTATTTATGTTAAATTTATTTAATATGTTCTATGCAGTATTGTATAGTAATGAACTTAATATATTATGTTCAACATATAGCATGTTGTAGATATATCTAATTATAAGTGTACATAATCCATACCAATATTATAAATGTGTAAGTGTGTTTGTTTGTTTGTCCTCCCTTCACGTCGAAAGTAATGTAGGGTTGATATTAATTTTAATATTAGGGATAGTTTAAGGTCTGGAGAGTGACATAGGCTACTTTTTCCCTACGGGATAAAGAGATTCCCATGGTAAAAATTATTGACATTTTTCGTTGACCACGCGGGCGGAGCCGCGGGTAACAGCTAGTTACTTAATAAATGCCGAAATCGCTAAATGTATTTGATCCCGGAAACTGAAATTAAACAAGAATTGCTTTTTCCATTATAAAGGACATTTCTTATTATGACAAACTATAAAATTAAATAATTCTTTGATTTATCTCGTTATGAATAAGGTTCTTACGCGAAACTTGAGAATTTATTTCAACAACAATGGCTTGTTTGTATCCTAGTGAAAACCATAAAATAGATTTAAGAAGTATTCCTTAAAGTACATGCTTTATTGGTCTATATATTTAAGGATGTGCTAGCGATGGGGGAGTCAAGATAAAAAGTTCTGTGGAGAACGAAACCGCTAGGGAAATGCACTCTCGTGCGATAAAGCGATACCGCGAATCTGGCTAATTTGCAAGTATCCACTGAGAAATGTAAGCTTTTTGAACTGCCACGTTATAGTGGCTTTTAGTCTTTGCATTTATCCTAATAATATTATAAAGGCGAAAGTTATGTGTATGTTTGTTACTTCTCCACGCTCAAATGGCTGGGCCAATCCGGCCAATATTTATGATATTTGGTATGTAGGTAGGTGATACCTTTGATTAACACATAGGGTACTTTGTATCCCGAAAAGTACGCGATTCCCGTAGGATTTCATCAAAAGTCTGATATAGCGCCATCTATATCAGACTGTCGCGCCATCTGGGCACTATGTGTGTGTACAGTCAAGAGCACGTACACCTTTACACTTCCCTTATAAGCTGGTCCCGCGTAGCCGCTACGCCGCATGCTGCACAGGGCCAGCTTATATTGGAAGTGTAATGCTCTTGACTGTACAAAGACAAAATGAACTAGGGTCAATATATTCAAGATCAAAAATTATTTATTGTATTTCGCGACATTATATTTGAATTATGTAAGTACAGAATCTGTGAGTCATGAAAATGGTTGCTGTTTTATTTTATATAATAGGCCAGAGTATCTGACTTGCGATTTTACCCGCAATTATCCCATTTCTCCCGTTCCGTTAAATACAAAAGTTTTTTTCCTTCTCGGGAATCTTAAGATAATTACAGTCTTTCTATTTTACGACTACGAAAGATCAGAACACTTAGACTACGGTAGAATAATAAAAATAAGCTGTAATATCACAATTTTCATAAATATGTTATGTGATATTTTTTACTGTTTGTTTAAATTCTCCCATGAGAACGGTATAAATTGAAATATTATAAACGTATACTTACGTTTTAACCCTGGGAACACGAGTTGCCACACAGAAATTTACAAGTATTCAAATTGTAAGTAAACAAAAATATAGTTTTAAAATACGAACCTATTTTCATAGAGTGAATTAATCATATTTAATTGAGTGTCTTTACGAACACACACGAACTGCCTATGCCCACTTGAAATATGGATTATAGAAGAGTCATGGGAAGTAGAATAGAGAGAAGGATAAGGGAAGAGAAGAAAAAGTGAAAGAAGTTGTGCTTTCTCTCTCAGTCATCAAACGAAACGCATTACTGATTTACGCCGTTATTCTTCGTGAGGGTGTGAGCTGCGGTATAGCCAGCCCATTTCATAAATGCACTACCCTACCGCTTCAAACTACTTCGTAGTAAACCTTAATATCACTATGCGTCGGTATACTTTTATGAAATAATAAATTTCGCATTGTATTGTATCTGAAGAGACTCTCGAAGACAGTTAGAATCAAAAAGTGTCAAATTCAGAATACCTATTCTTTGATACGATTTTATATTGTCAGGAATTTATTCGCTTGATATTTTCTGTGTGATTTGTCCCTATACATTTATATTTATTTATTTATTCCTGTATTCTATTTAAAAAAAACCGGGCAAGTACGTGTCGGGCCACGCACAATGTAGGGTTCCGTATTGGCTACACATTTCTTGCTTGCAGATGAGTATAATTCTATAACATTTGTACGTTTTCGTCAAAGAAATTTTACTTCACAAGTTCGTCGGCTATTCTCGGTCGGCGTACTCGGTAACTAGCAGTGCCTACTTAACCATTATAGTTTTCCTTGTAGGTTCACTATATGAACTACTACCATGATTTTTTCCAAATTTCTATACTCAAGGGAGATAGAGGGGGGGGACCACCGTGCAAAACGAAAATGACTCGTTAAATGTATGTAATTCGCAAACGGAAGATTGTATCGGAAAATGATTTAACACACCCTCAATGTTTTTAAGAGACCTATCTAACGATACCCCACAACATAGAGTCGGTGCGAAAAAGAATTTCTTACCTGTAGGTACCCCAAAAAAAAATATTTTTCAAAATTTTGTTCTACCACTTTGTTAGCATTGTTAATTGAGTATACATACCAAATTACAGCTTTCTACCATCAAGCGTCTAGGCGCTAGACCGCGGACGGACAGACGGACAGACGTACAGACGGACATGACGAAACTATAAGGGTTCCTTGTAGTTTACTACGGAACCCTAAAAACCTTATTTTAAAACATACACGTACCTATGTCATAAATCCGTTTTCATTTTTAACTGGTTTTGGGGAGGTCTATGTCCAACAGTGGACTTCTGGCTGAGATGATGATGATGAAACATCGTATATATCACTATATATAAAACATGATAAACATTTCCGCTGCCATCGTCTTTACATAGTTTAAAATGAAGTCGCTTTCGTTGTCTGTTTGTGTGTCTGTCTATGCTTGGATCCTTATAACTATGTATGCTTAGATCTTTAAAACTACGCAACGGATTTTAATGCGGTTTTTATTAATAGATAGTAGTAGTTATTCAAGAGATAGGTTTATAAGTATTATATTTTTCGAAATTCCCACGGGAAAGCGGGATACACGAAAATGAAGTTGCATGGGTTTCGCTAGTCAACTATTATTTAAAAAAATATTCAAATCACGCTTTAAACAATTAGCCTCGTAAATATGCGTGTGTTAAAGTCATAAAAAAGAGAATTACTTCATTACGGCGCATTACTTACAGTGCCGCGTGTGTCCAAAGCTCTTACGATAGTGAATTAAGATAGGAAACCCTATTTACGAAGTGCCTCCTTACAAAGGAAAGTTAAATAGTTCATACATTATTACACTCTTTACAAAGAGCAAACATGGAGCAAATAGTTACTGGACTATTAAGTAAATTAAGCCATTAATCCACAACTTATCCATGACTCCATGAAACAAAATTTAGTTTATAATGTCGGTCGTAGTTTTAGAAATAAGTTAATAGATTGGACTCTTAGATTATGTATTATTTATTTATGACACCAATTCGCAGCATTTTTTATTTAATCTTTACACTAGCTTTTCCCCGCGGCTTCGCTTAATTAATTTTATGACATAGATCTCGTTTGACAACAAAACAACCCATAGCGCGACTTGTGGCGCCATCTGTTAGCCGATACAGCGCCCTCTATAGTAGTAAAATTATTTTCCCATTGGAACGACATACTTTCACGGGATAAAAAGTAGCCTATGTTGGGCTCTGTACCCCTAACAATATGTATGCAAATTTTCATAATGATCGGCTGCTTAGTCAAGCCGTGAAGGAATAACAAACAAACAAACTCACTTTCTCATTTATAATATTATCTTTAAATAGTATAAAATGAATTCGCTTCCCTGTCTGTCTGTTGTATGCTTAGATCTTTAATATAAGCAACTGATTTTGCTGTGGTTTAATAGATAGAGTGATTCAAGAAGATGGTTTATATGTACGAGTGGTACGTCCAGGAGGTGAAATAAAAGATCCTGAACTATGTATTAGTGGACTGTATAACAAGGTTTTTGATATAATAATAAGAGCAATATAATGTACGAATGAGATGTATGAATAAGAGGAGCGCGGGCCGTCGCGCCGCGCTTATATACGGTGGTTCCCCCACCGTTCGCCGTCGCCGCTGCCGCCGCCGTCCGCGTTGCTTGTGGTGGGCGCAGACAACGAGTAATAATACATTCCAAAATTTTCACGGGAAAGCGAAATACACGCAAACGAAGTCGCGGGTTTCACTAGTTGAGTTAAATGAGCCTAGTTACTACTATGAACTGGTAATGCTATGTTCGAAAATGAGCTGGCTCGACCTGGGCATTAAAACTTTCTAACACACACACTTAAACAACAATCACAAGTATTGTATGTAAATGATACATACAAAAACTTTGCCATACAATAAACATTGGGAGTTAGCACTCCATTAGTCGTTTACTCGATGGCAATAGCCAACTTTCGTAACGTCCCAGTTGGCATTAATTACACTGTCGCATGTCGACAACCGACCCTGTTACATTATTGTAATTTGTTTCTATAAGTCTGGCGCGACAACCCAACAAAAACTCCTTCATTTGTAATTTCAATTCTTAAGTTGAACGCCCTCCTTATTTTCTAATATGACACGCAATAAAGCAAAATGAATTTTCACTTTCATTGTGCTGCGGTTATTATGGTTATAAAAGATTTTTTATGCTTACGAAAAATGTGGTTAGCCTAGAAATCTTACAAAATTTAATAAATACGTACCTACACAATTTTACACGAATTATGTAGGCTGCGGTCGGAGGGTTGTAAGAAAACCAAAAATGAATTTAAATCTAATTTTAATTAAATAATTAATTACAAAATTACTAAAATTAAGTCTAAGCCTAACTTAACCTAGCGACAACGGTCGATGTTAGATCCGAAGTGTGTCGGCCGTGCGCGGTCGCCGACCCGTCGCCGCGGGCGCAAGTGCTGCATCAGCATTTCGACACTACAGGCATTTACTTAATTTGATGAAATTATGCGCGGCATATAACTCCTCCACCCTAAGATGAGCAACTAATTTTCAACTTAGGAAAAGGAGTTGCAAGAGTGACGTCCTTTTCTTTAGAAGAGCCTGACGCACGATGGGCGTGTGGCGTCGCGTAGATATGCGCCGATGGTGTGCTTATCTCCTTAGGCGTTTCCGGTTTTTGTCTCCGAATGTATTTTCGTATTAGGTATACGGCAGCAATGAGTGCAGGTGCACCTAATAGTGATACTATGGAGCGGGATGGTTGTATGATACAGAGACGAAATTTGCTCCGCATACAGATGCGGCTGTTGTATGGCCTTATCTTGGGTTTCGTGTAACTTCCTTAGATTGATGGAGTTAATTTTCAGGATCAATGGTGATGGTGTCTCCTTTTCAATCGGCATGCGGATCTTGGTTATTTTAGTGTATTCTCCTTCTATTCTATCGTTCACATTAACTATGGTGAAGTCATCTGTGTATAGTTTGCAGTTGCGAGGTATAGTAGCCAGGAAGCTCCCGTTGAGAACACTGTATTCATCTCGTGCGCAGGTAAGTTTCAGTTGTGTCGGTTGTGGAAACGTGATGGCATAATGCCGGTCGTCCAGTTTCTCCATTGCAGATTTCATGAGATCCACGGTGGTCATCTCGCAAGGTTGCTGTGTTGTTCCGTCTTCGATGATGTTACATATACAGTCCGGTTGATCTTTGATCTGATGATTCAGCTCTTCTTCACATAGATACGTCGAACTCACCTTCGGGCATTCAGCCTCAATGTACATGAATGTATTCTTATTGGTTGCTATGTAAGGAACGAGGAGAATAAGGCCTTAGTGGAATTTGTAAGGAGGAGGGAGAGTCTATAGAAGATGTATACTGACTCCTTCGGATGTTACATAGAGGAAGTCTAAGACTTATGGCTAACTACTTAGAAAGAGTCGGTCTAATATAATTATAATTATGGTTGCTACCGTATTTTATAATGATATATTGTACCGCTATGCCTACTTACTATTTTACGAATGCTATATGCACAAAATGGTTGTCTGTTCTACATAATACAATTAATCGGTATAATATACTCATAAAAAATTACATTATGATAGAATTTATTGCAAACTCAGTTTTTAAACATAAATTTTTGCTGTTCATTGCGTAAGCAAAAAAAAGTCACCGTGTTAAAATGGTAGTGGAATTTTTACTTATTTATTTAATCTGTCATTCTATAATGATTTTACTTAAATCTAATTCCCTCCAGCAAGACTGTCGATTTTGTACAGGCTCGCTGGAACCATGACTCTTATGATAAAGAATTTTGGACGGGATCATAATGACTAATTAGAAACTTAAGGATATAAGGATGAGCAACTTGAGAATAATTCAGGTGTACTCACATATATGTATGCATTTTTGGCTATCTTCTGAATCGATGTCTGGATTCCCCTCCGCCGTCAGCTTGAGAAAGTGTAGGTCAGCTCGATGAAGGTTTGAGAACCAGCTAGTCACGCGCGACACGGGCTGAAATTCCTGCGGAAATCGTGAACACGATCGCGCGCGCCTAGCTCGAGCCCCCAGTCGACTGCGCCAATTATGTAGGCTGCGGTCGGAGGGTTGTAAGAAAACCAAAAATGAATTTAAATCTAATTTTAATTAAATAATTAATTACAAAATTACTAAAATTAAGTCTAAGCCTAACTTAACCTAGCGACAACGGTCGATGTTAGATCCGAAGTGTGTCGGCCGTGCGCGGTCGCCGACCCGTCGCCGCGGGCGCAAGTGCTGCATCAGCATTTCGACACTACAGGCATTTACTTAATTTGATGAAATTATGCGCGGCATATAACTCACGTAATATTATAATGTAATCAAATTCTTTCGATTAAACATAACTTTAATTACGTTTCATAACAGGAAAATTGTTTGAAAATACTAAGAAGCTAGTTGGGATTTTCTCCAAATTACATGCCTGGAAATCTTTTAAAAACACTTGACCATTTTTGTGTAATAACCAATATTTTGCAGGATCGCTGACGGTGGTAGCTGAAGTTATGCGAAGCACCCATACACAAAATAAAACAGAGCGTCTCATCTTTTCAAGCACAGGTTTTATATTAATTTACTTTTCATCATCTGAAAACTCACAATTACGAATTTGATAACTATACGTTCAAATGAAATGAAAATTATTCAGAGAGTGGGCCTTCACAGGCACGTTCTCTTGTCATGTTGTACTTATAATATTATTATTAAATAAGCTACTTTATGAACCACCACCTCTGGCAAAAGAAAGAAAGAAAAGTCGGCCTTATTTTCATTCAATTCATTTTTTTTCAACACTTTTAGTCCATGTTCTAGTCTATTTTACGATATCCTCCCATTATTGTTAGTCGTATTTTTTTTTTACATACCACAATGGTGGCAAACAAGCTTACGGTCCGCCTGATGGTGAGTTGCCGACCCTGTAAAAATCTTTTAATGCCCCTTTTGAAGAACCCCATGTTATAATCTAAAGGAAAGACCTCGGCGGGGATCTCATTCCACAGCCTCAGCGTTCGCGGGAGGAAACTCCTCTGAAACCGCGCAGTACGCGACCATTTTGGTTCTAGTGTGTGAGGTTGGATTCCCAGCCGGTGACGAGCAGTTCGATGGTAGAAAGTGGCCGTAGGCATCAAGTCAAACAATTCCTCGGAACAAACCCCATTATACAAGCGGTAGAACACGCACAGGGAGGCGAGTCTCTCCGCAGACTGAGGGGCTCCATACCGCTTGTTAGCTTGGGATCGTCGACAATCCTCATAGCACGTCTTTGAGTCGAGTCGAGAGGTCCAAGTTGGTACACCAGCGCTCCGGCCCATAGGTGAGAGCAGTACTCCATGTGGGGTCGGACTTGAGATTTATACAGTATAAGTCTCTGCCCCGGATTGAAGTACCGCTTCGCCCTATTCAGCACACCGAGCTTTCTCGACGCCAACTTGACCTTGTCTTCTATGTGACTGCGAAACTGGATGTTGCTAGAGATCTCGACTCCAAGGATCCCTAAGCTGCCGGTAGTTATTAAGGGTGTCCCTTGGAATTGTGGGGCCACTATTCAAAGGTATATCACACATACATACATTAGCATTTGATGTTACATAAATAACTGAAGCATTTTTCTCTTAACCATATATCAAAATATAAAATAATATATTTTATGCTAGCAAACTAGATTTAACTTACCGTCCAAGCATTTCAAGTAAAACTACTTTCGAAAATTGGATCACATAAATTACAGTACAGAAAGTTAATAATACTAAAGATCTAACTATATACTTTAGTAATTTCATTAAGAAGAATTAGGAGATTAAAAGTTTGGCTGATTTTGTATAAAACATACCAAAGTATAGTTGGCGCGAATTTTTTATTTATTGTATAGCATCCTTATATACATAGGCGGCTGTGACCTCTTTCTATCAGATGACCTGCTTGCCTGCTTGTCTACCGTTACTGTTATACACAGTTACTGTTATAAGCCAAACGCTCTACCGCAGCTCTGCGCTCTAA
Organism: Endotricha flammealis; assembly: GCA_905163395.2. Classification (NCBI taxonomy): domain Eukaryota; kingdom Metazoa; phylum Arthropoda; class Insecta; order Lepidoptera; family Pyralidae; genus Endotricha; species Endotricha flammealis. Next base: position 6,396,272 of record LR990853.1, read on the forward strand.
TAATTTCCTCTTATTTGTAAGCTCTACACTCTTGCGAATCTCATTATATCAATCTATAATCATCCCACTGCAGAGACACGGGTCTCCCTTCAATCGAAGGAGACTAGAGCGTACTCTGCCACGCTGCTCCAATGCGGATTGGCAGGGGCTGGTGTTTTCAAGCCGCCTGAAGACCACCGACTTGGCTTAACGACTGTCATCTACCGATGACAGCCGGGTCCTCCGAAGCACGGAGAAGCTCTAGATAACGAAACCCATCCAAACACTGGCTAGGGACGACGTCGCTTGTTTTGCGTGCTCATATTAGGGTACGACACACAGCGACGCCATCGAGCTCCTCCTGCGAGTCTAGCATTATAATATGCACAGAAGTTGGTCATTTATTAAAAAATTATATTATATTGTAACGAGGACGCTGCTTCTGTATATATTTATTATATACTGTGTACACTGCCTGGCGGCGCATGCCAGCAAACTTGCGCTGACTGCAAACTCCTTATTATTCATTGCAACACCATCTAACTGGTAATATAACTTTTGAGCGCTTAATTCTAATAGTAAATTAAAGGCAAGTGCCCACCGCATATGTAGCACTAGTGCAGTACGCGTGGCACTACTACACCCGAGTTACGGCAATTGGCAATCAGGTTGTTCACTCCGTATAAGGCTTTGTGTGATGAAATTTGTAATTAATAAAATATTTATTCAGAGACTAGATCTTCACACACAGGCACTTTCCCTAGTCATATAAGGCTAAATCTTGTTTATATTATTTTGGCGAAATCTGCACTATTTTTTGTACAATTTAGCCATGCAAGGCGTGATACTAAGAATTAAGGAGTGCTGAATTTTTGAAAAAAAAACTTGGCTAATACATTAAGACTAATATTCAAGGTAAGTCAAGAGCACGTCGACCTTCGGAGTTTGTACCATTCTTAAGTTCTATGTCATACGAGCCAAAATTGTGCTGCAAGTGTAAAGCTCAACGTGCTCCTGACTGTACAAGAGTCCTCATGTCACTCTTTGTACCTTGAATGTTAAAAAATGTTAAGATTACTTAACGTTTTAAAAATATGTATTTTCTGCTTCCAGACCTAACGTTACTGCATGTTAAATAATGTTTTATAAAATAATGTGGAAGCACCTATTAAAATAAAATAGCTTACATAATAATTTAACTGAAAATATAACAAAATATCAGATCTTTCTCTCATATTAATAAACGTCGTCAAGACGGTCCCACATTACAATAGTACTTATCCGTAATCATAAGCCATAACTGAGAAATTTAAATAAAAATGAGAGATGAAGAACGACCTTTCTCGGGGTTTTCCGTCTTTTATTAATTTTTGTATTCATATTTTTTATATTTCAAGTCATTGTTGTTAGTAAAACATAAAGTAACATTGTTCTTTGGGCTTAGCCACGCCAATCTTTATTGAGGTAGGCAGATTATACTGGATGAAAGAGAATCTGGAGAGTAACTGGAGGATATGAGTATGGGTAATATGAGTATACCGGGACCAAAGTTTGACATAAGCTATATAATTAGATAGACCAGTATAACCCAGCAACACACAATAGGTATTCCATTACTTTATTAAAATGTTCAATCAACCTGACACTGACATGACACATGACATGACAGACAAAAACTGAATTTTTGTAAGGGGATTTCAGGGTATTTCCTATTTTTGGTTGCATGACATGACAGTTGTAGCAGCTCCTCAATTATTCTCACTTTGTTTTTGCTCCACCGAACAACTCAGCCGCGCTAGCTATGACTGCTTATTCTTAGCCACCACTTCTCGTTTCACTGACTTTACTCAAGTATTGAGAAAAAAATAAGTGAATAAATAATAAGTACAGATAATAATCAATTGACCAAAATGAGGGGCCGTTTCAGCGAACTGATAACTCGCTGTTAATAATACTTACAGCGGCAGTTCGCGGCACATGGCGCTCGCCATCCCAGCAGATAATAGCATTTTAATTGAGATGGAGCTTTACAGAATAGAAGGCCATTTCCATGCCTATAAATTTTTATTCGTAACCATTACAGCCACTTATCGCGAGGCGTGGATTGAATGGAGTTTGGGATTGAGTGAAGTTTTCACTCATTTTACGGGTTTCCCCAACTAGTTATGAATGGAACAACATTTGAATTGTTAATGTGTATGGGATCTTATTATAATCATAGTGTGTAATTACCTTTACTGGCAGACGTGCTAGTTTGACGGAAATTATATTGCTTAGTCAGCATAGCACGTTCAGGTATTTATCAGATAAGACATGCCTTGTTATTTAGTTCTATAAATACTATTGTAAGTTGTTAATCATGGTCAGATCGTATTAGTAAATCATGTGAAACAAAATACTGGTTTAACTGAATATTCCCACTATAGTGGCCCATGACGCCACAGTGGTGACCCCGACGTGATTCAGTTTTCTTTAACAATTGTTTTGTTTGAAATATTCACGTATACTTATACTATTCCTTTATGCGCATATCCGATCCGATAGGTAACGAAGTCACTTGCACTTAATAGAATAATATTACTTAATAGAATACTTCGAGGAATAATTTGAGATCAAAACTTATGCCTTTCTCAATATCTGGTGGTGGTGATGGTTCAAGTTATCCTTTAATAATATTTTAATAATATTACCCAACAAAAAATCTCTATTTATAAAAATTTAAGTATATAATTTCTGTAATGCAATCGCATTAATGATAGTGCCGTTTAACCTGTCCGTTTTTGGAAAGAATATCAAACAATTTGGAACATCAAAATTCGCTGTTTGAATTCCAATCACTACTAGCGAGTAAAAAATGACATAAAGCAGCAATTGCAGTAATAGTAGAGGAGCCGAAGAGTGATTTTTGCAGTTACTCGAGAGTCGAGCGCGTCGGACTAAGATATAGGGGATATCTGATACCCTATTACTTAACTGTTGATACTTATCAACACCATATTTTCAACTCTTCAAATGGGGTGGATCCGTAGTTAAAAAAAACGATATTATCATGAAATACTAAAGCACGTCAGATTAAGCTATAAAAATAAGCATGTAACTTAATTACATGCTGACAAATGTGTATGTGTGAAAATTTGCCGATTATAATGTGACGTAAGGGAGTGGTGGAGTTATAACTTTGCAAAAACAAACACCTTGGCATTCTCGAGCGCGTTTAAATTTTATTTTTATGTACACGTAGATAGTAGGTACAAGGATAACGGGAAATATATAAACTGCAAATTTCGACGAGGAGAAGTAAATAGATTTTTGTCACAGATTTTTTAAAATGTTTGAAAGCCTCCTTCTGCTGCTCTCCTTCATCCTAATCTTCAAAATTATTTAGGTTTCCAGAGTGCTCGAGTGACTACAAATTTAGCTTCGTGGGCTCCTCTACTATAAGTGCATCCATTATCTTCTCACGTAAATAAATTGATAGTCCATAAAATGAAAATATGCGATAATGTTAAACCGGCAATTACCGCCTGATTGCCGTGGATATATCCGCCCGTAGTAATAACTGAGACGGCATAGGTTCCATTCCATCCACCAACTACGTAAATTTTATTTACTCTATGCTTTATTTTACATCAGTATGTAAATAAATCGTAAGCGCAAATTAAAATGTTATAGACAACTCTAAAACTACACTAAAAGGTAAACGTCTCTTCCCATATCCCTCAAACTCCTCGCTTTTGAGCATGTGGCAGCCCGGCAGCATCTCAAAAAAATAAATCATAGTGAAATAGTGAATAGTGAAATAGTGAAATGAAATTAAATCCTTACTTCCTTATCCTTACTTCCTTACTAATATTATAAATGAGACAGCGAGTTTGTTTGTTTGTTTGTTTGTTTGTTTGTTTGTTTGTTATTCTTTCACGGCTTAACTAATCAGCCGATCATTATGAAAATTTGTAAATATATTGTCGGGGGTACAGAGCCCAACATAGGCTACTTTTTACCCCGTGAAAGTATGTCGTTCCAACGGGAATTTTTTTTTTTACTATAGAGGGCGCTGTATCGGCCAACAGATGGCGCCACAAGTCGCGCTATGGGTTGTTTTGTTGTCAAACGAGATCTATACAGTCATAAAATTAACGCGAGTGAAGCCGCGGGGAAAAACTAGTATATTATAAATGAGAAAGTGAGTTTGTTTGTTTATTTGTTTGTTTGTTTGTTTTTCCTTCACGGCTTGACTAAGCAGCCGATCATTATGAAAATTTGCATACATATTGTTAGGGGTACAGAGCCCAACATAGGCTACTTTTTATCCTGTGAAAGTATGTCGTTCCAATGTGAAAATATTTTTTCTACTATAGAGGGCGCTGTATCGGCCAACAGATGGCGCCACAAGTCGCACTATGGGTTGTTTTGTTGTCAAACGAGATCTATGCAGCCATAAAATTAACGCGAGCGAAGCCGCGGGGAAAAGCTAGTAGTGAAATAATTTAACAGCTTACCATTAATTACTATTATTATCGAACAATATGCTCTGTATATATTGATTGTACCGGTAACGACCTTTGCTGGTCTTTTGTAATGCCCATTATTGATACCCTGCCTCGTCCTAAATATTTATTGATAACATGGAAGAGTTTATGTCGAAATTAAATGATGAACACACGATTTTACAATTGATTACACAATACAACATGTGAAGAAGGAATCACCTAATAGAATCCCTCGCTTCGCTAGTAGAAATCCTTTGTTAGATAATTTACGAGAGATTTGCCCCAGCACTCGTGTACTTACCGCTTTTGTGGGATAATGCGAATCAGATTGAGCCGAAAACATCTATTTACCTATTGGGAGAGGTACTCAAGATGGTTTCGTTTTCTTTAAGGATTTGCCTCTTTGTACTCTGAACCTAAAACTGTATTGTTCGTAGTTTATTTTCATGATCTATTAATCGAGTGAATCCAAAATAAAGATCTTATAAGTGAAATTTTGTTTGGATTTACATTGAAACTTGGAAGTAATGTTCTGGAGTGGAGACTTATGTTGCCTATGCCGAAAATTCACGCAAACGGAGTCGCGGACACAGCTAGCACCTACTCAAAGCGCATCAGATAGAGTATTGACCGCCAATCTTGAAAAGTGCAGACCTGTCCAGTAGGACAGAGAGAGACACGTTATTGCTCTGTTTGCCTTGCCCCAGAGTCTGAACAAAGATATTCAGGCCATTCTGTTTATTCATGTAGATCTACGGAAATATTCTCTACTATCTTGACTAGTGAATAACCCTTGACTATCCTAGTCGCTCGATCACTGAACTTGTAAATTTTTTTATAAAAGACAACAACACAATAAAGTAAATGTTACTCATTCAACTAAACGAATATTTCAACTAGTTGGCTGCGACATAAACACGATTAAAAAAGTTAAGTACTTATACTTACCTGAGTTTCTTATTTTATTAACTAACTAAAATAAAAACATTTTAGTACACTATCTCGCACCAACGAAGGTGTTAAAGTGCTAAACTTCGTAGACTTCAAAGTTGAAGCAACAGTATTTTAAAGAAAAAAGACCGATCCGTTCGTATAGCGGGAGGCACTATCATTAAACTTTTTACCGCGGGCAGCTGAAATGTGCCGCGGTGTTCCAGCGCCGCAGATAAATCCGAGACCGATCGTATCTTGCCAGGCAATTAAGATAACCAACATTGCTGTCGCAGTCGTCTACCTACTAGGACGCACGGATTTATGCGTTCCAGCGAATTATACAGCATGTTGTGAATTTGCAACCACACGTCTCTGGACTCTGGTCTGTCTCATTAATGTAAGCAGTCTTACATTTTACAATTTATTGAAATAAAATTCAATACATCGTGTTTATATTAATAGTGTTATATTAATAGTGTTAAAAGTGATTATATTAATGAAAAGTGTTATATTTTTTTTTATATTTTATAGATCTAAGTTAAGTAAGCAAGCTATAAAATATGTATTATAACACTGACTGCCCTGAAGTATTCCGTTTCGAGTAGGTATCACCTTCTCACATACGCGTAAGGCTCAACTCACACTGGCGCAGAGTCGAAGCGACGCGACGCGTCATATTTTGCCACCTACAGCATATTCATATCTATTGTTCTATTATTTAAATACAAATTTTTGCTATGTAAACATGGAAGCTTCAACGCGCGTTGACATGCGCATTCGCGCTTCTACGCTCGGCTGGAGTCGAGTGGATTTGCGAGTCGCCGCGCGTCGCGTAGCTTCGACTCTGCGCCAGTGTGAGTTGAGCCTAAAACCCCTTTCTTTAAAAAGTCTCAAAAATATTATTTGATATCTATCAAAAGTATTTCAATACTTCTAAATATTTTACCACTTTTTATCATCAAAACAAATTTTAAATTTTATATTTCCATTTGCTATACATTTTCGCAAATTTAGTATTGGAACCATGAAACGAATTGATAGAGAATATGAATAAAGCATTGGTTATTTTATTTTAGTAAAAGAATTCAACTCTTTTACTAAAATAAAAATAGCAACTCATATTTATCACAAAGGATTTTTTCGCCGCTGCGGAAGGCGATAAATTAAAAAAATAACCTCACAGGCTTTTGTTAACAAATTATACACAGATAATCTCGGTGGAGGCCCTTCTTTCACGCCCTTACGCTGAGAACCGTAACCCCCAGACTGAAAAGGAGTCAGGATAATGATGAATGGGCTGACTTTCTTATGGTAATATTAGTATGATAAATAACATATCCTTTACACTTTAGAGAAAAATGGTTTGTACGATAATTTTTATTGGCTTGTTATGAAAAAAATCCATCACTCACGAAGATAAATTATTGTTTAGTTATTTTTAATAAAATTGTTTGTTTTTTTTATAAACTAAAATACAAAATGCTAACTTTTATATAAATATTGCCGTAGAATCTTTGCTCCAACCCTATTATAACAAAATATTGTAAAATAACTAAAGATAGGTAGTTTGTAAAGAGGTTTCATAAGCACAACCTGGAATAACAAGCAAAAAGTGTTTCGCTGGAATTACCCAACGAAAACCAACTTAAAGTTTTCCGTCGTAAAGTTTATATTCAGTTGTGTTATAAGAGGTTAATAATAGCAATTATCGTAGAGTGCGCAGTACGAGAGGGCGTGTTAATACATAGAACACACGCGAGTTCGTATGAGCACCCTCTCAAAACAGTAGAAAAATCTAATTAAAACTTTTTAATTTAATAACGTGTCCGTATCATAAACATTTACCACACAAAAATCTTTTCTATACAACCGTCGGTTACGCACGCCCACCAAAATTGTAAATCGAAATGTTTACATTCAAGTCTCGATTGCAGGGAATCGGTTCAATCCGTTGAGAAAATGAAAGAGTTATCTTTCAAGGGCATCTTGTCAAGTTCGCGAACACGTAATCACTTACGTGTCGCAGGCGAAGTTTCGCAGACCGAAGTCGTAGGTACTTCGCCCCCAATCATCGAGTCCCGAGTCGGGGAAACAACAACTCGGTACGAGCTCACTTCATTCGTGCCTTCACAAGTTGCGAATAACTTAGAAATTCAATTTGCAGTCGGTGAGCGGTGCAGCGGCGGCGGCCTGTTGTGCGCCCGCCTTGTAACACCGACTTACGAATTGTTGACATCACCTCGCGCTCTTGCAAGTTACAATACAGACGTAGACATGTGAAATACCCACATTTGTTTACCTACCTAACACTATATTTAGATGATAACACGCAATAACAAACAGGTGCTGGTTCATCTCAATTTAACGCATGAGCTTGTCGTTTTAGATGTTAGGTGCAAGTAGAATACCTATTAAATGTATGCTTATTTATGCTAAAACTAATATAAAAAAGTTTTATTCGTACTATTGTAGTATAGCTTCAATAAAATCACAACATAATGTTTAAGTACACAAAAAAGATTGAGATAAACTCTATTTTAGTTCAGGAAAATGTGAAGCAACTATGCGTAAAGAATATATTCCATTGATTCTCCATTTTCTTTGCGTTACTATAACAAAAATGTAGTCGTGAATGTTATTTTGCACATAAATATTATCAATACGATTTTATTGGTTAGTGGGCTTGCTTGTTTATGGTGCCTAACAAATGCCCCGTTGCTAGTTCATTTATGAGGCAAATAAACAAAGGAATCGCAGTGGGCACTGAACGATGTCGACTAGGGGCATTAATTAATAAAGCTTATGCACGGAATCACAGTAAACACCGCAATTTGTTTATCTCTAACAAATAAACACAAACGCCCGAGCGCTGCTACCGAGCGTAATAAAATTGTTAACAAATGATAAGGATAAAAAAGCTTAGTTCTACAAATCTACTAGGTATAAATTAGATTTATAAATTTGTCCTAATTTTGGGCTAGAGTGGAGTTTTAGTGATTTAAAGTTGTATTATTGCTGCATTTAACGACAAATCGCCACCACTAAAAGTAGCATCACCCTGAACCCATAGTTATCATAGGCAGCTAGCCGAAATTATACAAACCTTATTTTTTTAGACGATAAATTAGTTTTAATAACATTAACGTGGTCATGCTCGATCAAGTTTGTGAGCTCCAGCGCACGAAGCGGCGCGTGTGTCCAGTAAACTTAACGATGTCTGGCTATCAGTATCCATGGAAGGTCTTCTTGAAGCATCTTCTTTGAAAAAGCGCACGAAGCGGCGCGTGTGTCCAGTAAACTTGATGATGTCTGGCTATCAGTATCCATGAAAGGTCTTCTTGAAGCGTCTTCTTTGAAAAATCTTCATTCAAATTCCGATTTGATGATGACTTCATCAGAATCGGAATGATGGCAACCATTAATAAATAAATAATAACTTACTCAAACATAGTGATGCTGGATCTTGATTCGTATTTACCGATTTTTATTTTAGTGTATCATAAACATTTTTGGAACTTCAGCATTGTGCTCTGTTCAATTCATAATGGAAAAAACACAAAAAGTTAAAGCACGCTAACGTTAAACTGGAAACACTACGGAAATTGAACCGGCCTTTTTAATGACTTTGGTAAATAAACACCATTTTGTTTCGTAATATACAGACGTTCCAAATTATCGACTGCCAAGTTTATGTGAGGCGCTTCATAAATTATTCAAAATGAACTTAGGCGGTAATTTAAAGGGAGAGTGAAAAATGTCACCCAAAGGACGGCGGAGGGCCATCGCTGATTGTCGACTCCATCGGTCTTGCTTGACCTGCCCACTTAATCAACGCTTGCCCCAAAATCCGTATCAAATCTCTGTTCATATTACAGAAATATCCTGGGAGAATTTCAGACATATTGCATAACGATATCTGACCTGAAGACTATGCAATTTATTTTTTACACATAACTTTCGCCTTATATTAGTAGGATTAACATCTTCTCAACCACAAAAAGTCCGTTTGTTTAGTTTAAATAGTTCTAAGTAAGTATTCTTTGTAAGTAAAATTTCGAAATCTATCTATTCTGTAAAAAGACTAGAATGAACATAAATAAAACGATAACTTATTATTTTAGAATAAATAGTGAACCCAAATGATTAGTATTGCCGCCCACTTGTGATTTTTAATCGGCCGATAGTTTGATCGTTCTGGGATTCAGTACGGAGCTATATGTCAGTGCGCCCATTTGACGATTAAAAATCTCGATAGCCTCGCTGTGTGTCGCACTCTAATATGAACACGCAGGTCAAGCAACGTCGACCCTAGCCAGTGTTTGGATGGGTTTCGTCATCTCGAGCTTCTCCGTGCTTCGGAGGGCACGTTAAGCCGACGACGGTCCCGGCTGTCATCGGTAGATGACAGTCGTTAAGCCAAGTCGGTAGTCTTCGGGCGGCTTGAAAACACCGGCCTCTGCCAATCCGCATTGGAGCAGCGTGGCAGAGTACGCTCTAGTCCTCTTCGATTGAAGGGAGACCCGTATCCCTGCAGTAGGATGATTTAAGACTGTTTTTCTTTTCTTCGCTTAGGTAGTTCATAAGGTGACTTCATCATTTGCATTACATCTTCTTTTTCCGTTCTCTCCTATCGTTCGTTACTTAAACCTTCCTCTAACTAATGTGTTCCTCCACATCTAACGACATTGCTCGTTTTCTCACAAATGTCATCTCTCCCCATAATATGTTCACACCACGCAATCCCATCTGTCAAAGGCACTCGGGCTGACACACACCAAAAAGTGTCGCAGTCTTGCTGCGTTGCGAGTGCGTGCGTCATGATTTGTAATATTTGAATTTGTACGCGTAGGTTCGCACAGTTGACGTTTAACATAGTTGTATTCCATTAACTGAGGACACACCGTGGTGCTGTAGTGCGTCTGCGATACCGGTGCCAGTGTGTTTTGCTTCATCTCACAACGCGTTGCAGTTGCTGCAGGCGCATGCGGTGTGTGTTAGCCTTCAAGCATTCTCTTACTTTACCTCTTAATAATAAACGAAAAAGTTCTGAACGTAGTTTATTGGATTGAAATTTAGTACCCAATGACCTACAATCTACTCGCATATTAGAACTGTTTGAGTTACCAACCACTTCTGAATAAAATCAATACTACTGAAAATTTGATTAGCTGCTTCAGTGTTGATCGGAACAATGAGTTATTTCCTTTCAACTAATCGAAATTATATTCTGTAGAACGTGAGAACCAGGTGCTTAGCATAAGAAAAAAGTCTAGACTTGTTATTCCTGTAGGTACGTGATGATTTATTAATTTAAAAGAGGGCTATAACGTAAGTAACAAGGCACCTAATGGTAAACAGATAGATAAGTAAAATTTTTTCTCGTCACAATTTTTTTTTGCAGTCCGGGGCAAATGCCTCCTGTCTCACCCAACTTTGCTGGCCAGTCTTTAAAAAAAATGTAAACTTCATTCTAATTTAAAATGCATGCACGTATAAAATTACGAGTATATTATTGAGAACGTACCCGTTCGTCTTGAGTGTTATTACAAATTCTCGATAACGATACTGCAGACCCCTCGGCGCGGTAGGTTCCTTGGCGTAGATTCCATATTGCATTTTATTAATTCACCAATGACCGCCCCGCGGCGCCGCCCGTGGTTTTATTATATATTTTCGCACACTGTGACCCCGTTAGGCCGACGTGAAACGTAAATTATTAATCTGTGCTCTACTGTGCTGCGTTGATTAACTAAAATCACCTATGGAACTGTGTACTCGCTACGTCCGTGTAATTTGACGCTAAAATCTATTACAAAATTTAATAGCAAACTGTGACAGATTTGGATACTGATTGATCTAATTGGATCCTGTGTTATTTTGAATATTGCGGCTGTCGAATAATAAATTAAAGTTCCTGATTGGTTCTGACGTTGTTGGAGTTTCTATCAAAACAAATTATTATAGCAATTATTTAAATCAAAATGTAGTACCTATAAACTTCCATAGTCGTATATCTCTTTAAAAGAAACGATAAATGTTATTTTTTTCCTGTCAATATTTTTAATAGATTCTCAACCATTTTCCTCACCCAAAAATGGCAAATGCAACAAGTGTTCAAATGACCTAAATGTATTTGCGAAGGCGAACCAAATTAAATAAAAAAATCCAATTCAACCGCTGATTACATTATTTACAAACGAATCGGACCGCTCGATATTAGCCGGTACCAACAAAAAATGATACCTCGCATAAAATATTTTTAAATTGATTTGAATGTTTTAGTATTCCATTAAAGTGTATTGATACATTTAGTTTAAAGGGTTATGCGAGGCTATGGGACCAGCTTATTAACTGACAGTTCTCTGGTCCAAATCCTGGTGACTTGAACCACTAAATTCCTGTTTTTATTTCGATTTATATGCATTTTTTTTAAATTATCACATTGTTGTGAATTGCCCTAACCAATGTCCAAGACATATTATTGCGAAAGACGCGTGACCAAGCCTAAGATAGATCTTTTTTTCTAGTATCACATGAAAATAAATTTGTTTACCAACTAGGCCTAAGGTATCATTCTGCAGCCAACCACAGACCGCAGCAGGAAGCTCTGCTGCAGCAGCAAAAGACCACCTTTGACACAACTAGTTTCTAAGAGCTCTATTAAATCAATTCCTAAGGCTTAGGTATGAGTGGCATAAGGTAATTAATGCCAATTAATAAGAACAAGGATACTGAGCTAATTAAATCTAAAAAAAATAGATGAATCTATTGGCAGTGACATTGAGCGATTCAGTAAGAGTCGAAGTCATTAATGTGAACCTCATTGTGCCATTCCTGAAAAACACAACCTTCGTTAAATCTCCCCCTCCCTGCTTCATTAACGGATAAAATTTCCTTCACAACACATAACTATTTTGCAGAGAATTTTGCCTTTGTATATATTTCATAGACTGAAAAAATAGATTATTCTAGACATAAGAGTAAAAAATTTTGAAAACTAAAACGTAGCTTTTACAAATTTCTATAAGCATTCTTATAGAAATTTGTAAAAGCTACGGCTATATTTGCTTGTATATTATATTAAATTTAATGTTCGTTTTAATATTGACATGTATTGTAACAGAATCAAGATCGATTAATAAATAAAGGTTCAAGACCCTTTTCCGAGTCCATCATTTAATATTGTCACCCAAATTGGTACCTACTCTCGAAAGGGTTAGTTAATGTAGGGTCCCATTGACATAACAAGCGCATAAGTGAGTTATTAGATAATAATGTAATCTTCCAGTATGTAAGAATATATTAGAATAGCCTTTATTATAAATGTATATTTCCATTTTAGCAACTACAACACAGTTGTAGTCAAAATATCGATATTCGAAAATTATCCCAAAAAAAGTTCAAAGAGCAAAACCCACCGGTGCGTACTATTTATTAGACGTGGCCCAAGACAAAAAGGTCCATTGTTATATTGATGGGTGTCCTGTAACTTTCTCTTAAGCATTTACGAGGCGAAAATGTGTTTCTTTTTTGCGACTTGAAAAAGTGAAACAAACAAGGGAATAATGTAAAAAGTTGACTGGCAAGTCTCATAAATATTATTTTTCCTCACAGTAATCGATATTGTCAGCGATTTGCCGCGTAACCGCCATGATGGATGTTGTGCTGGCGCTGTAAACATAGCCTTGTTTTGTCATTTATTTGTTATCGCTTTTTATGTCGCGGAATTTTATTGTTCGAATTGCTAAATCATCGGACAGGACGGGCCGATACTGATAGTTTTATAGGTTATTTGTTTATCATCCCGCATGGTAACGTTTGTCGACTGCCGTCACAGATATTAATATAATACGCTGTACACCTATAAATATAGTAAGTAGTTTCAAATAATTATACTCTTCCGTTTTGTCAATACATTTTACAATTCGCGTATTATCTTCTATTACTCGTAATTAGGACCCTCTCAATGTCTCTATTTTATCCGACATTTGATATGTGTCAAGGCATGCTTCTAAATAAACTGTTTTAATTTCCCCCGAGCCGGAAAACAGAGCGAGCTGAGCTTGCAATTCACTCGGCCCCGTCTCATTATGAAACTCGTTGTCTTAAGACAATATTCCTTGAACTGACGCAGCATTGTAAATCAAATGCAGTGCGGTAAGTCACTGAAATTGTTTGGAAATGCATTAGCTAAGAAGGGAAGAATAGTAAAAAGAGGCAAGTATTAAAGAGATCGTACCAAATTCTCACTGCCTATGTACGGTCAATTCTCACTGCCTATGTACGGTCAAACTGAAAGTTCTTAGAAAATCAAAAACTGGGCGAAAATAAAAGTTATTAGTTGGATTATATCTTTTCAAAATAGTGTCCCTTCACATCAATGCATCGTTGCATCCGATGAAACCACTGAGCAAAGCAGTTTTCCCACTCGTCTTTAGGGGTTTCTTCGACGGATTTTGGACATCGGTCAAATTATGAGGTATCCACCGGGCACTAAGCTTCCTAACCGCTAACTGTCACACACAGACTCTGCCTGGAACAAAGCACAGACACAAAAATAGTAGAGCAAAACCTCCCGCAGCTATTCAGTTGTAGAAAACACAGAGATGCAGTCGTAAAATATATAAGTAATATTGTAAAATGTGTTAACAAACGTAATAAAGTAGATTAAGTAAAACATATCTATAGTGTATAATAATTATTATCTGTAAATAGATATGGAAAATATATAGAATAAGCAAAATAAAGAAATAGAAAATAGTAGAATAAGAAAGAAAAATGTAAAATAGAATAAGACACAACGCAAGAATGTAAAAATAATGTAAAATAAAGAAAACCTGGCTCTAAACCCTCTGGATCCAGATCCACAGTCCTACACCTAGAATGTAAGAATATAGAGTAGAAAACAATAGAGATAAAAGTAGAATCAGTATGAAAGGACAGTATGCAGATTGAAAGTGCGAGAGGCAAAAAAGCGAGAACTAGTATGACAGAAAGCATAAAAGCGAGAAGTTAGGATACTAGCATATACAATATACCTGTATAAAATAAACTTGTAAACAAGGTCCCTGAATTCGAAGTCTATTATAACATTCTTGTTGACTTAAATGACATCCAAAGTCATAAAAAATCATGGCACGAAAATTTACTCGCGTTAAATTCATGCTGACTTGATTCAGGAAATTTTCAATTTGGTGCCAAAACATTAAACAAAAGAAAAGCAAAAAAAAAACTCGTTAATATTGGCAAAGAGTTCCATTTTCAAAATTTAAACTTATTTTTTAATTATATTGTTTACAAGTGGCCAGTTCTAAAAACTTTCAGTGTCGCCCTCGTATTCATAACTGCTTATAAATAAATGAGAAAGTGAGTTTGAATCTTTTATCCCTTGAAAGTATGTCATTCCAATGGGAAAATATTTTTTATACTATAGAGGGCGCCGTATGGGATGCTATCGGCCAACAGATGGCGCCACAAGTCACGCTATGGGTTGTTTTGTGGTCAAACGAGATCTATGTCATAAAATTAACGCGAGCGAAGCCGCGGGCGACAGCTAGTTTAGGTATTTAATAAAAATATGTTTTTCTTTTTTTACAATAGTTTTCTTCAATCTATACGGAAATTCATTTTAGAGATAATAAACTTATAGCGATCACAAAGTGCGGTCTTCTGAATAATAGAATATTCTAAGGTTCGTTATTAATATTTAACAAATTTTCTAATAATATAATAGGACAAAACTGAATCATTTCATTATTGGTTGGAACGTAATAAGAGCATCCTTAAATGACCCAACATGCCGCCTTTTGTACCTACTGCATGAATATTTCCATACAAGTCTTCTCTGCATGGCAATAAATGCGACATTAGATTGACAAACTAAGTTAGCAATAACCATAATAATTATTGTTAGAAGCAGAAACAGGATGAAATTAATGACCCAGTTTTATGAAGATTTGAATGCCAACTCGACATTTCGACTAAAACTAGTAGGTAGGTACATTTGGCAGATTCCTATGATTTTTAATGAATCCTGAATATTTAAAGAACATTAGTAACAAGTTGCAGAAACGCATTTTGATCTTAATTCTCCGCTCCAGTTATTTTTTTATTTGACAGTGACAGCCATAATGTAATGTGCTTTCTTAACCTTAAAATATTTTTAACACAGAATTTTTATATAGAACCTATGTTATTTTTAACAACACGCCGTATAAAATATTTCAGCCGATAAATAGTTCAGCTTGAATCTGTTAATAATAATAAAAAAATTACAATCCTACCGATTAAACAAACATTTAATTAAATAAAATAACGTAATAATATTATCAGAATTCTGCGTAATGTGCTGCAGTATCCAAAATTTATTGCCAAAATTATTATGTACACACATCATCAGTAATGTCTCGACATACATTATGGATACGAGTTTCCTTAGCACAAGCCCACATAAATTACAAGTAGGTACACCTACATACAAGCCAGTTAACTATCGGACTCGTTGTCTACGTCATTAGCATTAGAACATTTAACACACGGGTCGGAAGGTCTCCAGAGCTTCACTTTCTAAAGGGTCGGCAAAGCGCGCGTGATACCCCCGGTATTACAAGCATCCATAGGCTACGGTGATTGCTTACCATCAGGCGGGCCGTATGCTTGTTTGCCACCTTAAACACACGGACAAATAAATTCCCAGCCTTGAAGCTCCTCCGCCAAATTTTCACAAGAAATCTTAGCCAAAGCGGTCCCAGGAGTCTTAAAAGAGTTAAAGGAAAAACTTCAACTTGAAAAATTTATGATAGTAGTTAGGCGGACGCAGCACCGCTGACGCCACAAATAGAAGGATTTTCTAATTGAAAATTCGTTTAGCTCACAAATTGATGTTTTGAAGCCTTGACAATTAGACAGAACGGTATTTTTTTGTTGTCACGCGTCATCGCGACTGCGGTTTAATAAGGATTTCGGTTTAATAAATTTAGTATGGCTAGAATTACATAAGTAACGTGTGTTGTGGCGCGTGATGTGATGACGTAGGGCGTTATGATGTCATGCGGACAAATGTATGAAACCAATATGCTACAGACGCGTCGCGTCGCGCCACACCACATAACCTCTGGCATAAAACTCCATCGTCAGATCGCAAAAACAACAGCTTGCTACATGCTATAAAATGGTACGTCTACTTTACATTTTGATGTTGGGTTACAACAAACAGAAAATACATTTACAGGTTACAACCCGTAATGTTAGTTCTTGGAGGCAGCGTACAAAGGAGGTACGGGGAGGTATTTTAAATGGTCTTGCAATATACAAGAGGAGACGCGATACGACTCTCTGATGAGGTTTAATTACAATGCGCAGCCAACGTGGAAGCGATTGCCTGTGTATTAGCATAATGATTTTGTGGCCTCATTGTTACTAATTGACGTGTAATTGGTGATGGTTCACGGCCAGCCTACCTATTGTTCATACCGCAGCACCTGCTAAATCACTGTAACTTAATTAAGATTACATTTTGTTAAATTTTGTGTTTTAACTTTGATGTGCATGAGTACAAAATCATTGATACTCTTCAGAACCTTTCGTGCAGTTTATGAAATATCTCCGCATGGCGTGTTACTCGTATATATAGCCTTTCTCAATAATTGGGACTATCCAGGAGTAAAATATTTTTTCAATTCGAAACAGTACTTTCTGAGATTATAGCGGGTTCTTGAAAAATTAACTCTTCAGCTTAATAATATTAGAATAGATTTTACTTAGGACCGACTTAACAGACTCCTAACCCATTTGACAGGTAATTTAACAACTTGTACTCGTGTGATTTTTCGCAAATTATCTGACAGAGATTTAGGAAGTAACATGTGGAACATTCTTTAGACATTTACTAACCTTAAAAATTCTGTTAACTAAGTTCTTTCAAAATATATTTTCTCTGGAACCAACCAGATTACTTGAACTACTATTCATCATTCAATATGGCATGGAAACATAGAATGGAACGCTTTTTATACAAAGTATGCGGTTATAAAGTTATAAGTTAAAAACCATTGGCTTTAAACGAAAGTGCTCATAAACATAGTCATCGTACGTAATAGAAAGAAACGTATGGCGCTTTTAAAAATAATAAAATTGCAGTGGCGTCCTCAGAAAGTTATGGTTAAATTAAATCCTTGGTGAGAGCTGTGACCTTAGATAAAAATATTAATATGAAGGTTATTTTTCCGCAGCAACCCTTGCCTTTAGCAGATTTATGGCGGATTATCCGCTATTATCAACCTATTAATATACATAATAGCTTATCCGATTTAAAAGACCAATATAACAATGAAATCACTTAATAAACAAATCTGATTAAACACCGTAAAATTTTACCGGTCCATGCAAGGTATTTATTGTATTTCGATTCATACTTCACGTAAGATACTAACTACACTGGGCGTCAAAAGTAAGTAGTACAGTTTTAAAATTGCAATATCTCCTAAACTACAGAAGCTAGACCTTTCAAATAAAAAAAAGTTAAAAGACAATTTCATTTCATTTAATAAAAACGTCATGCATAATATCATTTTTTAAAGATTGACTAAAAAAAAACTTAATAAACAAAAACACTCTTTTTTAAACTGTTGGCTTGTACTTTTGTTTTTTATTGTTTTCTTTATTTCTGATAAATCAATTGCAATTCAAAAGCAAATGTGTCTTCAGCGAGTAAACGTCACTAATCATGCCTCTTTCACCAGAAGAATGTGCAAGAATCATAACTTTTCTCGAAGTAGGCATCAGTATGCGTCATACTGCAAGAACGGTGGGTGTAACTCTAAGAACGATCCAGCAAGTAAAGCGAAGGTACTAAGAGACTGGAAACCATCTAAGGAGACCAAGTAATGGCAGACCCAGGTGCACTAGTACCGGAGAGACCGCTTAATTGTCTCTACTGTGTTAAGAAATCGTCACCTTAATGCAGTTAAGGTCCAGCAACAGCTTCTTCAGACCCGAAGAGACTACGTTAGTGAGAGTACAGTGAGGAGAAGACCTTGCTGAAGCCAACCTGAAGTCGTACAGGCCAGCAAATGGCCCCAAACTTGAGACAGGGCATCGAGTAGCAAGACTACGCTACGCCCGTCAACACGTACAATGGGACGAAGAAGAATGGACAAGAGTTTTGTTCACAGATGAGTCTCGGTTTTCTTTATTCACTTCCGATGGAACGCGGAGTGTATACAGGCGACCTGGTGAGCGATACATTCAAGGTTGCATCTCGGAAAGAGTTCAATACGGCGGGGCTCTGTACACGTATGGCCTGGCATCTCTTCAGAGGGTCGCGCAGAGCTAGTGGTCACAGAAAATGGCACTCTGACTGGTGAAAGATATGCATTAGAGATCCTTATCGAGTATGCAGGGCCATATTTAGTAAATATGGGTGATGGAGCGATACTAATGCATGATAACGCCCGGCCACACACCGCTCACCTCGTACAAGAGTACATTCAGGAGGTTGGCATCAGCTTGATGGCTTGGCCATCAAGAAGCCCAGATCTTAACCCGATTGAACACACTTGGGATGAGCTTGGGAGGCTAGTCAGAAGACGCAGACCACCCCCCGCCACCCTCAGGGCTCTAAAACAGGCCCTGATAGAAGAATGGGTGAATATTCCCCAACACCGCCTCCGAAACTTATAGTGTTCAGCATGCCAAACCGGCTCGAAGATGTCATCAGAGCCCGAGGCGGCAACACAAGTTACTAAAGTGGGAACAAGGCCCAAAACTTAAAAATTAAGTTCTTGATAGTTACTTCAAAATGGTTAGCTTTTTAGTTTTTTCTTAATTTTCAGTGTAAAACTTTACTAATGCTAAATAAAATATTATTTTTAGAAAACTTTGTTAAATTTGCTATAAAATGACTTTTATTTCAAAACTCTAACTTCTATAGTTTAAGAGTAATTGCAATTTTAAAACTGTACTACTTATTTTTGACGCCCAGTGTAGATGTAAAAAGTCATAATGGAACCACGATCTGACATTTACTATGGAGAAAGAACAAGAAAATACATATTTCCAAGATTGTGTAACGCTATATACAACTGTGGGAGGAGAAAAGAGTTTAGTAAATTAACGTTAAAAAGTAAATTAAAGAAATGTTTTATTGACAAAATTAAATAATAGGGTAAGAAAATTCAATAGTTTAGTTTGGTAATTCGGTACAATGGAATTTTGGAGTGGTAGAGCAATTATTATGAAATGGGCTAACTCGTCCGGGGAAGTACCACCCTCTCACAGAATATCGACGTGAAGCAGCAATGCGTTTCGTTCGGTGAGTGAGAGATCCGGAAGCCCAAATTCTTATCCCCTCTTTCCCCCTCCTTCTTTCCCTGCCCTTCCTCCTTCCTTTCCTCCAACCTCCTTGGTGGACAACGCATTGGTAGTGGCCTTGGTGTTACTGATGTCCATAGGCGGCGGTGACCGCTTTCCATCAGGAGGCCGGGACCGAGACCTACAGTAAATTATAAAATGTTATTAAATAAAAAAATACTGGATTGGATTTTATTTTTCCGTATTATTTACAACATTTTGGTTTCTAAGTATTAGGCTATTCGCAGAAAACATTACGCTATTTCCATCAATCAAAACAAACTTAACCTCCAAATACTCTTATTGAAATATTTCGTATATAATCCAAATTTTAAATAAAAGCATAGGTAAGATGTGAATTTAGCCGAATATGGAACCACACAGGCGTGGTTTGATAGCTCGATGATGGATAGACGCTAATACAGCGACGCCGGGGGAGAATGATGGGCATCTCATTGTTCCCGGAAAGTATTTTAAATTCAAATCAGACAGAGGAGTTTTAGGCGTTACCTTGAGAAAATTGCAAAGGTACTCGGGCCAAACAGAATATATAAAAATATTATGCAAAAAGAGGTAAAAGAGAGAGAGGAGAAAGGCGTGATTTTGTCTTTAAAATTGTGACTCTGTGATTTAAAAAACTAATATTTTCCACATTCTTATACAGGCTCTACCTAATGACTACCTGCTCTTTTAGACTGGTAGAGAATTTATAAAATGGGCAACCTCGACCGAAGTAGTATTATCCTCTCGTAGAATATCGGCGATGATTGCTAATCTTAACTGCCCCTTTGTCTTGTTACAGTTAATAAAAATTGTGGGAATCAGGTCACCGTGATTCTAAGAAAACTAACCACAAATTCTAGTTCAATTTCCGAATGTCGTTCAATATGTTACATATTGGTCTTCGAGACTGTACAGGTGGGATAAAGTTTGCTTTGTGAAAGTTTGGAAAATATTCAGTAAAAAGTCACACTCAAAAAGATTCATAATATCAATATGTATCGTATCAAATTGTAGAGATATATTATTTTTTTTTTTTTTATTAATTTATGTTGTTGACTACCACGTAAAACGCCTTTTTATTTTTCGGTTTTTTATATAACCTATGACACTCAGCAATAATGTGTCTTTCTATTGGTGAAAGAATTTTTAAAATCGGTTCAGTAGATCCCGAGATTACCCCTTACAATTTAACAAATTTATATACAAACACACAAACTTTACTTCTTTATAATATTAGTATAGAAGTATAGATAAAAGACAAACGTTATAGAATATGTAAATGACGTGGAAATCCACCACGCTTGTCCAATACGGATTTGTGGATGAGTCTTACTAGTCCCGCAAATACGGCCGTCGGTACCTATTTAAAATACTTACTCTTCCGCCGCCACCCTAAGTTGGTCTCCCTCGCATCAACCATCTAGTTAAAGTCTCTAGTGGCTAGTGCTAGTGGCTAGTCAACTATTCAAGTTAGCCCTGAATTGACCATCACAAGTCTTCCAAAAGTGAGTGTGCGACTGTTTAACGTCATATCGAGGATAAAAGACAAACGTTATAAAATATGTAAATGTTATGTAAATTACCTTGAAACTAACAAGTAGCGAAGTCGGCTAACAAGTTTAATTAAATGCCGAAAACACATTTTATTGTTCTATTTGCTTTTTATCGTTAATTAAAGAAGTTAATGAAATCCATTATTAAACATTATTAAAAAAATAACATTGGAACATAAAGTCCGTTACAAAGACTGTAATTGAGTTTGTTTGAAAAAATATATTAAAATAAATTATAAAAAATTACGAATGAATCAAATGTTATTATACTGGAAAAAAATATTTGCGACTTTTTTTTATTTTCACAAAATATAGAAATGCAATGGAGTGACTTGTGTGTATTTTCGTTCATAACAAAACGTAATATCCTAATCAAGACGGATTAAATTTAATCATAGCTCGCTTTGTGTCACCTGCGCTGCGTTCCTACCAAGTACATTCCCCGACAACGCTCCGCTAAATTTTTCACAATTTATATTAAAATTTACAGAAATTCTGAGTAATTGTTCTCAGCAAAATTAGTACAAGAATTCGTTTTTTGTTGACACCGAGTTCCAGTGAAGAGGGCTTGTTGACGATGCGAATTTTATTTATTGTGTCATCACATTTTTTTTATTTATAGAGCCGTATTTTTATTCCGTTTGTGAGTTTAATATAAAATTAAAATACTTTTATGATATTGCCATAACTCTAAAAAGACCGATAATACTTTATTTTTCTTTTGTCTTCTAAATTCGTGCCTAGACGCCTTCACGTCGTCGGTCAACTTCGCGTAAGTTTTTGAAAGAATAATTAGCATCGTTAATGTTTTTAACAACAAAGAGTACTTACTTATATACTCACTCAACGACGCGCCATTAACACGTAATCATTGCCAATTAAACATCAAACACCTTATTATATTAAAAAATAAGCAAACGCACCCAATTTATTTATGAAAGAATAACCTGAAATTGATTGAGCACATTTAATATCCGTTCGGCGGCGGAACGATCATTATAGCTCCATAAATTGTTACACGAATGGACTGAAAATCATGTAACGGTGAAATAAATTGACTATTACAAGCTTGGGATTTTCTTTGTTTATTATGTTCGACGTTAATGAGTCGTGAGCGGGCAATTGGCTGTACGATAATACGCTAATGCTATCAAATACATGTTCATAATATAGGACTTTTTTATGAGCGATAATAATTGAGTGACTAGGTACGTGAAACATTCACAACTCAGGCGAAAATTAGACCTTTTCCAGACTGTATTCTGGTTTTTCTTCATGTTGTATTCTTATAGTTGAAAGCAGTTGAAAGCTTTAAAACGTAGTACGATTGCACATACAAATAGTTACATATTTAATTTAAAACAATAATATTTTTGTCCCCTATTAATACCGTTATATATTTTTTTATAATAAGCCATCTTTGATATGAAACTAGCAAAACCACACGATCTCATGCCGAAGCAGGGCACAGTAGCAGTTACTAAATTGCATTATACCGCAAGCCCCAAACTAATTAAAACTAGTGGATCACGATGCCTAGGCAGCGCACCTAGAATGCCTAGATACCTACGTATTATATGGCATAGTGTGGGCGATGTGGGGCTGACAGTGGAAATGTCACCTGGCGCCGAAACCTCCAATATTAGCTCGCAATTTATAGGTAGGTTTCCCGTCAGCGCTGCAATCGCTGCATATTTATTTGATTTCAACCACAATATATCACTCTTGATACATTAAGCGCACTTAATGCTAAATTGCTAACTCTGACAGACAACAATTGCAATTTAAAATAAATACACAAATGCGGTTATTTTTATAATTTAACCAACCTTTTCATATGTAAGTTAACTAGTTCAAAACTACTGTAGAGACATAGTTTTACGATATGTTTTGACATTGGAAATGTCTTTTCGTTCGCTTCAGTATAGGCCTCGATTTCACGAAAAAGTGCGATCCCCTTATATCTCAGAGAGTTGTGAAGATATGATATTCATAATAGGCTCGCGTATTTACGAGAGCTGTAAGGTGCAAGAAGAATTATTTGAGAAAGTCAAAAACGAAAAAAGTTATGGGCTAAAATGTGAAAATAAATATCATTTCTTACCGAATTTTTGATTTTGGCGCTCGATATTTTGGAAACGAAGAATGATATCAAATATTTGAGAAAAACTCGTCTGGACAATTTAGTCAGCTATAATTTGAACCTAAAACAAAGATGATCGGGTTAAGGGTTGGCCCTGTAGCTTAACCTTTTTGAACAAAGTCAAAACGTTATAGTTTTATTTTGTAACCTTTTCCTTATCCCGACTTTATCGTCGCTCATCATCATCATCATATCAACTCATAATCATCCCATTGCTGGGATACGGGTCACCCTTCAGTCGAAGGCGATTAGAGTGTACTCTGCCACGCTGCTCCAATGATGGATTGGCAGAGGCCGGTGTTTTCAAACCGCCCTAAGGCCACCGACTTGGCCTAACGACTGTCATCCATCGATAACAGCCGGGACCGATGGCTTAACCCTTTAAAGGACATAAGCATCTAGGGTAGATAAAAAAAACTATGTTTTTAGATTGTTTTTTTTAATGTTTTATGTAATGTAAACACGGTGGTAAAAATATTCCCTCTGCCCGTGTGGCTTGAGGTTCTGAGGTCTGTTGAGTACCAGATATATTGGGTAAAATTTCAAATCTTGCTGCCCGCCTAGAACGATCGCGTTAGGATGGGACGACGGAGGGCTAGATGAAAAATCAACAGAAGAACTGCTAGGTTCGACTTTCGAGAGGTATTATGCTGCTAGGTGGATCAGGTGTCGGTGCCATAGGCCAGTCATTAGGCTCGTCATAGTTTTTTAGGATCGTTCAATACAGTATCAAAACCATCATCAGATACATCGGGAAGACAAAATATGTCTTCCACTTCGTTGACTATTTGTAAATCTATATACATATAATAAAACAGTAGACTCCGATATGTCTGAACATAATTAGCAAAAATGGAGAGGGAACAGTTAGAGAAAGGTAACAAAACCTAAAAAAAATTTTGTTTTGTGTTTGTCTGTCTGTTTGAACGCGCACATCTTCTAAATTACTGAATGGATTTTAATGCTGTTTTAACTTAAGGAAGATAGAGCTCGGCTTGGAGCAGAATATAGGTTTTGTCGCATTTAAATCGGATGTCAGGAAAATAAGTTATGGTCATTTAAAGGTCTCTACCCTGTCTATGTAAGAAAAAAAATATTTCTCGCACTTACAAACTTGACACCATAACTACCGACAACAGACTAAACCGGACCGGACCGAACCGGATCGAACCGGATGTCAGGAATAGAAGTTACCCTCATTTAAATTTTCAACAGCCTAAGAATTTTAAAATTGTCACTCACTGCAGAGTTGGAATAGCCCGATATCTTATAACGACCATTTTTAAATTCTAATTCTAGAAAGTTTTTTTTTACTTAAGTTAACCATTTAAAATTTTGTTCCTCTCAAATTCACTAGATGGCACTGTTAGATTCTGAATCGCACTATGAAAGTTTTTTAGTATATCTGCTGTTCTACCATGAAAATGTCCATTCGAAACAACGGACCCGAACGAAACACGTCCGCAATACGAAACAAGAAGCTACCATGAACATTTTTCGTATTCAACAATTTGGTTCGGAACCATAGAGCACTTTCGTGAGTGAATGAAAGATGAGAGGTCTTTTATAGTCACGCGATTTTTTTTGTGATAAATGAAGTAGTTTAAACCAGACAATTTAAAAAGTATGTTCATTATTGTTTAATTCATACAAGTTATGGACATTTTAAATAAGGCGCGTTGTGTTATTTATATTCGTCTCCATAGCGATATTGTTGATATGAGAATTGAGAATCTTACATAGTAGGTATAAAACTAGCTGTTGTCCGGGACTTCGCCCGTCGTCATTACGTATGTTTAGATCTTCAAAACTACGCAACGGATTTTAATGCGTTTTTTTAATAGAAACACAAACTATTATGAGAAACAAAATATACGCAAACGAAGTTGCGCGGATTTCTTTAATGACAAATGAAACATCTTATTTTATTGAAAATACAAGTATTTATTAATTGGCGACGAAATGCTCAACAATGAAAAAGAGAAACGTATGAGAATACCTACGTGCCAGCTTACGCGGCACTATTACATAGAACTGCATGATACAAATTATCTGAAGAAGAAATTGAATCACGGCTTTGGTATCCAATATGGTTTCCAATACAATCAGGAAAATCCAGCAGCATTGCATTTCGTTCGGAGGGTGAGAGATCCACACACAGTCCATTATGTAATCTGAAAGACAAGAAAAGATAATTACTTTGTGAATTTTGTATAAACTTCATTTGGTGTAATTAAGATTTTATCATGTTTTAAATTATATAATTCTCTATTTATCCATTTTTATGTTAACATTGAATAAAATAATTTGATTTACTGTGATTAATCTCTTTTTATTAGTACTTGAAACTTCCCTGTTTTAAAACACCTTTAAAAATATTGTCAAATCATAAAATATAATTATTCAAAATTTGTTTACCTTGTTTGCTCAAGAAGTTGAATGAGAGAGTTCCATGCTCTAAATGCTCTTCGACCTTAGTTAAGAACTCCTCGATAGCTCCATAGCTCTTTCGTGGAACCTTACCGACGGCCCGCCGTCGCCAGCGCCGTTCCGTCCTCTCTTCCTCCATCACCTCAAAATTGCGTACATCGTCATTTTCACTAAAATATTAAAACATACTTATGCAGTATATGTCGTATGAATAAAATTATAAACACTAAGGGCTAAAACTGTGTAAAGCGGACGTTTCAGTGCAAAATAAATTCACTACATCAACAAAATAATTTGTGGCAAGGTGCCGGTAGCGCACAACATCCTACCAATTAGAGTTTAATAAATGGGAAAAGTCAGTATGTAAATGTAGGTAGTAATAAACTCACATAAACTGAGGTAATACTGAAAGTCACAAAACTAAACAGCTAAAAATAAATTTGATGTAAATATTATAAAAATAAAGAATATTAGAATGCGCGGGAAGAGCTGCTGTGCGTGCACGAACCAGTTGAATTTCGGCGGCTAACGCGCAGAGTGAGACAGCGCTATCCGGCCGTGCGGGACGGCGACAACTTCGTCACGCGTATGGCGCGTATGGGTATAGCCCAAACAAATGGTCGGTCGACGCCACAAATTAGTAAAAAAAACCACTGCACTGTACGCTGATTGCAGCACTTATTACTTTAAAATTAAGTATAAGTGACTTATATGTATAATGTCTTATGAGAAATAATTTTTAAACAAAATTTTACTTGAAAATTTATACTTACGAAAGTAAAACGTTAGCCCTTGAGCTTTCGTGTAATTTGACATTAAGACCCGATATAAGTCCTGTCAAAAATGACATTCCGTGTTTCGGATTGCAACTTCATGGTAGGTAATACTGAGGAAAAACGAAGGCATATCGTTTTCGTACGTATTTCGGAACGAAATGTACTTCATGGTTAGAATTCAACGAAACGAACGTCCGAAGTTTCGGAATTACGTTTCATGGTAGACCAGCTGAGATGACGATTTCAATTTTAATATAATTTTAATTTTTCATACTGATTTTACATTAGGTATTTTGATCAGGTACGATAAAATTAAATAAAACACAGCGGCGAGCAAATAGACAATGAGCAATAAAGAACACTGACGTCTCGGGGAAAAACTATAGCAGTAGTAATAGGAGACTGTCAAATCCGTCTACACTATTATAGTCATAAGCCCAATTCCACTCGGGCGAAGCCGCGGGCACAGCTAGTCGTTAAGTATTCTCTACTCCTACTCATTTGCCAGATAGTCTGTAATAAGCAAAAAAGGAAATAGGATTAACGTGGTCCGAGAGTCTCTTCGCGAGTTTTTCAAAAGCACTAATATTCTCACGGTGGCATCACAGTGCATTCTTGACAGCATCATGTTTGTTCGTAAAAACATTCATGACTTTAACCAGGTGTGGATATTCATAATTTTAATACGCGTCACAGAAATAAATTAGCTGTTCCTAAATTCAGGCTTAGGAAAGCGGGCAAGTTATTTATGATTCAAAGTTTGCATTATGTATAATAAAATTCCAGAGTATATAAAAAAAAATTGCCCAATCATCGATTAAAATAAAATGTCAAAAATTCTTAACCAGTAAAGCGTACTATACTATCAACGAGTATCTAAATGAAAGGTCTCCCTGGCCCCCTTGCGAAGGTGAAATGCTAAAACTTGTCGTGAAAAGCCAGTCAATGTTCAATAAATTACTTAAATAAAAAATTGTGTTCAATATTGTAATATGTACACGCGTCGTAGTGTCATCCAAATGGGGCTGTTTTTATATTATTTACATCTTAATATAATTTAGATTAAATAATTGGTGACAAGGATGTTAATGTGTACGGGCACGTCATACTCGCAAATTGTCCAAACTGGCGGTGGCGTTGTGGGTCGGGTTACTATTGTTCCCTTCAATATTGTTCATAATATTGTTGATGGTGAGCCCAGTAATAGGGGCTGGTAGGCTGACTCTCACGTCAACTCGAAAATACACGAGAACGGTTGCTGCCTTGCGGGCCTGGTCTGCTCCTATCTTTAACACCGATTTAGCATTTTATATTTTAGATTTAATTTTATGTTAAGACAAATTAATGGCACTATTTATTGACGTAATGTTGCATGTACCTAGTTTTAAATTTTGTGGTAAAAAAAAACACGATATTTTAAAAATGCCAAAAAAAGCCGTAACAGGTTTTCTTTCGCCATTTCTTTTACAAGTGGTCATTTTGTTTTTGTTTCCGAAATAGTAGTAGTATATAGAGTAGATTAATCCCACCAAAAACATCTTCATGTAAAATGTTGCCAAGACGAGACCATAATGACTCGCATAGTCAAAAAGTTATCAGATCTCATGTACCTTCTAACTCTACACGCCCTACCTCTACAAGGCCTAACTTCACAAACTCTACACTTTCAAGTGACGAAATCGGGGGTTTTAAGACATTTATAAAATCTAAAGCATAATAGCTACGACATTCAATGATTGTACTGGTGTCATTATATCTTGAAATTTTTAACTATTTAGCATCATCCAAAACAAAGTTATGAGGTTCAAAAAAACGACGAAACGTTTCGAGAAAAGGTAGGTAGTGCCCTAGCGCTCCGCTTGGCTCGTCTCGTGCGAGATTTATAAAAATCATTTATTACAACTGTATACTCTGACAAGAGAACGTGTTTGTGAAAGGTCACCCCACGGGCAAAGGGAATATTTTTACACCACAAAAAAAACGTGTAAGAAAAGCCTCGTAATGAAAAATTAAACTTATTCCAAATGCAATATACATTAGACATTAAGTTAATAACAACTTATCTTTCGAAAGTCGCAAAATTTGAAGATGCATAAAGATTTAACAGCAGGTGTCGAAATTCAGTTGTTTTAAAACTTGTAACTGACACAGATAAAAAAAATATTATGACGTCCGTTCTTAACTAATAGATAAAAAAAAATATATATGAAATCCACAATCCGAAAGCAGCACGGAGAAGCTCAAGATAACAAAACCTATCCAAACGCTGGCTAGGGTCGATGTTGCTTAACTTGCGTGTTCATATTAGAGTGCGACACACCACACAGCAACGCCATCGAGCTCCTCCGACGCCATCGAGCTCCTCGTCGCTCAGCGACAATATTTTTTCGAATTCCTTAGATTCATTTCCAATGCGCACGATAGTCGTGTGAAGCACGAAATCTGTGAATTTTTTTTAATGCCAAACAGTAGACAAACAAGCAAGCGGGCCACCTGATGGAAAGCGGTCACCGCCGCCTATGAACATCAGTAACACCAGGGGCGCTACCAATGCGTTGTCCACCAAGGAGGTTGGAGGAAAGGAAGGTGGAAGATTAGGGGGGAAAGAGGGGATAGGGAAGGAGTTGGGCTTCCGGATCTCTCACTCCGGATCTCTCACTCACCTCTGCTTCACGTCGATATTCTGTGAGAGGGTGGTATTTCCCCGGTCTAGCCCATTTCATAATACTTTCTCTACCACTCCAACATGTAGTGGTATATGGCCTATAGAAGATGGATTTATTTATGAATTTAGTTATTTTATTATTCATCATCTCAGCCACAAGAAGTCCACTCAGTAGTGGACTTCTGGGCGACTGGACTAGGCCCCTCACACTTCCAGTATGACCAGCTGACAGTGGCCTGCATCCGGCTACTTTATTGTTAGAAAAACAATTTTCTTAATTGAACTAAGTTATTTTAAACGCTCACAAAGCTTAATTTTTTTAGCACTGAACTAAATTGCATTAAACTAGATCAAATTATTCCAGAAATCAAACGTGAGTTTCAAAGCGAATACGAATAGTCTGATGCAACTAGAAATAGCGGGATCGATACGCCAGCCCGCCGTCCTAATATATTTAGCTCAGCCTTTGGCACACGTCAGAATAAAATCTGATATTGTGAGACTTCTGCATGGTTGAAAATGTACACATAATATCTTGAATTCATCCTATAAGGAGTCCAATTGTCAATGTTCGTTCAAAAATAAAATACCTGAATTATGCAACTACTTAAGCGACGTCGACCCTAGCCAGCGTTTGGATGGGTTTCGTTATCTCGTGCTTTTCCGTGCTTCGGAAGGCACGTTAAGCCGTCGGTCTCGGCAGTTGTTGATGGATGGTCGGTGGACTTAGGGCGGTTCGAAAACACCGGCCTCTGCCAATCCACATTGAAGCAGCGTGGCAGAGTACGCTCTAATAACCTTCGATTGAAGGGAGACCCTTATCCCTACAGTGGGATGATTACGGGTTGCTATGACCCCAGTCAGTGTTTGAATATGTTTAAAAATCTTCAGCTTGTCTATACTTCGTACATGTTAAGCTGTCGGTCTCCAGGGTTGTCGATTGATGACAGCCGTTGATCTCCTTTGTAACCCTGGTTGTGTGACGCCAGTTTGACAACAATTTTATAAATCACATGAAAAAAAAAGAATTTTCCTGAATGACATTACACATAAAACATACGTACGACGTAAATGGAGACGTAATCAAATAAATAAAATAAATAAATAAATATATAGGGACAATTCACACAGATTGAGCTAGCCCCAAAGTAAGTTCGAAACTAGTGTTATAGGATACTAACTCAACTATTTTATATTGTGGCGACACCTATCGCCATACAGAAGAACTACAGAGTGAAGAAAAAGTTCACAATGCGAACACATGACGTCATATACGACGACACTTAGAAATCCTGAATCACGCTATCGAAGTTTCTACGATATGGAGATATATATACAACCTCCGACACATACATTGTCGGAGCCGCGGTTCCCCAGGCATAACACCCAGCCTGGCCGGAAGATCTTCCCTTTGTGGCGGTCGAGCACATCGCCATCGCTCCCGCTACAGTGGTGACCCCGACGTGATTGGAAGCAGCCTTCTCCATCATATCTCCTCATCAGCTCTGACGTCATCACAATCTTCACTCTTCAACTTGAAGCCTCATCATCAGCAGTCTCACAGCACTCCAGCTACGGGGAAAATCAGGTTCATCGCAGCCGACTCACCGAGCTACCTGTTCCTGCGCCCCTTATCCCGACTCACTGGGATAACCCTCATCCCGACTCACTGGGATATTCCTCATCCAGACTCACTTGGATAACCCTCATCCCGACTCACTGGGATATTCCTCATCCAGACTCACTTGGATATTCTGCATCCCGACTCACTGGGACATGCATCATCCCGACTGACTGGGACATCACTCATCCCGATTCACTGGGATACATCAAGCACGCACGCTCACGCCCTACTCACTGGGACACTTGGAGCACGCACACTCAAGCCCGACTCACTGGGCAAGCTAACGAGAAGCACAGACTGCTGATCATCATCTCATCGGACCTTCGATCCTGGAGGGGAGTACTGTGGCGACACCTATCGCCATACAGAAGAACTACAGAGCGAAGAAAAAGTTCACAATGCGAACACATGACGTCATATACGACGACACTTAGAAATCCTGAATCACGCTATCGAAGTTTCTACGATATGGAGATATATATACAACCTCCGACACATACATTGTCGGAGCCGCGGTTCCCCAGGCATAACACCCAGCCTGGCCGGAAGATCTTCCCTTTGTGGCGGTCGAGCACATCGCCATCGCTCCCGCTACAATATTTTATAACAAATACATATATAGATAAACATCTAAGACACGAGGCCAATCAGAAAAAGTTCGTTTTCATCATGACCAGACCGGGAATCGAACCCGGGACCTCCTGGGTGGCGGTCTAGTACTAATAAAAACAATTTTTCATTATTTATTTATTTTAATTATTTAAGATAGATAGATAGATAGAATACTCTTTATTTGCATTACACACTGGAAAAAGTACAAAAACAATCTTATAAACCAGTGTAAATGCAACAAGGCGGCCTTATTGCTAAAAAGCAATCATTTCAAGGCAACCTTCTGTATGGAGTGGGCAGGGCTAGCAAGACAAGAAAATAAATAATAAACAAGAAAATGATAGATAAGTATCTAGGACATCTAAATATTAAAACAAAAATAAATAAATAACTTCAATCAAATATACTATACTTACAATAATCTATATATATAAAATGCTTTGTCCTGACTGACTGACTGACTGACTGACTGACTGACTGAGAATCAACGCACAGCCTAAACCGCTCATCGTAAAAATCTGAAACTTGGCAGGTGGACCTATTATATGACGTAGGCGTCCGATAAGAAAGGATTTTTCGAAATTCGAACTCTAAGGGGGTAAAAAAGGGGGGTAAAGTTACTATGGGACAACTTGATTCCTTGGTCCAATCTACTTCAAATTTTGCATAAAAATTGTTTAAGAGAATTGATGGAAGACGTGATTCTTATTTTATTGAAATTCTTGAAAAATATGTATTTTGTGGGTAATTTTCTGCGATTTGATATCAATACTCATACTCCTTAGTGCTTTTAATTCAATTACATTTCATTTTGACACATCCGTGAAGTGAAGTGTGTCATCTGTCATGTAATATTTTTATAAATTGTGAATATTCAAACAAAATGATTTCATAATGTCGTCGTACTATTTATTCTGTTTGTGATCTCGGAAAACAGCTAAAATTCTAACTATGTATAAAGCGGACTGAATCATATTCATCGATAATAAACAGTAAGTAATTAAATTTATAACATTTGACAGGGTTCAAGTTAAATTGGTCAATGGTTAGATGGCATATTGATATTGTCTCTTTCTCACTTATAGGAAATCTCATTACGTCGACTCGCTCTAATATTTCGTAGGGATGGTTGTAGGCTGAGGTTGTAGGTATTGAAATACCCATATATTCTACACTAACCGGCTAAGTCCGATGGACTCGCTGACCAACGACGGGTGTGATCCTCCAGCATTTCGGGGGTTGTGCGGCGGGTTGACACCTCGCCCACGTAAAACCTATGTTGCTGGTGAAGCGTATCCCATTAGCGCTTCACCAGCCTGCACAACATCGTCATGAAAAAAAAAAAAAAAATACCCATATATTTATACATTTTTTTTACGGAAGTGGTTGGAAAACAAGCTCAGGAATATGGATCATTTGATATTAGGTGATTACCGTCGACTATGGAGCACATAGATTCTAGGGTCCCTGACCCGTTGCCGACCTATAACAGGAAAAGACAGGATATATAGCGAGAAATAGTATAAGGAAGGAGTTAGATTTTTTTTATAACACAAAGGTGGCAAACAACAATTTCGGATATTCCACTCTCCGAACGAAACGCATTGCTGCTTCACATCAATATTCTGTATAAGGGTGGTACTTCACCGGTCGGGCTAGCCTATTTCATAAACGCCCACTCCAAAGATTGTAATGAGAAGTATTTAAAAAGAAAAATAATCATGTATACATATGAAAATGTTTTGTCTTGACCGATAAGAAAGAATTTTTTGAAATTCCCACGGGAAAGCGGGATAAACGCAAACGAAGTTGCGCGGGTTTCTCTAGTATATTATATAAATATTCATATTCAACCTACCATAAATACAAATAATTTAATTATTTAACTTGTTATAAACAATTATCTTTATGTTTAATTTAGATTCCTTGTTAGGTAATCAAAGCTATACGAATCAATTATTAAAAGTACAAAAGCTAGGCCGTCTGGTGCAGCTACAAATAGCTCGGATCAATACAGAAGCCTAATATATTTAGCTCAGCGAGGGCCGCACAATGAAATAAAAGCTGCTACGACTGACCCTTTGTTCAATACATACTATATTTTCAATAATATGGAATGGAAGAAAGATATTGTAGAAATAGTTCATTTGACAGCTCTAACCATAAGTCCAAGATCGTTAATTCATGGTACACAATTATTTAATTAGAAATAATAAGCGATCAAGACCGAACCGAACGACAAGATCGGCAGACAAACAACAAGTGCAATTTGGTCTCAATCAAGTTCAATTCAAAAGATAAACGATAACAGTAGACATGCTATATGAATTATCTTGGAGGAAGTGTTGAGGGCGCGAAAGAGGCTCAGGGCTCGTTAGGGGGCTAGGCGTCACATTTTTCTCAACGATAAATTCGCACCACGGAACGGTTCTTCGTGAGGAAAATGTACATGCGTAAATATATTTTTCGATGCTTGTTATGTTAACAACGACGATTTCATAATACAACTTGATATCCGACGATTTCCTTGTTTCGCTGTCGTGATAACGATAACTTCCTTATGTTCTTGTTGTTCAACGATATTACACTTAGCATTAGTGATTTATCTTTACAAAATCTAACAGATTGTACTAAATATGTTGACGTTTACGATATTGTTGACTACGCAGATTAGATTCAAAGTATACACTTCCGGACACATGAATCGAGCCACCCTACATTTTTATGTGTAATGACATAGAACATAAAAATATTCTTAAGTTAATCAAAAAGTTTTTATGCAGTTTTGATGCTGGTATATTCATAATGATTTTGAAGTGCTGTTGTTCCAATTTTGAATTTATCAAATGGAAAAACGAAACAAAATCCAAATTAGTGCATTCTTTTGAAAAGAAAAGTTGATCTAAATTAACATATTTTTTTTATTTAACTCCATAATTTTGAATTCACCGTAATTGTTTTGAAATTAAGACATCGTAAAATTGTTGCTTTTTTTAATTTGAGCCATTTAAACGTTAAAATTATGGATACACCGCCTCTTCTAGCCGCGCAAGCTGTGGCGCTTCTACAGTCGGGCCGAAGTCAGCGCGATGTAGCATCACAGCTTTCTTTAAGCCGTTCTGCTGTGCAAAGGGTATATCATCGATACCTCGACACTGGTGGATATGTGCGCCGTCCAGGAAGACCGCGATTTCGGGTAACTTCAGAAAGACAGGATCGATTTATCGCGACAACCAGTTTACGAAATCGTCACCTCACCTCTGTACAGATCCAAGAACAGCTTCGAGACTTTCATGGAGTGGCTGTTTCCGCGCGAACAATTAGACGAAGACTTAAAGAACGTGGTCTGAGCCCACATAAGCCAGCCAACGGGCCGAAACTGACAAGAGCTCACCGAATGGCGCGCTTACAGTTTGCACGCGAACATTTGCATTGGACTCGACGCCAATGGAGCAAGGTACTCTTTACTGATGAGACTAAGATTATGCTTTATGGTAATGATGGAAGGAGGAAGGTCTACCGAAGGCTGGGAGAGCGCTTTGTTCAGTGTTGTATGGAAGAGAGAGTGAGTTATGGCGGGAGCTCGTGGATAGTCTGGGGAGGAATATCTGCCGATGGTAAAACTGGGCTAGAGGTTGTGACAGGACCACGTCTACCAACACTAAATGCCCGTCGATACATTAACCATTGCCTAGAGACTCATGTGATGCCATATGCTGGATTTGTAGGCCAAGGCTTCATCTTTATGCATGATAATGCAAGAGCGCACACTGCAGGAATCGTCAGAGCATACCTTCATGATGTTGGAATCACGACAATGGAATGGCCAGCAAGGAGCCCTGATATGAATCCCATCGAACGTCTATGGGACGAATTAAAGAGGCGTGTTCGAGCTCACCAACCAGCACCACAAACTTTGGTAGAGCTGAGAGTTGCCATCAAGGAGGAATGGGAGAACATTCCACAACACTTCATAATGACGTTGATTAACTCCATGCCAAATCGCATGACTGCAATCATAAACGCTCTCGGAGGCAATACAAGTTACTGAATAATTTTTTTTTCCAATAATTCCTTTTTTTTTTTCAAAAATTCAACCCGAGTCTTGTCTTTGAGAAAGGTTATACAGGACAAGTTTCACTTAAAATTGTAATTTTATCAAGTTACTAAAATTTAAATTTGGAATTAAGTATACCTTATTAATGTAAAGTGTAGCAGCTTCCAAATTGCATAAAAACTTTTTCGTTGATCGTATACTTTTGTTAAGTTACCAGCAATCAAAGTTGAAACTTCTGGGTGGCTCGATTCAAGTGTCCGGAAGTGTACTTTGTGAGGAACGACTCTGATATATAAAATGAATCTGTAAACAAATACAGCCAAGTTGCAGCCAAGTTATGAAGCTAGTTACTGTAATGTAACCTAAAAACACTGACACAGCACATGAACAATAAGAAAGAAGAACGTATGCAAACCAAATAGTAGAAAATGTCAGAAATATTTTTTTTTTTGAATTTTTGTAGAAAAGACTTCGATTGCTGGGACTCTCATATTTTATGATTCGAGAGCAAACAAATTTTGAATTTATCTAATTTTTTTCCCACATATTCTACAACAATTTCTCAAAGATCTCTGCACGTGAACTAAATATAAATTCTAATAACGGGTCCCTGGTGGTGAATCAAATAAAATTTCAATTAAATTGAACGCTCCGGCGCGACAGAGTATAAAATAGGGAGGCAAAGGAATACCCACATGACATTATTATTATTTATGAATTCTTCTTTTCGCGATGATGGTATTACTTAAATCAAAATTATTATTATTACGATCGATATTATTATGTATTACGAAAAAATATATCATTATTGTCCCCATGATACAAATTTTACATGGATGCTGACATCAGAACTCCTTAGACCAGAAAAACAGCTATTCTTACTACTCAATAAAATCGCGATTTCAATTTCAACTCTGAATCATTCCAATTTAAAATAAATGGCATATAACTCATGCTCTTGAAAGATCAGACTTCACCAACTATTTAGTTAGCGTAGGTACAATCTGATTTCATTTAGTGTATTTTGTTAAAGCTAGTTCAGTCAGTCAAGACTTTCTAAACTATCCAATGCTGATGTAAGTAAGGTCAGAGACCGTACTCACCTTCCAACGTACAAATGGTGTTGTCTGTCACTGTTTTTAAAGGTTAATATGAGGTTTTCAAAACACGTATCTACTGGTGCAAGCCCAGAGTTACCAGAATCTAAAAAGAGACCAATCGATGCATAGACAGACCGGTCCATTCACTGATCATACTTATCCATTTATGCATAATGTTGGTTTCATATCCTGCAGATTAAACGTAAATAGTCCAAGTGGACTCAGTTCAGTTGATCGATTTAAGCCTCACACCACGAGAGCGCTAATTACACTTCACAATCAATCAGCCAATTATACTTTCACGTGTGGTAAATTACCTCGTCGCTGTGGTTTAATGTTAGGGTTTATTCCGACGCTCTTAATTTTCCTTACTGTATTGTTACTATGGAATGCGAAAACTTTGTCCTTACTTCAACTTTTAAGTCATCTAGAAGGATATTTACCGATTTTATATTGGTTATCGGTTTTCAGTTTACTTAAGTGTAAGTCTCAGAAGAATCAAAAGAAAATTTTGACTTTTTTGTGAGAAAAAGTTAAAACAAGCATTAAAACTCTGTTTGTCACTGAAGTGCGATAAGGACAAAGTGTTTTAGTGAAACCCTGACTGATCTCCGCTTATTAATAAGGGAAATAAAGAGTAAAGGTTATTAATAAAGGAAATATATATCTTTATTATTTTATGGTATAATTGGTACTCGTTATAACTTTTAAACTATGCATCTCACTTACAATGTTCAAAGTAAAACACAAATTCAAATTGTCCGCAGTGGCGGATCCAATATCAATTAAATTGAACGCTTCGGCGCCGCATCGGAATGGAACACCGCAGGTATTGGTTGCGGAGCAGAGAACTTAGTTACATCAAAGTATGAATTATATACCCATAGCATAGAACCAACATACTATACTCAACCCCAAAGCTTCTCACAGTTTATAAAACAAATTGAAAATGGCGTTCAGCCTGTTCCATCACTTCCGGATTTGGCAGGTATACTGACAGCATTTGACAGTTCTCATATGGCCATAAACGCAGATAACTGATGTCACCGAAGACAGTTTTCCTCAACAGATTTAACTTTAGCTCGCATTTTTATATCTTACACTATTTTATACACTCATTTTTATGTCATACGGTAGGCCAATAGGCAAACAGGCAGCCTTCTGATGGAAAGTGGTTGCGAACGTATCTCCTGCGGCGCTATTAATCTGTGGTCCATGGAAAGCAATAGCGAGAAAAGGGATAGGAAAGGAGTTGGGTTTCCGGATCTCTCACTCACCGAACGAAACGCATGGTTGCTTCACGTCGATACTCTGTGAGAGTCAAGTCAGTTCCCCGGTCGAGCTAGCTCAATTCGTAAATGCTATAATAATCCACTCTAGTACCTACAACATTATGTATATCGGATGACAATTCAACGTTATTGATTTTTATACATGATTTTGATTTTATGATACAACCGAAAGACCCATGAGAATCTGTAATAAAACAATACAACCCCTTGTAGATTGGGATCGTGTGATTCGTCTCGACAAGCTTTTAAATCGTAACAAATTGTGTAATGTGATAACGGTTTTGATTTATTTTCGTTTTATAAAGCATATAAAAGAGCATCCTTTTAAAAAAAAAATACTAATAATATTTTAACTAACTATTAACCTACATAATGTGTTAATACTACCACCTATATGTGCCAAAAAAATGTATAGAATTCAACTGAATACCTGCTCGTGGCTGACATGAAGTACCTATTAGAGAAATAAAAACCATAAGTGTCAGTCTAAAATCTCTGAGAGGCGTTTTAAGTTCAAAAGCAAGCAACATTTTCTGAAAAAGGGAAAATAACGATAAGTAAATTAATTGAAAATAGAACAGAAAATACTTCGTCAGTGACCACGGCCGTGCATGGTGGTCACAATGTCTAGCAATATCAAGATATGATCGAGTAATTCCCGTTTTTTAACTCATGGTAAAATGGTATGTCATGATGAAATGCCAGCCCTTATTTTAGTAAAAATACTGGCCAGAGAAAATGTGTTGAATATTTCGAAACTGTTGCTAATCACTTTAGTTTACTCGTGTAATATCGTAGGTTTAAAAGTGGATATTTTACAATGTTTAGGTGGTAGAGCAAAGTACCGCGAGCGCTTATTTTCCGGTTCGATGGTCGAACGTCACCCTTCGGCGTTGATGGAAAATGACACCATGACACCACCCTATGTTTTGCTTAGATTGATCTTGGATCAAATACTGGTTTGCATTTTAAAATAAAATTTTAACAATTTATTGATATAATGTAGTAAGTGTAGTATGTATGACTGACTTAGAATTGTATTCATAAAGTAATTTAACTACAACATCCATGACTTTGTCCGTGAAAACCAATTTTTAACGCTCTTATAGGAAATTCAAAAATAATAATATCGTAAGATACTGCATAATACAAAATAAGCTTTCTATTATCGAATATTACTTGGAACAGATAAACTAAAAAGAACAGTTTTTTTTAATGGAAAATTGTTACTTATTTATTGTTATTTATTTTACTATGTTTTTTACCGAAATAAAAATGTTTTTTTTTTAATTAAAGATTAGTCTGTAAAGATTTCAAAAATACAACTAAGACACTTATTAATTTGCATTGATTAATTGCAACTTATTTTTTTTTTACTTTATTTTAAAAATGGAGCTAGGTATTTTTAATAGTGGTCGCACTGTTATTCTTACAATGTTACTTTATGTTACGACTGTTTTTTAAAGTACATTTTAATATTATTATTTTAGTTTCATAAACAAGGAAGTATTATAGATTTCGTTATGTGACCACAGCGTCATAAAACATTCATGTCACACGCTTT
Organism: Endotricha flammealis; assembly: GCA_905163395.2. Lineage (NCBI taxonomy): Eukaryota > Metazoa > Arthropoda > Insecta > Lepidoptera > Pyralidae > Endotricha > Endotricha flammealis. The sequence goes on from LR990853.1 coordinate 6,435,842, forward strand.
ATAAATTTGTCGCGTTCAAATTACAATGTGTGTGATGATTAATCACCTTTGTTTACAAAACTCTCACTAAATTGTTGTATACAATGACAAAGCTTAAAATATTCATGTTTTTGCATAGAGCTCTTTGCTGTTGTAGTATGTATTTCGGGTAGAAAATTTCCATGGCGTATAATATTTTGTTTTGAAAATATTTTTATGGTTCAACCGTAGTTAACTAGTCACGTCCCGCCGCTTTACAAGGCATGATATAATTGTGTTATAATACTGAAAGCAGGGGCCGTACCACGACCTTTTATAACTATCCCTAAACGATTGTGTAAACGAGACGTCTTACATCATGTATTGCGCTGTCTCCCTTACTCAGCCGTTCTTGTTTTGTTTTAAGGGGCGCTGATTGTCAAAAAATAAATAAAACCTATAATTTGAAATAATCAAAATGGCTTTCATTTCAAACTCGAACAAATGTTGATAAACATAACATAAAATATGGTTTCTTATATTACATTACACTAGAGATAAGTTATTTACTAACGCTAGTCCACTAGCTGATATTAGACTATGAAAAAATAATGAATTTAAACAGTTAATGAGAGATTTTAATTGCTTATCTCTCATTAGCGCTCCTGCTATTCTGAAGACGTTTTCCGCTTCACTATTTCTTTTTGTTTCTTCTTTTGTCATACTTAGATTCGTTTTATAGTAAACTTCTTAATAGGATATTTTTTTTTACAAAATACTACATAATAATATACGAGATAAATGTTTCGATTAACTAAGTACTCGACGGGTGAAAATGCGGATTCCGTAAATACGCACGTTGACGAGGTACTAGACACAAACATCGCGCGAAACGCAGCGTATTCTCAGCCTCCTTTGTGGACAAAGTCTTAAAAAACAATCCGACAAACCAGTAATACAATAATTTTAACGATCTTCGTGGCGTAATGATTAGAACGCCGGACCGCTACCCAGAAGGTCCCGGGTTCGATCCCCGGTCGGGTTATGATGAAAAACAAACTTTTTCTGATTGGCCTTGGATCTTAGTATATAATAAATGTAATGTAATATTTGTTATAAAATATAGTATCGTTGTATCCCATAACACAAGTTTCGAACTTACTTTGGGGCTAGCTCGATCTGTGTGATTTGTCCTGATATATTCAATTTAATTTAATTTAATACAACTAAGAAAGAAAATACAGAATCTTACTCAGAACAGCGTAACATTTCTATGAAACATACCTTGAACTGAAGTTAAAACAATTTTCAATGAAGAAATTATGAGAAGCAATAAATAGTAATCTTGAGCGTTCATCGAAGCCCTCCTGGCCGGCGCGCGGCGGTTATCCCCGGCGATAAACCGAGTTATGCCTCGACCGGCGCCGCGACCTTCCACCTAATCACAAAGTAGATAGGCACAGAAATACATATTATATTGTCTATATTCTATAGAATATTCATTTACGAGCTGTTACCCGCGACTTCGTCCGCGTGAAATGTTCAAATAAGGATAACTCCTTTTCCTGTCATGCAATTTAAATGAAACAAAGCCAATATCTTCCTGTGAAAACAGCATTAAAATCCGTTCAGTAACTTAGAAGATGTGCGCGTTCAAACAGACAGACAGACAAAAAATTAAAAAAAAAATTTTTTCGCTTTTATTACCTTTCTCTAACTGTTCCTTCTCCATTTTTGCCAAATATGTTCAAAGTACAGACATATCGGGGTCTACTGTTTTATTATATGTACCTATAGAAGAAGATAAAGAGCTTTCCAATCATTCGTTTGATGATCATTCATCGACATATAAGTAAGACAAACTGTCGGGTAATGAGATTTTGCGTCAATTTTTATTTAGCAGATCGTTTCTTGTCAATTGGACACCACTGCTTCTGTCGCACGCTCGCAACTGAACTGAACTGGTGGTGGTGTGCACGGGCACCATCGCAATGACGCAAAATCTCAATACCGGATAGCTTGTCTAAACTTTTATGTCGATGGTAAATAATGTGTTTATCGTTTTGATGCTAAAAGTGAGAAGAATGATCATCAAACGAATGATTAGATAGCTCTTTATAAATACAATTAATGCCTGGTGATGCTATCCCGGTGGTGCGTTGGTAGTGATCCTACCTTCGGCACCAGAAGACGCAGATTCGATTCCCGCCCGGGGCAAACATTTATGTGATGGCATTTGTTGTACGAGTCTGGGAGTTTTATATGTATTAAAAGTAAATATTTCGTTGTCTGGTACCCATAACACAAGCAGGTAAAACCTAGCTAACTTTGGGACCAGTTAGCGCTGTGTGAATTGTAAAGAATTTATTATTATTATAATTAATCAATGTGTCGCTACATAATGTTCAGTAAATTGTGAAGTGTTTAATTGCATACAAAGGGATATTTTATTATTTGTAAAACATTGATTGTACATATTTTAAATATAATATTAAATAACTACTAATTAATATTATTTTTTTTTAGGGACAAATCACACAGATTGAGCTAACCCCAAAGTAAGTTCGATACTTGTGTTATGGGATACTAACTCAACGATACTATATTTTATAACAAATACATATATACATAAACATCCAAGACCCGACCAATCAGAAAAAGTTCGTTTTTCATCATAACCCGACCGGGATTCGAACCCGGGGCTTCCTGGGTGGCGGGCAGGCATGGTAACCATTACGCCACGGAGGTCGTCAACCTATAAAAAGTTTCCATTTGGTGTATACATTCACAAGTATCCTAGTAGAGAATTTGATGATATTTTTATATTAAAATAGATAAAGTACATAAATCGCCACGGTTCTAAGAAATAGGTTTACTGTCGTGTCTACTCGTGGTTAGAATAAAACCTTCTGTAAATGGCTTATTTGTGTCCTAATCAAATAAAACGGAGAACGGATTTACGAGCGGGAAAAATTCTCATCCCGCCTACATTGGTAAACACTTATTACGACCTTCGGAAAATAATACCAGTACGGGTAATCTATTCAAACCTGCTATATAGATAGACTAGCTGTTACCCGCTGCTCCGCCCGCGTGGTCAAGGGAAAATGTCAATATTTTTCCCATGGGAATCTCTCTATCCCGTGGGAAAAAAGTAGCCTTATGTCACTCTCCAGACCTTATCCCCGTTAAAAAATTATGAAAAAATAATGTTATAGTTTTTACCCGTGGGAATGAGATGTTTTTACGGGATAAGGGAAAAGTAGCTGTCACTCTCCAGACCTTATCATCTCTGTTAAAAAAAATCATGTCGGTACTTGTTTAGGTTCCTTTAGTAGAAGAAGTACAAAAAATATATACTTTATTTTTTCCCTATAGCCTATGTCACTCTCCAGACCTTAAACTATTCCCAATAAAAAAATCATATCAATCCGTTCATTACTTTCGACGTGAAGTGAGGACAAACAAACAAACAAACACACTTTCACTTTCACATTTATAATATTAGTATGGATTTCGGTGTCTTATGTAAGGATTTTTTTCAAAGAAAATGTAAATTTTCATCTGATGTGTGTGCAAACAATGTTTTGTAGACAAGCGATATCGTATTAGAATTAAGGCAAGACTGTGGCTCTACCCAATCATTATTTGATTCTGTCATTGTGTCAATATTAGCTGCTTTGTGACGAAGCAATCAGTTGTATTGCGTCATCGCATAAAATATTTTTTGTAATCTGTATTTGTATAATCAAACTAAATTATTTTGCCCGATATTCGTCTCATACGTCCTCCACTAATCTAAAAATAAACCGCTAATACAATTGGAAGCCAACCTCGTATCACCTTCCACCCGTCCTTCCCCCTCCCTTGTCTATCGTACACTAAATCATCCCTGTAAGTGGTTAATCAACTCCTGCTACTGATTGATTTATAAACCGACTTACAAACTACGTCGGCTGCTTCGTTAGTTATGTATAGAATGTATATTTGTATATGGCCACATGTTAGAGAAACGTGATCTATATAAACATATAAACTAATGTTAAATTAACAAACTTGTACACAAGTCTTGTTATTTCAACATTATGAATCTAAACATAGAGAATGAAGAATCATTTGCTTTACTCCGTTTTTTTTTTGTTTCCCTGTACCATACGATTGCATTTAAACATTATTTCTAACAATAGCCTGCGCCTGCGCTACATTATTTAAATCATTGTTTTGGAAACGAGGCAAGAGGTTTCATACCCATTACGTTTAGCCTTCAAAGGCTCTTGACAGGCTCTGCAGGTCTGCAGTCAAGGGCGTTTTAATGCATTTGACCCAGCGACACAGAATAAATAATAGTACTCAGCGAAGTTTAGTGTTTATTTTAAACCGTGTTGCCAGCAACGCGTACCTAACTTGCACAAAGGTGGCAAATAAGGCCGGCCTGATGATAAGCCGTCACCGTGGCCTACAGACGCTTGCAATACCGGGGGTATCACTCACGCGTTGCCAACCCTCCCAACCCCCCCAAGTGAAGCTCTAGAGACCTTACTCACCGTAGGAACACAACATGGCCGAGACCAATGCTATTTGGCTACGATCTTCTGTAAGGTGGAGGCTAAAACCGTGTACTGCTGGTTTCAGATATATTCTGACAATAATAGTACATACATGTAATATTGTAACATTATGGTTAACCTAATAAATAAATAATTGATGATTACTACACAGGATTAAGTTCAATTTCATTTAATTTTAATATAATGTTGTATTTTATTTTAGTAATGTCTGATTTTATTTGATTAATTGTTATTTATTTTATTATTTCTACAAATTTTGATTTTGTGAATATGGGTCTATGCTATCCGAAATAAATGAATTTTATTTTTATTATTTATTTATTAACATTAATGACAACCTTATTGATAAATCGACTCACAGCTATTTTATTTGCCAAAATATTAGGTTTTGTTTAAATAAAAGTGCACTTTATAAAATATTGGTTCTATATTTTTATAAAACATTACGTTAAAGCAAACACTTTTAACAACTTCTATTTTTATAGGATATATCTATTAAAACAAATTTTTAACTTCAAATTGTTCTGTATAGCTTCGGGCTAAGCAATATTTTTGGCATTTCAGTTTTAAAATTTCAGAGTGGACGGCACTAACAAAATCGTTTTAGTTTTTTTGCTTGCCCAACATTATTTTATAGATCGGGTTTGAAATTAAAACTGCTATATTTAAATAAGTACAGTTTATTATTTTATTTTCTCGCTCACCTTCTCTATTATTCAAATACACAAATTTTAATGTACTTATAAAGATAAAAACAGACCAAACCCTTAAACATTGAGAGATCAAATGCACGAAGATTTATTATAGATATGAAATGAAATGAAATCGTTTATTTCAGAAATTAGACCTTCTCAGGCACTTTTTCTTGTCATTTACAACTTGTTTAAATAAAGAAAATAAACAACGTTAAATACTACCACCATTTCGGACACAAGCAAAATGGCAACCGGTTAAAAGAAATGGCGAAAGAAAACAGGAAAAGGCCTTTTTTGTCATTTTGTACTTTTTTTTTTCTCTGCTTTTTTTTTCACTCATTAATACTTATACAATGTAGGTATAAGTACATTAAAATTTATGAGAAGAATACGCGGAATGTTATACACAATGGTGATAAGGAATATATTTTTCACCTCACAAGCTCGGAAAGAATCTGTTTGTCATTCGAAATCTGAGCGCAACAGTGAATTTTGTGCCCTAGCATGGAAAGAATTTTTAAAATTCGAACCTTTCTATTCTATAGACGCGAATGTAAACGCGCACTCGCGGCTCGCCTCGCGCCTCGCCTCGCGCCTCGCAGCGCTCGCGTCCGGAGCGGTTTTTTGGGCACGAGTCAAAGGGGTTCGCGTGGGATGCGAGCGCGGTGTTCACACTCGCCCTCTCGCTTCGTTCGTTAAAAAAGACTATGTTGCCGCTAACACTTCGACGTCCTCCATTCTGGCTAACTCGAACACAACACGAGAGTGTGAACAGACAACTCAAAAACCATCGATCACGCGAGGCGCGAGACGAAGCACGAGACGAGGTACGAGGCGAGAGTGTAAATGTAGTATATAATTTTTTATACCGTCAATCCTCTGAAAATGCATTAATACTTATTTCATGCCAGTGTGCCAACCTTATCTTTAAAATAATCGAACTGGCCAGCACGACACCGCATTAAAAAAGATAAACACTTATTTAATATATTATTTGCGTTTTTCTTGCACCAAGCATTTTCCTCGCTGTAGTGAGATGAAAAGTTGTGTGTTTCGCTCGGCAGCAAAGTTATTCTGCGTCTCGTACCTTTGAAACCCTCGCTACGCTCAGGATTCTATATTTGAACCACTCGCTTCGCTCGTGGTTCAATCCTAGAATCCTTCGCTAGCTCGGGTTTCAATATAAGTACTCGCGCCAAAAAACAACTTTGCAGCCTTGCATAACAAATAACTATTTTTTAATTTCCACGGGACACATGCGAATTTCACTAGTAATACATCTTTACTAATATTATAAAGAGGAAAGATTTGGATTTTTCAATCGAATAAAGGTCAAAAACTACTTCAAGAGAGGTAGGGCACAGCGGATAATCCGTTCAAATCGGAGAAGCCCGTCTGGGGAAGGACCTCCACCTTACAGAATCGTAGCCAAATAGCATTGGTGTCAGCCATGTTGTGTTCCTTCCTACGTGGAGTAAGGTCTCCAGAGCTCCACTTAGGGGGGTTAGGAGAGTTGGCAACGCGTGAGTGAAACCCCCGGTATTGCAAGCGTCTATAGGCTACGGCGACGGCTTACCATCAGGCCGACCGTATGCTTGCTTGCCACCTTTGTGGTATAAAAAATAAAAATAAACTACTGGACCGATTTCAAAAAAAAACACCGTTGGATATCTACATTATCCCCGAGTAATATAGGATTTTTTTTAAATAGGGATCCTTACTAAAACCCGAGTGAAGCAGGGGCAGGGCGCTAGTATTAAACACATAAAAGTTTCGACCTCCATCCACTTCATTCGCTAATCTCAAAGTGAGACCGCTCACCAAGATCGCAAGCATTCATTTTATAGATGAACAAGTCGTTGCACAGATAACTTTGGCTAAAGTTTGAAAGTCACTGTCATGGAGTAGACAACACTTAGTATAATGAATTGTTTTGTCTTTAACTATATTGTAAGTATATACATATAATAGATATGTAGATAAAGCTGGTTGTATATGTCGTAGAGATTAATTATCACTGGTAATCAAAGTTGTAAATGCGATCCGTTAAGCCATAATATATTTTAAGTAAAGGAATTAAAACAATCTTAAGTGTATGTTAGGACTACCAGCCAGTTACAAAGAATTAAACGATTTAACGCACTTCGTCTTACTTCGTCCTACTTCGTCTATCTTTTACTTTGTCGTGCAACTTCGTCTCTGTCAACTACTACGCAATTATTATAGAGTCGAGGGTTTTCAATATTCTGTCAAAAGTTAAGATATCAGTTTGGAATATTTGTTTTTATAGGTACTCATGTCATGGCAAATAACAGTAAAATAACACTTTATTTAAAAATAATAGTTATATCATTACGCCGCAATAGGAACTGAATAAAATTACCTACTTCAATGAAAATAGAAAGACAAATTTTCGTTTGACTTTAATTAATTAAAATGAAACTTGTGCATGCATTAAACACAGAATAAAAGGAGGTCCTAGCGTGCTTCAGATCATCTTCGTTCAGTTACTGAGAGCTGTGCAAAAGCGCGATTCGTTCATTTCTACTGACATTTTAAACGCATTTCGTTATTTTTCAGCGTTCAGACAGAACATTTTTCACTGTTAATTCATTGCGACGACTCATTGTACGATTTTCATTTGATTAAAGTAAGCCTTTTGCGTCTTTAGTTTTGTTTTATTTCCAACGTTTTAAGTAGTTCTTATAAATTAAATAATGATGTAAATACTATTAAGTTGAATGAAATGGTCATTTTTTATGAAATGGACTATGTAGTTCGACCACGTACCGACCACAAGTACCACCACTAATATGATGTATGATAAAATGTTGCTTGCTTGTTTGCCTGTTTTATTTATTAACATTTTAGGTATTGATAAAACTAATATAAAAAATTAAACAGAAAGTTCCTGTGGTTACGGATATCATTATAATAGGGTTGTTTCCAGGGTCAAAATAATTACATTATATTTAGTCCGTATTTTAAATTATAAAAAAATATTGGACACGTATTTTTTCTTTTTTCAATTTAATAAAAAATAACAAAGATACAAGGCATAAAAATTTAAGAGCGGCGTGACGTCACACGTAACTTTAATGGGCTATATCTTTGTCATTTTTGGTCTAATTTACAAATGAAAAAATGAGTTGCCCTTATTTTTGAATAATCTAAAAGGCGGACTAATTATATTTTTTACGGCAACTAGCATATTATAATCCTTATATCAATATTTAATTTCGATTTTCTCATGATTCCCTTAACCTAGTTGTTACTATTTCAGTGTCACTATTATTAAATGTATATAATTTCTTGTTACCAAACTAAATTATTATACATATATATGGCTAGCTGTTACCCGCGCTTCGCCCGCGAAAAAATTTGCCTATGTTGGGCACTGTACTGTACCCCTGACAATATATATACAAATTTTCATAATGATCGGCTGTAAAGTCTTGGATAAATGTATTTTAACATGTAAAATCACTTCATATATGTATTCACCATTTCATGATGAAGCAGAATTTAGTCTATTTCAGGACATTATTTATTTATTGAGGAGCAATGAAGAGACATTTCCTCGTGACAAACAAGACACCTGTCTTACTTGATCTCAACTTTCTGAATTATCTAAACTGATGACGAAATAGCCACATATATTTTGTAGATCGTCGATTCAGTACTTATTTGACTTATCTACAAAATATAAGACTGAATTGATTAGATGTAAAAAACAGAAAAATAATGAATGGATGATTAGTATCGGATTAAAATAATCAGTAATTTCATAAGCATTGTTTGCTCCTGAATTGACTGTCTTCTATTCTTTATAGGATACAGCATAAAAACTTCATTATAGGAGAAGTCCTATAATTCAACGAATTGTGGAATATCCTACTAATATTATAAAGGCGAAAGTTATGTGTATGTTTGTTACTTCACGCTCAAATGGCTGAGCCAATATTTATGATATTTGGTATGTAGGTAGCTGATACCTTGGATTAACACATAGGGTACTTTTTATCCCAAAAAGTACGCGATTCCCGTACGATTTCGTCAAAAGTCTGATACAGATGGCGCTATTGTGCATAAATAAATACACGCAAACGAAGTTGCGCGGGTTTCACTAGTATATAATATCAAAAACACTGGAATAATTTGTGAACGAAATTTATTAAAACATAAATTCTTAATTTCTATAAATACTTGCTCGATTAATCGCGACTTTTCACTTAATATTTTTTAAATTCGTTAAATACAGACTTTATTAATAATTAAAGAGCTCCAAAAAACTTTCTGGAAATACATTACGAAACGAAAAGTAATTCACAAAGCTTTAATTATTCAGAGGAGTAGATTGTTTTCCGTGGCGTCGGTCGGATGGTGCGGCGCGTGGCGGCACTCGACTAAAATCACTGTGCGCCTCAACTCAGACAGACGACTGCCTCTCGTTTTCACGACTTTAAACCTTTTTAAGGGGCTATGTAAAAAAAAGAAGGGTCCTTAAAAACCAAATATCTTCTAAGCTACTAAAATTAAGACTTAGATTTTTGGACATGTATTAATTCATCATATAATCGAAATTTTGGAAAGAGCCAAAACACGATTGTGACACTTTTCCTCGATTTAAAAAAAATCCGAAGTAACCTGGTTTTTTTACTTTTTTTTTTAGAACTCTTGAACTTCTAAACGGTAAATAATATAAATTTTAAACTTCATATAAAGAAAGACATTAATGTTTTCTAGATGTTGTAAAGACAAATATAAAAAAACTCCATTAATGAATTTTAAATAAGTCTAAATGTGTTTTGGCGCTTACGGTGTTAAAAATTCGCCGGGTTCACGGTGTCCCATCTCTGTCTCTCGAAGCAGGGATGATATATGCGCACTGGCGGGGCGGGCTCAGTCGGCCGCAATTATTTTACGACGTAGACCCTTAACACTTTTGTTTAACAATCTATATGTTTACATTAATACGAGAATGATACTGCTCTCATGCTAACAGTGTCATTATTTATAAATTTTTCAGAAATACAATCGACATATTATTATGTATCTTTGTGGTGATGGTTCGGGGCTTTAGAATTTTACTCCACGAAACAACAAAAATCTCGCTAAATCATTAGGTAGCGATCACTTCAAATCTAACCCTATCTAGCAAAGGGAATAATGCTGTCATGAAGATGATAAGTTCTCTAATCTTACACCAAACTGTAAACAATATGCACATACACAAATTAAAGCCACAATGTGAGTTTATCTTGTTTCAACAAACATGTAAGTTTCTACAATTTGTACAATTGCAGTATAAAGACAACCCTTAGGGAAGTGGCTCGTTTACTCTGAGGTTCTGCTACTAAGACTTGTCAAAGGTGCAGTCGAAAAGTTATTTACACTGACTCTACACACGCATTCAACAAGGGTCTTAACTTGCTGAAACTGGCGCAATCGGTAGGATAGATTGAGGAACAAGTCGATTTTGTTTTTCCAAAGAGGTTGTTACTATTCATTCAATGCCAAGTCTTTCGAGGCGTTATTTCCCGAAGAAAGCGCAGTAAACTATCGCCTGGTATAAACGAGCCCTAACTATCTTGAAGCAACGGTGATTTTGGAACAATGACGTTGAAATGGGTCAGCAGTCAGGCGACCGACTGAGGGACTGAGCCATGCGGAAACTTCAAACCGAACAGGGAAAGTCAATTCAACGTGGAAACTTTTAAAAAGCTTAAGCGACCCGGGCCCGTTTTGATTTTGATTCAATCATTCAACTCGTTGCTTGGAAATCCTTAAATTTTCTTCTCTTGGTTCTAGAATTATTTTATCTGTTTGGTGATTATGAATAGCTAATCAAAATCAAAGCTAAGTAAAGCTTTCTCAAAGTCTGTTTAATGTTAACAAAAGAAACAAAAGAACAAAACCCTTAGTACAAAAAATGATCTTCACTTTTTGTCCGGAATTTCGAGAAAATCACATGATCTTTATGATAAGTGGGTATGTAAATTTATTTACCGTCAAGGAAAAGTGCATTTTTCTAGGAAAAACACAAATATCATAGTCCTTATTTATGGATGAATATGGAAACGAATAAACATGTCATAATAAACAAGTAGGTAAATGTCGAATAATTTAGTTCTCCATTGAAAATTATAGTCAGCAGTTGTGAGCCTAAACAAAAGATGTAATAAAGTTTAGTGGGGTATGTCGAAGGTAACGACTCGGCAAAATACCGCAAAGTTTGCCCCACTTACGACGTCCCTGATATATCTCCTAATGTTTAACTATTACACCAACAACATCGGTATACACGGCCTATGACAATGTTTTTGTAAAGTGCTATTATTAAATACCGTCGCGTCGTCGTCCAACCGAAATTTTCGTACCAAATCTATTTCTGTTGTGAACTAATATATGTATTTACACTTAATTGGTGCATATAAATATCGTCTTTTGCTCTGGCACACAGTAAGCGAGTTCTAATTAGAGCACGTTTAATATCATACATTAAACGTAAACACAGAGATACACTTTTATTTTTATTGACCACAATACACAAGCACTGATACAAAAGGCGGTTTTAATTTAAATTACACTTTCTACCTTTTAGGATAATATTACACCGCGAGCATTCGAGCACACTTATATAGAAAAATAGTACTTTCGAGGGTGGATCCAAAAGTTCGTAGCCTCATATAGTAAACAAGTAATTATTGTTTTTAAAATACCCTCATCTTGAAGCGTGTATATTTATTAGTAAGCGTGCAAACTTACAAGTGACTATAACTGTCATTATTATTTTTTATGATTTTTTATCTAAAGTGAGTCGTGAAAGTTTCCCGTCATGGAAAAAATTGAACTGCGTGCCGCGATCAAATACCTGCATAAGAAGGGATTAACACCAAAGCAAATTTATGAAGACATGGTCAGTACTTTAGAAGGATCTGCTCCATCATATTCATGTGTAAAAAAGGTACTCGTACCATTACAATACTACCTCCCTGACTGACGAGCGTTCGCCTCCCTCACTGCTGTAATGCTCGAATCTGAGCGTTACATTACACGCGAATGCTCCCGGTGAACGAGCACCTTTATATCTACCTCAATATAATAATAAATACACTTTTATACTTTAATTCGCGTAATATAATAAAGTAACGAACAATGAGGATAAAACAGTTCTATATTGATTGTATAAACGGAAAGTTTCCCCTCAGTAACTTGGTTGTTAATAACTGTATCGACGGCCACGCAAGGGCTCCCTGCCCTTCAAGATATTAAAACAATCTATCCTTTTCTTGTTATTAATTACGTGCATTGAGTTACAATAAGAATGTTTCCGTGAAAAGTTCAAGTGCATTTAATACTTATAAAACTTCTTGTACAGTCAAGAGCACGTCGACCTTTACATGTCGGACTTTGTTCTATGTCACAAGAGCCAAAATTGTGCTGCAAGTGTAAAGCTCAACGTGCACCTGACTGTACATGTATGGTTTTATAATTACTATTTTTCTATTTAAGTGTGAAACACATGATCGATCAATTTGGCGATTGTAACACTATGTACCAGCATCTATAGTAGAAAGAAAATTTGTTTTTTTCTATTCGATTTCACGGGATAACATGTAGCCTAAATACGACTCTGTATGCCTGACAATTTATATGCAAATATCCCAAATGATCGGCTGCATTTTCGTGACGTGAAGGTATTCATAAATTATTTAGGATTAGAATAGTTAAGACTAGTCGACATGCGTGACATCGTCTGTATTTGTACAACTTACCTTTAAATTTGAGAGGAATGTTATGTTGTATGCCGTTCGTCTTTTAAGAATACTGCCTCCATTATTATGTACTTATCTACATAGATCCTATGATACTGAGTTCCCGAACGTATTGGAATCCCTTAATATGTTAATATTGGGAATATCATCCAAAATATCATGTGTTCGTGATGAAAATAGGGTTGCCAGTTTTATTTTATTTTGTAAATATGCTGTATATCAAAGGATATCCTAATAAACTTGTACGAACCTATTGAGACATTTGTATAAAATATCTTAACTTTCCTCCATAAACAGTATAGAGCTTATTAATAGAAGAAATAAGGACTAAAATTTATTTTGTCATTGTCATTCTTAACGAAACAAAATTAAAAGTGCGAGTTAATTAATTTATTGAAAAAACATTTAAGAATATTCCATTGATCATTTCCATAATATTTACACAATGATATATCATTGCATCTTCAGATTAAGGTACAATGATGTATGAGGCACAAATAATTAATTTATTATATATTTGTGTCATTAATTCAAAATTGTATATATCCGATGCTAATTATAACACTCAATATGTTCATTTAATTAATGAACTTATTATTAAGGTATACAATAAGTGATACTATGTACTATGTAGTTAGTATACAATACACTTGTAACTTACAACAATACGCTTAGAACAACATTATTTATTATGTATCTATTAGAAATTTATGCTTATTGTCTGACTAATGCTACGCTGCAAAACGCAAATCTAAAGTGGCCCTTTGTCACCAAGTAAGTTGTCTGCTTGCTTTAATCAAGCTAAAACATAGTTGTCTGTGGAAATGTGCATGATAAAATTATGATGATGAATTCGTCTTCTAGTTCCCAATTTATTTTATAAAAATAAATGTGCGAAATATAATTAAAATTGACGGAATGCAGCCCTAAGTGGAATCTATTAAAATCTCGCGTTTCTCGTATCCGCTATATCGTCTGAATAATGGATGCGGCGCGACCCGCCATATTGCTCCGTTTTTAATTTTCCATCGCTTACACGAATAAATAATAATTCCGACGAGCACAGAATGTATGGCGTTAATAAAAACAATGTTCTTAATTATCGCTGGGGGTGCCATATGTCACAATTTATTTGTATCAAAAAGAAGATTCGATCAACGATGAACTCGAAGATTCACTTACATTTATTTATTACACTTCATCGTATACTAAAAAATTGCATGTAGTTGGAGGTTTACTTGTCCCCGAAACACAATCGGTTTTACCCAAATAAAATGATGTGTTTGTATTTTCTTGTCAAAATTAATACAGACTAAAAATAAACATAATATTCAACTATAATCGTTTTCGTGAGCAAACAGTCTCGAGAATAACATAATAATATAGGTACTTACTTACTTTCTTGTCTGTATAAACATAGTCTAGACTGTATAATTACGAAACCCACACGTAGAAATTGTGCACCAAGATAGTTCTTTCAAATAATGTAACAAAGCTCTCCGGGAAAATAATATTTTTATAAAACAACGACCGTGATTCCAAGAATTGAAATGTGAAAGAATGAAGGAATAATGAAGACGGCCTCACCTCGACCGGAAGCCATTCCTCCGTCGCACGTCGTTCCGGTGCGACGATATCCTGTGCAGCTCAATTTCCTGGACCGTGGAAATTCCCTCACAGTTTTTATTTGCGGCTCTGATTTTCGCTCCGCGCCGCTTTTATCTGCAAACGTTATCACGGATGGACGTTCGACCGCGTGATTTCGGCTCACTGTTGTGTACTGTCCGTGGGGCCAGTCTGCCTACATCAAAAGACATATTGGCTCTTTTTGATGCAATGACACATGTCATTGTCAATAACATTGTACTTTTGTATTGGAGTTTATCGAAGTTTTGAATTACATTTTGTAGAAAATGCCTTGGGGTTGGGAATGCAGATCGAAATTTGTGAAGCAGTTGCCCTTGAAGCCAGTGGATCGTCGCGGGCCGACGTCTGGAGAAGCATCGACTCCTGGACCGCAGCGTTACGAAACGCCACAGATATTTTGTAACTATATTATTATCTGGAAATCGAATATTTCATATCCTTTAGAATTGAGTATGCATTTACCTGTATTTACATTGTTTTCCACTAGAGATAGTTTTGTTTTTATTTCATTCCTTCGAATTTTGCAGCAGGAATAACAAAACTCACATAATTGTAGCAACTTTAAACAATATTTACATGACTGTTGTTTGTGTTTTATCATTTGAAACCGTCACACCACAAAATACGTTAATTAACCACGCTCCATAATCATTGCACCACGAATTCACATTATTCCCAGCCACGCCAATTTGTCACTTCAAATGTACAATGGCTTATAAATTTTCCTGCAGCTTATCCTGTTTAGATACAGCCAGTAAACAGTAATAAAAATTGCTCTCAGTATTTTCGTTCTAGTCGGCTTCTGTATATGTACTGAGGAATTTAGAGGAATACAATTTTATTCCCCCAAGACAGGTATTTTGCTCGTGTTAGTAACATACCAACTAAAACTCGTGTCTTGTGAAGTTGAAAGAGAGACGAGTTCGATTTTCAATTTACTAACAAAAATGAACTTGGATGATTTGGTTGGCATATCAATAACATGTTTAAATCTCTTCTCTACCGCTAAATTAGAACATGGTTGATTTATTATTGTTATTATGGGCTATTGATTGATAGATATTGTATTGTATAGTAATTTTTAGATGGATCTCCATAAAATTTAACATTTAACATTTGAAATTGAAATGGTTTTTAAGGTGGAGATGGAATAGGATATAGGAAGATTACGCGAGCGCCAGCTTATACTTTTGGCCATCGAACTCCCGTAAGCTTTGCTAAGCCGGTTACGACGCCTTATGCACGAACCTTTAACACCAGTGGAATGGGAAGAAAGGGTATTTTTGCATACCAACTGTTTAAGTAAATTAGTCTCTTTGATCGAAAACACTCATAGACAATACATTTTAACTATACTTAGGACTGTGATGATATGGAGTGAAGATTACTCTGTTGGAGTGGAGTACATTGAATTAAGTGAAACTTAGAAGACAGAAGTATTTGCTGCCATGTTTTAATTTGAAATACCTCTGTCAGGTATTCAACGACACATCACAAAGAGAATGTATTAAGGATAATAAATCGTACCTCTACGGAGATGACTTGTTTTTCTATCAAATTGATTGTTGTTTTTCAGGACAATTTAGAATACCGAAAGGTGTGGTGGGTGAACAATACGATAGTCCCGGAGACAAGCTAAAGGTACCCGGTCCCGGTGCATACGCACCACGCCCTGTTGTAAGCAGTAGCTATAAACGACCTCCAGCATACACCATGCAACCTGCAGCACGGCCACCTTATAAGGCTTGGGATATGTGGACTCCACCGCCGAATATGTACTGTCCATATATACCATTCGCGTGCGTATTATAATTTCTTATGTAATGTTAATAATTCAATTCTCAAAACTCTGAAATGATGAAACTACTTTTTTTTTATACCTAATGCCTAATGGTGAGTGGTCACTTTTTGTACAGTTACCTACTGCAGAATATCCATTACCTTAAAACATAGTAAAAAAGTTGCATGTCTCTTAAATGACCTGCATAAATCTGATAAAGATCTGATTTCTCTTCTAGACACTGAAAGGAAATAAAAATTTACCTCAATTGTAGGAAACCACCAGCGTACACCTTAGGTTACATGGCGAAGAGTGAAAAAATGCAAGACTTTCCTGCGCCTGGTGAACATGATCCTCAATTCAACTTCGTTAGAAAAACGAAGCCGGCGTACAGCTTCGGCTATCCTTTCAAACCGTTGAAACGACCTCGAGTTCCAGCACCAAACACGTACTGCGAGAAGAACGTACGTTATTACCTTTTATGGCAGTTATTATACGTAGTATTTATTGAGTAACTGTGATTTTACACAGAAATTAATAAACATACTACACGACTTGCTACTAGACATAATGCTGTCAGTTGCAATGTCTAATAGTATAAAACCTAGCACCCGTTATTAACTGTGAGTGGCTAGTAAACGTGCTAATTCATCCGGAGGAGTACAACAATCTCAGACAATTAGCAGTGGTTACATGCTGCTGCCAGACAAGGAGAACCGGAGGTCCAACTTCTTCCTAGTAACTATTTGCCATCAAGGCCATCAAGCTAATGCAAGCAACAGAACAATATTTACCTCAGTATGAAAATATTTGACTTTGTAATTTTAGATTTGATAAATATTTAATGCTTGCGTAGGTAATCAGTAATATTATGATTGATTACATTATTAAGGTTACTTTTGGCATTCATAGCTCTTCGCTTTTCGTTCCCAAAAGTAATGCCTCTGCAAATTTTATCCAAGATTAATTATCATTTAGAACTTTTCGAATATCTCGGTAAGTCATAAATACATGGGAATATGAAAAGAAGAAAGGAAGAATATTGTGAAATGGAATGCGAACACCCAAAAATATTTAAGAGCAAACTTGGTTGGGTTGTGTACGGCTGATAATAAGCAGCCCTCGACAATGCCCAAAGTTACTCAGTTTCAACTCCAACCCTCTCTCTAGCTCCGTTGTTTTCCTTATATTTAGCATAAAATATCAATTTTTTACGCTTGAGGGACAGACTGACTAGTTAGTTTTTATTAGTGAAATAGTAAAATAGTTATATGCTGGCTGTCTGCTATATATAATTATTTTACAAAGTCATCTAATTTATCAAGTATAAACTTTACAAATACTGCTTAAATTTTTTATTTAATAAAGGATAATACTTCCTCATCCAAATTGAGATTTCTCTTAAGAAGACGATCTTACTTTTTCAAATGGCGGAAGTAATTTGCTTCAAACATTTAATAATAATTTAAATTACTTTATATTAAGATTTTATTTTTGTTCGCAGTATATGGTATCAAAGAGGACTATTCCGGCTCCGTCGTTCGGTATCCGACACACACCGTACTTGGGCCAATTTGAAGTAGCTATGATTTCCTCTAAACAAAATATTATTAGCAGCGAGTAATAACTAGTCAAATCTTATACATCAGTTAAGAACGAATATAAGTAATTTTATTGAAATATTTTTTTCACAGTACCTAACACCCTTGATAGGTTAAGCTTAAATGCAAAAAGCAAATTACACTGAACCCGAAACTTTGAGTAAAGTGAGTATCAAGATTAATCTAATGAAAGAACTTCATTTACTATTAATTCGCTTCAAGAACTATCAGAAATTGAAGCTCCTAAAGTTGCGTAAAATTAATGTTTTATCCTTAACTTCTGTACTCAATCTTGGTAAAATCAAAGAAAGGCGTTAACTAGCCGAGTAGAATTTGGTCTGAGTTTCTTTGTAGCCATGGCTAAATGAGTAAAACTTCACAGCGAACTCGTTTAAATACTGATTGAAGTAAGATGGGGTATAACTACAAGTTGATGGTTCGGCCACACGGCCGTCGTATTAAAACACGTTCAAAAATAATTCTGCCAAGTTTTATAGAAACTCGGCCAGTTTTACTGATTTGTATGCAGGGTTTTACTGGCAACAGTGACGTAAATACTCCGGCTTCTATGAAACCACTTTAAAGTTTTCCTATTCTCTTTTTTCCTATGCATTTCATATTGTTGTGGACTCAGGCCATTCCGACAGAAGTGTACAAGTTTTTAAAAGCGCCGCTTTTTCGCCGTTTTGATTTCAACGAACAGATTTTAAAATTAAAAATCAAAGTTTTCAGTGATTGCGACATAATGGCCATAAATATATTTAATCAAACTTGATTACAATGAAATTAATCTGCAATTTTTCATTGTGATGTTAATATACGAGTAGTTCTATTATTACTTGTGATATTTCGTGTTATCCCATGGGAATTCAAAAAATCTCGCCTTTTTCTTTATCTACATTATAAAGGAAATCTTTGTCCAAAACAAAATATTATCTAGATAAAATTACCACAATCAGTTTTCCATGATATACCTAAACGGCTGTATACCCAGTTGAATAAACTGAACTCTCAATTACAACCCTACCAACCAAAACAAACATTATGTATGGACATCGGAAAACTATGTGCATGCCAGTAAAATAAATAAAACAGTATGTGATATTTCATTCATTTATTTGATTGTTTCACAATAGATGTCAAATGTCAGAAAAAAGTAGTAGCAGGAAACATAATCATACTTTATTTTCCACATTTTAAAATTAATAGGTTGAAATGAATAATACTGTTATTTTAGTGTAGAAACCGTATAATTAAAAAAAAATGATTTTTAACAAAATGGAAGCTCAATTATTCAGTACCTATTTAATAAAAAGTTTTTTTAGGATGCAGTTCAAATTACTGAGATACTGATAGTTAATTTGAAATAGAGCTAGCGGGTACAGTCGGCTGCAAATGAAATGTATATATGCGTATTCAATTTTAGATCTTGCTGCATTGACTTAAGAACGAACATGTATAGGTATGATTACAGAGGATTGTACTGGCAGCCACTGTTGGTTCCCATTGATTAGGTTTACACTACTCAAGTGATCGCCCCACTCGTTCGTTATTTAACGAGAGAAGTCAAACACTGAGATCCTCTCGCAATTGTTTACGGACTTTGAATTTCACATTATCTAGAGCTCCTCTACATTCCAATACCCTTGCGCTATGTATACAATAACTTTATTGAGATATTCTCTTTCAATAATACATTATTAGTAAGTAAACGTAGTATAACGAGGCCTTGGTTTCCCTGTTTTGTCACTGTCATTAGAAGAATTGACTTGGAACTATTTTTTACACTACATTTTGAACGCATGTAAACTATTCCTCGAAATACTCAGGTGGTGAAAAGTGAAAAGGTGCGTTTAAAAAAATAGTGTGCTTTTCAAATGGGTGCGCTTCGAGGAATACCTCGAGATTAACAATAACTTGTTTTGTCCATCCAATACAGTGTCAATGACTCCCTATTCCCTATACACTCCGAATCAATTCACTTCCTGACTAATGCCTCGCCATAATTTTACATGCGCAACCAGTTTATCGTACAATGCAAATATACCTGCCTATTTATGTTTATACCCCAGTCATTTTAACGGAAAAGGGGGGCTAGTCTTGCATTAATACAATCCGGGCAATGTTACAAGCCTTTTGTGGCGTAATTTTTGCATAGGTGTTAAATAGGTCATTACAAAAATGTTATGTCAAAAGTCCCCATCGGTCCCGCTTTGGCGTTGTTTTTTATTCCAGTTCAAAGTTCGCAATTTCATGTTTTTGCTTAAACATCTAAAACGCTGATAGTTATCGAAAAATGTGTAAGAGACATTCAGGATCTCGAAATTTCCTATCCAACGGTAATAATATTTTTTTCTCTATATTACTGTCTTTTCGTGTCAATGACCCAATTAAATTTTTAAATACCACTCCCAATATGGCATTGTCCGTGACCTTTTATAAATCTGTACACTTAACCTGGACAATAAAAAATTAAAAGTAAAAAAAATCTATTTAAAAACAAGCTTTTATTTAATTGCGCTAAAAAGAATAAAATAAGCTTTTCTTTTAAAACTTTAACTATCAACTTATAACGTCAATACACAATTTATATGACATAAAAGCTTGTCGCGAGATTTAATTACTAACATTTACTCGTACTACGAGTAAGTAGTAGTAGTTCGATAATTATGTTTTCTTATACAGGTAAATCTCGCGACAAGCTTTTATGTCATAAAAATTGTGTAATGACGTTATAAGTTGATAGTTAAAGTTTTAAAAGAAAACCTTATTTTATTCTTTTTAGCGCAATTAAATAAAAGCTTGTTTTTAAATAGATTTTTTTTACTTTTAATTTATTTTTTACTTTTTAGTTATCACTGGACAGGTTTCGCAGTGCCATCTATTGTCGAGAGGCGGTACTAGTCTAATGAATTTGTTTGTTATAACTAGCACCAGCAATTTTAATACCTATATAATTTCCTGATTTTACTACAGTCACCCTGCGACAAACTAAACGGGTTTATGTACCCATCAAAAATAAAATACCGACCAAGGGCAAGTAGAACTCGCGCATAATCATACTAATATTATAAATGAGAAAGTGAGTTTGTTTGTTTGTTAATCCTTCACGGCTTGACTAATCAGTTGATCATTATGAAAATTTGTATACATATTGTCAGGGGTACAGAGCCCAACATAGGCTACCTTTTTACCCGTGAAAGTATGTCAATCCAAAGGGAAAATATTTTTCCTACTATAGAGGGCGCTGTATGGGATGCTATCGGCCAACAGATGGCGCCACAAGTCGCGCTATGGGTTGGTTTGTTGTCAAACGAGATCTATGTCATAAAATTAACGCGAGCGAAGCCGCAAGGAAAAGCTAGTAATAGATAAAATACATTTTAATACAAAACCGGTATAAAAAGAGCCATATACCAATGTAAAATGTACCAAAGGTAGGGTCACATTATATTGGTTGTTTAAAGAAGAAGAAGTGACTACAAATTTACGATTTTCAGATTTATTCCTGTATTTGTGCTACATCATCTTGCTTCTTGCCAAATTTCATGATTCTAGGACAACCGGAAGTACCCTATAGGTTTTTGGTCGGAACGGTTTTGTACGAAAAACGGAACACAAACGGCTGTATCGTAATTTTGTTATCATAATATTGTATTGTCATCTGATCTACAGTTTTAAGCAAAATTTCAGCTCAATCGGTCTTCGGGAAGTGGTTAAAATTTTCGTTCCAAGATTCCACCCTTACATACATACATACAGGTCAAGTTAAATAAAAGCTTTTAAAAATCGAGTTGAGTTTTTTTTTGTATCAGAATGAAAATACATACTATGATCTGTGGCTATGAATCTCTATAATCTATAGTTATAACGAATAGTTATTTTCTCGGCTTGCGATATATCGGCCAAACTATTGGCCATTTTGTTGCCAATCTGTTCAATCGTGATCGAAATCCTGCTCTTTGATTGGATTGTGGTTCTACATATGTCACATATCTACTTCGCCGCTGCAGACGCTCAGCTTTGATTCAATCACAGTCCAATAAATTCTTATTAATTGATTTTTTCTTAATTGATGAATTAAGTGGTTAATATGAAAGTGGTCGTAAAAATCTATGTATTTTTCAACAACAATGAAAAAATAAGAAAAAATATTTTTAAATGAAAGCCACTGTTCTTCTTCTTTCTAAATAAAACTAACAATTTAGAAAGAGAGGAGTAAACCCATTGATTGAATGTAAGTCTTACCAAAATGTAAGTATTTTTATAATACGAGCAATTTTGCAATTGTTAAAATTAATTAGCAACCTTTAACATTAACAGCCAAAATATTCAACTAATGCATAGAATCAAAAAGCAAAATCTATTTATATAAAATTCAAAGTCCTGACTGACTTAACTATATATCAACGCACAGCCAAAACCGCTGGGTCTAAAGATGAAATAAATTTGAAATGTAGGTTCCTTACGACGCGACGTCTAGGGGTGTACTAAGAAAGGATTTTTCAAAATTCCCACGGGAAAGCGAGATATACGCAAACGAAGTTGCGAGTATTTTACTAGTGATAAAATATAATTGTACTGTATCTCTTACTATTTCCAATAATATTAACACACTAGAGACTCGAATGAGGACAACAGTATCCAATATTAATTTCGTCATTATTATAGTCAGCACGTGTTGTAAGATTATCTGTGACATAATTTAATAATGAGATATACATCGACGAGGCACGGTATCTATCATTAATTGGTTGTTAACCTAATCGCAACGCAAGCAAGTAAATGGCGGTAAATTAAACCAGCAGCGGCGTCAGCGCTCATGGAGTGTGTAATCACCTTAATCACCCCCACCACGAATTTACCCTCCTGGATATTAAACAGTGAACTGCTGCAATCATGCAAGAAACTCAATTTTATAACCACATAATCATTATAATTGTAGAGTGGCGCGGAAAATGTGAAACCAGACGTTTAAAATGAAATGCAATTCTCTCCAGCTTTGTTTTTGCAAATTCGTATAATCTAGGGATTATGAAGGCGAAGTCCCTATTTCTGCTTCCATGAAAGCGATGATGGGAGAGCGATGGTGGCCAGATGTCGATATTTTACATCATAATACATCAATCAATTCAAGTGCGAATGTTACCTAATTTTATATTGTCCCAGGAAAATTACGACGGGTATGAAAAACTACGGTCTCGATGTCTATTACGGCAAAGATCGATGACTAATCAAGCCCTCGATGTCTTTGGTATTATGCAGTGAAGGATGTTGAGATCTGTTCTTAAAGCTGGGCACTCGCGACTGCATATAACCAAACACTTTGGAGTTCTAATTTCGGTGGCTAAAGTCCACCTTGTATCAATGAATGAATATAAAGAAATGGACAGGATGTTGTGCAGAACGGTATTGTGCACTGATGGGTTTTCGAGGAATTCATAAACCTAAATACCTAAAGTATTATGATGTATATTAATGGACCCTATCAAAAATAAAATAAGTAAACACTAAATGCAGAATACAAAACTGAAACATTCATCAATGCTCTCCACTCAATAGTGTTGTTGGACAGTGATTTTAAATATCGCTCTACTAAATAATAATAAAAAATCCATTTGTCAGTTGAGCGATAAAATAAACCTATAACACGCTAGAGGGTAAAAACTGCGTAAAACAAAATGTTCGTTTAATTCGAAACGACATTGGTTTTCATGCAAGTTTTATTATGGCAATAGCCGTAAAAATCTATGAAGGTACTAAGTTTCACAAAAGCATAGGAAACGAGTTGCCCAAGTTTATTTTCTCCGTTTAATTAATTCGTTCAATTAAATTCGCTGGCACACTTTAAATTGTTTAATTAAACGGGATATTTTTCATCCATATTTTTTTTGTAATCGCGTGAACCATAACTAATTTACGACAAATAGCTATTTGTATACCTATTTGTTTATTATACTTAAATAACTATTCAATTACATTAGTATTTTTTTAGTCTTACATGGTTTGATAATAAGGTTAAATTAATGTTATTTTAAAGTTTACTTCAAAACAAGGCCGTAGGCCTGGTTTGAAAAAAAAATCTTTAATAAGACCGCCATTGCATAAAAGGGTGCACAGTATTTTAAATATTTCTATTGAGAAGCCCTATGGTGTAGCGCTTTGTGTCACGAATCGAATGAACACGAATATTATGTAACAGGTCACCGTGTTATATCATGAAGCCATTAGAAAAAAGACTAGAAAAAATTGCTTAACATAAAATAAATGGTAACAATAAATAATTAGTAAGTACTCATATTTAGCAAAAAAAATTCGTCGTCACCATTGTCTTAATTTGTATGATAATTAATCTTCTTCGACGTTTAGCGACAAGGGCTTCGATAACAAAGGAGTGGCCAACGGTAAAGGGGTCATTTGAGCTTTGTTAGCCACCAACCCGAAGGAGGGTTTGATCTCTTTGTTTAGTTTTGAAATATCACCCCCAGTACTAACGAGGCCATCCCGCCTTTGGAAAAAATCTTACTCGAAGTTTAGATTTTCAAAGCAGTATCGACCTTTGTTATTTACATCTATGAATAATGTGCATGTAGCGGAATGGAACTTCTTAGTCCAATAATATTGGTATACAAATGGAGGTGAGGTAGACACATTTGTAGCGTTCTACTACCTACTAGGTTTAATTTTTTATGACAGTCTGAATTTGACAACATTATACGCCTTTTTGTACTATAATCAAAGAGTAAAGTAAAAAGTTTGAAGGGTACGAATTAGGATTTAAAATTATACAGAATTGAAATTAAAATTTCGATTTTAATCTACATGACACACGGCATGAGTGTGTCTTTTTACTTTACTGTTTGGCTAGAGTACAAAAGGCGTATAATGTTGTAAATATATCAAGACTGATATATAGTTATCTAAGAGTTATCTCTAACATACTATTTATTACATGTGTTAATTTACATGTGCTTTTTTCAGACACATCATAGACACGTATTATAGAGGAAACATACTTAATTAAGTTTATCATAATGTATGGCAATAATAATTCTCTGACCCGGGAAACCGATGTTCCAGCCCCTGCGTGGTCAAGCCTATTCATCACGGTGAATGGGTCACGTTTTCATATGATTATGACTTGCTTCATGCTTCAGAGGCCATAAAAATGGAACGTAAAAGCTACTGGGTTTTAAATAACACTACAGTTTTTCAAAACAGCAAATATATACATCCATACTAGTATTATAAATGCGAAAGTAACTCTGTCTGTCTGTTACCGTAGTTTTATAATCACGATAATATCAGCCGGAAAAAGTTAAAGATAATATCTTTTATCTTTTCTAATTTAAAGGTAAAAGTTTGTGAACATGAATGAACATGTTTGTTACACTTTCACGCAAAAACTACTTGAGAGATTTACTTTTAAAATGTTGTTGTACACAGGTAGTTTATAAAAGATAGTGCAAGCTTAGTTACTTAGTTTGGGACTTGATGGCGTTGTGTGATTCGTCCAAAAATATTTATTTATTAATATAACCTGTATGGGATACATAGGATAGTTTTTATCCTAGTTTTCAGTCCGGGAACAGTAACAATGGGATAACACCACGGGTAAAGCCTCAGGCAACAGCTAGTAAATATATAACTTTATAAAGGTTCTATAAATAAAATATGTAGTATGAAATATTATATGGAATATTTCTTTATTGTGAACGTGTAATAAACATCTCGTCTCGTCATACCCGAATTCCAGGACGGGAAGGATTACGTGATAAATCCGAATAGGAATATTCAATTCTAAATTCCATACTAAACCGTTGAAGACGGTTTGAGCATCTTAAAAATTCATGTTACAGTGGAGATGAAGCAAAATTTAGAACCGCAGAAACGTTATTTATAGCTATCGGTACTAATTTCGAATTACGCCGCGAAGGGTACAGACCCACCACTAATTTAAAATGATGCCCAGGAGCGGTCGAAGAAAGTAAATTTTAAATAGTAAAATGGATAATTTATTTGTCTTCTTTCTTTACGTAGTATAACTCAGGTCTTGGATGTTTATCTATATATGCATTTGTTATAAAATATAATATCGTTGAGTTAGTATCCCATAACACAAGTTTCGAACTTACTTTGGGGCTAGCTCTATCTGTATGAATTGTCCCTATATAATTATTTATTTTATTTATTTTTTATTAATAAAATGAAGTCACACTGTCTGTCTGTCCCTATGTATGCTTAGATCTTTAAAACTACGCAACCGATTTTGATGTAGTTTTTTTAATAGATAGAATGATTCAAGAGGAAGGCTTATATGTATTATATGTATAACACACCCAGAAATTCTGAAAGCGGGATACACGCAAACGAAGCTGCGCGAGTATCGCTAGTTTTTTTTTTAAATTTAAAACTGAAAAATGAAAATAAGTTTAAATGAAAATGATCTATCATTCCTAGAAACTTCTAGTACTGTAGTAGTAATGGCAACATAATATTGTGAAATATGTGTGAATCTTAAAGGTATAACATAGAATTGAAAATCATGTATTGCAAATAATTTTCACCGTCTTTGAAATGGGACAGTACGCTTAAAAGCTGCGATCTTGGTGCAATCTCTTTAATGGTGTTCCAGTACATTTCAGACGCGTTTATTTTCTCTTGAGCTAAGGTTTTTTTTACTTAGCTAAAGATCTTTTAAATGGGCCATTATATCTCCGTTCCAAGAGTCTATTTATTGAGAGACTCCAATCAATACCTATATAACCATATTGTTTCATAGCCAATTTTTATTTTATGAAATGTTCAGAACTTTACGTATAAAATATTAAAAACTCGTTCACCATGGATGTTTACGGGATGTTCGATCGTCGTTCTTCCGTTTTATAGACAATTTTTACAGTAGTGAAACGGCACATATTAAAATTAAATGCCTATATTTTTTATATCAGAGTCACGTTTCGAAATCGTTTGCACACGGCTCGTCAAAAACGAAATCTACTCTTGTGTGAGTTAACTGACCACGAACCCACAAGGAGATACTCTAAAGAAAATAGCGATGGTTGGACAGTTGGGCGTACGTTGCGCTGACTACCACATGTCCAAATAAAATCTGAAGTGGCAGGTAGCCGGAAAAAAAAACACGCGTCCGGCCGCACTGACAAATAAATAATAAATAAATAAATATATAGGGACAATTCATACAGATTGAGCTAGCCCCAAAGTAAGTTCGAAACTTGTGTTATGGGATACTAACTCAACGATATTATACTTTATAACAAATACATATATAGATAAACATCCAAGACCCGAGGCCAATCAGAAAAAGTACGTTTTTCATCATGACCCGACCGGGGATAGAACCCGGGACCTCCTGGGCGGCGGTCTGGCGTGGTAACCATTTCGCCACGGAGGTCGTCAAAATGCTGGAGAGAAATCGAAATTACCGAGCAGAACAGCCTGGAGGGAAACACATTATCAACAAGGTACCACGTAGTACAATCTTGACTCGAAACAAATATCTTGTTTATTTTGATATGTGACTAATTATGAATGAAGTATTCGACAAAAATATTGAGATTATATTTTGATCTGATATATCTTTTTATACACAACTTCACTCAAGAATATTAATATGTTCTTATGCCAGGATTCCGTTTATTTACGTATACATACAAGATTCTTTAACATTAATTTATCTCACATCCGAGCTCTCCATAGAAAAGGCAGCACACAATTTTATCTTCATTATGCTCGTAAGGAAACATATTTGCAAAATCATATCGAAGGAAAAGTCTGCACTTGGAATTTTCATTGTGAAAAGGAAAAGTATTGAGTACAATAGATCACGGAGGAAGTGCAGAAGCTCGGGTCGCGACGTATCACGCGCCGCCATCGACGAAAGCCTATAAATCTGCGATATCGCCACGACCCGGATTACATATTGCTTCATTGGGTTCATCCTCTCACAAATTATTGCATCCGTTTAGCATTATTCAATAATAAGTTTTCAATAACTCATATTTACTAACACTGTTCAGTTATTCACTTCATTTCTATTTCCGCACCTTCCCAGCTTCGCCATTTACGAAACGCGGTGTGCTCAACCTTTTCATACGCCAGGAAATTAAATGTTGACGAAATATTGCAGGCGCCGTGTCCGGGGTCTTTGCCGATTCCTGGTATTTTTTGGATATTTAAAACTTATAAAATGTGATGTCACTAACGTAGATTACACACCTTTCTCGTAGTATTAGAATTATTAGTTTATTTCGGAAAACTTTAACTTATAATAGTTTTCTGCGTAAGCTGCTAATACATAAGCTAGCAGTTTTTTTTTGGATTATCGGTGAGTTAAGTTGTACAAATATATTAAATTATGTTGTCAATGGTGCTAATTCGGATGTATATTTAACTAGACTAAGCTAATTTTGACAGGACCAAAGGTGTTGTTGTCCTTCCTTGGTTTACAATTAGTGACAAGGATAGCAACACTTTTAGTCCTGTCAAAATTAGTTTAGTCTAGTTAAATGTACAACAGAATTAGCACCAATGTCAAACTAAAGATAGCATGAGACTTGTGAAATATTAAAATGCGTTTTTGCAACTAACGGTACGTATTATACATTCTAGGTTTATTATACGACTAGTGAAACCCGCGCAACCTCCTTTGCGTGTATTTATTTATGCACTGTAGCGCCATGTTATCAGATTTTTGAGCAAATCCTACGAAAATCGCGTACTTTTCGGAATAAAAAGTACCCTATGTGTTAATCCAAGATATCAGCTACCTATGCACCAAATATCATAAAAATTGTCCCGGCCATTTTAACGTGAAGAAGTCACAGACATACACACAAACTTCGCCTTTATTATTAGTAGGAAATACATTCTAAAAATAGAAACATTGAAGCGATTATGGCATATCGTCGGTATATTAATCCGAGTTATTTTATTTTCCTCACAGACAACGCAATCGTGGCGTAATACTATTTGTCAAGCGTTCATAGGCTTATTCTGTGCACGAGAGCTCAACAACCTATTTGCATTTCTCATTTTCACCCCTCTTCTTACACTCCCTCGGGTACAATTTTCACTCTACGCGACACAAGGGCTTTTTTACACTTAACATGCAGACACGATGTGGATTTTTAGTTTAGATACCTAGTACCTACAGATAAACAAAAGATTCCATGTTAATTAATCATATTTTCTATAGGCGAACTAGTAGTTCCTATACTATTAATGATTTTATTCAGTTACCCCAGATGGGTTTTTGGTTAGATAGCTAAACATCATTAAACTGTCCGATACATAATTTCAATTATTACAAAATTTACAGACTACATTCGGTCGGAAGGTCGTCAGCATCGACGTATAAATACAATATGTTATCAGAATCATCCCATCCAATTGTAACTTCAACGAGAATACTCCCCAAACGTTGCTCCTCGCGCTTACTCGGGGCTATTACTTATTAAATAACACGATATTTTGTTTACGCGTTGTTTAATCTCAACCCTACAATATCGAACAGCGAAGAAAAGCAATAAAACGCCTATTTATTTGAAAGCCAACAAGGCTCGCAGTAATGAAATTCCTCGCGAAATATTAACGCATTTTTCCCAACAAAGAGGTGATGTATTATCAGGATGAAGCCCACGCGAGCCACTTTGTAGTATCGCTACATTTTTTACTTTATGGGACGCTATGTGAAGTGATCTTTTATAGCAACAACATCATTCCAATTGACACGTCTTTTTTTGGCAGATACGCGAAATGGTTAAATTCTGCAATTGAGGCGAAAATGTATTGAACATTTTTCTAACATAAATACTTTTTTCAGCTTAGAGAGTTGCACGAAACATCTTAAATCGTATGAGACATCGAGATGTAGTATCTAATAAAATTACAAATATTATTTTTCAATATACTGACGTAAGTCAACGAATATATAAGACGTAGATTTAAAAAAAATATTAATGTTTTCAATAAGCAAAACAAATTAATAACGCGCCGCAGAAAGCCTGGCTTCGGATCAGAAACGCGAAACAACTTGCCAACTCGAATCAATCACATATTAATGAATCCAGACGTAAAAGGCACGTAAAACGTTTTATAAATCTAAACCATTTATTCATCGGAATCCCTACAAATTACATGGGGCTGTAACTGGCAACGAAACAATCACAGCCGATGATCCGGCCCATGTTATGCAAATCCGAGCTTGGGCTCTACAATCGATAGCGGCGCCATCTGTTGGGCTCTAAGAGGAAGAGAAACAGTTTTGTTTGTGTTTTAAATTGCTTTTATTTTGATCTTCGGTCGTTCAATGTAATTTCAATCGTATAATGAGGTAAATGATAAAGAGTTACATCTAAATTCAAATTCTA
Organism: Endotricha flammealis; assembly: GCA_905163395.2. Classification (NCBI taxonomy): domain Eukaryota; kingdom Metazoa; phylum Arthropoda; class Insecta; order Lepidoptera; family Pyralidae; genus Endotricha; species Endotricha flammealis. Next base: position 6,466,261 of record LR990853.1, read on the forward strand.
CCATAAATGTGCTTCCTATATAAATTTAAACGCCTTTATTAAAAGCACAATAAGTAATATATTAGAGACAACATCAGAATTGTTGCTGACTGACGGAATTGGGCCTTAGCCGAATGCTTGTCACAGTGCCTCGAGAGAGAATCTCGAAACTGCGCAGTTAATACAAATGAACGTTAGTTTTGGCAAATGTTACTATTGCAAGCATAAGTTCTAGGCCTGTTACACGAGACCACGTTTATGTCCTATTTCAGAAATTATCGTAATAGTCCGTATTGTTATTGATGGGGTAGAGCAATTAGGCTGGCTCGATCTAGGGAATACAACTATGCGTTTCATTTAGTAAAAGATTTAGAAGCACCGTTTTTAAGACGAATTAAACGCATTCTCTCAGAAGTCCCAGATCGCCAGAAAAAGTGGTCAAGTTCATGTGATAGTCTCGCAAAATCGACAGATTCGATCAAACGTTAAAGTGGTGCCATTTGGCCCTGAGGAGTATACACAATAGTTTTAGTTTCTGACAGTTCGTTAGTGCAATGTCGTTCTCATATAGCTGGCAGCTGAAATCTCAGTCCGAAAACTAACATAGTTCTGTGAGTCGGAAATTGAATCCGGAACTAGACAAGCAAAACGGGTGTACTCCTATCGTAAGTACTCCCAACCATCCCGTCGGGGAAAATTGCTCACTTCAACTACCATTTTATTGCGGACATGAAAATTATCTGAAGTCTTTTCAGTTTTCTTACTTGTGTTACTTGACTGACTTCAAGTCAACTGCAAAGAGTTTTTATAAAAGTGTTCTTTTTTATAGTTGCTAAAATTTTAATTTCGCTTCGCTTAATGGTAAGCTTAAGTGGAGCTCTATTTACTACAGTAATTACACTTGCCCTTTACCACGGGTTTAACATCTTGTTAAACGTATTCTTTCCATGTCCTAAGCGAACGTTAATTTACATGAATTACATATTTGAGTCCTTTAAAAAAATTCTAAATAAAAATTTAGTATAAAAACGTTATAAAAAGGTACCTTACCATTTCGTAACTTTCCAGCTCAATACGTGTCTGCTACATGCCTGTATACATTGTTGTAGATAAGACACATGTAAAGTCAACAATAGCGGGTAGTAGAGTGGCGGCGGGCGCTGTAGGGCTCGGCAATGAGTACTTGTCACTCTTCCACAAATCATAAGAGTGTACAGTGTACCTAGCTCCTAGCTATCTAGATATCCATCTGCGTCTCGCGTGGGAAGTGCGAAATAAAGTACTGTAAACATTGCCACTGTTTTAGTAAATACCGTACCATAATAACGTTGTGTAGCGAGAGACAAAACTCTACTCTGTTGTTTTGAAACGATTTTTTATAAAATAATCGTTGGTGAATTAATTACAATGATACGCAGCGATAACTTTATAGTTTAATATTATATTCAATAATTACTATTATGGTCCATTATGTGATCAATTGTGTTTTATTCAAAAATAACTTTAATTATTGGACACGTCGCTTTTTGTGTTAGCACAAATTCAAACGTTTTTTATGTCAAAATGAATTTAACGGATGCAGTAACATCTAGGGGTCGTAGTTGTATGCCTCAATAATTTGAGTACAAAATACAGGTTAAATATAGTAAAACATATGTAATAATTTAGTTTTAAACATAAATAATCAAAAATTGCATTTATGTACTCGTAACACAACACAACCTATGCAAGTACAGTCAAGTGCAGGTCGACCTTTACATATCGGACTTTGTACCTTAAATTTCTATGTCATAAGAGCCAAAATTGTACTGCAAGTGTAAAGCTCAATATGCTCCTGACTGTACTAAATGTAAAATGAGCATTGTTTAATAATAACCACGAAACAAGGATATTGATTTCATACTGTTGCGACACAGTGCACTACACCTTGCACTGGTATATTCTAGCATTAATGCCAACCTCTTCAAAAATAGTCATGAAATGCAAAACTACAGGGTCAGAGAGTTCATAAAAAGAACAGGTATTTTCCAAACTTAGTACATCACTGTGTCTAAACTGCAGGCCAACAAAATTACCTAGCTGTTATAGTTTACTGACCGATGTGCTTTCCATGTCACCTGGATTGCCTTTGATCTATTCATGAGCGCTAGTTAACTCGATTTGGATATAGATATGAGACTCTATGCCAAAGACATTATAGCCTCTATTCAAGTGACATCAGTTACCTTCTCAACTGCCGTGGCTTCATACAACTTTGGAGCAATTTCTGTGTAGCTTGCATAAATACATAAATCTGTTATTCAGGATACACTATAATTATGTTAATTCTTAATTTTGAAGGATGGACAACGATAAATAATTGCCGCGAACTCGGAATCGGCGACACGATGCAGCAGGTTAACTACCAAACAAAATATTAAGACCAGTTATGAGCAACATAGTTATGAGTTGCAACATATAAGATTTTCGTCTCTGGTGAAAATCGTCTGCGGAGCTTAGGCAGCGTTCCGTAAACAGGTGTAAAATGGATCGTTATGTGGCCAAATTACCATAATGTTTGTTGTCGAAATATTCGCTCGCCGAAACGGAATATGTAATGAGTGGGTCGAGTCAGCGAGCAGATTTTGCGCGTTTATACGGCTTGATGTTCGTTAAAGGTGAACCTATAATTTTATGCACTCATAAATTTAATTTATACATTGTTTATTGGATTAAGTGGAATACGTAGGAGTGAAAGAGGGTTTGGGTTATAAAATATAAGCATGTGGGTATTCATAATGAAGATAAATAGCGCACGGGTCTTGCAGTATGGCATGCATTGTACTGGCCGGCTGGCGGCGGTCCAGGGTGTCCTGGCGCGGTCATTCCAATCGCCTAACATTTATTTTCCCTTTATTCAATATCGTAAAACAATTTAATTACGTGTGTAGGGGAAAGCACTGTGTTAGACAGTTTTGGAACGATTTTGCAACTGAGCTAGCATACTAATTCATAAAATATAAGTTAAAACTATTCCAGATTTTCGTATAACTTTTAAACGAATTGAAATATTTTAATGTCAAATAAAATTATAAGTTGCAAGGTTCAGAATTAAATAATTCACTTTATCGTTAAAATTGTTATTAAGATAAGCGAATATTTAATGCGAAATATGCAAATCAATTCATAGATTAATTAAATTACGGTTACATTTATATTTATACTAGCTGACCCGGCAAACTTTGTTCCGCCTTAGAGGCACTACCCTACCCTACCCCTACTCTACCCCTACCCCTACCCTACCCTACCCTACCCTACCGTGGCGGGGTTGCGGAAGTATCATCAGTGCCCGCGACCCCGCCACCTGAAGGCTGAGAAGGTGGCAGACAGTCAGGTTTTTAGTCGGTATCCCTCATTGGCTAGAGAGGTGAGCCCGACAGACCCCCGTCGCTTCCCGAAGTGGCGGGACATGCAGTAATGCATTTTCCTGACTTAAAACAAAAAAAAAGGATTGGTATTAAATCATCTGCAATTGTAAAGTAAAATAATTATTTAAAAGAGAAACTTAAATTAGCATAAATACATTCAACATTGTTAAAATTTATACTAGATAATAACAGTAATTGAAGAGATTGTATGTAGGAAAGTAGCCTACACTGTAGATTTAGATATAATTCAGGTTGGATGCAACCTATACAAACAGAATGAATCCTGGACGCGGAGCTGGCCTGTAGCCAGTCTGATTCTCTGCTCCTCCAAGCGGACGTAACTTAGTTACTAAGTTAAAATTTAATAAACCTGTTCGCAAACGAGGACTCTACGGGTCTTTATTTTTAGAAATTTTCTGCTATTAGCAATCAAATATCGCGTAATTTAGTCTCAATTTTAGATTGAATTAGTTACTAGAAAATAACCATGGCATTTTTTTTTACATAAATCGTGTACTTACCAATAAACTACTATTTGAAGAATATTAACCCAATGCGAAATTTTCAATAAAAAAATAGATAAGAGGATTGCTTATCCTTTCATCTCGTCTCCTGGTTGGCAACGTCCACGCCCATTCACATCAGCAGTCGAGGGAGAAAAACACATTTTTTCTAGCTCTTATTTAACGCGTTCTCGTGATTAAGACGGGGCTTTGCGAAAAAAACAAGGAGGAAAAAAACGTGTCCAACCATTGGTCAGTTTCCACTGCGCGGAAAGCAAAAATACCTGCGTCCGAAGCCTGCGTCACGGTAACTACCGTCATAAATCTTCGACTTTCGAGGAGATTTCGCCTCGGGACGCGGCTCTCAAACTTTTAGTACGTGTGCTCGAGACAGCCGTCTCACATTTTCAAGTACTCCTAAGGAATTTTGCCAAATTATAGGTAAGTATTAGTCCTTTTTCAGAACCCCCAGTAAATTAAGGCGACCGCGACTACGCTTGAATTATTATATGAAAAATTCAACGTGGCTTTGTGCGGTGAATATTGTGTTGAAAACTTTTTACAAGTACGTAACCGACCATGAAAATAATTAAGTAGCTAAATATAGAATTGATATTTTCTCGTCTGAATTTAAATGTCTGAACGTATCTAAGGAAATTGTATAGTAAATACTATTAAACTGAAGCGACGGTAAGCCAACCTGAACACGCAACGTAGCGAATCTTTGTAACTACATCTCAGAGATGCGACGCGGTCACAGCTCTCGCTCCGACCCATTACAATCTGGCTAAATAGCCGCAGTAATGTTTAGCCACGTTCATTTCATATTTTGCCTTTTCGTACAAATTTCTATTACACACCCCAATATTATGCAAATACGAGGTTATAATCTTTAATTGCTCTGCCGACGCCGTTTGCGGAAAAGGGAGCTTGTAAAAACAAAATCTCGAAAAAATTACTTGCTATTTTTTTCCTTGAATAAAATATTTATTAAGGAGAGTTTGTATTAAATGGCTCTCATTATTAATTTGAATGGCTACTAATTTGTTTAATATTTCAATATTAGGATTTTATCCTAACAAGGAATATACCATTATTTATGTTGCTTTTTGTCTGTGTATTTTCAATATTGAACCTCAATAATATGCTGTTGAAGCTGGACATAATTCGGAATCAATAAACTTTATAAAAATAATTATTTGAAGCTTATTTCAATTTCATATCTTTCCTATTGATCAATGAATCTCAATACAAAGAATACTTAAGCATTGTTCTTTTAAATATAAATATGAGATAATTTAAATTTGAATACACTAGTTGGCACGCGAGAAAACTGTTTGTGTTATGCATTTTTCACGGAACATTTAAAGCCGCTTAAAATTCGATCGCATCCACAACCTATTCGGCGTAAAAATTACTTCGGGGCCATTACCCTCACAACTGGTTCGCCAAACTTTTATGTATTTACATCAAAATGTACTTACTATGTAGGGTCTCTCATTAAATACTATGCCTTGATATACAAGACAAGAATATAATGTTATAGTAAACTTCGAGATACAAAGAAGTAGGAAGCCTTTTTGCTCCCTTAATCCCTCCGCCAATACATTTTTTTTCAGAACATTTTAACAGATTATTAATTTAAGTAAGTACTTTCATATTGGTTATTTTACTATATTGTACACTTTTGTCTATCTACGGAATTTTTACTGTTAAATCAAAGTTAGATATCTACAGATTTTGTATAAAGTAAGGTAGCCGAAGTAGGTTGATAAGGAGTCAGCTTGCGTACTTAACAAAGACATAGGCTTTTTTACGTCACTGCGCCAAAATAAGGATATTTTTTACGACTTCCGCGAGAGGTTCTTAAATTATTAAAAATTAAATTCTAATAATGAATATAATCAAAACAGAAATCATTAAGATATAATATCTACTTTTATTATGATGATGTGGAATGGAAACTAGACACAAATTAGATAACGAATGACTAACTTTTCTCGTCCGAGAGTTTCACTAAAAACGAATTTAGAAAATTGGTTTTCAATTCACATGAGTCATTCTATTATTAGTTATGCAAATACATAATATTGAAGTAAAAATGATATACCTTTAATTCATAACTAGCTCTTGCTAGTGCTTGCGACCCTAACAAAAATAACTTGATAAAAGAATTTTCAAAACCGCAGATCTACAGATTATAGATACTAATAATGTAACATTTAAAATGTATTTCTGCAGTTGACTGTTATTCACATAATTCATAAACTATGAAGACTATTTCAAAAGTTACTTATAATACGTAATCAACAAATTAACGTGCCAGTACCAGAATAAGATTCATTCGACGCGATTCTATTGGCAGCGATTACTTACTAGCCATCGCCACGGAACAACTTTCCTCCAGATACCTAGAAGTGGCAGTGAAACTTTTGCAATCAACTTCTTACTTCTGTAGTTATCAAGAAAGTTCTAATTCGATGTTTTATTTACGTGGATTAATTTACGGGAATAATATAAAGGTGAGTAAATACTTTCTCTTTGTCTCAAGAAATATTTTATTTGGAGAGAAAAAAAGACGTTTATTCGGTACAGCACATGAGACACAAGACAACAGCAACTTTCATCTGTACAAAACAACAAATAGTTTTCACTAAGCTTGATTTTTTTAAAGAAAACATTCATAAATTAATAAAACCTTTTATAATACACGAACACTTAACTGGCTAAACATACCAGCGGACTACTTAATAACACAATATTTGACACAGCACAGGTATACAATCGCGGTGTGTGTATATAAATACTATACTGAAACAATGGACAGTATGAAAAATACACTCAGACTAAAATACCTGCATTATGTTAGTGGCGCTTAACGTTGAAATGCACTTAGTCTAGCGTCGCCCCAGTTTCGCCTGTCCACCGAGGTTTCATCCGATGCAAATCACGTCACAAGTTCTCAAGTGTTGTTTATTTTGTACGATCAACAGCAGAAGTAGATTAATACTTCAGTACAAGTAAGCATGTTCAGTGTAGAACGGCAGAGCGACTTGGACAGAATTTATCGCGCCAACTATCACAATCCACTGCGAGCAAGCGGGTTTTTATTATGACATACAGCAGACAAACAAGCAAACGGTTGACCTGATGTAAAGTGGTTACTCCTGGCTATGAATATCAGTAACACCTGGTGCAATACCATTGCGTTATCTCCTACAAGGAAGGGGGTAGAAAGAAAAGAGATTGAAGATGTCACCTACTCGGTTGAGATAACCGAGTAGATGACATCATATAAATCCCACCAGGTTATAACCGATCTGTCTTTTTGTTAATCAAACAAAACCATTGTAGTGTTTTGCATGATTGAATTACACGTTCAAACATCAAAACTTATATTAGATTAGTTGGATACTATTTGGATTTCATTACGTAAAAAGTTACATTCTCTTAGAAATTGAAATATTTAGACAAATAATAGTCCACAAAACTATTTTAAAATTCAATCACAATCTATTCAGTTTCAACAATAAAAACTTGATAGTATCGAGTTCTTTCTACAATGATATTCATTCTGGTTTATTGAAAAATAGTTAAATGTTCCGAAATATCTCCGTTTCATCAGCTTTTAATGGCAAAATATACTCAATGTCGGCGACAAGCTCGTTTCACATGTCCACTGAGGTTTTATGAAATGTAAATAACAAAATAAAATGATATTGTTTATTTTGTTAAGTAAATAAGTACTACACGTTGTTTATACAGGAAATAAGATATAAGCGAAAAGTGAAATTCATGTACCTACTTTATGTCGATACTGATACGTACAGGACGTGTGGTAAACATTTAGCTCTAAACATAGAAAAGAATAACTCTACTGATAGCCAATCAAAAGTCAAATGGATATGTACTAAAAAAGATTCGTAGTAAAAATGTAGTATTTTGCAGAAATGTATATTACCATCTAGTCTGTCGTCTGATCTTACTTAAACTCATGGCATTTTACATCCTAGTTTGAAGTTTATTATTTCTGTCGTCCTAAACAGGAGGCAGGCGCTTCGAAAAGTACTCTAGATCACCTCGTTGTTGAAGAAGCGTTTTCTTTGCTTTCTTTTCTTATTTGCCGCTTTGATAAGCTGTTTTCTTCATATTGCCCATAGCAATGATGTCATAGTAAGAAGATCAGCAGGAACTTTTCCATTTATTAGTTGCCTTCTTAATTAAGTTCATGCATCTAACGAGCGGCACTAACGTCATCACGAGGCTGCATTCAATTATTACTTTCAAGGCAGGTAATTCTATTAGACAGAACGTATTACATATTCATTAGCTCCATGTTAATTAGATACTATGCCCTCGTCGCCCCTCCAAACGCCACCCCAATGCATAATATGCTCTTCGTGGGATATCATTTTCGAAAAGTTTGTTCAAATGTTAATAGAGGAAGCTGTAGGTAGGGGGTATAACTTAATTATCGACATTAAATTAATTTTGTACATTACTAAGGGTCTGAAAGTTATTAATATATTATTATTTTATTAAATCCATAATTTCTGCCTTTATAATGTTCTTTTGCCTTTGCAAAATATGAAATGTACAAAAATAATCCTAAATTAGTCAATTTGCTCCGTATTTCCCCTGTTTTTTCCTTTGTTATGGGATATTCAAAGAGTAATAAAAACCGACTACCTGACTTCTATTTTATTTTTATTTTACAATACGGGATTTAATATGAATGAAAATAAAAGAAAAGCACGAACTCGAAATGTAGAATCCTATGCGATAACGATGTAAGAATGCTGACTGCATTTCCTTGCTGGATCATGCACGCACGATGCTGATCCGATATTGTGCAAAGAGCTCTCATCTCTTTACCGGAGCGACAAACAAATTTATTATTTAGATTTTTATATTTTTATAGTTTCTTTGGATCAACTACGTGAACGTGGGTTCAAGTTTCACCCAAGTTGAGAAGGTTAATTAGTATTTTGATCAACATTTAATGTTAAATACTGCAATTTTATTATTTCTTCATATACCTGCCAAATAGTAGCTAGGGGATAGTCTGACAGTTAGTAATCAACGTTGACCATTACTTGAGACCTCATGGATAGAAGTTTTGGATATGATAAGAAATATGAAACAAAATAGGGGCCAGGAAAGAGCGCTGAGTTTCAGAACGATTAAAAGAAATAATCAAATACCACAAGTAAGTTTCAATGATAAATAAAGGAGAGTTTAAGATAGACTATATGAATTGTATGTGCATTTTTATATCGGGCCTCTCCAAGGGACCGAAACTACTTTGTAACAACTATTTTACGAGATAGATAGTTTTCTATTAAACTTTCATAATGCCTTTCTCCACACATGTCTTTATTGTTCTTTTCTCTTGTAAAAGACAATAGAAATACTATACATGGAATTATTATAAATATTCACATGGTATAAAATGAAGTCGTTTCCGCTGTCTAGATCTAACCATAAGCATACTAATGTATCCTAATGGATAGGACAGACTATCCTAATGTATGCTTATGGTTAGATCTTTAAAACTACGCAACGGATTTTGATGCGATTTTTAAAAATAGATAAAGAATTTCGAAATTCCCATGGGAATGCGGGATATACGCAAACAAAGTTTCGCTAGTAAGTAATAAACTATTGAGGCTGGCCACCTGATGGAAATAGTTTGGCCATGAACATCAGCGATACCAGGGGTGCTGCTAATGCGTTGACTGCTACAAGGAAGATGGGAATATCGAAGATAAGGGATAAGAATAAAGATAGCTTCTGGACCTGTCACTCACTGAACATATATTGCTGCTTTAGGCCGATGTTCTGTATAACAGTAATGTCCAATAACAGAATAAAATATGGAAACTTATGTTTACGAAAGACCCCCCCCCCCCCCCTTTAATTTACTTCAAAATAACATGTTCACACTGCCAATAAAGGTAGGTAAACTTAATTATAAATGTTAATTAATGTCACAAAGTTAACTTTACCAAAGTAAAGTATGTGTTAGTGTTTATTATTTATATATCATCTAATTGGAACTAGGAGTTTCACAACACCGACACACGGGTTCTGATAGTGAGGAAGGTTTCCGAGCTGGTACTAGCTGAGCTCGTTAGTGGAACTTTTAATTGCCGGAGTAGAACAACAACTAGATTTTAACTGAAATTTGAGAGTAATAACTTTCAGTTTATAAGGCATAGTGCATCCCAAAAGACGAAAACTTCGGTGACTACGCTCTATGGTCGGAGAGTCGGGTGGAATTTCTTGGAGAGTTTAATGTTAAGTAATTAAAATGATTAAAATGGTAGCCGTTAGTTGCATGTTCACAAATGTAATCCATCGTCCTCTAAGCCAGGTGGATGAAACTCAATTAGCAACAATTATTCCAATGAGGACACAACGCTAACCCGAAAGTTTCCTCGACTATTTCGTAATTAATTTTGTTTCCGACGAACCCGACCCTACTTACAGCGGTTTGACTTTGCACGGCCAGGCGGCGGCGCGGCATCGCGCGACGTCGTCTCCTCGACCCGATATGCATTAAACAGTTTCGTTTAAAGAAATTCTCATCCGAAAAATGCAACTATTGTAAGAATTAGGTATATAATATCAAGCAATATAAGAAAGTTTCGAATGGTTTTCACGCCCGCCACTGCGTAGTGGTCCATAACGACCATATAAGCGCGATTGCTTTCTTAAAGTTATCCCATTTGTACCCCCGGCGTAGAGAAATTGGAACTTCTTTATCTGCCAAACTTGCGAATGAGAACTGGTATTTCCATTTCTATCGAGTTAAGCCCAACACTATAAATTATTAGGATACTGCTGTAGCTGTTGTCACCGCACAGCTATAGACAAATTGTTATGAAAGTTACCAGTGACAAATGTGGCCGCAACCATTACTTTCTGGCACTCCAGGGGCGTCGTAAACTTTAACCGAAACGGACACATGTTACGCTATGAAAAATACCCGGATATATTATGCTTTTAACAAGATAAAACAGTAACCAGGTTTGGGCGTCAATATAATTATGTACCACTTAGATAGAATTATTACGCCTGCAAAAAACTAAGGAATTTATATAATTGAATCGTATTGTGTTCCTCTGACAAGAAAAGTCTTCAGATAAAGTAGAAGATAATTGCTTTACCTTCTGTCTTCACAGTAAAGACTTACTTGACTCTTATAGCAGAAATGTCCACTATCTTACTCTTAACGGACTTACTTTAAAATAATGTGCAGTACTAAATATAATCAGAAACAGAACTAAATTATATAAAAATATGCAAATGCACACCCAAAGTTATAGCAATTCCTGCCCCTGGAATATGGCTTTTAATTCTCAACATTCGTAGAAACCTGACTAATGCTGGGTGCATTACATCCGTGTTTAAGTAATGAGACCGTTATCACGCGTCCTCATTTAAGTTATAGGAGGTCCCTGGCCCTCACATATTGCTGAAACAACGCGCGAATTGTCCGCTACGCGTAAAGTTCAGTATTAACATAGTGAGGCACCCATTTCCATTATCATCCCCAATTTCGTGCTCGGGAGGCACTTAAGCACTTAATGGATCTCGGCTCTCCGTAATTTACCGGGACGTTGGATTGAATAAAATCGTAAATCTTAACACCGAGCAAAGGTGTTATTACGAAGAATGATTCGCGATTATTCTCCATTGAAGAAGATCATCAGACGTAAAGGCTGTCTCAATAATCGCTAATGTACGCAACAAAGCAACCTCTGTTACCGTCGCTGGCTAATGAATGATAGGACTGTCTTAATGCGAAATTCACGAAATTTAATAATAATGATACGACGTACTTGTGTGGTAGGAACGATGCACTTATTTTAGCAAACAATGAATTATGAGTGAAAACCTACAAAGTAATTAATGGTATGAAATCCTATTGTTCCCCTTTCCATTCAGATCCATCAATCCTATCGCAGCGGACACCTCCTTTAACGTTTTAACACATTCGTTAATGTCTATGCATTTTAGACTTCCAGCTTCTGTGGTTTTGACTGCACATTGATAAGTCAATTATTCTATTTCTATTGGAGTACTGTTTTTTATACTTTATATTATTAGTTAAACCACAGATTAGTGTTACTATAAACTCTTATTATAGCCATGTTTTCCAATCGCTTGTCTTCATTTTTTCGAGTTTCGTAATTAATACAATACGTATAATTCAAAACCATAAATATAATACAATACAAACAGTCACTAATACCAGTACTATTATTACTAATACCTAGTATATGTTACAGACACTTTATCAATCCTTTCCTCTGACCGGTAGATATTCTCGGGTTACCGTCTATGAACCTATGAAACCTGAGTGACGTTGTAGCCGGCTTTCCCTGAGAGGAATAGCTATGTGGAATAAATAATGATAGGTCTAGAAACAGAATTGCAGTAGGCCACTAATAAATTCGATCGATATAGGTTCACCGGCACGACACGGAATAGAATGATCGATACATTTCTGGTATCGAATACATTACGTATAGGTCAAAGTAATGTCAAGGAAGTAATTTCAATGCTTTTGTCCCATAGGACTAGCGGACAGTCTCGCTAGTTCAATTGGACGATGGATAGACAGCTTCCTTCCCCTTATAAGTGACATGTGATTATCTAATTGAGGTAGACAGAGTCAAACCAACTTATAATTAATAAAATAATAGTAACAGATAATTAATATTCACTTGTCATAGAATATTTTCAATTAATAATATTTATTGAAACTATGCAGACTAATTAATTAATTTAACAAAGTTTAAACTTGCAACTAAGTAATAAAAATAAAAAAAGTCGACCGTAAATTACCGACCTATATCAAGTTACAAATTAAAATACTTACTTATCTTATTATTAATTTAAGGAATTTGGCCAACTTTTTTTAACTTTACGAATTAATAATTATTGTCCCACCATATCAGGACAATTAGGTCTCCTTTCCAATATTTCTGATGAACGGTTTTCATGGAGTAAATATAAAAAAAACTGCAAGCCAATTGTCAACAATGTAGTTTTTCGAATATGATTTTTAACAACCTGTGCTGTTCAATACACAATAACAACCAGTAGATAAAGGGCGTAGGCCTGATTTCGCCGAACTAACAATCCGGAATACATTTCGAAAGGCCTTAGGGAAATACAAAGTCTAATACAGAGTGGCAATAAAACATTGTTCAACGTGTTGCTATGTAAATCCCATAACTACACTTGAGCCACAAATCCCCAGTGACTTGTAGTTCGAAGCTCCTAGAACACCCATACAATACTATGTGGACATTATAATCTTAATAACAATTACCAACTATGAGCCTTAGGTGCGGTGTGGCGTCCCCACATGCTCTGTGGGCGTCCCCAACACTCCATGTCACTACAAAAGTATTTTGTATTGTACGTAGTACACCTTATGAGGTGATGAACGGGTCAAATGAGGGTACAAAATGCTTTATTTATTACGTTTTCCAACCTGTCTGGACCCACTATCTCTTAATGAAGTGTCAATAAAGCATTATGGAATAAGGAAATTTTCAATTTAAGTTTGTAATAATAATAAATAAATAATATTCAGAAAGTTATGAATAAGTATGAATGAAGCATAGAGGGGTTTTAAAAATAAACCTTCAATTTTGTTGTTTGTTCTATTTTAATTGGTTTTTTATGAAACTAAAGAAACTATAAACCATAGCGGTTTCATAATTAAAACATGAATATATTTCATATGTATATTTACCTAATAATAGAAAATGACATTCGTTTTTTCTTTGCGCCTTCTCCGCCCCAAACTTAATTAAGGCCTATGGTTTCCGGTTGTAAATTGGTCTTCATTACAGATTAACTACATATAATTGGAGCACGCCTGCAAGAAATGAGTAGGTAAGTACATCACTTTAATTAAATTTTAAAACATAATTTCACTGAAATATAAGATTTAACCTCAAACAATATTTTCTTTTGCTTAAATGGAAAAACTTTGGTGAAAGGTGGGTGGAACCGCAGGTATCGTTATTCCATACGAGTAGTTTTCCCTTGTTAGCGATATTTAGTCCTTTGTTACTCGCACAAAAGAGAAAATTGTCTTATTAGATAAAGTGATTTGGGGTCCCCGTCTAGGGAAGGTTCGCAAACACAAATTATACGAGTAAAGGCGGCGGGCGATCGAGCGCAGGCGATGTCACGATTATGTGAGCTCCTCGTTCCCGTGCGTCGATCACTTTTCGATCGCAATTTTATCTAACGACGAGCCAGACTCATTTTCGAGGATACGATGGCTTTACTGGTGAAAAATACCATCGTTATTTTATTATCGAATTGCTGAACGGAACAACGATGGATTCCCATTTTGTTATCCAATGTAACCACTTAATCATTATAAAGGTGTTGATCGTACATTATCATCATGTTAGTGGTGTTACAAACCGAACTCTTTTGATAAACATTATATTTTTATAATTCATATTGTCTATGTTTTATACCTACGTCTATTTTATATTTTACTGTCACTTCACTTTCTCTTTTTCATCTCGCCATCGTACCATTTTTTCTTTACTATAAGTTTTCTTCATCCCTTCCTCTTTTTCTAATCTGGTATACTTCGCCTCTATAGTATCTGCAAAATTTACTTCAACCTTTTTTATTCATTCATAGTCGGCAGTGTGTATGGTCTCTATCCATAACAGTGTACTTTTTTTTTACTCGGGACAAGCCCACCACACATTCCCACCACTGTGTCTTCTGTGTAGCCAGGATCAACAACGGCGACCTCAGATAGACAATAAGCAATGAAGCTTATTGACGTCCCGGGGAATAAACTACAGCTGTCTTGGAACTCACAACGAATTTAATCAGAAAGAAGATAGTCGGAGTAGGAAGTATTGAAAGGACTTCCCTCCTTAACAACTACGTGAGAAACAGCAATTTGAAGCAAAAGGCATTATACCCTAGAGAAATGGCAAATCAAGTGAGGCTCGATTGCCGAGCACCACGGTCTATTGTTACATTACTATTGGGACCTAATCCTATGAGCTGTTGTTTACTATTTTGATTCCAATAATATGTATTGCAAAACCTTCTAAATGCCTGATAATTCTCTCTGCTTGCTACGAGATCAGAATAATAAACTACGCCCGAAGTGACATGTAAAGAATTCAACATGATTACGCGTTCGTCATGCCAAAGATCACACTCCCACAGAACGTGATGAGCTGTTTGTTCTACTCTGGTATTTGCGGTAGAACACTCACAGAAAGGAGAAGGTACAACCTTGAAATAAAATAACTTGGCCTTAAAGTTTCCGTGTCCCGTTAAAAATTGAGCTACTTGATGGTCGACCTCTAGCCAGGTTTTTTTTAATCTGTCTCTCACAGAGGGAAAGAACAGATACAGATGACGGCCTTTTACGGAAGTCTCCCACCTTTCCTGCCATTCCGATAGAAGAGTCTGTAATACGTCATCTAACGGATTAAATAGTCTATTTATTTTGTCACGATCACGTGTCTTAAGGAACGCGGGGGTCATTTCTTTTGATCTATAGTACATCGACGCGCGACGCTGTATCTCCAAATCGACGGGTATTACGCCAGCCAGCACAGGGAGTGCCTCCGTGCTGACAGTTCTGTAAGACTTACACAAAAATATCAAGGAAAGACGCTGACTTTGCAATAATTTTCTTCGCGCGGCCCCAATTGTTACACGATCCGCGAAAACCGCTGAACCATATGTTATACAACCCAGGTACGTCGCAGTATAAACCATTTTTAACGTTCTAAAGGTTAAACCCCAGGTTGCCGCAGATACTCGAGTTAAGGCATAAAAATTCTTTTTGGCTTTTTCTCCTACCTGCTTCATATGTTCAATGAAATTAAAGTTTTTGTCTAAAAGTAAACCTAAGTAGCAGACTGTGATTTTATTTGAAACTGAAACTCCATCAAAGCGAAAATGAGGTGCAAATTCGAGACGGTTACGATTTCCCCATTCCGAGATAATGTCAAGACTCGTTTCAGCTAATTTTTCTAAAGATGCCCGCGAACTAGCATTAATTAATAAAAGACCGTCATCAGCATAACCCGTCAAGGAGCATCCATTCGGTAAGGGGAGGCTGAAAAAGTCGTCAAATCCGATATTCCACAGGTAGGGACCCAATACTGAGCCTTGTGGGCAGCCTAATGTAAGCACCTTTGACGCAGCATAGTGTCCGAGTTTTAATTTAGATATACCATTTTCAAAGTACGTCATAATAAGAGAGTAAATATTACTATAACATCCTCTGGTCTTAAGTTTAAGTAATAACATTGGCCACCAAGCATTATCAAAAGCACCCGAGATATCTAAAAACACGCCTATCACATATTTACTTTCAGAATGCTCAACTGCTTCACGGACGTAAGAGCTGCATCGACGGTAGATTTCCCGACGGTGAAACCAAACTGTCTTTCGTGAAATTTAGGGCCACCTGGTAGCAAACGCGGAACTATGAGACGTTCGAGAACCTTACCCAATGATGGTAGAAGGGTAATAGGACGATAGGATTTAGGATCGTCAGGCTGTTTATCACCGCCTTTAGGTATTAATCTAATGAAGCCTTGTCGCCAGACGGTAGGAAAATAACCTTCGTCGATGCAACGATTGTAAACCATTAAGATGGAATCAGCGGCTACTTTGCATGCTTCTTGAATCATCCTATTAGTCATTTTATCGTCACCAGAAGCCTTATTAGTTGGCAAAGCCTTAACTACCGATAGAAACTCGTCTAGTGACGGAAGATCGGATTTTGGAGTTAGAGGGCATTGCGTGGCCGAATCTCGAACGTCACGATGATATTCGCTATCCTTACTTATGTTATCGGCCGGTATCAAAACGTTTAATAAGGCATCAGCAGTCTCCTCTACACCAAGAGTATGCGTGTTATTGAGTTTAATATTAGTTACATAGGCTTGGTCAATGCGCCTATTTGCCTTAAACTCGTGATATAGTGGAGACCACGGACCCTCATCATTTAGTTTATCTACAACGCGTCGTAATAGGTCGCCTTTGGATTTTTGAACAGCGGCCCGATAGTGAGATCTTGCAATACGTAATTCTGTTAAAGCCGTTTGATAAATTACTCCCTCTATTTTTCGTTTCTTTAATTTAGCAGTCTTACGTCGAGCACTACGAAAAGCCCTACGCAACCGCGACAAGGAATCGTTCCACCAGTCGCAACGTCGTCGATCTACCACCGCTTTACGACCAAGTGTGACGTCAGCGCAATATGTGAAGGTGTCCGACAGAAGTTCCGCACTTTCCGCGACCGTCAACTGAGCGCGAATGAAATCCTTGACATGAGCAGAAAACATGGATCTAAAAAATTCCCAGTTTGCGTTTCTGGTTTTATATTGAAAGTTGATTTGTTTAAATGTGTATAAATCATTTACAACAGGAGAGAACTCACAAACAATTAGACGGTGATCACTGCAAGAAGCATCTGGAAGTACGCGCCAATTAAGTATATGGACGTCTGCACTAGAAAGTGTGACGTCAATAGAAGACTCGCCCATTGGGCCACTAAAAGTAGGTGGTGCTTCAGGGGTGTTATGAATAATAAGGTTCATCTCTGCAATGAAATCCTCGACAGAAGTTCGTCTATCGACGTCTGTCGATCTAAGTTTACCGTACCATAAAGGAGACGAAGCATTAACATCCGCTCCAACAATTACTTTACATCCTACGAGCGCTTGCAACACGGTACGCAAATGGTGTATATGGGGACCGACAGGGTCGGAGTATTGAAAATAACAGCTCACAACAAAAACTTTAAAACGAGGAGACGTTACTTCGGCGACCGCACAGTGAGTGGACATCAAGTTTGTAATAGCGGTTACGGTTAAATCGCTCTTTGGCACATAGATACCGGCGCGTGCTTTATTATTGTTATATATATTAAATTTACTATTTAAATGAGCCCGCTGGTATTGCTCTTGGACTAGAACGAGATCAAGCTTATAATCCGCAACAAGCTTATCTAACTCAGATGTCGCAATCCTATCGTTATGGAGATTTAATTGTGAAATTACAACTTTATCCATACGTGGTGTTTAAAATTAGGTATTCTAACTTAGCCGCGTACGTAGGGAAAATCTCAGACCCAGTCTGATGGTCGGCCGCTTTCTTTAGACGGCGGCACGTTGCGCATGTTGGCTTAAAGTCTTTTTCGGATTTTTTTTACACTCGCGCGAATCGTGTGTTCCGGCACAGTGTGAACAAGTAGGCTTGTCTTCAGAACAATATTTATGCACGTGGCCGTATTGCTGGCATTTTAAGCTACAGTTTTAACAGTGTACTTGCGGTCATTTTAGCAGTCATTCTCATCTTCAGCCTATCCTATATGTCCTACCTACCTATATCTTCAATCTACCCCTGACCTCCTCTACCCATCCACTTTCATCATTATATTCTTTGTGAGATAGTATTCTTAATGTTACTTTTTAAATATATCTGTTCTGTATCGTTAAATGCTAAGACAGACAGTAGATTAAAATTGAATCGTCTACAATTTTAATATCCTTCGAAGCTATTACAATACTGAAATACATTGTCGTACAATATCTTACAGTGTGATATTTTTATTGCGATATTGATTCTAACACATTGTCTTCAATTTGTCTGATGAAATACTTTTTAGTGCCTTGCGCTCATTCTGTATGCATCATGATGTTTTTACTATTTTCTCTCTTCTAAGGGGCTACTCAAAAGTGTTCTACCAATACACAAATATTTATTTATTTTTTTTTTATTGCACGAATGAAAAGTTCAATTGGCGGACATAATGCCAAAATGCATTCTCTACCAGTCAACCATCGGGATAATGTAGAAACATTGTAGACGGGATAAAATTGAAAACAAGTTTCTACTGATTGATTACCTGAGAACTAATCCGGATATAAACATACACATAAATTATATTTATAATATTAATAAACTTACATACATATAAAATATTTTTTTTGATTGGCGTTTAGAGTTCATATAAGTAATCAGATTTATTTGCTTTAATATAGTTAACTACCCAATTGTCTTATTTTATTAATATCTAGAATTGAACACCTGTAATTGTTTGGACAAAATAGCTGAGCTGAGAACGGTGCAAATAGGGCTGCCTGGGTTAATCCGATTACTGACAGTGCTACTCCTTGTCACCTCTCTGACCTAAATTAAATGTACTAAACACTACGTTATTATATAGTATGACTGTAAGTTTTCATTTACATCCATCACAATAGATAAACTAAATTATATCATCAAATGATTCTGAATCATAGTCTGATTTTAGTGATTTCGATATATGGTGTGTTTAAGTTTCGGTTGCCAAATTTTGTACCCCGAAGATAAACGTTTACAGAATATTTTATTTTAATTATGATTTACATTTGCTTTCTTTTTTTTATACCACTAAGGTGGTAAACAAGCTTACAGTCCGCCTGATGGTAAGCGGTCACCGTAGCCTAGCCGCTTGCAACACCGGGAGTATCACTCGCGCGTTGCCGACCCTTTAAAAATCTTTTAATGCCCCTTTTGAAGAACCCCATATTACAGTCTAAAGAAAAGACATAATAATATGTAATAAAAGAATTATATAATTATGTAATAATACTTACTTTGATTTTGTTTACTCTGCTTCATGATAATACTTTCTGAAATCTTGGAAAGATTATAAAATCGCTTGCAGTGTACCATGTAAGTAAACAAACACGTAACTCTCAAAACTTGTATGGATGTACGTTCAAAAGATATTTACAAGATAGGGCCCAGCCAGAGTAACTACTACAA
Organism: Endotricha flammealis; assembly: GCA_905163395.2. NCBI lineage: Eukaryota > Metazoa > Arthropoda > Insecta > Lepidoptera > Pyralidae > Endotricha > Endotricha flammealis. Next base: position 6,485,996 of record LR990853.1, read on the forward strand.
CTTTTAGTCGCGTCGATAGGTGTTTTTGAGCGATTCTACGAGGGGTGTTCAATAAATAATGAGAATGCGATACGTTCTCCTTGGAAAGAAAATAAATAAATACTGGCAGGCATAGCCCAGTCATTAGATATGATTATAATAAAAAAAGCAATCAATTCTCTTTTGTTGTTTAGAAATAGAAGTCATTTGTTTGCGTCCTGTCGGAACTTGTTCTTAAAAATGGATAAAATTAAAGTTCGTGTGGTAATAAAATATCTCTGCTTGAAAAATTTTACTACGAAGCAGGTAAATCAAGACTTGAAAGCAACATTAGGGGTTCATGCTCCTCCATATTCCACGGTTGCGCGTTGGTGTGCTGAGTTCAAGCGAGGAAGAACTTCCACTAACGACGACCCACGCACGGGACGCCCTACATCGATAGTGACTGAACAAATGATTAAAAAAGTTGAAAACATTGTCTTGGCGGATCGTCGTGTTACTATTCGTTTTAAAGCAGAAGAAGTGAAGATTTCGATAGGAAGTGTCCATAATATTATACACGACCACTAGGGTATGAAAAAACTGTCAACGCGTTGGGTGCCCAGAATGCTTTCTGACGCGCAGAAACAAACGAGATTGAGAATTTCACAAAGCTGTTTGGATTTGTTACAACAAGATCCTGAGCGATTTTTGGCTCGATTCATAACTATGGACGAAACATGGCTTCACCATTATGACCCAGAAACGAAAAAAACAGTCCATGACTTGGAAAAGACCGTCATCTCCAACTTCGAAGAAATTTAAGGCGATTCCATCCGCCGGTAAGATCATGGGCTCTATTTTCTGGGACAGCCAAGGGGTAGTAATGATCGAATACCTTAATCATGGAGCCACTATTACGGGAACTTTGTATGCAGAACAAATAACAAGGTTGCGTGAGGAAATACGCAAGAAACGGCGTGGCAAACTCGCTAAAGTCGTTTTATTTCACCAAGATAACGCCCCCGCGCACAAGTCCAGAGTTGCGATGGCTGCCATTCAAGAATCCGGCTTCGAATTGATGGAACATCCTCCATATTCACCGGACCTTGCATCTAGTGATTTCTACCTATTTCCGCGGTTTGAAGGAACATCAGGGGCCAGAAATTTGAAGATGATGACGCAGTAGTCGCTGCCGTACACGATTTTTTAAGGAAGAAGATTTTTTTAGAAAGGGAATTTTAGGTTTCGAAAAAATATATACAAAGTGTATAAACCTGAAAGGTGACTACGTTGAAATAATATAATAACATTTAATAAAAGATAATTGCGTCATACTCATTATCACTTTTTATTGAACACCCCTAGTATCTTGTTTTCTAGTTGTCAATAGTGACTACAATTTATATGACATGTCCGTGGTCTTTAAATGAAATAGGTAAGAATAAGAAAAACTTCCAGATTTATCACTATCAGATGTTGTGATACGTACAGTTATTTCATAATAACTCTATCTCTAAAACTCTAGTCTATCTTTTTCAATGATTATTACATAAAAATCCGATGTATTCAAATTACTATTTGCTTTTTCTTTACAAAATTTTTGGTTTCGTGAATGTTGAGTAGACATCAGGTAGCTCGGTAAGCCGTTGGTATCTCGACCTCAACTAATATTGCGCAAAGCGTATTTTTCGCTGTGATGAGAGGATTCTGCGCCCGCATTTCCAGATCATAAATCTCGCAGTCTCAAAATGTAAACGCAGTGGGAGACACATTAAAATGCTTATTTCTTTAATAAACGTTCTATCAAATGTGAAAGTTCAGTTGTTTTAATATTTGTTTCTTAAAAATGACGCCAAAGAATTGAATGAAAAGTGGTTGAAACTGGTTCTGTCTCTTTTTATTAAGTTTCTTCGTAAAATTATTGGTTACATCTTAATACTCTCTCTCTAGTCTAGTATTTCGTTGGTTACGCAAAACAAGCTAAATCATTAAAAAGGTGACTTAGGAATTTTATAAGTTGTAATTGTTACCTAAAAATAAATCATGCTAAGTGTATCATGAACTGTTTGTAGAAGTTTAAAAATTGCAGTGCTTTTTATTATCATGCACAATTTAACCTTTCTTAACTCTGCAGGATATTGTGAATTTCAAATTCGAAGTTCATGTAAAACGATATTCCTATACAAGCGTGCCGTTCCGGCGAGTCTATCAGACAGAAGCAAACAAAACGACGCTGTTTCTGTTTCAAAATTCAAACATTTCAAACCAATCCGATTTTTTGTTAAACAATGTTTCATTTCCTGTTACCTCACAGTTTTCACACATCTATTATTTTTGTTTTACACGTTTAGATTTTACACAAAACATGAAACACGCTATTTTTAAGGTAGTATTTCGATTCTGGCAATCACGACGCGCGATCGGTGTACACGACGCTCGACGGAGACCCGCGACACTGTTTTTGTATGAATTTATATTGAATAGCCACTAATGGCGACGACGCCCAACTGTCGGTCGGTTTGTATTTATATGGAACTATGAATTTATATGGAGACGCGTGACCCAATTTGCTTCACTACACTGTCGCGGTCTGCTTTGTACAATATGAATTTGTTAGTAAATTTTTAGCTTTAGATTTAGACTCTCTTTCAGGTATCATATCACACTTTTTGTCTAATAGATAAGCTAACTGGAATATATCAGCAAGTGGCGGGCCGTTTGGATAAGAGCCACAGCACACGGCGTATTTTAAACGCGCAGATGACGCGCGTATCGTTATCCAAGGCGGTGTTGCAATCATTCCATCGTGACGTCTAACATACAAAGAGCTCAATGTAGCACGAAACGCGCGTCCTCTACGCGTATAAAATACGCCGTGTGCTGTGGCTCTAATATCGTGAAAAAACAAAATGTCTTTATAAATATGTGTTATGTCTAGATGACTTACATTCTTTCTGCAACAGAAAAAGCATTATCTATCTCGTTTCAATAATAAACCTTACAATTTGTGGAATCGAACGTGAACGTAGTCTTAAAATATTACACAGGTAAATCGAGGAGAGTTGGCCAGTTACAATATGCGCATATGAATTTGGAGCTGAGAATCCAGAAGCAATCAAATTTATGCGCAGGCTTTTCATGAATATTAATATATAACAAGTAGAGCGCACCAGACATCACATGTTGTCTCTTTAACACCACGCCGCAATGCCCGAATGGACACTGATTAATTAATTCTGAGTTTGTTAATTAGCGAGTAAATTGCAGAAATTACATGCATTATGCAAGCAATTATCTTGGAGTGTATATCTATTACATACAAATTACCGCAAATACTTGACTGAAAGTAGAAATCTAACTTCATCACAAGTTGGTGGTATATCTATTAGGTATTTCAGATCCTAATTTTTTTATAATTTTATTTATTTGTAGAAAGCCAACAACAGTAAGTAGACACGTAAATTACAAACAGATTTTTTTAGGATAATAATAACGATCATTTAGGTAGTTATACGTAAGTAAAGACGAGAAATAAACTATCTATAAACCAATAATATTTTCCATCTTTGCTAACATTTTTACAATGGGGCCTGTCGTGTAGCTCGTCATTATGATAATGAAAATTAGTGCAAATTTATTTTCGTACGATATATAAATAAACGGAACTAAACACGAAAAATAAAGAGCATCTTTTAATAAAAATAAAAGCGCTTTATGTCGAGTACTACTTCGTACCTGAAATTACTTTGAAAATGGCCGTTCACTCCCGGCATCCCCTTAAACGGGGAAATGAGAAATGATGGCGAGTGGACACGTTATTATGAGCACTCCATTAAACTTGTCATAACTTTTGTATCACGGATGTGTAGCGGGACCTGGGAGCGGGCAAAATATTCAATTGGCGTATCCTAGGATTGGCCGCGAGCCAGCCGCCCCTGCATATTGATGTGCCAACTTTTACCGCCAACGCAGCTCATCGGGGCAAACTTGAACGACCGACCTGCCAAACTGTACCCCGCTGATCGTATGAGTTTAATGAGGTGTCTTTAAATGAACAAATGCTTAATGCGCCATACGATGCTCAGTCGTACACGAAATTACTTTGTCTTTAAAAGGGACCGCGCGATCACGTTCTTACAGTCTCCTGTGCAATTTAACAGGGGCCAATTAACGGCAGCCATAAATGTACAATGAGCAAGGAAACTCATTGACTTTCCTAGCGAACAAACTTCCTCTGTCTTAGAACTTGTAAGACTCGATCTGTGGGTTCGACCATAGTTCAATTTGGTATTTAGTGGTCAATACATGGCCGATTTATGCGTTACGAGTAAGAGGTAACTTAGTTTGTTGTTACAATATACAACCCTGGTGAATATAACAGCAGTGTTGTGTTTAAGTTTCAATTATCCATTAAACGGTCTGTTTATGTACTTATATTTCAAAATAACTGCCATTATTATGGGGCCTTATAAAGTAAACTATCCGCTTTCATAAATCCAACACGATCAACTTGAAGTGATGGATGAGTTGGGAGCCTTGAGCTCAAGACATACTCGTACACAATAGCTCGAGCAAACTCATAATAATAATGTCGCAATCGTATCACTACAATAACACCGAGCCCTTTTCGCCGTTTTTTCGTAAGTGACAGTTTTCCCGAAGATTAGATTTCTATCGAAAGTAACAATTTAAACTGTCTTCTTCATAATATAATATGTTCCTTTCCTTAACAACCTTAATTCTTAAACTTCTGCTCCAGTGTAGGAGACGTTGAAGAGGTTGATGGCATCCTGCGTAGCTTCCATCAAGTTGACTCTTGTGCCAATGCCCACCATTTTTTTCCTATTCCTATTGTAGTTTTCTTCTTAAACACACCGATAATATCGTTATAGTAACTTAATTAATTAATCGTAAATACAACTAATTTTCATACATTTTTTGCGTTATTTCGGTTTCCGACCAAATCGAAAATTTGCGTTATCTGTACAGAAGTTTAATCTATATTATTGGACATTGCGTAACGTGACTTTGTCCGAATGGTTAGGATCAAATTACTAAAAATATGATGACTTAGACTTGTGATATAATAAACTAAATAATTGTTATGACTAGTGAAATAATAAATTGTTTATTGATTAAATTTATTACTTACTAGCTGTTACCCGCGGCTCCGCCCGCGTGGTCCAGGGAAAATGTCAATATTTTTTCCCATGGGAATCTCTTTATCCCGTGGGAAAAAAGTAGCCTATGTCACTTTCCACATATTGATTGTAAATAGAGATTGGTACTTACTTTTACCTACATAAAAGTTTTATGTACATACTTTTAATTTATAGTAGGTACCTAACCAACTATGTTTGGACTTCTTTTCACATCTTGCAGTATTGTCAAATTAATATTAAGGGCGCAGTTTCTTGTATAATTTTTGGTAGGATTGGTAAAAAACATAAAAACTTTTAATTTAAACCTTTGTTTGGGCTTCTTTTCACATCTTGAATAACTTTAAAGTTAATATTCATTGGTTTAGTGTTATTATTTTTGGGAGAATTGATTGTAAATAGATAGTTGATATTCTCAATATGTACTTTTAATATAGGCCTTTGTTTGGGCTTCTTTTCACATCTTGAGTTATTTTGTTTCGTGTTATTATTTTTAGTAGAATTGATTGTAAGTACTTAGATAGACTTATAATTACTTATAAACTTTTAATTTAATCATTTGTTTGGGCTTCTTTTCACGTCTACAAACTAAAATATTTCTTTATATGTAAGTATACGACTGTTTAACACATTTAGATAGTTATAATCCGTTCGAAGCCGGGCCGGGCCGCTAGTAAAATATAAATAAATAATCAATTCAATTAAAAAAAAAACCTGTAAACTGATGAGGAGAACCTTAACATGCCTTAGCATAAAAAGAAAATGTGATTTTGTGACATTTTAATAAACAATATCCCTATAATCTTCGTGACTTGATAAAGAAACGTTTACGGGAAAGTTAATTTACATACCTTATATAAATAAATGATGAATGAAATCGCCCTTTTCTTTCAACTTCATCGACGAGATGAAAATCTAAGAACAAAGAAACGTTTCAAGTTTTTTTTTAAAGCTCCACTGACGCCTGCCAGCAATTATAATATCAAAAGATCCGACTTTAATACCTCTCACACTTTATTATTACGTCTAAATTATGTTATTTTTGCTTAGCCGTTGTTAACAAGCCTAGCTAAATTATAAATTAATGAGAAATTGTGTACAAAACATTGTATTTCAAAATATAACTACAGAGTATATTCTTTGAACTTTAAAAGAATTTGTGAAAAGTTAAATTTAATGAACATTAAAAATATTCTTTTGTGAAGCCCAAAAATGTTGTTACCTACTTAATTTGAATTCCCTATTAATCAGTATTTCATTTATAACAACAGAAATTCAATAAAGAATATTTTTGTATTGTATTACCTCGTTTTATATCGATGTTCGACAACCTTCAAATCTATAGTTATATCCTACTAATATTATAAAAGGCGAAAGTTTGAATGTATGTTTGTTACTTCTTCGCGCTCAAATGGCTGGGTCATTTTTTATGATAATTGGTATGTAGGTAGCTGATACCTTGGATTAAAACATAGGGTACTTTTTATCCCAAAAAGTACACGATTCCCGTAGGATTTGATCAAAAATCGTATAAAGATGGCGCTGCTGTGAATAAAATCAAACGCGGGTAACACCGCGGGCAGCCGCTAGTAGATAATAATTTCAACGTGATAAAGTCATAACAATATTTATTCTGTGCGGTTATTACATTTCGCTAACAGGAATTTCCTCAGAAATTACCTACGGTTCACCGGTCCGCGCTCAAAGTTTGTTATATTTCTCGTTACCAAAGAGCGAAAACTTTCGCGTGCTCAACTCGTTTGTGGGGCCGCGCTATCACGCCCCAGAGGCCTACCCCTTTCCTTATAGGCAACCTATACGCGAGTGCTAACACTTGGATTTTTAATATAAAATTTTTCGTGATGAAACAACATGATTTTTATCTATTCCCTTTACGAAACATTCAAGTAGTAAGGTTTTGCATAATTATTTTATGCATTGAATGTCAGCAGAATTTAAACAATGAAAAGTCCTTGGTCCTCTTTTACATAATTAAACACCTAATAGGCGTGGTTAGGCGTTATTGGGCTAGGGTCCCACTCATCTAAACAATAGTTATAAACAGTTGAGTGACACCTAGCCTATAACCCAGTGACTCTATTTTCATTTGTTCTGCAAACTATATCTTACACAATCACACCACTTATATTAAAATAGTCGCATTTTAGTGCTCGTAGTGAAATAGTAGTGCTAGGAAAATAATGTTTTTATACCATATTTTCCTTTTGTTTATCGATATTTCCGATTCGAGAATAAGTGACGTATTGTCTGAATAGTGTTGGTCTATTGTTACACGATATAAAACATCTTCACTAATGCATTGTAATGATTGATTGCTAGTCTATAATGGGCTGTTGGCCCAATGGGAAACATTTTGTACTAATAAGCTTCGTAAATAACATGTGATGCTTCATCTCTTCCTTGAATAAATTATTAGAAATAGAAATATGTTTAAATTTCGGAGTATCAAACAAAAATACCTAAAAAATAATTATTTGGTAAAAAGAAAGGCTTTAAATCGAAAATTCAGTATGGTAATTTCTAAACATTCATATCAATTAAAATAATTAAATAAATAGACACTTCAATTTAAATTATTATGTATAGACAAATTTTCTAAACGCGTTTCTTTATTTGTCCAACAACAAAAAGAAACTTATTGGAGGGACATTTTTACTGGTTCACCACGTTTCTAAATCTTGCACAGGAGGGTTTTTTCCCAAGGGTACTGAGATAAAATTTAGCACGCTAGGTCATCCAATTAGGACACGAGTGCTGAATAAAATTCGCATTTTCGCTATCTGCGACCGGGGTGGCTTTACAACTGTTATGGACAGGTCATAAATATCGACGTGTCCCCAGTCGCCCACCAATGCACACAAGCCATTATGTAAGCCTATACTAGCATACTGGTATGGCAAACGTGTCTCACTTTAGTAATAAGTGGAATAGCAATCAATGCATCGAAATCTAAAGGTATTTATATGTTAACGCATTTTTTTATGTTCTGACTTAATTTCGACGTGTCCGGTGGTCGAGTCGGCTAGCAAATACTTTATCCTAAGGTCCGCGGGATTAAATCCCACGTAAGGAAAACATTTGTGTGCATGAACACCATATTACGAACGTTTGACTACACTGAACTCTTGCTTGATTGAAAATATTTTATATGAAAAATTTCGCCTCCCCGCTCCCGAATAGATTTTTGAAAAAAGAAATACAAATGGCCGATTCTTCAATTTCACCTACATACGTTTCAAAAGAAACTGGTAATATCGCACAAGTAATGGAAACCTTGTTCTAGTTTTTATTATTTTCCTGGAAAGTCACAACTAGGTTGTTCATGAAATTCACATCACCTCATTTATACGTAAAATCTATCAGTAACTCACGGAAAGGTCAATTCTAGTACCTAACCTATACAGCAAAGGAACAAAAGTGAATGTCAATTCCAGCAATGTATAACTATTTAATGTATCTAACATAATTACGGAGAGTCAAATTCAATTGACTCATTTTATGTGTCTATCTATGTGGAGTAATAGAGCATTTATGGAATGGACTAGTTTTACCGGAGAATTAACTATCATCTCATAGAATATGCTAAAATGAATAAAATGATAATGCAGAACCATTATTTTCATTGCAATATAATTTCTATTCAATCAAATAATAAATTGGTAACTTACTGTAAAACAAGACCAGTATGTTCTACAAATTATTAAGCCGCCGTGAAGTGGATTTGCTTTCATTAATATGGCAGGAGTGCCTTAATGACTCACCCATATAGTATGAATATTCAGCAAGGCAAGCCTCACAGTTACAGTGCTAGATGAAGCTTCAAAGGGTTTATCTGAGCGATAAATGCCTTAATTCTCCAGAGCATGGTTATTAATAAACTTGTATAATAGGTAAACATCGGTATACAATATTTGCAATATTTATGTATTTTTGGTTTGTTTAGTACAAAATCCATATCATAATAATGTTTGTTTGTATGTTTGTCTTTCCTTCACATCGAAAGTAACTGACGGATTGACATGATTTTTGTTTTGGCGAAAGGTTAAGGTCTAGACTAGAGTGTAACATATGCTACTTTTTATCCCGGAAAAACATCATACTCGTAACACGAGAAAAATTATAATTAAATAAATAAAAAAACTAGAAAAATAAAATCTTACGTCCATTTTGTAACTTATATTGTTTTGAAACCTTTGTTATATTTGACAATAATTCAAAGTGTGTGTCAATGAAAGCTCGAAACATTTTTTACTTGAATTTTAATGCTCTATTATAAAAAAAAACAATAATTAAAACAGCGTGAGATCACGTTGTAAAAATATGCAAAAAGAAAAAAAAAATTGAAAAGTTATACGTTTCTGTATTTATTATCACGAAGTTTAAAAGCTTTTAAAATCGAGTTCTAATTTCACTCAACGATTCTTCAAAGTAATTTATTTTCTCATTAGTTAATAGATGTTTCCAAAGGAAAACAAACTCGAATATTTTTATGTCGAATTGAACACATTTCTACAACCTTACAGTACAACAAGCAGTCAAGTTACGTTTCAATTAGAATTTCAGGCTTAAATTTCAGAAAATAGACCACACACACATTGTAAAGATATATTTGCCGAATAGCTCTTAGATATCGGACTCTGCAAATCCTAATAATGGATTAGGTCACAGGATGACCATGAAGACATGCAAAATAATGCCGTCTGAGTCTGTAATCAAATACAACAAATATTTGTTATAAATGAATAAGATAAAAACGCGTACAATTCTGTCATCATATTTATATAAATTCATAAAATTATTGAATTTTTTTGTGTCGTAGATTAAACAACAAACAAGTCTGCAGTCCACCTAATGATATTAGAAAACTGCCGCCAATGAACATCAGCAACACCACGAGGCATTACCAACGCGTTGCTCGCTACAAGGGAAGTAGGAATCAAGAGAAAAGGGATATGAAATATGTGTCGTTTCAGGATCTTTCACTCCCCGAATGAAATGCATTGCTGTTTTACGCAGATATTATATGAGAGCATAGAACTCTCCTCGTAAATATAAATTAATAATAAACCGGGAATTAACGCGATCATACCTTGATATTGCCTGACGTTTCGACCAGGTTGCACCGCTCCTAGTAAAGTCAGCCCATTTCATAAATAAATTCTCTACCACTTCGAAAAAGACAAATCTCAATGTTCAGTACAAATGTTTAGATTTAAATAGGTTACCTACAAATACAACACCCTACAAAGTCTTGATTTTCAACAAAGTTTGATCTCAACACAGTTTACAAACTCAAAGAGTAGTTCCGGGGCCAATAAAGAAAATAGTTTGAATAAATGACCACAAATTACTGTAAGAATGGTACAAAGTTGGATTTGAACAAAGAAAAGGGCGGATGGGCAACAAAGTGCGTAAACAAGGGTTCTCATTGGTTTTATTTGAAAAGTTTGGACGATAGTGGTTTACTACCTACTCCTAGGAATGAGTCTTCATTGGGTTAACCAGTCTTGTCAAAAGTGGCCTTGTTAAGCACATGCTTCACGGTCCAATACACAAACTTGTTAGTGAATACTGTAAACGAAATTCCACCCTATTAAGCACTTCGCCATCAGAATTAAGGCTTGATGTTTACTCAATATGTATATTTAGACTAACGAGAAGTTTAAATATTACAAATATTATATTTATTCTGTAATAAGCAAACACAAGACGCTTAGAAATAAATAAAAACCATGGTATACATAACATACTTATAACAAGAGAGTAGAACCCGCCTGTGGAAGTGGGCGATAAAGAAAAGGTACTTAATATAAAGTAAAATAGAACAAAAAAAATTTGTTAGTCCTTCTGTCACGTTGTCATAGCAAATCGGAGGTTTTCATTTTTACAAGTTTAATCAGCTAGCTATTTGATCAACAATTGAAAATAAGAAAAAGTTGTCGCTACTTCTCCTTTGCCACAAGGGCGAAGCTGCGGATAACAGTTAGTTAATAATAAGGTACTATTTCAAAAAACATTCGTCATCGTCTTTGCTGAAATCAACCTGAACTGAACACATTCGCGTGTAATCAATATTTGGATCGGTTTAATAAACTCGAGCTCTTTCATAATTCGAAGTGATTGTTATGCGCCGCCGGTGCTGTCATTACATGACATGATAGTCATTATATAGAGAAGAGAGGTAGGGCACAGCGGAAAATCTGCTCAAATCGGAGCAGCCCGTCTAGGGAAGGACCTCTACCAAAGATCGTAGCCAAATATCATTGGTCTCGGCCATGTTGTGTTCCTACGGTGAGTAAGGTCTCCAGAGCTCCACTTTCAACAGGGTCGGCAACGCGCGAGTTATACCCCCGGTATTGCAAGGGTCCATAGGCTACGGTGACTGCTTACCATCGGCCGGGCCGTATAATTGTTTTGCATCTCAGTGTTTTAAAAAAATATGCATACCATCGGCCGGGCCGTATAATTGTTTTGCATCTCAGTGTTTTAAAAAAATATGCATACCATCGGCCGGGCCGTATAATTGTTTTGCATCTCAGTGTTTTAAAAAAATATGCATACCATCGGCCGGGCCGTATAATTGTTTTGCATCTCAGTGTTTTAAAAAAATATGCATAATCTGTTACCTTTACATGGCTTGAAAACAGTTCCAGCTAGCTCAAAGTGAAACCTTTAAACCATATAATAGCAGAGCAGCGGGGTGAGTATACCTTCAAATGGAATAATGTAAACGAAAGTTATACCCACTACAATAAAATAAAATTGTCTTTATTTAGCTGTTTAGTCGGTTTTGATGAAGGCAAACTCACAGTTTCTAATTGAGAATAGGTAGCCAGACAAAACGTAGTTAAAATAAGGTACATAACAATGAACCATCAAAAAAATATCTCCAATAAAGGAATATTCACATGTAGATCAATGATTAGTGTGGACAGACGTTGATATCCCAACTGTCCTACAACGATGACAGTGCGTTCAGGCGAAAATGGCTCTCTTAATCTATCCGATCAATAGACTCGGGATAAGATTGTGCCGTCATTATTGCGGAGTAATTAATCTTTGTCATTGTTGTCTCCGTTTGCAGATCTGAACCAAGCCGATATAGACAACTGCCTTTGTGAACTTACTTTGCATTATGATCATGTCAAAGTACTACATAGAACATTCAATGAACTTGAGAACAATTTGATTACTCTTAATTCTAGTGTTATCCTTCTCCTAAATCTTTTGTGTTGGTGGTATCCATTACCGATGCGTAAATGGTAAGGATTTGGTGAAAATACTTCATTATATAGATTTTTACAAAGAGCAAATAATTACCAACTTGCGTAACATTTGGTCCTAAATAGAGTTTAGTTAAATACGTTTATCTTGCAAATGTGTTTAGCCTAAATAGAATTAAAGATGTCTTGCTTATCGCACCACTGGTGGAAGATAGTCGCAACCCCAATTATGTAATTTTTTTTTTATTACACCAAAAAATCAAGAAAATTGTATTACATCTTGTCAATTTTTTTCATAAAATTTATCTCAAAAATGAAGGAAATAAATGGAAATATTTAAAATCCTGCAACATAAAATTTTACTAAATTCCCATATAATAACGAAGTTGATACATTTGCACTTGAACTAGCAATAAAATTCCATGCGACTATTATCATATTCAATCTTACGTAAATGTTGAACGAAAACTTTTGAATAAAACTTGTCACAACTGATTGTTGAATACTTGTTTTAGGATACAATTATGTAGGTGTCGGTGTGTAAGTTTAGTTGCTTATTTCTTCTACGAGACCTATAATTATATTATTTTAAGTAACAAATGTCACTTATTTTTTCTAGGTAGAATTTGGAAGTGGTTTAAACATAAATAGAGATTTCTACGTTACATTTTATTTTACATATTTCGTAATTATTGAAAATTATTTATTATCTGAGTATTTTAATTATGTTTAATAGCGCAATTACAATTACGTAAAATCAACAATGATTTTAAGTTATAAATCTTTGTAAAGATTTTCAGATATTGGAAGTGGAGCGTTATATAATCGAGATAAAACAGAGGCCCTCTCTATATCTTCACAACCTGATGTTTTCTTTCTTCTTCCGACCCTATAACAACGTTTTGTGTCTACAATTATTGGTGTTTCATCCTCGAAGTCATATCTTATCAGCAGGATTCCAGGTGACAAAGGATCTGCTGAAACCTCTTTTACCTTTGTCCAATGAACATTTTTCTCCTGACGCTTCCTTTGCCCATTAGTATTATTAGTTATTAGTCTTTTAAAATCCAAAAAGTCTTCCTGTGACATTTTTTTTACGTTATATTTCTGTCCTCGTACTTTAGCATTCCTAATAATTGCGTAAATTTCTTCAGGAATATAAAAAACATGGTTTTTCTTGCTTTTCTCAATGCATGAATGCATAGAGTCAGTCCCCTTCATTCTGCGTATGGCCTTTCTGTAAAAACCTATGCGTGATTTTTACACCCAGTTTTACTGCTGCATGGACATATAACGCAAACACAAATCTGTTTCGGTTTTGCCCACTGCAATTATCCGAGTAAAATGAAACTTCTTCAATTCCTCTGTCGGCTTCAGCTTTTAGATAAGCCCATAAACAGCTGGCTATCTCGTTAGCTCCTCTTTTTGCTATCTCGCCATGCAACGAAAAGTGTAATAGATCATATCAATTTGTTTCCTTGCAAAGAGTCTCATTATCTCCGAAAACAGACTCAAAGAGAATATTTGGATGAAAAACTGAATTATGCGAAAATGTATCGCCTTTACGTGGATTGGATGAATAATATCCAAATGTCCAGTTGGCAACAGAGCGATGGTATTACCATATCTTCTGCACAAAATTTAATAAAGGCTTTTATCACCCGAAAAAAGATAAATGCTCTTTGTACGAAAAGGCAGACTCAGAAAGGAAGAATCAATTAAAAGTGGAGTATGAAGTGCATATAAAGAATAAAGAGCTTGTAAGAAAAATTAAGAACGAAGAAAAGAAGAATTCGGACGCAACTACAAAAACAGTTGCCCGTTTTGATTTAGAAAAGGTGTTGAGTCTGCCCCAGTCTGAAGTTGGGGTATTTAATTATAAAAGAAAATATCCTGTTTACAACTTTACAATTTATAATATTTTGATAAAAAAGTGGCTACTGTTACGTTTGGCATGGCGAGATAGCAAAAAGAGGAGCTAACGAGATAGCCAGCAGCTGTTTATGGGCTTATCTAAAAGCTGAAGCCGACAGAGGAATTGAAGAAGTATAATTTTACTCGGATAATTGCAGTGGGCAAAACCGAAATAGATTTGTGTTTGCGTTATATGTCCATGCGGCAGTAAAATTGGGTGTAAAAATCACGCATAGGTTTTTACAGAAAGGCCATACGCAGAATGAAGGGGACTCCATGCATTCATGCATTGAGAAAAGCAAGAAAAACCATGTTTTGTATATTCCTGAAGAAATTTACGCAATTATTAGGAATGCTAAAGTACGAGGACAGAAATATAACGTAAAAGAAATGTCACAGGAAGACTTTTTTGGATTTTAAAAGACTAATAACTAATAATACTAATGGGCAAAGGAAGCGTCAGGAGAAAAATGTTCATTGGACAAAGGTAAAAGAGGTTTCAGCAGATCCTTTGTCACCTGGAATCCTGCTGATAAGATATGACTTCGAGGATGAAACACCAATAATTGTAGACACAAAACGTTGTAATAGGGTCGGAAGAAGAAAGAAAACATCAGGTTGTGAAGATATGGAGAGGGCCTCTGTTTTATCTCGATTATATAACGCTCCACTGCCTATATCTGAAAATCTTTACAAAGACTTAATAAGTTTGTGTTGCGCCCGCAATCTGCACGTAATGAGAATAATTCTAATGTCGATAGCGATGAATCCGAATAGACACTGAATTTTGTATGATTTGTTGATTAAACACCATGCCAAGCAATAATTTAGAAGTTAAAATGTTGTTGATTTTATAAGTTGATTATAAAAGCATTAATTAAAAATATTTAATTAGAAATAGATTTAGTTATTTCATACATTCCCAACTGACATACACATACATAATAATATCATAAAACAATAATTAAATGAGAAAACCTGAATAAAATAATATACATAATAAGCAGCCACTGTTTCTGAAGTAAGTAAACAAAGGATGAAGTAGGAACAGTCCTATTTTATGTAATTTAATAAATAATTATTACAGTTAATTGATTATTAGAAGGAATGTCGCTCGTTTCGTCATGAAAATAGGATTTTCATGAAAAACAATAGATTACTACGCAAAAATCTTTGTAATTTTTAATTTTAAGTAAAGCTATAACTCCAAATATAACTTTAAGTAAAGGAATCTTTCAGAAGGAAAAAGTGCGCAACTGATCTTACACAAATGAGTTGTTCGTGGAAGAAGCGTGTAAACCACACTTACGCATTGAATGCACTACCGAATTAGGGCATGAATAAAGAGTTATCTACAGTAATATCAAACAGCCAATTACCGTCCCCATGTCAATAATGCAATATTTACAATTACTGCTACGGATAAATTATTATGCTTCGAGGAATATTTATGCAACGCTCTTTTGTAAGTTTTTCTCTATGTACATTGTGTAAATGTTGAACATAAAAATATAGTGACTAGACAGCTAGTTTTTATTATCATTTGCTGTATACCACATATTTTTAGGACAAAAGATGTATTTTCTAGACAGTTTTTTTACGCTCCTGAAAAGTTGCTATTTTTCACTTATGACTTTCTTCCAGGAATGGTGCGTTATGTCCGTTTGCATGATAATTTAGCTAATCGTAGTTGAGGAGTTGGTAAAACAGTTTCTTGCGTTCCTTTTTAAGTCTTCGTGCGCTCTACATTTGATTATAAACAAAATAGTTACATTTCTTGAAAAAATTATGCGTGAAATGGGGTAAGCGTTAGAAAAAAGAAAAAACGCAAAACCGCCGCCAAGCTGTCTGCCAGGTCAGTGTCAGTCAGTCAATGGCATATCCTTACCTGTTGCAAATTTTTAAATACGGTGTGTTTTCGTGAGACGAATATTCTGAAGAACTAGTCGTCAGAATATTTTTCAATTATATCAGTTCTCTCAAACAATTCCCTCGGTCTAGTGATATATTCTAAAATCTCCTCATCGTCGTCAGAATACAATTAATTCCCACAAATCAATTTTCAAAAAAGTATGACAGCGACGCATAGCACTAAACGTAATTAGCGACGTTAAATAGCTATCTTTGGGTATTTAACTTTGACAGTTCGTTAAACGTGATTAGCGCCTAAATTTTTGTAGTGCAAGACGCTAATTTTATTTAACAGACTAAATACGTTTACATTGATTTTAAACGATATAGGTATAACGACGATACGCTAGCGGCCCCGGTCTCTCATGCAATAGAAGTTATTTAGTAATTTGGTCGCGTATTTTTTTGTTATTCCTTATTTTTTATACATTGATTTATTTATTATCATTTTCTAAAAAAAGGTACTTAAATGTTTGTTTTAATGAATTTCATTTTAATTACAAGTAGTGTTTGTTACAGATTAATCAAGTAATCCAAAAACATAATTTTCATTTGAAATACTAAACCATTTTAATAGAACGTTGCTCAGCTAACGAGGAAAGCTCAATAGGTGCTAGACGGTTTTACGAGCTCTTTCATTATAATCGATAGATGACATCTCGCTGCAGAGAGCGGTATCAACACGGATATCGAGGGAGCGTAGTCGTATATCTCTTTTGTACGCGAGATTAAAGAGGCGCTGGCATGGTCGATGGCCATCCATCTCCGTTAATGCCGTTTTGCCGCCAGCACTGCATCGCTCCACGCCTAGGCGCCTGGTTCCTATGTACACCCCCAGTTCGTGCAACATGTACTTAAAGAAAATATTTCAAGTTATTTTACGATACAATGAACGCGTATCTATTATACTTCGTTTGTTTCGGTGAAAGGGCTGGTGTGAAACGAGTTCTTTTTTAAGTTGCCGCATGAAAATCTTTTTTTGGCCAGTTACTATTATTTTTGCAAGGATTGCTGTCAGTAATGGGGCCGGCTTATTGCAAATGCACTGGTATCACACTGGAATTCTTAAGATATCCATATTTTAGTTCTTGTCTATGAGTGTTAATAAATAAAGAATCTATATATGTAACGGTGAAGTGAAAATTGCAAGAGTAAAAGATACTTTTCTTGCGGATCGAATCCCGTTCGGGTCAAGATGAAAAACTAACTTTTTCTAATTGGCCTCGGGTCTTGGATGTTTATCTATATATGTATTTGTTATAAATATAATATCGTTGAGTTAATATTCCATAAAACAAGTTTCGAACTTACTTTGGGGCTAGCTCAATCTGTGTGAATTGTCCCTATATATTATTATTATAACCCCTAGACAGTATACTGTAAAACAATGAAAATAATATTTGATTGTTCTCCAAATTAAAAAACAACGTAGAAATTTTCATTTTTTCAAAGCCTCCTTGAACAAATTCTAAGGGCATTAGTTATAATACAAATTAAAAAGTTACAAGTCCTTGTTTACAGTTTAGAATTGTCCTATTGTAATTATGAAACAATGAAAGTTTTCTGTGAAAAGAAACGACTGAATTATATTTTAGAATTTAATTTTTATGAATTCATTTCATACAAAACATTTGTAATACATCACTTTACATCAACAAGTTTGTCATAAATTATTAACAGATTAACTTACAATTATTTTAACTAACATTTACTTTTTACCAGTCACTATATCCATATGAGGGATAGCTCCTGAAAATGAAAGAAATTAGAAATTAATATTGTGTTAAGCTTAGTGTAAACCCTGTTTCTTTTAACTTGACCAATGTAGTAAACAATCTTAGCATGTTTTTTAACGAAAATATGCAATTAAAATTATAACTCACACCCAAATAATAATAATATAGTTAGAAATGGCATTTAACACAAATCTTATTATTCTGGCGATTTATCGATTTTACACATGGATATTTGAATAAAAAGACACGCTAAGATTGTTTACTACATTTTGGCGGTGAGAGCCCTACGCTCCCGCAACAGTCCGGTGTCTCAGTATAGGGTGTCAGTACTGTCAGTACACCCAAACTGATAGGTACATTCAAAAAAAAAAGTTTACTACATTGGTCAAGTTAAAAGATACAGAGTTTAACATATAAATATCCATTGCAGAATATAGGCCTCCTCTCTAAAGAGCCTTTTGCCAGTTAAGTTTAGCACTACCTCGTTACCTGTCCATTCTACCATTACCAATTTGATTCAATAATATCAAATCAAATCAAATTGGTAGAGATTTTCTTTAAACAATACCTAGTTAGAAGGACATAATTACTCCATCCTACATGCAATGGAATTTTCAGTGCATCTGATATCAATATCAATTGAAAAAGATAAAAGACCGTATATCAATTGAAAAGTAGAAAAATGTTTAAAAGAATCCACAAGCGTAGACCACAAAAAACTGTATGTATGGCTTTAAGAGAGGAGGCGGATTAGAGCGCACAATAGGGAAGACGTTTTCCCAGGACATGTACTCGTATGACAAAAAAGATCTACCTGTAACTGCCTCCGTAACCGCCGCCGTAACCGCCTCCGTAACCGCCGCCGTAACTGCCACCGTAACTGTAGCCACCGCCATAACCACCGTAGCTTCTTCCACGAAGGGCTGAAGCCGCCAGGGCACCACCAACAACACCAACACCGAGAGCCTTAGCACCAAGAAGACCAGCTCCTAACGCTCCGGCACCGAGGACACCGACTCCTAATGCACCAGCTCCCAATAATCCCGCTCCTGAAAAACATGATAAGTATATTTCGACGTATCTAACAACTGTCAAACATACTGAACTACGAAGTTTCAAAAAGGACTCATGAAAAAAGGTGAGACCTTTTTTGTTTATATTAAAAATAAATCTAAACTGTCCCATGTGCTGAGTGCCAGCATTTTGGTGCTGGGTATATTTAGATAAAGGTTTTTTATTTAGATTTAAGTTAGTTTTAAGATTTATAGCACCCATAAAAATATTTTCTTTCTTCTTCTTCTTCCTTTCTTTCATATATTTCTAGAATTAAAGTTTGTATAACATTCTGATTTAACAAATAAGTTGTTATTATCTTACAGCACATTTTATAGATAAGGCGGACGTTGTAATGCCCTGGATGTTATCACGTAGTACTTTAAATCCATACTAATATTATAAATGTGAATGTGTGTTTGTTTGTTTGTCCTCCATTCACGTCGAAAGTAATGAACTGATTGATATGATTTTTTTATTGGGGATAGATTAAGGTCTGGAGAGTGACATAGGCTATTTTCCCACGGGATAAAGAGATTCCCATAGGAAAAATATTGGTATTTTCCCTTGACCATGCGGGCGGAGCCGCGGGTAACAGCTAGTTCTTCTATAAATTGCGAGTATTTAAAACTATTCATTATGACCAAATAATCGAGAAAATAACATCAAAATCAATCTTATGTAAAAACATATTAAAAACCAGCTTCCATCTAAAGCTCGTGTCAAAATAATAGTACTTATTATCTTTTGAACTTTATGACATGACAACGGATATTAGCATAACATGAATTTCCATTTTGTTAAATCGTTATACCAGTTATTTAGCATATTATATCATAATGATAGCACGCTTTGACATAGAATGTTATGGATATGATTTATTTACTAATGTTAAATTATTTACTACTTATTTAGTTAGCTATGCGCAAATACATTGTGAAATTAATTACACATTGAACCGCATATTTTCACAAACCCATTTTTTTATTTAACCATTGTTCGCTTGACCTAATAGAATATATCGTCTCTATTTTATTTCTATAACAATAATCGTTATAAAAATACACTTTCTCTAAATAATAAAAAATAAGAATGTCGTGATCAGATTATTACTAAACTAGCTTTTTTGCCCGCGACTTCGTCCGCGTGAAGTTCCGGATCCGTTCCCGTGGGAACCACATTGAATTTCGGGAAAAACTATAGCCTATGTCACTCCCTGATAATGTAGCTTTCTACTGGTGAAAGAATTTTTGAAATCGGTCCAGTAGTTTCAAGACTAAAGATCTCTGTATACGCAACGGGATAATACCTCGGACGGGACGGGGACGTGACTTTTTGTTCGACACGGCCACGTTCCCGTCCCGTCCGTGTATCCGCGAGTCCGCGACATATACATATTCACATACATTTTGTATGGAACTATAATTAACTTCCCGTTCCGTCTCGTCCCGTCCCGTCCGGGAAAAAACACGTTACGTATACAGCGACCTTAACTAATTTATGCAGAAATTATTTTGAAAAAAAAAATATGCCCGTTTTCACAAACAATTCCTAAAATTTAAAGTCTCTTAGCAGTTTTCTCTGTGTCGAAATCCTTGTTTTTGGTATGTGTATGACATTTAAAATTATTCCAATGTAGTTTTAAAATTCTATCTATTATTTAATCGATAATTTTATATGTCATACACTTACACTACACGTACCTACCAAAATCAAGGATTTGGACATAAAGCTGTTAAGAGATTTAATTTTTTTAGGAATTGTTAAAAACGGGCATTAGACAGTTTTTACAACAATTAAAAGCTTATCTTGTAATAAAAATTACTAACCAATTAAATGCCTCTTCTGTCTGATCTGTCCATTGGGATCTACGAAGACCACCTCCCTGACTTCTTGCTCAGGCTGAAGAGCGGTCAACAAGGGACCGTGTTCAGCCGCCAGGGACACCGCACACGCCACCAGCACACCAACGAGAATTGTACACACCTTCATTGTTTTCTGAAAGGGAAAGTATTGTGAATATTCATTAACTTGATTATCTAATCATGAGGGATCATGTGATTCACATTAATGACGTGTTCCTGAGATGTATGCATTTTTCTTTCGGCTCCTAGATTCAATTTTCAGTCTAACCAGTAAACTTTTTTGCGCAGTAGAGCACTTACAATTTTATATTTATTCATGAAAATCAGAATGAAGCAACAATGCGTTTAGTTTCGCCATATTCATTTGTCCACTATCTATCACAGAGACGTTTAATATTAAATAATATTTTTATAGGGATTACCTACTCCTCTACATATAAAGTGGGAATGAGGTGTAGTTAGATAGGTTTCTTAAACACATACAATGATCCCTTTTGTGTTTAATATTTGTATGCGGTTTAAACATATAATGAACCTACAAGAAAATCTATTACGGTTAATTAGGCTCTACTAGTTACATCTTTCATGAAAACGTACAAATATAGAATATATTTCACTCGTCTTCAAGCAAGCGAAGCGTAGCAAATACTGAATCCTATACTTTGCGTGGCCAGACACACACTTGCCCGGTTTTTCTTCTTCAGTTTGACAGTGACAGCCACAATTTAATGTGTCAACTTCACAAAAATCTTATCTTGATATATTTCTGTGGTCAACTTAAATAAAATGCTTTTGTGCAACTAACCGTAAATCAAACTAAGATTTTTTTAAAATATAGATAAAAAAGTAAAAGTTTCAGTATTTTTCGACTTACTTTACTTTTAAATTAAGTATAATAGAAACCTATAAATTTAGAAGCACGCATCGAAAAGTTACAACATTTCTTATTAATACCCTAAATACCCATTGAAAATTGGAAACCGATTCTAGAAAGTTTTTGATTCTATAGAAAAGTTTTAATCAAAACTAACTAAATCTAAGTAGTATTGATATATTATATTTTTTTCTTGACTTCTAACAGACTTTGAATATGTTCTCCATTGTAACCTCTGACTCTGACCTCACTTTTCATTAGGTAGTTCATTACAAGTTAATCTTTAGTATCAGTTTAACACCAATATATGTTTTCTTTTATATGCTCTTTTAAGAGCTAATACTTTTTATCTTTTCTAGATGTATTTTTTTTTTCTATTTTTCAATTATGAAATTTTCATTTAATAAAACTTGTGTAAATAAATGGTATTATTTAACATAGGTATTATACCCATCAACTGATCAAATTACTTTCCATTTGTCCAATAAAAGTAAAAAACAAAAAAATATAAAAAAAATATTTATAATTATTTACAAACCTGTTTATAATTAATATACACCTAACACACAACAACTGAACCGGCTTAAAAACTACTGTCCACTGAGGTCCTTCCGATGTCTTTTATAGGTCGGCTACAGAACACACACTACATTGACATATATCACGGATATAACACCAGTACAATTATCTTATAATATGGCCCATGTCACCGCCCCACCTGCTAGTACATATAATAGGCCGACTAGTTTCAGGTGTTCAATATTCATTAGACGTTATTACAAACATGAAATTGTTGATGAGCATAGTTAGCGAAGTCGGAACTCAGAGGAATTCCAGTGTCATCAGAACACAGAGCTATGAGTTACTAGGTGTGTCGTCATGTGTGTGTAGGAGTTATTCCGTGTGTTAGCTTACATTATTTTAGTTAGATTTTTTATAGATGACAAACAATGAGTGATCTTTGCCGATTTTTTATAACAGAAGTCACTGACCGAACTGAATTTTTAAGAAAATTATTTCCACGCAAGGGGAGATACTAGCAATAGGATACAATAGTGGGGAATAGAAAGACGACTTTTTCAGTGAATTAGTTACTAATCTTAAAATGAAACAACCGACAATTAAAAAGAAAAGTGTTGTTGTTTATTTTTTAAACTACATTTTACACAGAAATAGCTTTTCGAATTTGGTTCGGTCGCTCGTGTAGTTTTAATCTAACCAAAAAAAAATATCTTCCGGAAATCCGACCACACATTTCGCCGACGGCGATATGTCAATCTGGCATTTATTTATTAACCTTCGGTATTTTAACCTTTAAAATGCGCAAACATACCTTCAATACTTTCCATACAGACCTCTAAATGTTAGGCTATCTTAAGATAATTAATCGTAGATAACTACTTTCGCTTAGTTTGAAAAATTAAGAATTCTTAGTAACCCATAACCCAATTAAAATCGTTAAATTATGGGTCGTTTCACTGTTTCCCATACAAATGTAGCAATTTATCTGAGATATTCGAATCTCCTTCCTTCTTCTTTCTTTCTCCTCTCTACCTATCAAAGGTGAACAATTAGTAAGTATTTTTACTCATTCAAATGATAAAAAAATCATCAGGATATAATATCGTACGATAAAAGACACACTACGTCATTCACATATCACACAACATACCAAAGTCAGAGGTGAATGGCCTAGCTCAGCAACAAGGCTTTTCGGCTATTATAGGGTCGCAAATCATGCGGTCACATTTCTGTTACATACTTTGCTATCTGCCACGGCGTTTTATCCGGACACTGTAACTCTAGAGCATAATGCTTTTTTTGGGAAGTAAATCATATAATGATATATTTTTCCGTACAACAGTTCAGTTGACTTTTATCCAAAATTTCGTTATGGTCAGTTTAGTAAAGAGTCAGTAATAAACATAAAAAATTGCTTTCGCATTTATATTATTATGGGGATTTTATACAGCGATACATGTTTTTATACAATAGTAAGTGATAATCCTGTTTTCACGAATGCTAATATGCTATGTGCTATATTGATTCACATCTCTATATGAAACATTTAACGTGACGTTTATTGTGGAAGATTGCATTCTCTGTATCCTGAAATGACTCGTGTAAAATGTACTGTTTTATTTTTTCCTGAATAAGTATAATTAAAAGTAATAGACTTGATAAAACCAACAACATTCACTGATTAAACACGCCAATTTTTTAATAATGACATACTGCAAACAAAAAAGGCATTTTTTAATAAGTATCATATAAAATATACTTTAAATACAATTTAAAATACACTAGTGAATTTATTAAATTGTAATGTCTGTTTATTTTCACAAAACATGGTACATATATTTATTTCATACCTAATACCTATGTATGTTACATAGGTATTAGGTATGAAATAAATATACTTACTATTACATTATTAAGTACAGTACATGAAAAGTAAAAAGTATTTTTAAAATATCTTTGACTGACAAAATACACATGCCTTGGCAGCCCTACTAACGTGCACTTGACCATTTCGCCCAAAAACTAGTTATTTGCCAGTACTTCCATATTATTCGAAAAACTGCAACAGTGCTTACAATATGAAGGTCAAAATTGTAATTTAACTACCTACTTAAGACGTTAAATTATACTTCTATTAAATAAATAAAATACTCATAAAAGGGGGCATAATGTTTATAAAATCATGTTTTTCTTAGAACCGCAATAATTTATAAAACATTGTAATAACCTTTAATATCAAAAACCGCGAATTTTCTACCGCTCTTAGCGGTGACCTAGCGGTAACGCTGTGTCCGGCTCTTTTCACCTTCTAAAATGCCCAAATTCTTTTCCCCCTCATTGATGGAGCTGCTGGAACTATGATCCTTCCGCTACATACCAATTTCAAGATCCTAACAAATTCATGAAAATTTTCTTGTGCTTCCCACAGATTGGCATCAACTGCGGATTGACTGATGTTGTGAAACAGAAAAATTGTACAAAAATTATGCAAATAAATCCATTGACATAATATAAAATGTGATAATAAATGACTAATGAGTAATAAAAAAAAACGCGTTCACATAAGCCTTCATTCATTCCTTGAAAAGCTTTCAGTGATCCTTGTTTGTTATGCATTATTTGTAAGTATCCGCGTCTATATTATTTTTTGTCTATGTTTTACAAATAAAGAATGAAGATTTTTTTTTTTCTCGCATAGTTTTGTTAAATAATTGTATTATTCTACAATTACTACACCTAGGCCCAATTACAGTTAAAACTAGCTGGGCCCAAGTGACCCCTTTTTCTTTAAATTAGCAAATTGTATCTATTGCGTAGGTATAACGCAAATGTACCACTCTTTCCGTCTACCAGCCGGCTGTACACCACCCGAGATACAGACCTATGTCTAGTTCGGGGATGGACTCCCGGAAGGGGGATGAACTGTGCGCCTGAAATGTTTACGTTTTTTTTTTTTCTCTTTCTTTTAAATACCAACAAATTGTACCTACGCTACGCTTAGTTGTAAAATGTTTTTGGCAAATAAAGATTTTTAGTTTTTTTTTTTTTATGTTGTATTTAAAAAATTATTGTCTTTGTATCGTAGACATGAATAATAATTTCATAACAACAATAAAATAAATGGTACCTTCTTGTCTGGACTTGGGTACACTACACTTGTGTAAAGCGTTCGTTGGTACACTTCACACTTGGGGCCTGTTTATCTCTGTGGAAACAACCACCAAATACTCTGATAGTTTCCGACAACTGTTATACAGGTTTGACAGTCTTTAATAGTCTTTTTCATATCAGACAAATAGACTCCCGGAAGTTATACCAATAAAATTACTCATAACTATTATAGTGCTTTGTGTAGAAGCAGGGTAGTATAGTGCTAAGATCCATTAATTAGACCCATAGTGCTGTCACCTAGTGTTTGCATTCAACAAAAATCCTCATAATACAAAATATCATACAGAAACTAATTAAGTTGGGTGGGTAGTTCGGTTCAATAAGTACCTAATTTACAATAACCTAGTTACTCAGTTAGCTTTGAAATTAATAAATTGCTCGACCTATATTTTACTTCGATAAACACAGGTCCAATTTGTTCTTATATCAATAAAATTTAATATACCACTATTATACTACGATAGACGACGTAATGAAAATTATTTGATACGCCATCTTGACTTGACCGATTTAACTACTACAATTTTACTATAAATGATTATGTATGTTATAATTACTCGTTGATAGGTTTATATACATACCACATATTGGACATGTTTACTTATTACACAACCCCATCTAGTCCTCAACTAAGCAAAGTTTGCACTTGTGGGTATGTAACCCAATAAATACATAGAAAGTATCCCAACAAAGATAAACAGTTATGTTATTTATTTATTACACACAAATATTTGTCTTTTGCGTTATTTTGACAGACCTCTACGATAAACTCATGACAGGGACTCGATCACCCGGAATCTTAACTATTAGTTTATTTAATAACTTTATGCAAATATGTCTCTTTGTGCTCATTTACAGTTAGTTTGATCTGTACATTTTAATCTAATGTCACTGATTACTTAACAGTCACTTTGTGAGTAACGTGATGGCTTACAACTGCACCGTGCTCGGAGCCTCGGACGCATCTCCCATAAGTGCATGACTTGGGGGTTACCAACTCTGAACCTATTTTCGCTCTTTTTGATGAACTCCATGCTGTAGACACCAGGATAAAAAAAAGGGGTTCATTCCACAACTCCTCTCGGGAACAAAATCTCGCTGGAGTAACCACGTGAGTTTATGTTACAAAAATACTTTTTGTTTCATTGCGGCAAGCCTTATACATAGTCGTAGCCTTTTTTTTATTTTTTGTTTAAAGTCAGGAAAATGCATTACTGCATGTCCCGCCACTTGGGGGAAGCGACGGGGGTCTGTCGGGCTCGCCTCTCTAAACCAATGAGGGATACCGACTAAAAACCTGACTGTCTGCCACCTTCTCCGCCTTCACGTGGCGGGGTCGCGGGCACTGGTGATACTTCCGCAACCCCGCCGGCGGGTGTCCGTGGACCCATCTTATTTGGGCACGGCTCTACAGCAGCGTGCGCGAATAGGCACGCTGCTCCACTCGGGGACTTCCGTTCCAATGGGCGGCGGTTTCCCCTAACCTTCGCCCGGAAGCCTCCGTTAGGGTGGCAGACGCCGGGCGTGTGCCAAGCGCCTTCCGCCCGGTCTTTTACGGCGAAGCGGGGGGGCGGCAGGATCTCTTTCCCTCACCCGCTCCGCGGCCTCCTTCTGCGTCATGACTTCGCCGCAGAAGGAGACCACCGCTTCCCACGACCTTTCGCTCTCGACCATCGATTTAATGACAGCTGGGAGCGAAAGGTCGGGACCCACTTCCGCCACAAGTGCAGCGCGAGTCTCAGCCCACGCTGGGCACTCCTCCAGCGTGTGCTGTGCCGTGTCCTCGGCGGAGCCGCACTCGTGGCACTCCGCCGTCTGCTCCCGCCTGGCCACCTTGTGCAGGAATCTGCCAAAACAGCCATGTCCGGACAGAACCTGCACAACGTGGTATGACAGCGCACCGTGGCGCTTCCCTAACCAATTCTGGAGCACTGGCTGGATCGCGCCAATAGTGCGCTGCCCTGCCGTCGGTGCCTCCAATCGGAGTGCCCATTCCCGGACGAGGGACCTTTGGGCATTCTCCTTCCAACGTAAAACCCCGTCCGGAAACGAGTTACCCCCCGCGCGGGCCTCAGCGGTGCGCCTGTAAAAAGCTGCCTAGTGCTGGCAGCTTTTTACAGGCGCACAGCTCCCATGGCGGACTGCCTGCAAGGACACATGCCGCCTCACATGAGATGGTGCGGTACCCCCTCACCACCCTGACTGCCATCGCCCGCTGCGGGCGTCGCAGCAAGGCTTTATTGTAGGGAGTCAGGGCGTCAGCCCATACGGGCGCGCCGTACAGGGCCATCGACCGCACCACTCCCATATATAGACGGCGGCAGACAAGGCCCGGTCCACCGACATTTGGGAGCAGGCCGCTTAAGGCACCGGCGGCTCCCATTAGGCGCGGCACCAGCCGCCGGAAGTGTTCTCTATAAGACCACCGGCCGTCGAGGACGATTCCTAGATACTTCATCGTCGACTCGACGGTAATAGTGACACCTCCGACGACCAAGTGCGCTCCTGGAGGTGGTTTATTCCAAGGCCTATGAAAACACACGGCCTCAGTTTTGTGCAAGGCCACCTCCAGGCCCAACCGCTGCATTCTACCTACCACTTGGGCCACCCCAGCCATGGCAAGCCGCGTCGTATCCATGTGGGTCCTGCCGCGGGCGGTAACGAGTGTGTCATCGGCGTAGCAGATAACGCTAACCCCCCGCAAGTACGCGCCGCGCAGGACCCAGTCATAACCAATGTTCCACAAGAGCGGCCCAAGCACCGAACCCTGTGGAACACCGCACAACACTTCTTTTCGGCCCCAGCCCTCACGGCCGGTGAAGACCACCTCGCGGTCGCGGAGGTAGTGTGCGACCAGACTCCTTAGGTAGTGAGGCACCCCATGATGCGCGAGTGCCACCCTGATGCATCCCCAGGGGAGGGTGTTGAAAGCATTGGAGATGTCAAGAGACACCGCCAACATGACCTCTCCCCGAGAGGTAGCCTCATCTGCTAGGCCCGTCAGCCATACATAGTCGTAGCCTAAAACCAATGTTACTGGTTGCATCGTTGTACAAAATATGATGAGAGTTTGTTTGTTATTCGTTCACGGCTTGACTAATCAGGGGTACAGAGCCCAACATATTTTTTATCCTGTGAAAGTATGACAGATGGCGCCACAAGTTGTTTTGTTGTTAAACGAGATCTATGTCATAAAATTAACCGCGAGCGATGCCGCGCCGCGAGGAAATGCTAGTATTATAATTCTACATTACCAGCTGTTAACGCTTCCTAGCATTATATTTTAATTCTTTATTATAAACTTTATAGAAAGTGCTTCGAGCTATGCGTGACATTCATTATTAATGTCGTCTGTCTGTAGATTATAAATCAGCCTTCATAACAGGTTCTTTGGTAAAAATGATTTTTTTTTACATTTTGAGTTGAGATATTAGCTTGCTAACAAAATAATATTTTTTTTAAAGATAATACCAATACAAAATTAATTCAACGACCAGCATATCCAGATACTTATCGTACCTCACAACACAGGAGATGATTAATGAATAAAAAACTGTGACTGCTTTAAAATCGCTGTATTTTCAGGAGTAAATTAAAAGTAAAAAAAAAATTATTTAAAAACAAGCTTTTATTTAATTTTAATTGCGCTAAAAATAAAATAAACTTTTCTTAAAACTTTTACTATCAACTTATGTCATTACCCAATTTATATGACATAAAAGCTTGTCGCGAGATTTACCTGTATATTATCGAACTTAGTACAAGTACATGTTTGTAATTAAATCTCGGGACAAGCTTTTATGTCATATAAATTGTGTAATGACATAAGTTGATAGTAAAAGTTTTAAAAGAAAAGTGTATTTTATTCTTTTTAGCGCCTAAACGCTTAATGCTAGAAAGCTATAATTTGGTATGTATACACATATTAACAATAGCTAACAAAGAGCTGGAACAAAATTTAGAAAAAGGGTGCCTCCCCTACATGTAAAGTGGTCCATATGCTAAACTTTCAATGAAAACTATTACGGTTAAGTAGGTTCTACTAGTTACCGAGTAATAGCCGACGAACTTATAAAATAAAACTTTGATGAAAACTTATAAATGTGATAGAATGTGATATTGGACTCGTTTGTAAGCAAGCAAAGCACAGCAAATACGGGACCCTACACTGTGCGAGTGTGCGTGGCCCGACACGCATTTGTCCGGTTTTTTTTCATGTCGAAATATCTGACATTTGGTCAATCCATTGATGGATTCAAGTGGGAAAAAAAAGTCGCCTAGGATCCATTCAGGGATCAAATAATGGATCCAAGTGGAATGAGGGACAATTTTACGACCCCAATTTGAATGCGCAAACAAAAAATTGGAAACAACTGCGCTGCAAGCAAATTAGTATTCACGGGAACTTTGCACGTTTTGAAACAGAATATCCAATTAAGAGCCAACAGGCACATTGTGTCGTTTATAATTTTTTCCCTTCAACTTTCCACGAATAAAAGAGATAAAATTTAAAGGATTATTAGTGGCGACACCTTTCGGCATAGATCAATTAGCAAATCCACTACTGAATATTAGCAGTGTTAGTAAGAATAACACTGTAATAGTGTTGTTAAAAAAATACATAAGATTATAAGCTAATGAGAGAATTGAATTTTCTACATAAAGTAATACGTAATGATACACCTATAATTCCCGAAGAGACAGATAGAATCCCAAGAGCATAAAGCTTTCACGTTTTCACAATTTACCATAATATATTACTATGAAAGTTATTTCTTAATAATCTCTAAATCCGCATTATGACGCCATTGACCTAATTTTAGTACTAAAGTCTCGCTTGGGAAACAGTGCTGGGTTTTTTTATTTAAAATTTTAAACTAACACTTCGCCATTGCGAATCCAATTAATATTAACAACAAGTTAACAACGTTTTGAGTCTGGATTTTAGACTTTTAGCTAACCCTCAAAAGGCTCGCGTTAGTCCATACACAGGAACAACATCCAACATTTTGGCTAAAGGAATGTCAGGGCAAAGGAAAACGGCCGATTACCGTAGGATTTGGTCAAAAGTATGATATAGATGGCGCCACTGTGCATAAATAAATACACGCAAACGAAGTTGCGCGGGTTTCACTAGTAATCCTTCAATATTATTAAGGCGAAAGTTTTTGTGTATGTATGTTACTTCTTCACGCTCACGCTGGGGAAATTTTTTAGGTATTTGGTATGTATGTAGCTGATGCCTTGTATTAACACATAGGGGAATTTTTAACCCGAAAAGTACGCGATTCCCGTAGGATTTGGTCAAAAGTCTAATATATGGCGCTACTGTGCATAAAATTAAACGCGGGTAACACCGCGTGCAGCATCTAGCAAATACTATAGAAGACTAATACGCACAGCTCTTGACGTTTCTCATACAATGACTTGGCAACCTCCGTTCACCTCATGCCGCTAGGGTCGCTATAACATTTTGCATACAAAAGTTTTGAAATCGTTCACCTCATGCCGCCCTCATGCCGTAGGGGCGCTAGTGTCGCGTCTTGCCCGAATTCTTCCGAAGCTGTGCGTATTAGTCTTCTATAGTATTTGCATCTAGTAATACCAATAAATATTATAAAGAAGTAAAGTTTGTGAGTTTATAAGGGGTAATCTCTGAATCTACTGAACCGATTTTGAAAATTCTTTTACCAATAGAAAACCACGTTGTTTGTACATATAACCAAAATAGGCTATTTTTAGTGTAAATATGAAACAGTAACTCTGTTAGGTAGGACATCAAACACAAATATGATCAAGCCCGTACATCTATACGTACTTGTACTTACGTAAATGCTTTTATAGGTTTACTTAAAGGCTTGTACTTGACATAAATGTGTTTGATGCTTGACATGCTCGCTTCTATGCAATAGTTTCGTAATTAAACATCAACAATTACTAGTCATCTTGGTATTTTTTATTCAAGGTTTGTTATAAGTGTTGATATTTGGCAATCAATCGCAATACGGGCTTTCGTTCATGTGAACTTTACAATTAACACTAATCAAAACCTTTTTAGGAAGATTAAAGAATTAATATACAATACAATATGTCGTAAAGATCAATTTATTTTTAACACTGCCAACGCCTAAATTCTTGCATAATAAAATTGTGACGGTGTAAAAGGTCAAGTTAAAACTGCTTCGTCATTCTAGTATTATCCTGATTCCCATACGATTTAGTATTAAGCAGATCCGCTACATAGACCATTTCATAATGCTCTACCACTTCGATTAAATCACATGGCGAACGTGTGAGTTTATTCAAGATGTTTTCATAGAAAGGTGACTCAAAACAATGTCACATAATTTTATTATTTTTACTAAAACAGCGTACTGTGACTAATGATAGGTAAAACTGTGGTCAGGGCTGTCACCTGTATATCCTTAAAACCATAGTCACAGCCCGGACACTCCATACAACGCGCGTGAAATAATCACCTATTACTACAACATAGGCCAATGTCGACTGTACACGCGCCCACATATGCGCACACGTATACACATTCGTTCACTAAACGCACACCTTTGCGACTGTGACCGCCTCGGTACCCGGGGTTGAGGTACGGAGAGTGTCCATTCTACCTCAGGTTATTACCTATTCTATGCCATAGTCAAAGTCTAATGGAGACAACCTCAGAATATTTGCTGCTGCATTTGCGGCACATGCGGGCCTCGACCGATGTGCTCCTTGCCCGAGCTTTTTCACTTGGCGATATCTTCACCTTACAAGCGGACCGTGGAAAAAGGCTCTTAGAGGAAACCACGGAATTAGGAGCCAATTAATTCCTTTTAAGGATAAAAGTAAATAAAATGGTTTATGACTATAATATGAAAGTAAGAAATACACACCTTCCGTTTTGGTATTAATTTGTCAAAATAAGGATGTTCCCAAATGGCCACGGCATTGAACAAGTGCCTTGTCATTGCTCAGTTTTTAACATGTATTAACACCTATACGTGAACATATTTGATAGTTTTATTTATCACAGTTATGTAAAGTCATGATTCATGGTTACAAGTAAAGATGTTATCCTCTATTACATAAGATTTAAATAATTTTCTTTACTTTGTATTTCTTTACTTTTTTATTTAATTTACTTTTTTACAATTTGTCTTATAGTAAGTATATAATTAATTAATTAATTTAAGAGAGGTAGGGCACAGCGGATAATCCGCTCAAATCGGAGCAGCCCGTCTGGGGAAGGATCTCCACCTTGCAGAAGATCGTAGCCAAATAGCATTGGTTTCGGCCATGTTGTGTTTCTACGGTGAGTAAGGTCTCCAGAGCTCCACTTCGGGGGGGTTGGGAGGGTTGGCAACGCGTGAGTGATACCCCCGGTATTGCTTACGTCTATAGGCTACGGTGACGGCTTACCATCAGGCCGACCGTATGCTTGTTTGCCACCTGTGTGGTATAAAAAAAATAAAAAATAAAAAATAAAATAATAATAATAATAATAATTACATAGTCACGAGAAACCTTAAAATATACAAAATGGCGATACGCACTCAACTTGGCTTAGTTCCCGTTATCCCCATATGCTATGGAATATAGGAAAATGTCGTCAGGATGCGGTTGATCTCCGTGCAAAACTTCAGCTCTCTAGATCCAAAGGTTTGATCTGAATGATTGGATCAGTCAGAACTTTTATTTTTATTTATAACTAGCTTTTCCCCGCTGCTTCGCTCGCTGTCAATTTTCATGACATAGATCTCGTTAGCGCGACTTGTGGCGCCATCTGTTAGATGAAATCGCAATTGTAGCGCCATCTATAGTAGAAAAAATATTTTGCCATTGGAATGACATACTTTCACGGGATAAAAAGTATGTTGGGCTCTGTACCCCTGACAATATGTTTACAAATTTTCTTAATGATCGGCTGATTAGTCAAGCAAGCCGTGAAGGAATAAAACTTACTTTCTCATTTATAATATTAGTTAAGATGATATATCCAGTGTTTTTCTATTTTCAAAAGTACTTAAGTACTTTGGTACGTTTCTTCAATTTTTCCACATCGCGTCATACGATCACAGCCAAAATAGAGAAACTAAACTGTTTGTACTGCGTTTATGGTTTACAAATACAGGTAATTATGTATAATTAGAAATAAAAATAAAACAAATATAATATACACTTAAATGATTTAATTAACAACATTAACGGCACTTAATATTAAACCCATACTTAAAATTATCTTCACAGATATTGAAAACCACAAGACTCATAATATAGAATACAAAAACTGACCTATCTTAGTATTGTTTTCTGCAATACTATATAATTAAATCTATTATGTACAGTTGTATTATATAATATTATATACACATATTTTCTTGCGGTTATCTGTTAGATATATAAGTGAGTGTCATTGCGTACGAAGACAAAGTTATAAGTCCTCACAATTTATACCCAAGACCATACTTGTATGAATAACAAGTGTACAGTGCATTTACAAATTAATACTTTAACTGATAAATACATCATATAATACAATTTTTTGTTATCACGGCGAGTAACATTAAGCTTATCCTTCACTGGGCAACATTACTATGAATATTTCATTCTATTTGAACTCTATCTGCAGTTTAAGGTTCAAATTAACGAGGTCCTATTGAAGGGTCAGTTCAACATTACAATAAATTGTAAATAATATATTTAGTAATTAAATATAGACAAAAGCATTAAAATTGTTAATCATACTGTACGGAAATCCCACCCAAGCAATGAAATAAAAATAACATGGCACCAACAGATTAAAAGTATTGCCAATTTCCCCTAAAAAGGTATCAATGGTATTCAATTTCGATTATAATACTCGACTCGAATATATGCACCACAATAATTTTTGTCATTTATCAAACGTACTCCAAATGTTACAGTAATTGCATTATCAAAGACCTAGATCACAGAATATGAAATGCAAACAATAATACATAGATAAAATTTGTTTGCTACAATTTTATATTTACATGTTTTATTTATGCGTTATGAGATGCAATACAAAATTCACAATGTGTAACATCTATGATCTGAAGTCTAAGACATTCATACTTTGTATTTAAAAAAATGTCAGTTGACAGTCTTGCTTGACATATAATACTTAAAATTTTGGAGTCTTTCTAATTTTTTACAATGACTAAATGACCTACATAGGCACGGTGGTAACAACGTGGCAGTGAAACGAGTGTATTTTAAATAAAGCCTCAAAACAAGAAATTATGTTATCCATACATATTTTGGTGGCTCCCAAAACGCCGGAGGAATCTCACGGCGGATGCGGCAACCACTTCAAAAACACGTATGTTGCGATATTTTTTACCATCTGCAAAAAACAAAATTTATCAATTCAACATTTGTAAATTGATTCCGAAAATTCGGAATATATTTCATGCTTTTAACCTCGTTTTTAAACGAGATGTAAATTGTTTTATGTCGAAAATCATGTAATAAAGTGGTAGTGAAGTAATATAATATCATAAATAGAGTATCATTATCATCATCTCAACCCATAAGCATCTAACTGCAGGGTTCCAGGACTCC
The DNA here is from genome assembly GCA_905163395.2 of Endotricha flammealis. NCBI lineage: Eukaryota > Metazoa > Arthropoda > Insecta > Lepidoptera > Pyralidae > Endotricha > Endotricha flammealis. Next base: position 6,520,988 of record LR990853.1, read on the forward strand.
TTTCAATCGAAGGGGCTATCAAATAGGATATAAACTAATTAATTTAAAGGTTTTTTTAATAAAATTATCGGAACTCAATAACAGAGTTAAGTTAACAATCAAGACTCCAATCGACAAATTCACAAAACCGGTAGACATTATTTAAATTTTTATATTTTGTGTAAAATTCTCAAGTTCAAAATTATTTAATCACTTGTCTGTTTTATGTTATGCGGATCTATCCGATCGTTATTAATACGTTGGTTTTACCAGCATACAACACCTGGAATTTGGAATTTTTTTAACGTCCGGTCCAACGTATTATTTTCATATGGAAATGTAATTGTGTCTATTTTTGTCCCAAATCAAATTCCAAAATAGTTACATAATTTTACTGTTGTGATGAATCATATAGCACTTACGTAGTAAAGACAGAATTAGAAACGAAAGTGTCTCATTATGTATTTTGTAAATATGTATGTATGTCTAAATTCAGTTCAATATAAATAGTTCAAATATCTGAACAGTTCTTGGAAGACTGCGTCTAAAGCCGTTGTTGTCAGAAACTGGAATGAACGAAAGATGGGAGCTCTAAAATTACATGTGTCCACCACCCCTGAACTCAATCAAAGATTACTATGAAACTAAGTACAGTGATTGTTAGAAGATGATTACGAAGATTAGCAATGTTCGATAAATTAGGAACGGCTATACATGTCCAGTCTATTGTATAGGTTGTCAAAATCGAAGGCCATCTAGTGACTAGATTAGTGTAAATCTACAAATAACAAATTATTTCATAATCACAATGTACAAATAGAATCTATTTATATATTGCGCAACGACATACTATTACCAATGTCAGCCAAAAACTGTGTCGAGAAGTTTAACGCAATGTTTATAGGGTAGTGCTACAATACATTTTGTTTGACCTTAGAATGTCTCGAATGTCTTCGAAGGTCAGGAGGTAGCGAGGAGGATTAAAACCTTTACTAGCTAAAACTTAAAGTGTGTCCCTTAGGGATCCGTAGTACGTGTGAAGCAGTTGATTTAAGTACTGGATTGTGCATGTTACACACCTACTAAAATAGACTATTATTCATTTTATGGATCTTCTTTATCCAATTCTGTATGTCAAATAAAAACTGTCACTATCAAACAACAACCGTCAGGTTCTATCAGAAAGAAAAATTAACTGGAACTTATCAAATAAAACGTGTAGATTGCGATTCATAATAATGTATTACGTATACAGTCATTAAATTTATTGAAGCAAGAAATACTCATAATACATGTAACGTTTTACATGGTTTAATGAACACATTAAATCACAATACAGTCTTGTTTTATTAAACTGGTTAATATGACATAATGTCTGTAATGTGAACAATAAAAGGTGTGTAATAGAACCTTGTTTATAATTACGTAGCTCACGAAGGGTAAGAAAATTACTAAAGTTGTGTACAAAAAAACACATCTAGAAAAGGTGCCCAGAATATAATACTAAGAAAAGGAAAATGTGCAAAAAAACATAAAGTACTGAACAAAAAACCAAACTATTCTTTAGTTTTGTTTTTATTAGAAAGATCCAGATTTTTTTACTATGAAAAGAGTAAAGAAATATAGAATTACCAAAAAATATCCGTAAAGACAGGTGCTCTACCAAAATCCGATAAGACATAATACTCTTTGGTTTTAAACTCACCGATGGACTTCTACGTACGAAGGAGCATGATAACTGTAAAAATTCATAGAATCTTAAAATAATTGCCTATGAGTATAATTGCGAAATTCCAGTGTTTGATTTGACTAACCCTGTACCTTGTATTTTTACATTAGTTTAATGACTATAGCTGACTTTTTATCCGACCTTAAACAAAAGGTCATGTTAACAATGATTAGAACCAATGACCCAATGAAACATTACATCGATGTGTCACTAAACTTGTTGAGTATTAGGAATGACGACAAGTGTTAGAAGTGGTATGTAGTATGTTTGTTAGTACACAATAACCTTTACCCGTATTTAATTTTGACGTCGTGTTTTACTGACTTAGGTTTCGATTTGAGGGCGAGGGCTCCAACACCAAGGCCCACTGCTCCGATCTTTGCAGCCTTTAATCCCAAAGCCCCTGTAAAGAAAATATAAATAGTTTTAAGTACAATTGCATAAGGTAGAAGTTTCTAGCATAAACAACTTAATCTAAGTGGCACGAAGCCAAAACCGTTGGCAGCGTTTCCTCGATAGATTGCGATACTCTTATCCTTTGACTGAAGAAAGAGCCAACTTCCAACTGGTACCATCAAGGCCGTAGCCAGGAAAAACTTTAAAGGGTTGAAGGGTCCAACGGTATGTTCTATTGTATTCATATGAAATTGAGTATGGAGAGTCTCAGTACAGGAGACAGGATAATTTTTATCTCGTAAATTATTGAACAGAACACATGAACAACGGGAAATTACAATTGTATAAATAAAATGTCATAAACAAGGGTAAACATACATTGGCTACTAGTAAAAACGATTAATGATTATCAATAAAGAAATTTGTGCTATTAATGATCATTGTATGTAAAAACTTTATGCTAAAGAATTACACTACAAAGTGTTAGTTTTGCGGCGAAAATTAAAAATAAAGATAAATTCTCTCAAGTTGCTGCATCATAGCTTTATCAGTGTCTGACAAGAGCGAAAAAACCTTTGTCAGCATTTGTAGAGTTTTCATTTTGTAAAATTTCTTCACAAAACATGACTACAGGTCTATGGGAGTGTTCTTAATGAACGCTTGCTGAATTTAGCGAAATGCTCAGTTTTACACTTTATATTTTCTACTGAATTTAAAAAATGAATTTAACTTTTACGCTTTACGTCGTTAAAAAGCGTCTTAGAATATTCATATTTTTTTTACCTACAACTTTACGAAAGTCGTAAAACAGTTCCGTTTCTTTCCACTCCATTGGCACTTGGCACATTGTACTAAACAAAAATAATGTATGAAAGTGTCTCTTGATTAGTTCTATTCAAGTTCTTTCAGAATTTTTCATTAATATTGTCTGCTTCTGCACTAAGATCTATTTATTTTGAAGTATTTCGCATTTATTTTTCATTACTATGCCGTACAACATGAATATATTATGCTGTATAAATTGTTATAAGTACTCACAAAGGCTATTTTCCCACAAGACACAAGTATCCAACTCACACAATGCATAAATTCACTTTTGTATAGCTTGTGCATTTTAAATTCTCGTGCGTCGATGCCGTTAGAATAATGAATGAAACTTGTATTTTCAAGCAAATACTTTTTACTTCAACGATTTCGTACACAAGGATGTTTAAAAAAAAAAGAAACGAACATCAATTTTATGTATGCACCTGCAACCTGCACCTACAGAAACGTGTACATATCGAAAAATTCAAAAATCTTTTTTAAAATTATTCTTCTTTGCGTCCAGTGCTTTACCTACCTAATTGTATTTTTATTATAAACGTGAAATTGATGTTTAATAAAAACGTTTTTAGAAACATTTACCACGCAGTGACATCACGGTATGCATAAAATGTTTGTCGTATGTAAACAGTTCATATATCGAACCATACAAACGTTAGCCAAACAGCAATGACCTGATTAGTAAAATAAGCCTATTAACTGCTAATGTTTATATTTTACTATCTCATAGTTATAGGATATTGTGGCAGCCAAATAATTTTATTCTTAATAGGGTCGTTTAATTGATATATTGAGAGAAGCTCGATGGCGTCGCTGTGTGTCGCACTCTAATATGAACACGCAAGTTAAGCAACGTCGACCCTAGCCAGCGTTTGGATGGGTTTCGTTATCTCGAGCTTCTCCGGGCTTCGGAGGGCACGTTCAGCCATCGGTCCCGGCTGTTGTCGATCGATGACGATTAAGCCAAGTCGGTGGCCTTAGGGCGGTTTGAAAACACCGGCCTCTGCCAATCCGCATTGGAGCAGCTAGGCAGAGTACGCTCTAATCACCTTCGATTGAAGGGAGACCCGTATCCCAGCAGTGGGATGATTAAGGGTTGACATTATATGATGAATTGATATATTGAAATAGGTATAATTTAATTATTAAAGACAGTAAAATACTGTGTAATTTACTTTGTAATTACACCACCGGATATAGTTTAAAATCCTCTAAACTTATAAACTTTAGACAATAGATTACAAATGCTAAAGTAATTCCCCTGAACCTTGTGCTGAGCCTGATCGCTGAACCCAAAGAATAGTTTATACCCCGGGAACGACATAGGAATAGCGCCGTGTGTGACTAATAAAGCGCTTCATTATTGTTCTCATCAGCCTATAGCAATCCACTAGACATCTGTTGGACATAGCCGTCTCTCAACGTCATTGACTACGATACTACGATCTTCGCTATCCTCAATAGATTTACAATGTAAACGAAAAAATCTCTAATTATTAATAACTTACCAAGGAGCAGTTTCTTTTTCAAAAGCAGTAAACTTCTTTTCGATCTGAGCGTCCTGTCGTGTGCTGGTGTGTCGTATGCTGCTTCCTGTACTGCTGCATTATTTAATATAGAATCTACAGCAGGATGGTTCTCGATGTGCGCAGACGCTACTACCGCCACCAAACATGCGAGCACTACCACTGTCGTCAACTGCATTTTAATTTCTGAAACCAAAGGCGTTATCATTAGCTTTATCTTTAAGTACTTCCAAATAATTTCCTCATACAATTCAATTTTCCTACTGACATGATAGAGTCGAGGTCCTATACTCAATCGAGGTCATATAGGTACATCACGGATTAGAGGAGGTCAGAATTTTCAAATCAATTTTGGCTGTTCAATTAATTATATTCATCGAGAAATCTGTAAAGTATCATGATCTTAAAACAAAAAGTTAGAACGATTAAGTAAGTAATAAATAAAAATAAAATATATATAGAGACAAATCACACAGATTGACCTAGCCCCAAAGTAAGATCGAAACTTTCATTTTTATTTATATTCTATTATCTATTTTAGAAGCTATTCTCATCAAAAATGACCATTCACTTTTTATATCGCCTTAATAGAAATAGAACCATATGATATAGTTTGACATGGACCCATTTGAATATAAAATCTTTGATATTAACATTTTGTGTCTTAAAATAATAAAAGCAATTATTGTCAAGTTCGAAAAAATGTGCAAAAAGAATGTAAAGGGCACTAGAAGGGCAGAAACTGGATCAACATCAAACAGATGCATAATATCTGATTCCGGCTTCTTAAGATGTGATTGTTCTCGTCAAGGCCTACAAGAATCATTATGAATTCCGTTAAAATATTATTATTATCACGCTTAATGGCTTAAATAGATTGATTTTTATGGATTCCTAAGGTCAATAGCGACATTTTAAATCCTCTCTTACATCCGATTTCAGCTACCAGATATACCAGAATAGCTCTCATACTTTTTGTTAGAGTAAAGGGATTCCTGATTTGTCAAAAACGAATGCCTGTTTATCTTCTCAAAAGACTCTAATCATATGTATTCTGGGCTCTAACTTTTGTTCAGTGAGTAGCTTAGACCTATGCAAAAATAATGCTTATTTTAATTATTATTATTTTTATTTTTTATTTTTTTCTACTACACAGGTGGCAAACAAGCATACGGTCGGCCTGATGGTAAGCCGTCACCGTAGCCTATAAACGCTTGCAATACTCGGGTATCATTCGCGCGTTGCCAACCCTCCCAACCCCCCCAAGTGGAGCTCTGGAGACCTTACTCACCGTAGGAACACATCATGGCCGAGACCAATGCTATATGGCTACGATCTTCTGTAAGGTGGAGGTCCTTCCCCAGACGGGCTGCTCCGATTTGAGCCGATTATCCGCTGTGCCCTACCTCTCAGAAAATTGATGTCTGGATCAAATTATTGGAAGTTTTAATCCTCTAGGCAACAAATTAACGACAATGTTTAAAAAGTAATTATGTTGCTATATTATTGCCTATTAATTTATAATTAACTATGTGTTAGAACAAATCGGTCAGGGTTTTGTTAGGTTTCTCGTCCTGAACTGGTGAGCAACGGATATATATAATTGTTATTATATATCCATGTCTTAATTAAAAAATTTAATTAAACGTAATACGTACTGAAATGACCTTTCTATTTACAATAAAATGAAGGCAAGCGCTTACGAATACAATTTGAAATATAGCTTCAAACAAAGGGGTTTAATTTTTTTGATTTACATTCCTATAGAGTTTATTTAGTAAAGTTTGTTATTCGATGACGAGTCGGAAAAATTCGAAAAACCTTCAATATTCATAATCTTAGAAACCGCTCACTTTCGACGCCCTATTGATTACAAATGACCTCTTGTATAATCACTTTAAAAGTAAAAGTTTATTTTATCAGTCACTCCTGTAGATACGAGTATTGTAACTTCCACTTTATACACAAAATAACTTTATTCGCTCTTAACATAGGAAATACATAAAAGTAAATTCTATTTAAATATTTTATATACTTTTATTCCACTTCCAGACAAATGTCTAGAAATGTTTTCATAAAAATGATAAAATAAAACGCTGGCTTAAGAAGCAATAAACATGAAAAGAAAATATTTTTAAAAAATAAATGTCAGTAGATAGAAAAAGAATCTCCCAAGGAAGCGTCGCTGCGGAAATTGAGACATTTCTATTTGGTTTCGTTCAACATTTCCTAGCTATCGTCAGGGCAATCCGGTTGCGGCTGGCACGGAAAACATTCCCTTCCTATCCTTATATTATGACAAAAATATAACACTTCTACCCATTTCAAACATCACATTATTACGTCAAGAAAAGATAGCAAAATTTAAATAATGAATGCGACACTGTTGCGTAGTTTCAAACGCGATCAAACATAAAATAACCTAAACCAGTTTAGTTAAACATTAAGAATCAGGTGTACTAATTGAACTTTAAATCAATAAAATAAATTAACCGAGAACTTGTGAATATATTAAAATTTTCATATTCCATTAATACCTATGACAAAAAGCGTTTTTAATAATGTATTTTAGTAGAAAAACCCAATTCACGTAATCGATTCACAGACACCGCGTATGGTAAACAAAGTAACAAAGTACCTTGGTAGATCAGCACGGAACACAACACAACACAGCTGCAGGCACTGAGGCACAGATCACAATGGACTGGTGTTGAATTCTTTTATAGACTGCATATGCGATGATTCGGGGGAGGGCGATGGACAATGCACACTAGGGCCTATATTATCAAAAACCGCATCTTTCATGGTTCAAGGGAAGTCATGTTAACATATGGTCTTGGTAAAATTGTTTCATGTTAGGTAAAACAACATAATATGCTATATTACTGGCTATATTGTTTTGTATGCAATTATCATTAATTATAATTTGCATTACAATATTTAACATAAGTAGTAGTCATAGAGCTGGCTAAGTAGTAAGTAGCTAGCTTTCCCATAAGAATTTTCTAAAAAAATATTCCATGTTCTCTCTCTCCATGAGCGCACTTAACATAGATAGGCTATCTTCTCTATTTTCTTATTTCCTTTAAATGTAGGTTAAATTTGAACTCGTTACGGACCACACCAAATTACAGGTTTCTAGTTTAATTTAGTTTTTTAGAGAGGTAGGGCACAGCGGATAATCCGCTCAAATCGGAGGCAGCCCGTCTGGGGAAGGACCTCCACCTTACAGAAGATCGTAGCCAAATAGCATTGGTCTCGGCCATGTTGTGTTCCTGCGGTGAGTAAGATCTCCAGAGCTCCACTTGGGGGGGTTGGGAAGGTTGGCAACGCGTGAGTGATAACCCCGGTATCACAAACGTCTATAGGCTGCGCCGGTGACGGCTTACCATCAGGCGGACCGTATCCTTGTTTGCAACCTTTGTAGTATAAAAAAAAGTACCAATGACAATCTCTGAGTTAAACCGCTGACGAACTGTCATACATGGCACAACATGTTTGTTTTTTTTATAGTGCGTGTCGTAGCAGTTTGTCGTAGAAAGGAAATGGGTCCGTAGCAAATGACAATGACCTTTTATGTATTACTTACTAAGGGAAAGGTAAGGTGTTACTTCATATAATGTATTCTGCAAGTAAAATTGACAGTTTATGCAATAAAATATGTGTACGAAAGGGGAAAGAGAAGGAGTTGGGCTTCTGGATCTCTCACTCATAGAACGAATTGCATTGCTGCTACACACTGATATTCTGTTCCTGGTCGAACTAACCCATTTCATAAATGCTCTACCACTCAGATATCGAATAAGTTCCAGTTTTTGCAAGATTGAATCATCGACGATTTATCTGACAGATATTTAACTGAAGCTTAGCATGAACCTGTGCAGTCGACTCCTATAGTAACTTTCAATTTCTTTATAAAAGTATTGGATGTTTAAATCAATTATTAAAATGCTTTTATATCCGTTAAAATTAAAATTATCGTTTCGTTAAACCCATCTCGTTAATTTTACTGGCATTGATCAAAATTTAAATTTGTTATACCTTGAAATCTGTCCGGGTTTTTCTTATTTATCATATTTTTAGTACGCGAAATATATTTTGATGAAATAAACATGAAGGTTGAAAGAAGAAAAAAACTCGATTCAGTCATATTAATTTGTTGTTGTCATTGGATTTTATATGCCTATGTCCAGCAGTGAACTTTTTGTGGCTGAGATGATGATGATTGGATTTTATATTTCAAATAAACATACAAGACAAAAATAAAATATGACTATTGACTGAAAGTTAAGAAGAGTCATAGATTTATTATTTTATCTCATTACATTACCCACATAAATACAATGCATAAAGAAAACTTACATGCAAAGTAAGTTAATGAGCATCCTACCAAAATAGCAAGGGCCGAGACTGAGGCATACTGAAGTTACATTACATTTTATTACTATCATTCATCGAGTACGTAGCCCTTCCTATCATTATTTGGAACAAAACTAACCTCAAGGTGTTTAGCAAATGGTTACGTGACCTAATGAAATACATATTATGCGAAATAAATATATATTTATATTATTATGAATATGCAAATTTCCATATATCAGAGATCCTACACTATGTCACAAATTCGATTTCTGAATGTCAAAGATTACATGATTTTATCAACATCAATATAACATCATCCTTGTATAAAATTAACTATGATAAGAGGAAATAATAGATGGAGAAGTTGTGCAGTAAGCGTATTTTTAACGATGTGTAATTATAATGTAGACAAAGACAGAAAAATTTTTTTTGTTTATTTTATTTACTTAAAGTTACATGCAATATAAAGTATACAAATATAATTATTTTGTAACAGCATAAAATCCTTGATTGGAAGATTCCCACAGGGAGATTAAACACCTAATATTGCTAGGTCAAGATAAAGAAGTCGTAGAAAGTGATATTTTTAAGTAACTAGTGAAACCCGCGCTTCGTTTGCGTGCATCCCTCTTTCCCGTAAGAGTTTTTTATTTTTTCTCTCCGTAAAAACCATCCCCGTCCTTCAAGGAATAGTCTAAAAAAAGAATTAGCGAAATCGGTACAGCTGTTCTCGAGATTTAACGCTTAACAACACATTTAGCGATTCATTTGTATATTATAGAATTGACATTACATAATTTGGCATTTGGGGGAGGCCTATGTCCAGCAGTGGACTTCTTGTGGCTGAGATGATGATGAACATTACATAATGACAATGTGTCACTGGTAACCCGAAAAGTACTGGATACTCTGACCACGGTCACCTAAATGAAGACAACTAGAAGAGAAATGATGTGTTCCAAATCGATATAGACAATCAACGATAGTAGAGTGGTGACACTGCCACTCTACTATATACACTCTCACTATATACACACTATCGTGAAAAAATACATTAAACACAATCTTACAGACTAGTGTATATGCAACAAGGCGGCCTTATTGCTGAAAGCAATCTTTTGAAGGCATCTTCTGGATCTCTGACCCACAAACGCGAAGGCTTATCTATTCTAAGAGAGTTTGGCACTTTCCCAATCCATGTTGCGCTATATGTATGTATTGTGTAATGTAATGCAAATATAGCATACTATCTGATCTATCATACTCAATATTGTAAATGAGATTGTATATTGCGCATATATATATGTATATATTGTATATACACTTTCTACCTTTATTTAATTTTTTACACCTTTAAATGTAGGTAATATGTATACCAGTATATTAATACGCTTTTTTTTTTCTCTTCATTTATAGTGTTATTAATCTTTAATTATTTGCATTTTTTTTTTCGTCATCAGAAATTACAGAAATTTTGTGTTAATTTTATATTTTCTGTCATTGTAATTTGTATCTTATTAATACCATTTTAAAAGAGCAAGTGCTAAGTTTCTTGCCAGCTTCTTCTTAGCACAAATCTGCCGTCTGAACTGGTGGTAGGAAAAAAATGTGACGATTCGAAAGAGCTTATATTAGGCCTATTTGAATAAAAATATTTTGAATTTGAATTTGAGAAAATTAGCATTTGTTATTGCTTCACGGCTTGACTAAGCAGCCGATCGTTATGAAAGTTTGTATACATATTGTCGGGGGTACAGAGCTCAACATAGGCTAATTTTTACGCGGGCGAAGCCGCGGGTCTAAGATGAAAGTAGAGGGGGTGAAAAAACTTCCATACAACACTGCCATTAAATGAAACGGATAATCCCTTTCTTTCAACGCATCCTGAATTCCTTTGAGGTGACGGGTGGACATCCTACTAATATTATAAAGGCGAAAATTGCGTGTATGTTTGTTACTTCTTCACGCTCAAATGGCTCAGCCAATTTTTGTGATATTTGGTATGTGGGTAGCTGAATCCTTGGATTAACACATAGGGTACTTTTTATCCCGAAAAGTACGCTATTTCCGTAGGATTTGGTCAAAAGTCTGATATAGATGGCGCTACACGCAAAGTTGCGCGGGTTTCGCTAGTGGGAGATATTATCAACTGACGTACTTGCTTGTTTGTCCTTCTCGATCAGAAAAAATAGAAAAACGTCGCGATTGTCCATTACATGCATTTAAAACACCTGGTTATAATACGGAAGGGCACTTCGTCACTTCCCCAAAAGTTAAGTGTTTATGGATGTATATAAACATACCTATCCATCATTAACGGTACATATCTGATGGATCACTGACCTTCATCCATATAAGGCTTTCGAACTATAATGGAATCGATTCACGTAAAAATAATTAAGGTAATTTATGTAAGTACATAATGTACTATTCATTATATTTTTATACTAGTAAGTAGTATTTTTTTTTAAGTTTTAAAACTGGCTGTCGCCCTCCGTTTTGCTTAGGTACTCTTACTAGTAACTTTGAAAAATATATGATATATATATGTACATATATATGTTACAGCCAAAGTGATTAAATTGCTATTATACATAATGACTGGTCATTATATATAATTACCAAATTGTCTAGACAATTAATCACTTTGTCCGGACATTATTCATAACTGCAGGTCAAAGTTAGCCAAAATAATAAAACGCGGAATTGTAAGAAAAATTCGGTGTTATGAACGCAAGATAACCTTTTTTTTTATATCGTCAGAAAAATGCTTTGCATCTGCCCCAAAGCCCGGGGAATATGCGGTGGGGACTGTGAGACTTGCCACTAAAAAACTGACATCCGCGTCCCCGCCAGGGCCGTCCGGCTAAAGTTAAACTGTCCGGACCCGCTCTCCCCGGAACGCCCCGTTAGCAGCACACCGCAGCCAGATGCACTGCCGACACCGAGGACCATTGCCCCCTCAAGACGACGGGCCTTCCCCGGCTCGCCGTCTCGGCTGGGCAAGGGTCCCCTCCATCTCTGCGGTCGCAACAACGTGCGACCGCTGGCCGGGCTCTGCGAGCCGCCGGCTCTTTCAATTTTTTAACGAGGTTTTATTCCTCCACCGCGCCTCTCGCGCCACTCCGAGTGCCACAGCATCCACTACGTACTCAGTGGACACTGTGACACTTTGCGACACCGCGCACTCCCTCTTCCGGGGTGGCCACATTCGCTTATGTGACCCAACCCTTAACGCCCCCTGCAGTGTCTGGGTTGGCGAGACCCAGTGTCTATAGGGCCTCCGCGTTCCACCATACGGAGGTCGCCTCCGGTATCATCGGGTGATGTAAGCACGGACACCAGTCGGGGCGAAGACGCTTTTGGGTAGAGTCAGCGAGCGAATGAGTCCACCACCGCTCATCATACAGCCGGCCTGGCCGGGCTTGGCTCGGCCGGCTCCACCTCTTGTTTTTTAACGAGGTTATCTCTTCGACCGCTCCACCCCCAGCACCAGTACGGTTGCTAGGGGGAGCAGATTTATCCGCATCTCACGCACTCGAAGACAGGAGCACGGGGAACAAAGGTGTAATTTTTTTTTTAAAGTTTTATATGTATGAGAATTTTGTAATTATGATTCTGTTTAGGTTTGTCCAGTCATGACTTACGCTTACTTCGACTATTGAAAGCCATGCTTATAAAAAGAGATCTATTGATATAATGTATTGTAACAGATCACATTGTTCTTTGTTTTGGCAATTAGTAATCATTCAATCCCAAATATTTAGACAAACGTCAGCCTCTTTGATACATATGAATCGTGTTTGCGATATAACTTATTGTATATGCAGAGTTTTTAGGTAAATTATGTACAACCTTCTATTTATTTGACCAGTGTTCTAGCAGCTAATAAGTAATTAATGAAGCTAACCTCATATAATATGGAAGGAAGTATTGTGAAAAACCGAAGGCTATAACTTTTTTTTTTTGCAACTGGCTGAAAATTTTATTTAATTTTCCGATTGATATGCCAACTGAAACTTTTTTTATACCACTAAGGTGGCAAATAAGCTTACGGCCCGCCTGATGGTAAGCAGTAACCGCAGCCTATAGACGCTTGCAATACCGGGGGATATCAATCGCGCGTTGCCGACCCTGTAGAAAGGGAGCTTCCAGAGCTCCCTTTCTACAGACCTTACTCACCGTAGGAACATAATTTGGCGCATGGCCGAGGCCAGTGTTAATTATTCACTAGCAATGACAAACACTGATGACTTAAGATTATGCAGGAGAGATCTGCGATCTTCACATTAGGCAAGCCTGTATCGTGAAGATCAGAAAACGTCTTTCCGAACACTAAAAATAACAACAATTTAGTTATTAAATCTATAGTATCTGTATAAACAAAAGAATAAAAAGGACTTTACTGTTACAAATGCAGAACGCCAAAAGCATGTAACAATAATAGCTACTCTCACCGTTGAGAAGCTACGCTATCCCCGGGCAACATACGCTACTACATTTTATTTTCAAAGAAAAAAATCAATAAATAGGGATCCCAACTTAGCAAAACCCATGCGATGGGGCGCTAGTATAATGTAGACGTAAACGTAAATAAGCCATACAAAAAAATAAATTAAGTAAAGTAATAAATTATGTACTTATTAATAATTAAACTATTATGTAGATAAATATTAATATAATATACGATTTCCGGTGAGTGAGGTGAGATTAAGTTTTAATTTTTAGAATTAACAGCAGGACATAAGTATTTTAAAACTGTTTTCATAATCGGCTATATTATCAGAAGAGAAGCAATAACACACAAAACGTACACACTTACATTTATAATATTAGTAGTTATAATGAATAGTGTTTACTATAACTTATTATATACAGAATTCGTAGGCAAAAATGACCTTCCATTATTTGACCAATGTTCAAGCTGCTCATCCACCCATGGCACTTGCGCAATGCAAATGAGGAGACGTATTCATAAAACGACCACAATGTTTCTGAACCTTAAACTTGCCCACTCATGGTCAGTTCTGTGTTACGTCACCAATGACTTATTAGAATCATATTAGAAAAGCTTTTTTCTCTCACTCCTCTTACGTACATTATCTGGTTAAATCCCATTAAATCCCATATTCATTTCTGTTCTCTAAATTTTTGTTTACCACTAAGGTGGCAAACAAGCATACGGCTCGTCTAATGAGAAGCAGTCACCGTAGCTTATGAACGCTTGCTATACCAGGGGTATCACTAGCGTATACTCGGTGTAAAATGTGCAGATCTGGAAACCTTACTCACCGTCGTCGTGAGAACACAACAATTTCTAAACAAGATCGTTTTAACATAGCCTATTCCACAGTATACATTATGCAGCACAGTAATAACCCTAATAATAAATTTTATTTTTTTAAATGTATTAAAAAAATATATGCAATACACAATAATTTAATGAAATAAACAAATATTAAAATTTATAATCTCTATTTAATTTAAATCGCCTTCCTCTCTCCTAATTGCTATGCCCGACAAGGGCCCATAATGTGTACTTTTAAATCATATCTGTAACAACTTACATACTGTATGGAACGCAATAAATATTAAAATTGAAATTGAAATTGAACCCGCAGTGTTTACTTTTCACTAAGTACGAGAATTTTCAATCTATACCTATGTGACATGCTGACATGGTATGTTATTGGGTGATTAATGAAACACTTGTAATAATTTGAACAGTCCTGTGACCACCATGTGTACCATTTGATGGTACCCTACTTTCGGTATGCGCGGTTTTGATCTCCGCATTAGGCAAACAAACATGTGATAAGTATTTCGTGTTTCTCTAGGTATTTTCTATGTAAATAAGAATATATATTCGTGGTCTGGTAGAATGCGTACAAATTGATTTATATAAATTTCACGCTATGTGAACTGTGTACAATTTTTTAAGTAATTTACTATGGACGCCTTTTTTCATCGCTTGCAAAGTTACAAAACGGGCTACACGTTATAACTTGCATTAGCAATATAACTGCATAGTTTCACGAACCTTTCCAAGAAATCAATCGATTAGGTAACATCGAAGGGTACTGACTGTAAAGAGACATAAACAGGCCCTGTCATATTTTGTATTATTTAAATAAGTGCTTATTAATTTTTACTTTCAAAGATCATTAACCTTTACCTTTGCCCGTATTGTTTGCTTTGTTTCATGTTATGCAGAGTGATGCAAGACATTAAGAAATTCCAAATAGTTTTATTCAAATTAAACTATTCCTGTAATAGGTCATTCGAATCATTTTTTTCTTTTTCTACCACTTCAGACGGCAGATTGACGGATTGACGTTACAAATTGGAAAAAGGGTTCCCTGAACCACAGATTACTTAATAGTAACTTCTAAACTTTTTTGATGGACAGATGACCTCAAGAAAACTGTTGTAGGCGGATGGATGCGAAAGGCAGAGGATGACGCATTTAGTGGAAAGCATTGGGAAAGGCCTAGCCAGCCTATCCAGCATTGGGCAGATACAGGCTGATGATGATGATGAACTTTCTTGATTCCGGAGCCCTAAAAAGATAGTCTTTTGGGTTAATAGGTAAGTTAATAAGATAAGATAGTATACAAAATATCTACGTAACCTTTGCAGGGTATAAGGTCGATGAAGGCCCTCTTTACAAGGTTTGGTTAATTATCGTCTTTATAATTTACAGAAATAATTATCGTATGTATAAGAAAATATTTACGACTATTAATCACAATTTACCGATACTTTCAAATGTAATCAAATGTTTTATTTAGTAAATTAACATCTTGGTAATGAAATACCTAAATGTTAGCAACATCATAGGCCATTGTGAGTAGCGTATAGTTTTTTGGGCCGATCGATACTCAAAAAAATATTAAGGAAAAGCTATTCCGGAATCCCATCTCCTTTTTAGCCTTTTCCTTTACTTGTAGCAGGTTGGTAAGGCACTGGTAGCGCAGAAGCAGCGGCAGTAACCTCTTTCCATCAGGTGGTGCCTGCTTGTTTGCCTCCGTATGACATTAAAAAATGATGATCTGTTTCGACGCCACATAAGTAAGTTAGCCGATCTGTTAAATGTATTGACAATAATTAATTGTGTAGGTTTTGACGATCCAAATAAAAATAAAGAAAAGCGATTTGGGAATTTCTCTTTAAAATCTATTGAAAATCTAACAATAGATTCAGCCAGACGCTATTAATTACACTTACAAAATAGTTTGCTTACTCACGAAACATTAGTAGCATTCAAGTAACGCTTCCTGACTTGACCGCGTTCGTGCAACGCGATGCGCCCGCGCACGTAATTCCTAATTACGTCAAAATGCGTGGCCAAAGTGACATAAGTCTGTTACGGTACAAAACGAACGAAACTCGGGTGTCCAAGGACTGCAAATAAACCATAACCCACAATTTAACGCCAGAAACACCTCCCTCTATGACATAAGTACGTAGTTAAAGAAACGTTGTCCGAATTCTATAAATATATAAACAATAAATCTGTAATGACAGAATCCTACGAGTTAGATTTATGTGATTAGGCTGTATACAGTGAACGATCGTTCACTGGCTGTATATGCAAAACACCAGCTGTATTAACCTTTAAGCACCGACGTGCATTTTTTATAACGTTAGTGCCGACGTGAGGCCTGAGAGGCCGCTCATATTATGTAGTGTTTTTTAAAGAAAGTGTTGATTTAAATATTTGTCTCTGCAATATAATGGAAAATAAAGGGTTTTAAGAAAAAATAGATATAGAAAGAAAATAAACTTTATTATATTTTTAAATTAAGGACTACAATAATATTTGGCTTGAATTTTGGGGGAAAATCCGACTATTAGATATAAAAAATCATAACACAAAAACAAATCCTCTCAGAATAACAAAAAATAGTATTTCTTACATAAGACTAATATAACCTTAAGAAAAAAAATATAGTAGGAACATAAAACTTCTGGAAAAAAAAATGTCCACAGTCGAACTACACCTTAAATTCTAAGCACAGTCAGGGCACACTTGTTTCGCGCACTGTAAACAAATGTGTTTTTTGCACGAATAGCACCTATACGTCGATTTTCTTTTGAGTTTAGGTTGACAAGAAAAACAAGTCTTGCGTGTCTTGACTTCTTCAGCTTGATCTTCAGATGCCTGGTGTTGGCTGATCAGAACCAAGTACTCTTGCCAAACTCATCCTAAGTTCACGAGGCAATCTTAGGTTACAAAATCTTCACTTCATGTGCTCTAATACTAACGTTGAGCAAATTTTTTTGTAATTTGTATGTAAAATATGAAAATTGACGGAACTTATATCTAAAATCCGGTAAAAAATTGTCATAGGCCAGCGTCTTGATCGGCGGCTGCAAGTGTATATAGAGCATTTCTTATCTATTTCATCTACACCACCTTTCGTAATATCAGTGCTAGTATCTGTATTATGCTCACTGTGCTCCGGACAAAAATCTTCACTAACGTCGTCAACCTCAGATCCGCTGGAATCTTCATCCAGCTCTCAATCACTCGCGTATAATTTGGATTAGACACATTTATACCTATCCGAAGTCTCTTTGAATGCTGTAAATCTGTTGCAGAACTATTTCTCTTACTACCTGAAGGTCCTGGTCTATCCATAGTTTACAATATCTGTAAAAATAACAGTTAACTGTAACAAAGAAATAAAACAAAAAAACTTACGTAAGTACCGATGTGAGGCCTGAGAGGCCGCGTCGGAATTTCAAATTGTAATTACTCACCAAATGCACGCGCGACGTCACGCCTTCCTGTTTCAATGTCAACGTGGACACTGTTCTTGCAGCTACTTAAAAGCAGGGATCGGAATTTTGCGGGGAAAGGGGTACAGTAGCAAGTCAAGTGCCTGCCGGGGCCTCTCAGACCGCACGTCGGTACTTAAAGGTATAAAATAATCATTTGCTGTGTACTGTATAATTTTTCCACAATTTATCCGACAGATAGACCATCTGGGGCTTATTAGAATAGTGAAACCGGTATATAGAAAATAAAAATCGGGAAGTTCGCTTGATTTTTGAATTGGATTGGACATGATGACACCGCGGAAGTATCCGCCGTTACTTTAATTACAAATATTACTTGAACCACACCATAACATTATAAAAAAACAATCCCAAAAACAGGGCCCCTCCGGGATTTGAACCCGGGACCTCCTGCACCCAAAGCAGGAATCATACCCCTAGACCAAGAGGCCACTTAAGAGTCATGTCGAAAATATAAATAATATTATATGTATTGAGTGTAAAGAGTGATGACTCCTCAATTTTGAAAAATAATATTGAATTTGTTACAAAAACAAATTTAAAAATAAATATTTATGATATTGAAACAATAATTCCTATGTTATATCTATGGTTATAATAATACTTAGATACAAACAATTACATTTTTAGCTAATATATGATTTATTCCAGATTGTATATTAGTATTGATACTTGAATATCTAGGTACTCAAATAATAGAGAAAATAAAGAAAAGAAAATATAAAATTATAAACCAGTTACAGTGACATCTATGGCATTCTTGTGAAACTGTTTATGTGATGCATTTGATTATTAGCAAAAGCACAACCTCGTTTTTGTGACGCCATCTACTAATCCGACAGGAAACTATAAAGTGAAAAGCGACATCTATTGACAATCTGAAAAGATAAGTAGATATGAGTTTCAATAGATGGCACTAATATCTTCAAATGAAACAGCAGGAAACAGCTGTTTCGTGTGATGTTTTGGTTTTCATTCGTGGCTAACTTCATTCCGTTCAATTCATTCAGACAGAAATCGGCCCAGTCAGTCAGTGAGAATTTCATGTTCGTTTTTGTGGGTTGTGTTGTGTGGATCATTTCATTTGGAAATCATTCTATTGTCAAATTAAATTTTACTGACGAGTGAACATAATTAATATACATTATAATAAGACAAGTGTTTTCGTAAAAGACTGCAATCTACATAGTGCATTACAAAGCTTGTGTGTTTCGTTGATTGAGTTGATTCCTTTCACAACACAAAGGATCTAAACGGGTGAAACTTTGTTTTTTTTTGGCCATTTCACCAAAAAGCAGGCAACATCTATTTTCTGAGCGTAAGTAGAATAATACCTATTACAATATTGTTTAGATATTTATAGACTAGAACGAAACAGCGCATGGAAAATTTTATTTGGCTAGCACTTATTGATTTACTTTCCATCAAAAGTGCCATGCAAAATTCAAGTGGCTGCATTCGTTGTTAGTAAATAACGAATTGTTTTTATCTATTATTCTATTGTATTATATATTGCGCATGTTGTTCTGGGATCTTTAACAGGAAAGAATGTTGTCATCTCGATTGCTTGAATCTGAAGTGACAAGTGGAAGTATTGGAACGTAGGATTTGCGTACTGTCCGTGCCGTATCAATCTATATATATAAAAGAGAAAATCACTGACTGATTCATCACGAAATCTCCGAAACTACAAGTGCCAGGAGTCTCAAATATTGCATGGGGGTTCCTTTTGGGGCGTAGGTACTCACTAAGAAAGGATTTTTGGAAATTCATCCCCTAAGGGGGTAAAACGGGGGAGCAAAGTTAGTATGAAACTTTGCCGTTTTTGAAGTTATTCAAATGAAATTCAGCATGAAGGTTCTTTACTGAAAAGCATGAAACATGAGTAAAATATTCTTTTCAAAATTCATCCCTTAAGGGGTTAAACGGGGGTGCAAATATTGTATGAAACTTTGCCGTTTTTGAAGTTATTCGAATGAAATTCAGCATGAAGGTTCTTTATTGAAAGTCATGAAACACGAGTAAAATATTTAAAAAAAAAATCATCCCTTAGGGGTTTAAACGGGGGTGCAAAGTTAGTATGAAACTTTGCCGTTTTTGAAGTTATTTAAATGAAATACAGCATTAAGGTTTTTTATTGAAAGGCATGAAACACGAGTAAAATATTTTTCTCAAAAATTATCCCTTAGGGGGTTAAACGGGGGTGCAAAGTTAGTATGAAACATTGCCGTTTTTGAAGTTATTCGAATGAAATTCAGCATGAAGGTTCTATATTAAAAGGCATGAAACACGAGTAAAATATTTTTCTCAAAAATCATCCCTTAGGGGGTTAAACGGGGGCGCAAATTTCGTATGAAACTTTGCCGTTTTTGAAGTTATTCGAATGAAATTCAGCATGAAGGTTCTTTAGGTGATACGAAGTTCGCCGGGTCAGCTAGTTAAGAATAGAGTGCGGACTTGCGGAGAAAAGTATCAAAATTATAGTAAAAATATGTAACTGTACTATTTATTAGTAAGTTGTTTAAACATCAGTAGGTACCTACTTCTCGTGTGTATTCGTATTTGGAACAGATAGCAAGCAATCTATCCACTTGACACAATTTTTCATCCAAACAACTTTATTAAAAAGGTATAGTTTTAAAGCTCTCTAAACTACTTCTTGATGTTTACATGTCATGAGTGAAAACTAGGTGAGTGTAGTTGTATGAAACTTATTACTTTACTCTTTTAATAAATTAAAGGTAGTAGAACAAAATATGACTTATAACCATATTACTAATTTCTATTTAGTTTATAGATATTTTGTTTAGGTTTCCGCTGCCCATATCATAAGAATGTAAAACTGAGTTTACCCTAAATGGTAAATTTTAAATCCCACCAAAAACATTCTGTAAAAAACTAGCCAACTCTCGATGGAGCTGCTTGTTTATCTCTGAAAAGTAATGAAATCTAGACAAAGTCGTGCCAAGTCTAAGGTTCCTTACTGCGATTTATTATTATAGTTAAGTTGTGTGACTTGGCCGTTGAAGGGTACACAAGGGTACAAAACCAGGTGCTTCATGACACCATTGCACCAATCTGTCGCCAGAAACGCTACCCATTGACCATGGAAAATTGCCACTTGGATATTTTTTGTAAAGGCGGTACGGTATGTTGATCTCTAATAGTTTGATTGGGCTCTTGTGTTTTCTAATCAGGGTCACCAGGTACTCCAGATCTTCGATTATCCCAATTTTTTTAAGTTTTCCCTTTACATGGCCCATAAACCCTAACTCTGTACCAAATTTCAGCTCTCTGAGTTTATGAGAAGTACTAGTTCTATTCTGATGATCATGAGTGAGTGAGTGAGTGAGTGTCATAAATGCGAAACTTTGCTTTCGCTTAACTTCGGAACTAAATGACCTATATAATAATATATAATCTAACTAAACACAAAATTGGCACAACTCATTTCTGGTGATTTGTAAATCAGTTCTAAACTTTCAACATACAAATAAATTTGTATTAAATCAGTATTAGCAATATTAACCCTAGTGTTATTGTATTTTTATATTTGTATGTGTAAATTTTTTTTACTAGCCGGGAATCTAGAAGAACACGTCTGGGAAACGTTTCTCCTCCAACTATCTCTCTCCTCTGTCATTACAATGGCCCTGTTGAATAAAATGGCCTATTATAGGAAAAACAAAAAGGATGAACTGTTAAAATAGATCCTAATATTTACATACGTTTTGCTATTTGTGCCTGAGACCTTGCACACTTATTCATTGGGGCCATCAATTTGAACATCAATCAGTAAAGTAATCATCATCATTATAAATATTCAGTTTATTAAAATCAATAAACAAACAAATATTTAATAGGAAACATGGACCTAGAAAAAAAGGCGGACACCATCACTGAAACTAAAAAGTGAAGCACCTATAGTAAGCCACCTCGCGTATACATACGAACCTGCCGGCTTACTATGGTGTGAATGTGTGTGTGCCGGTCAGCCATTTCTCACTCACACATAGTTACGCCGCTGCCATTAGGGTGCTTCAATTCTTTCTTAGCAAGATTTCGTCCGCCTTTTTTTCCCCTCCGTATCAGAAGGCCAATTTAGTAAAATGTCTTTGTAGATCGAACGTCACAAAAGCAAAACGACCTACTAGTAAAACGACTGAAATTCAAATCGTCATTTTAGTAAAACAACTGGAACGATAAAACGGCATATTGGGCAAAAGAACTGGTACACTGACGCAAAAAAAAAATAAGTCAAAGATAATATTATGTAAATAGTTATAATTTAAGGTTTTTACAAAAAATAACAACTACAACTTTTTCTTAGGTATTAAACTAAACTGCGTTATTTTTAAGTAAGTATTTTTTCATAGAGTTTAGCAATCGTCCCTAAAAATAATACAGTTTTAAGTGTGAAACACATTTAAAAAAATCAAGGCAGTTATATCATTTTCTTCTAGTTTTTTTACTTCCCTTTTTGTATTTCTTATCAAAAATACAGTCATTCTTCTTACGATTTTGCCCCTCAAATAATGTGCGACACCATACGATATAATTAAATAAATGTTACCCCCGGCTCCGCCCGCGTGGTCAAGGGAAAATGACAATAATTTCTTTATCCCGTGGGAAAAAGTAGCGTTATGTCTCTCTTTATGTCTACTCTCCAGACCTTCAATTAATCCCCAATAAAAAAATCATATCAATCCGTTCATTACTTTCGACGTGAAGGGGGAGGACAAACAAACAAACACACTTTCACATTTATAATATTAAGTATGGATTTTTAATTTGTGCGCTTGAATGTACATTATAGCATAGGCAACTCCTTTTGCCCAACATGCCGTTTTGTCGTTCCAGTCGTTCTACTAAAATGACGATTTAAATTTTCAGACGTTTTACTAGTAGGTCTTTTTGCTTTTGTGACGTTCGATCCACAAAGTCATTTTACTAAATTGTCCTTCTGATACGGAGGGTTTTTTTCTACGTCCATGATAGAAAATATAACTGTTATTTTACAGTTGACATAGTTATTTACTAACCATTTATTATTTATGAAATTCACCTAGCAAATAATGAATGTATGATTTCTATTGTTTAATGTTTTTCTGTCATCTTATCTTACACTCATATCAGGAATGTATTGTTGGTGTATCTAAATAAATACAGTTAAATGCATGAGTCTTCAATTGTTGACTATTGGATGCTTGTCTAAGATGATCCGCAATATAGTAACCTTACTCCTTACTTAATATTATAAATGAGAAAGTTAGTTTGTTTGTTTGTTATTCCTTCACGGCTTGACTAAGCCGCCGATCATTATGAAAATTTGCATACATATTGTTAGGGGTGCAGAGCCCAACATAGGCTACTTTTTATGCCGTGAAAGTATGAAAATAATTTTTCTACCATAGAGGGCGCTGTATCGGCCAACAGATGGCGCCACAAGTCGCGCTATGAGCGAGATCTATGTCATAAAATTAACGCGAGCGAAGCCGCAAGGAAAAGCTAGTCAAACATAATTTTAATTGTATTGTCAGCTATAGTAAATATCACACATGCATTGAAATTTTGACACTACCTAGGTACCTAAAAAAGACAAAACATGAGATAAAGAATGTAATATAATTTATTTGCAATACACAACAAAGTAATACACAGATAACTACTAGTACATTAGCAACAAGGCGACCTTAGTGCTAAATGCAATCTTTCAACAAAATAACCTGTGTACCAAATGGGCAAATCTGCCAAACCAATTTTGCCTAAAAGACAAGCTAACATTCACACATTCGTCCATACAGAGTTCGCCATTTGTAATATTAGTGAGATAATAAAATGGCAGTTATCTTAAATCATGTCATGACAATCTTAGGACATTTTTTATTATTAATTCCAAATCCTGATTTGTTGACCTTTGAATATATAAATCTGATTTGATCTTGAAATGGAATTAATAAATTTAACAACAAATAATTAATGTAATTATACCTTCTTGATGATAATGATATATATTGTATACTTTTATTTAAACACTGTATAAAATTTATTTTAACTTTGTAGATTACTTATCAACTTTGTAGTCAACTGCAATTAAAAGTTAATTTCTTTTAAAATTTCAAAAATTGTGAGTATAACACACTTGAATGTGAAATATTAATTGATGATGATGATGACCTCTCATTGCTTTTCAATATAATTGTTGGTCATTTTGTAGATACACAAACGCATGGTCCAGTACAAAATCAGTTGTATAAGGTCACTTATCAGGCAATGGCTACGTTTATCTGATGACGTATTTTTCTCTCCTGAAAACTTCAAACATTAGGGTTGTAACGTGCTTCTATACTTTCGATGACATTATTGCGTGTCCACTCCTGGCATACCTTAGAGACTAGACATAACATAACAAGCGGCCAAGGTGCCTGTGGCGCAAAAATGTTTAGGGCACAACGCGATAGAACAAACAGATTGCGCCTCGACTGCATTATACTTCTCAAAACAAAATTAGGGCCATTTTAATCAATTTCACACTAGACACATTACAGACACTTACATAACACAGAACATTACAATGTTATTGTAGACGTAATAAAAGTTGTGGCTGTTTATAGTAGGCACGAAATTACGAGCTGCCCTTATTTTGTCGACTAATATAGGTAAGGGCCTCCAGGCAGCCAGCAAACAAAAATCTATTGCGCATTATGGCTCTAGACTTGATATTATAGACAAGCATAGTACCTACCTACGCTGTGGGCACGCCATATTTAATAGTACAATGCGCGCATGCTGCTAGCTATCCCTTAGGTATTAAATAGATAACAGTTTGGTACAAATACAATGCAAAATTAGTCTCAAATATCAGCGTCAAATACTAAATTCATAATCAGTGAACCGTTTAAGTCCCAAGAGAAAATACAAATTAAACAAACACGCACGTTGCAATTAGCTTATGAAATCTAAGCAACAGTAATATCCGTAGAAGTTAATAAATACTTGTTTAATAAAAAATAAAAGCAACTAAATGAACACTCAACGGAAACGTTACTTCCGCTTACGCTGCGACTTTCTGCACGTTTGATTTCTGCATTGTTTGCACACTGCCTGTCTTTGTGCAGTACACGTTTTTCATTGTCATTAATTTGCCTGGTATCAAGGACTTTCAACCTACGAAGAAAGTAGGTTAGGCATCTGATAGAATGTTCCATACTTTAAAACATTTTTAAGGACGATGGACACTATAATATCGGTCACGGTTAGTTCTCAGTCCAATCTTGATCTAATATTCCAGTTAAACAAAAATTTTATTCAATATTGATCGTGATTAGAATGGGATTGGTAAAGAACGGCTTAAATTGGAGGTTAGTGACAGAACGACTTGGTTGGATTTGCGTTCTGTATGGAACTATTTTTTGAAGTATCACAAAAAATACTAGATAGTTATGAATGGGAAGATTAAGGCTGAGTTGCACCATCTTACTTTAACAATAACAAACAACGAACTTTAGTTAAAGTACCGGTTAGGCTAAAAATGAGTTGCACCTGTTGACAAATAGTTAAATGACGTCATAACTTTAACCTTAACCGTAACCGCTCACTTTTCGCTGGTTAGTGCTATGGTTTGTGTTAAATTATCCGTCAAGCTGTCAAACGCGTTGAAATAAAACAAACACACCGAACTGTCAAAAAATTGACATTAGTGGACAGCGCTAGATTATGATGCCATATTTAAAAATGTTACCCCCAACGAATTTGGGGTAAATCACACCTCATTTGACTTGCAACACTTTTAACTTTAACAAAGCTAATGAATTCGCCGGTGCAATACATTTTGCTATGTTAGTAGTGTCAAATTTCACACAAACCTTTACTATGACTTTTAATATGGTGCAAGAATATAAAAAAGGTAAGTTACAATTTTTTTTACCATGCAATCCACTTTTCTTTTTGTCATTCCTATTCTTATTTGCAACGGATAACAACTATTAATTTCTATCAATGAAATCTTAATTACTTTAGGAACTTCAGACATCACAAACTCGCATTGATGACTAAAATATAAAACTAAAAATCAGCGCACACTAACGCAACATTTCACCTTCACATAATTCACACGGGCGTGTGTGAATTTTAAATTGCTCTAAACAAGACGCGGACACACTAGAGTGATTAGACATTTGCATCGCTTAAGCAGAGCATATTAGTGGGTCAGTCAGTATGCGCTTCCGCCTAGCATTTGTTGCCAGCACAGAAACGCACGGATCGTGCCAACATTCTTATTTAATTATTGTTGAGATGACTGACGTAGACGAAAGTGTTGAGGGTTACATCAAGTTTTCAGTTTAGCCGTTGTACTGTACACAGATTGATTAATTTGAAAACTTTCTTTGAACAAAGTAATTCAACTGAATCTACCAGCCGATCTTTCTGTCTTCGTATGTTTTTTAACAAAAATTTAATTCCAATCAAAACAGTATTTTTGTCCCTAAGCATAAGGTCAGGCAGTTCATTTATAAAGGCAACCATGCTGCCTTTTGCATTATTAATTATAATTATTTATAATTTAGAATCTATATTATTTATGTTTAGTGTAACTTGTAGTGTAGGTACTTCATTGACCTTTGCGAATATTAAATTCAATTAATTTGAATTAACGAAATGATGTACTTTATTCGTACGTGTTAGTTGTTGTTTTTAAGATCATCTTTGTTTATTGCACGCACGTCGTAATCTTGACCTACATGGTGCTCTAATTCGTGTTAATTCACTTATTCACTTAGCCGTTTATCATGTTGTTATTGTAAGAGATGCCAATTTGGCCACTACTATCTATTGCACCTTTAGCACTACGTAGAGTCAGGTCACGCCTGTAACTTACACGCTGTAACCCTCCCGATGGTAGGCAGAAACCTAAGAACGCAGATTTGAATCTTCAGATCATATGGACTTTGAAGATAACAATATGTGAAAGTAAGCAGCTCGTCTCCTACGCAATCATAAAACCCAATATTTGATAGTATTTTTTACGACATGAACGCACATTCCTTTTTCTTTGAGACCTACCTAATAAAAATGAGGTCTGAATCTCCCAGAATATGAGAAACAACCTTGGTCATTAAAATTCAGCCGGATTAACGGTGTTTTAAAATGTACGGCTCTACAAGCCAACATAGGTAAGTTACCGAGACGTTGTTGGTTGGTAGGTACTAAAACGAATACTGCAGTACTGCAAATTTTATAACGTTGCAGTCTGCGTGGGACGTGGTTCGTAGAGGTTCGGTAGATCTTGGTTGGAGTTTAAAAAATCTATTCTCGTGACGTTCTTTTCAAACATTGTATAAACGATTTTCCATTTTAATATCTTGTAAATTGTCTTTTTTTTTTTGGCTGGGCAAAACCATCCTCTCTTTTCTCCAAATTATTCATCTCCAAACCTCAAATAATGGGAGCAAGTCAAGTGAATTGCGATTTTATTCAAGAGTACCTAAGCTGATCCGCCCAATTTCATGAGTCTCACTGCTTTGCTCCAACCATCATCAGTAAAAATGTATAACATTAAAACTTCCATGCCATATGCGGAGATTCACCTAATTTTCTCGTGGAAATAATTATGTAACCTTCACAAACGAATTAAGTTTCAATGTCAGTTATTATCTGTTGGATTTAGTTAGTTTCAGTCTAACATTGAACTACATTTTGTTTATTGTTCCTGGATGCATCTCAGAACATCCTTTTAATTAAATTTAATCAGACTATTGTTTATCTATGTGAGTCATTTAAAGAGACCGTAACTGCATTTTTTTAAAGGTCAATTTAGCTTTTTGAAATGGTGTTAGTGTATTAGTTAAAAAACAAAAATTAAGAGTTCATATCTTAGATCTGTGTTTGGAGCTTATTTCAATTTGCAAATAGTTTATGTAATCATCGACCTTAGAAGTGTCCGAAGAAGTCTAATCTAATAATAAATGTTTTTAATTAGTAACTTACTAGCGTCAATGTTCATATCCGTTGTCATTCTACAATCGGGGATCAACTGTTCTGTGTCTAATCTATAGCAAAGGCAAATAATGCTCAAATGCGGCATCGGCCCTGCCCTGACGCAAGCAACTTGCGCAATACCTCCGCTGCGCCAGCGGAGCTGTGTCGTTCCGTCACTCGTATACCTACATTGATACAATCAGAGAGTTGAACCATTTAATTAAAAGAATATTTTAATTTCATATCTTTAAAGTTATGATTCATTTCGACTCATTCACATACTGACTGACATTCTTATATAATAATTTTCTCAATTTCCGGTGTACATTACTAAAATTGACTTTGATTGTTAAAAAATGGTTATATTTGCTGAGGTCATGACAAACTTATAATTAACTTTTTTTTTAAAATAAAACCGACTTCAAATATTATTAAATTTAAATGGGACCACCCTTGAGGTATTACCTATAAGCCGAAAAAAGATTTGTTCAAATCGGTTCATAATTGGCGGAGTTATCGCGTAACAAACATAGAAAAAAAAACATACGGGTCGAATTGAGAACCTCCTCCTTTTTTTGAAGTCGGTTGAAAACTTTATAAGTTAAACTAGTTAGCTAAACATGTCAAACAAAGTTTCCTAACAATAAATAATAATTGTCAAGGACTGCGCGCTATGCGACAACTTCTACCACCCATTCTTTACAAAAATCAACGCGAATTTTATAGCAATAAGTTAAGGTAAGAATACCCTATGTAGGTATTTAGATAGGAAAATAATGTCTGACATTTGACACAAGGCTCATTCACCATTCGTATGAAAGTTTCTTAACAAGGTCGTTCGTGTTATGAACAGCATGATCTCTCAACGAAGATAGCATTGTAGTATGTATCATAACAGATTTCATTGGACTGCTTTGGTTGCTACAATTTAAGATTTGAAGCAGCATGCTTGTGCAGCTAGTCTGCGGTGTAGGATACCGCGTAACGAAATAGTGTTGCTGTTGATGTAGCGAAACCTTAACGTCGGCATAATCGTAAATATTATTTTATAATGACAACTTGTAAAGATCTATCCACACTATGTCAATCACGTACCGGGACTCATTTCAGTCAAAGTATTATGAAGAATAAATGTGTGCTAATAAAGTAAACTAATTTCAAAACGATATTAGATATAACATGGCTGCCGTATGCGAACAGTGTGTCAGAATCACCAGATTAAGCTCGACCTAGGGCAGGAGGGATGACAAGACCAGCTTGATACCATACCTACGTAGTTTCCGAAATTTCACCAGTTCCCGCAATGCGGGAATGCGGGAAACGGGATTGCGGGAAGCGGCGAAATTTCGGAAACTCACTACAGACGGAAAAGGTGACAGAGAGATTTTCAATCAGAAACAGAATTACTCTCACTCGAAGACGCAACTTTCAGACTCCATGACTTTAACACTACACTATAATAAAGCATAAAGCAAAGGCAGCCTTTGTTTGGCAATAATAGTCTTCATAATCTTCATTTAGCGTTGCACGTGGAACATTTTCGCGTGGTGCAAAATATTTTTTTTGTTGTATAGTTGTAAACACACCGCTCTTGATCTGAGAAGCTGCTACAGAGTGTTGCGGCAGTTTACGTAATCTTGTTAGTTGTTATCTACACGTGCGTACTGTTAATGATCCACTTGTTTATTTTCGTCATATATTTTTATACTCTTACCACACTGATGTGGCTTCTTGATTATCATAATGATTTGTCCAACAGGTCCTACTCGTTACGGTAATTTCATGGTAACATGAATTTTGTTGATGCGATGCGACACTGTGTGGTATTCTTTTATATTTCATTGTTTTTATGTTTTGTTTGGGACGTTTTGTTTGAGATACAAAAAAGAATTGTAATTTCAAATTCAGATATTAGAATATACTAATTACTGCACTTTATAATTGCGTATTGAAGATACATCTGGCCAATCTAGTAGAGTTAGAGACTGTTTCACAGGTTCATTTTCGTTTTTGTATGGCGATAGGAACTATAATATGTAACTATAAGAATGGAAGAGCCTAGAAAACTGGTCTTTAGACTATTTCAAAATGTTTCAAGTGCGCAGTGAGCTGTGAGAGATGTCGCAGTATAAAACGTCACGCATTAAATTCGTGAATACGTACTTAGGCACGTTATTGTTTGTTAGTCATTGTCGATAAGGTTAATTATCGTACTAGTCGTCCCATTCTTTCCCGTGGAGTGAAAGGGACATGACATGACCGTTATTTAGCCACTTACCAGCAGGTGCGTTATATTACCACTAGATATAATTTATATTTTCAAGAGAGGTAGGGCACAGCGGATAATCCGCTCAAATCGGAGCAGCCCGTCTGGGGAAGGACCTCCACCTTATAGAAGATCGTAGCCAAATAGCATTGGTCTCGGCCATGTTGTGTTCCTACGGTGAGTAAGGTCTCCAGAGCTCCACTTGGGGGGGTTGGGAGGGTTGGCGTGAGTGATGCCCCCGGTATTGCTTACGACTCTAGGCTACGGTGACGGCTTACCATCAGGCCGACCGTATGCCTGTTTGCCAGCTGTGTGGTATAAAAAAAAAATTAAAATATTATCGCTTATGCGAATAATGGTGTGTAATTTAGTCTCTACATTTTCCTTGTCCCTGATATAGTTACGTAATGATTATGGGGAAAGTTTATATAATAAGTACAAAGATTTCGAAATTCCCATAGGATTAGGGTTGTACGGGTAAATAATGCTTCTGTCGGCTATACTAGTCGCCAACATAGCTGAGTTGCGCAGACGCAGTACTGCTCAGTGCATAACGACAATCGATTTTCAATTGTTTTGTAAACTGTAGGTCCAAATTTTGGTGCGTACCTAATAGTAAATAATAGAAGTATATAAAAGCCTTGCGCTCTACGAAATATTCCGTGCCGTCAAGTTGACTTTAGTTGTCATTTGCATATAAATTAAACATAATATAAGATTGGCCTATTTGCATTGACGGCCGTGCTGAAAACAGAGCGAACTGTCGCTATTCATATTCACAAGTTGAAACACAATAGGTTGGACAAGGACATCCGACCACAACACGGACCTATCAAGAGGTGCCATGCCGTTTGTTTGGCCGATACAATAATATCTACAACTCATTCTCCCTATAAATATTATTGTTTATTTCTCTTTGCAAAAGAATGTATTATAAAAAATAATAGGCACATAAAACTAATAAATAAATAATACGTCTGGCGTGGTAACCATTACGCCACGAAGGTCGTCATGTCAAATGAATCCAAGCCCATACATTCTGCTACTATATCAACAATACGCTGATTAATTTAGTTTTATTGCTTGATTATTATTGGATATTAATTATTGCTTGAAGTCTAAATGTGAGCCGCCTAAGCCAGTATAAAAATTATACCTATATCCAACGAATTCCTTTATCTCTCTCTACTATTTTATAGTAGTATAGTATGAGAACATAGTGAAAATTTTGTTATTTTTTGTGTATTCAGTAGGGGGATGCCCAGATACACAAGACTCATTATGTATATTCAACTCGGATGAAGCAGCGAATCGCTAGAAAATATCTATAAGCATTTTAATAATACCTTATTTCAGTTTGTTAAGGTTCTATGTACACGTAATATTTTTTCACATTGTAGACTTCTGAGGCTTAGGCTTCTAGTATTAGTTAACCCAGTTACATTAAAATGTAAGGAAAACCTCATTTATCGACACAGATTTGCTCATTGATAGACCGCGGCACGCGTGAAGGTGGCACGTGCTAAGGGTTGACAAGGCCGCATACTTTAAGTTAGCGCTCTTAAAATATTGCCTTATTTCTTTTCATTTTTATATATGTTTAAAGGTTACCAAACCAATCGATCGTCAACTGAAGAGGGTTTTTACGTGTAGGTAGTTCACCAGTCGACGCCTGCCTGTTCCATAAAAGGTCTTCCCATCTACCACACATAATGTTATGGTTCATTTTCAATACTAACTAGTACTATAGTAGTCTAACTACCATTGAAACTCACAAGTCGTGGACTATGAACTGATCATTAACAACCGTTGAATCACGTAGATAGAGATGATTCAAAATAGATTATCAAAACATTTGTCTAATCCTTCCTTTATCGATTGTTTGGTGTCAGTTGTAAAGAGGCACTAGACTCAACCATTCTACCATGCTGACAATATAACACGCCTCAATTCACATATGCTTCAATAACATTCAGTTTCTTTTATGCATGGATACGGTCGTCACGACGAACTCTTATATAAACACACAAAGATAGTACTTAGAAACTGTGATGTAAAAAATACGAACCAAACAAACGACAAAGCGAACGTATAAAGCCGCGTCCATAGCGCGTGTTTTGCTCTACACAATCAACAAAAACACGAAACATTCAACAAAATCGCCTACACAAAACTTTGTTTCAATACACATTTTTGTGTACATCAACAATGTATTTATTTCCATTCCCGATGCAAAACGCGTACACAAAACACCGGGCGCGGGTCGAGGGGCAAGGTACTGTCATATCATCCGCCATTTTTGTTTACAAACACACAAAACAAGTTACGCGACCGCGAGCCGCTATGGACAGCATGTGTAGAGAAACATGTTTCAAAAACAAAGTTTTGTGTATGTGTTTTTGTTGAATGTTTTAAAAAAATGTTCGCTATGGACCCGGCTTAAGTATAAGTTGCACAACAGAGTTGGAAAAACAGATTTTACTCACATGAACTTCAATGGCGAACTTCACACGAGTCAGACTGTATACAATGCACGTCTCATTGGCAACCACAGAAATGTAACTTTACCTTCGGTATTCGTATAATTTAATTTCCTTATTATTTCTTTTTTTTTAAATACTATTTGCTGACTGATTTCACCACTTGCGAATAACTTATTCGACAAAGAAACTGACTGTTTTTTGACAGTTGTAGTATTTGCCATTATATGTAATTTTAATTTGTGGTAGAGAGCGGCCATTATCACAGTCATATCAGTACTTATATGCTTGTAATCATATTCCATAAAAATATAGTATGATTGCAGCCTATACAAGCTTGGAAAATTGAACACGAAAACCGGCTATAAAATTAATTTGTAACCGCGAAAATGGTATAACATTAATACGTACGAGGGCAACACTGGCGACCTTGCAAGGTCGTTGTTATTTTGCGTGAGACGGGGGTGCGCTACGCACCGCGCCACTACCCCGAACCGCAAAATGACGCAAATATACTATATACGACACATTCATTTTTCTATCAAACACAGTGGTTCTGTTCATGTAAGATTGGTGCAAATTATTTTTTTATTAAAAATATTTTTTATCTCCATTATTAATACTTATTAGTTATCTATGTAGTAGTTAGTTTTTTCTTCCGAAAATAACTGCTCTGTGGATCTCAGTAGTAGGATAAAACTCTTCAGGGGAATTTTCCATCATTGTTACTTTTAAAGGATTCTCTACTTCGATAATAAGATAAATCTGCACTCTTCTATTAAACTCTGAGGATATGTATCGTATGCTTATTCCTGTTAGTTACACAAGTAATACATACAGTATTATTTATAACCCTAGTATTTTATACGTCAATTGTTATGTTCGATCGGAACTTTCTTCAATTTATTACACCGGGTGCGGCGAAAATAAATGAGGCTACAGTGACCTCGGCGTTCGTAATTAATTTATTGATTTCCTCAATAAAAACTCGAACACAGGCTATTCCATGGTGCACAGTAAATAAAAGTTTCCATCGTCTTATCTGAAACGTGTGCCACACCGTGATTCTATAATTCTCAATGAAATTAAAACACCGCTTTGATAACGTCAATCAATATGAAACTTCAATTATTTTGTACAATCAGTTGGTGTAATGTCTCAAACACGTGATTTAATGTGATTCATACGAGAATATAAAATTGTTTGATAAGCAGATATCGTTACTAAGGAAGTAAGTAATACATATATTAAATACATCTAAATTAGGCTTTTTACTATCTATTCCAAATTCCAAGTAAAAATACGATGAAGAAGACTAATAAAATACGAATAAGGACACTTCTTATTCCTATTCTCAATTGGCACGATACTTAAAAACCAGTGTAAATTATGTTGTCAACATTCTTATCTGATGCATTAACCCGAGGAGCGTGCTTTACGCCAACAGCAAACAACAAAAAAACAATATTTCTTATAATATTTTTCTTTAAAGAATAAAAATGTACAAATTCCATATATTATTTTTCTAATGAAAAATCTCTTTACAGTGACTGGGTTTAATTACATTAACTCATGCGTGGATGCGTGGTAACTTGTCTTTAATCTTGAATAGTTAATTAATAAACTCGACAATAATCAATCATTTACGCTGATCACGGTTTATAGTCTCCATCAAGCCGCAAAAGAACTCGCAGCCATAAGTTTATACAAACCTAAGTACTACTTATAGGTACTAGGTGCCCCGACAAATGCTGAGTGGACATCATTTCAGTTTCAGCATTATTTTTTTGCTGAATAAACGTTTTTTTATATTTTTTACACATTTAGGTTTGCCATTTATACATAATGATTTTCACGCAATTGGTGTCAACTGAGATATAGTTGGTATCAGTGTTTTCAGGCTGTCAATGAACTGTCGACTGTCATCTATTTTCATGAGTCGGACCAACGTGCCTTGCGGAGCTGGAAATTTTATTAACCCTTGCAAATACGGACTAGCGTCGTCGTTGGTTGATTTCCGTGTCCACACAGTTTCACACGTGTGACTTTGCCATCAGAATCCTAATTTGGTATAGTTAAGTGAGCCCAATACGGTGCCAAAACACGAGATTGTTCGTACAGCTGCGCAATGCGACGATATGGCGAGGTCGTCGGTCCAACCAAACTGATAACGACTCCCCAATTGACCTCTATTAGTTTCTGCTTTAAAACACAATGTGTATAATTTCATCTTATTTTTCTTCTCTTGTTCTCTTGCGTCGATTCCCCAATGCTCGAGTTCGCTAGAGCTTGTCACGATGTTCCGCCATCTGTTCCTATCTTCTGCAGCGTGTTCTATATTACAGTAACTTAAAATATTCCTTCTTATTGACTTAGTTTTTTCTGTTGAATTCCCGGAATTCGTAGGTACTATTCGTATTCATCCCTATTCTCATTCATCATGTAGGACTAGGACATGACACCGACTTAAAAAATGTGTCTCGTCTACCTTTATTATTACGTTTACTACGGTAATTCATGCCATAAAACTTATATAAATGATCAATATAGTTTCACAGAACTGTCACTTTAAAGATGTTGCGTAGAAGTACCTGACTGTATGTCCCCTCAAAAGTATCCTTTTCTGTTGTCTAATATTATAACAACAGCACAAACAGAACAAAACCTTATTGAGTAGCCGTACGAATGTTATTTCAAGGCGCACCGTGTCTATTGTTCGCTGTAGAAAGTGCAGCACGGAGGCGGATCACGGCGGGCATTCTAATCGCGCTCATTCTACAAAAGGACTATTCACAACTGTGTCATTCGTTTTTCAAAAGTTTCGTGTTATGTTCTGTATAGCTAATTAAACTGTTACATGCCAGTATCTTTTTATACAAATACTTACATAAATACTGGCCACATACTCTGGAGTCATTAATTTTCTGATTTCTTATAAGGTTTACTATCCGCGACGCACTTTTTAGCATGCGCAAAATAAAACCTATGCTGCAGTAACGCATACAATATGACGCTCAAAAAATTCTGACAGACCACACCGCCGCCGGACAAGAAGTTTCAGAAAATTGCATTGGTATACACGCTAACGCAGACGACATATATTTTTCTACCATTACTCTAATTAGTGATGGACATAATGTATGCGAATGTGTGCGTCGTGACGTGACTCGTGTGCTTTGAGTCTGAAAAATCCGCGACGGACTTTTTGAGGTGGATTTTTGTTTTGACGGACAATTAGCACAAAAAATGCTTTGTCTTGCGGCTTGCTCTTTATAATAATTTGTCTCGTTTAAAACACAATCTGCGTACTTTCCCCTCGATATAATACAGCCCCTCAGATTTCTAGTCAATTTCATGCTTCTATTTGAATTTTCTATCGCTGTTACAAGAATTTATTTATTGAAAAAAATCTGAGCAGTTAGTACTTCAGTGACTTTCATTGAATGGTTCTTATAATAAATGAGCTCTACCCAGTAATCTTTCCGTAAGCCAGTTAACGAGGTTGCTCGTATATGACTGGCAGTTGCATAAACTATAGCACTAATAGGTTTATTATGCGGCTCGGAAGGCTTTTATTGCGACATAATCACTGAGACGCCGCGAGTTATTCAAGTGTAAGTGTAAAACCATTGATAAATAAATAAACATGCAAGAGTGGGGTAAGCACCATTCCGGACCCAACCTACTTATTATTTCAAAATGCCATTCGCAATAGTTCATTGCATGCTGTTCTTGACTCATTATATTAAACTTATAATAACCTATCTTGCGAAACACACGTCTATAATAAATAATAGGTATACTTAAATGTATAATTTTAATAACAACATTGTCCACGATTTCTCTTACCGCTAAGTAATTCGCTATTTTAGAGATTTGTAGCATTTTTTGTAACATGTAAATTAAATAGCAAAAAACTTGACTTTATAAAACTGAATGATGTTATAACAACAACTGTACAGTCTTAACGTTTATTTAGTAGATTATGAAAAGCGTAAATATTTTCAAGGCAGCAGTAAATCTGTAAGTAATAAATAAAAGATAATTATTTAAGTTTACAAACTTCGATTACAAATTAAAAACTATCGAAGTTTACAAAACATATATTTCTTATAATATTATGTACAAGAAAAAACAATCAATCAAAGAATAAACCACGGCCATTCCGAGTCCGCTTTATAAAGCCGTGTTTCCAAGAATTCTTTCAAGTTCGATCCCAACTCGCTAACCGTAAATGAGCGATACGAATTCGGAACGCGTAAATGAGTGATGCGAATCGGGAAAGGCCCTCATTCCGAGGGACCGTGGATTGCGCATTAGAGGAATAGAATATAGACAATACAACATCATAGGACGGGAATGATCGGACCGATTTTCTACTCTTCGTAACGAATTTACAGTCGACGTCGGTTTGCAATAAGGAAGGGAAGTGATAGGTGAATGGTAAGATGCTCCGACCAGCGAAGCTGCTGCTTTGAAGGTGCCTGAATTAGTGCTTGTTCACAAAACTACGATGCGTCGCATCGCTAAAACTTGTGTCGCATCCGCCGCTCGAGTTTGAGTCGCTCTTTTATGTACAAGCACTTATAGCCTCCAATCAATTATTCTCACG
Source organism: Endotricha flammealis (assembly GCA_905163395.2). Classification (NCBI taxonomy): domain Eukaryota; kingdom Metazoa; phylum Arthropoda; class Insecta; order Lepidoptera; family Pyralidae; genus Endotricha; species Endotricha flammealis. The sequence goes on from LR990853.1 coordinate 6,557,946, forward strand.
TATGTACATACATACGACTTCAATTCGATAGCAAATAATGCACATTATCCGTAGACTTCAACCAAACGGTATATTGCCTCGGTAAACTCGAAAGTATCTCCAACCAATTTAAAAACCCATCCCCGCTGAAACCCCTTTATTTCCATTAGATCCCACTTTATGAACCCAATTCTGTACATTTTCGTTGGATCCCACAAATCCGTTGCCTAATAAAGATTTCGTCTTAGAAACGTACATACGGTTTGGTGTTTAGTCATGGTTTCGCGCAACGTTGCAAAATTTAGTTTTGTACAACTCCATGACAAATTATTTGATAAAGCAAATCAGCCAATGGCACATAAATCTAATTTAGTGCGGACAGTTTTAGTATTGCGCAACCTGAGATGAATCATGTGCTGGGTGTAGCTGGAGCGTGCGCGACGATGACCGCCCGCGGTCGCTCACCTCTCTGTCAACTTGTTCGTTCCCTGTTTTTGTCTTTTTGCTTTGTCTGTTTCTATGTTTGACACACAAACTAGGCATTATTGGACGTGGTTGCTCATATTATTCAATAATTTGTGTATTGTTATATGCAGCCATACTCTGACTAGAGTAAATATTAGTGCGATTTAATCGGTAGATTCAAGATTGTATATTACATGACTAAAAAATTACGTGTTAAATTATTTTCATTTATTAGTAAGTAAAAATTCGTATAAGGATGCTAACGTTCAATAGTTATGTATTGTATTAATATTTATAATATGTAAAAGCGGCCAATTAACGAATTATTATATTTATTGTGTTACCTAGTATTCCAAAAAAACACAAGTCTGCACTCTTGATTGGATGAATTCTATTTTAATGTTAATATTATGCTTTTAATATCGGTAAATATCATTATGAAAGCACATTCCGTAAATGACCATCTCTTCAGAATTCCTAAACACGTTGCAGCTAAAATGAGAATGACTCATAAGTTTCCACGTCAATAAAAAGAAAACAATATGGTTATGATCTCAGAGTGTAAACACCTCTATTTTTTGTCTTAAAATATTTTTCTGACAACTCTTATATCTGCTAGCTTCTTTTATATTATCAAACAGCTGAAACGACTTGAATTAAAGTAGACTAATTAAAAGTTACGATGTTTTAGACATTAAAAAAAATATTTATCACACACAAGTTTTGCTTACTTTGGGACTAGAATACATTGCGTAATTCGTCCAAGAATATTTATTATTAAGTATTTATTTAATCTTTTTGAAATACTATGCTAAATCCCTTTCAGAACATAATGTTGAATTCTGAATCTCGAGATAAAAAGTGTCTCTTTGTAAATTATAATGACAGAATAACAACGTTTTAAAACAATAGAATGGCGTGGGCGTCCGGTAGTTTTTAATCATCGAGGACGCACCCCTTTTATTTAATCATGCTTTAATAAATACGTATAAATATAAATAGGCAAAATACACAGTATTTTAATTGACAAGTGATAAATAAATATTTAGCTGTAAAACATATCGACGGTGGAAAGGAGAAACCCTTTAAGCGACACTTTGGTCGAAAATGAGTTATATACATATTTGAAATCAGCAGATTTTTCTGCGTCGGTTGGTCTTACTTTCGTATCGATCTGACCACTTTGGTGTCGCTTAAAGTAATGGCACATTTAGGCTAATTTTTTTCAGACGCTAAATGAAGTGACAAAGAATTATGGCAATTTTGGTCCATTTACCGCTTGAAGTACCAACTCTATAGTTAGATTGTTATTTAGTGTGTTTTTCCTTTTTTGTTTCGGATAGTATAGGTTACTTAAAACGTTTTTCTTAGTCATAGGAAATGCTATTTTATACACTACAGGTGTTTTTGCTTACTCCTATTTTGTTGGTGCCTGTCGCTACATTGATTTTTCCTTGCTTACCTTAAATCTGTATGATGGAGTTGATGTGTTTTTCTTGCATGATTAATATGGGATATTATGGATTTCAGTTGTTTTCGCAATCGCTGTATAAAGCAGTCTTGTCGGTAAAAGTAAACACACAGAAAAACCACATAATTTTTTTTAAATTAACCGACATTGTCTTTAATTCCCGAAACCTAGGTTCATTTAATTCCGCTGAATTCGCAATGAAGACGACAGTCCGTTAAAGTAAGCATTATTTACGAAATTGTGTATTTAAATTAACTATTCAAAACAAGTATTGTCGCTACAAGCAATGAATTTTGTTCTTTTTTGTGTAAGTGACGTCACCTATATTAGGAGCGATATTTGCTGTGGCGCTTCATTCATCGGTGAACCGCCATGGAGGCTCGTTACGTTTCTTCGCATCGCGAACAGCTGCCACAGAGAGTGCGTATTTTAGTAAATGTAAAATACGTAAATATTCGTGTTACAATGTAAATCGAAATCCATAGCAAATTTTTCTTAATAACGAAATGATTACCTATCTTATTAACAATCAGATAGAAACTTGTCACATTGCGATCCTCCGCTTTCCGCATCCATCCGCCTCCAGCCGCCTTCTTGAGGTCGTCTGTCCATCTGGAAGGACGGCGCCCTACACTTCGCTTCCCCACGCGCGGCCTCCACTCCAAGACTTCCCTTCCCCACCTACCATCGCTAGCATGGCAGATGTGGCTGGCCCATTGCCACTTCAGCTTACTGACTCTGAGAGCTACATCGGAAACTTTGGTTCTCCGTCGAATTTCTTCTTCCTTAGAGAAACTCCGAGCATAGCTCTCTCCATCGCTCGCTGTGCGACTTTTAATCTATGAACCAGCCCGACGGTCAGAGTCCACGTCTCTGAGCCGTAGGTCATAGCGGGGAGGACGCACTTGTTAAAGACTTTTGTCTTCAGGCATTGCGGTAGTTGCGAGACAAGAATGTGACGAAGTTTTCCGAAAGCTAACCATCCCAGTCGAATATTCCTTTCGAACTCTTTATTGAAGTTACCTCGGCCAAGTTGTATCACTTGTTCGAGGTAGACGTAGTCTTTCACTACTTTAATTGCCGCATTCTCGACGATTACCGGACTAGGGCTGATGAAGTCATTTATCATGACTTTCGTCTTGTCGATATTCATCCCCAGCCCGACCGATCGAGAAGCGGCATTGAGATTGTTTAGCATTCGACTGAGATCCTCCCAAAGATTTTGCTATTATGACCACATCATCGGCAAATCGCAGGTATGAGATGTGCTCGCCGTTTATGTTGATGCCGTGTGTTTTCCAGTCCAACGTCTTGAATACGTGCTCCAGTGCAGCCGTGAACAGTTTTGGGGAGATGGCCTCCCCAGTCTAACTCCTGGCTGCATCTGGATGGGCTTAGACTGCTGACCCTGGACACGGACCGACATCGTTGCGGCGGCGTTATAAAGACATCTCAACACGTCGATATAGCGGTGGTCTACTTGGCAACGCTGTAAGGATTCCAGAACAGACCATGTTTCGATGAAGTCGAAGGCTTTTTCGTAGTCCACAAATGCTATAAGTACAAAACGGCAGATTATACTCGGTGTTTTCTGTATAATCTGCCGCAATGTATGAATGTAGTCCACGGTACTGTTGCCTTTACGAAACCCAGCCTGTTCCGGCGGCTGGTACTCATCTAGCCTTCGAGCGAGTCGGTTTGTGATAACCCTTGAGTAAAGTTTGTATACATGGGTCAAGAGCGAGATGGGCCTGTAGTTCTTCAATCTGTTGAATTGTTGAAGTTCTGTCACCTTTCTCAAAGAACAAGACCGCCACACTCTCGGCCTACTCTGTTGGTGTGGGCCAGGGATGAATAATGGAATTAAACAGATGAAGCACCCCGGTTCTTTCAGAACCGGGGTTCCTCCTGGCCTGAGCAACTCGGTTGTAATGTAGTTCCGTCTTCACCCGGAGCTTAACCGCTTTTTAGCTGCTCAAGGGCTATACCAATCTCGCCCGTGCAGATGTCCGGGATATCGTCAGTGTGGTGTCGCTCTAACGGGGCCTGACGATCACATGCGCGAGCAGGTTGTGTGGGGGCTGATGCATGTGCAGCATAGAGCTTGCCATAAAAATCCTCTACTCGGCGAAGATCTCTGACTTCATAGTGACGATTTGGCTGTCTGCCCTCTTGAGCTTCGACAGATGTGATCTTTCTGGAGGCTGAGAGAAGACTTTTAGACCTTTGTTTCGCGCTAGCGCATCCTCTATGCGTTTTGCATTGTGGTATTCGTATAGTCGCGTCGTATTAGCCTCTGTATATGCTTGTTTGTTTGTGCATATTCTGTCGAAGCCCGGCGGTAGTGGTTTTAGTGTTAGTAATATTGACCAAGTCATAAGACTGAAATGGGGTGTGATTTGAGATATTTTGATTTAATGTATGATTGTTAAAGTCTCTAATAATGATAGGTTTATAAGTTCAATGTAAGTTTGCAATACAGAAGCGGTACGCTGTGTTGGTCGTTTATAATATTGTTTGATCGGTCGTGAAGATAGTACCTAATGTACAACTACCTACACTTCGTTTGAAGTTTGTGTGTTCCCCCTGTAATGGTTTTTTTGAGCTTAAAATGTTGTATCAGTAAGTTTTTAAAACAACGGCACTGTTTTATCTCTATATTCCTGTTTTTTGGGGTATCTTTGGGAAACAAAGTAGAGACTTCAGTTAAAAATACAACATTGAATTATTACATAGCTAGCGCATATCGTGTTTTTCCTCTACTTAGAACATTATGGTTTTGTTAGTTAACTGATTTTTCCACAACCATGTATCTTATACTCGATACGCTTCAGTTGTTTTTCCTCCTACCTATATCATGCATAGCATGTTGCTTAATGTGTTTTTCCTTGCTTTAGTCAAAATACTGAATTTGCATTTAATGTGTTTTTCCTTCCGCTATATTTGCCAAAAAATAATTAAGCGACGCATAAAACCTTTTATCATGCTAGCATATTTTTCTAAGTTTAATAGTAGACAGTAAATAAAAAATAAAGAAACTGTTTTTTTTCCTGTTGCTCTAACTTCAAATATGACTTTTTTAAGATTTTTTTACTGAAAATAAAAACTTTGATCAGCTCTCCTGAACAATTCCAAAATTGTCGCTTCAAGGGTTTCTCCTTTCTACCGTCGATATGATTGTCCATTATAGAACAGGACAACAACATGATTGTTGCTAATAAGAAGAATGTGTTTTTCTTTGTCCACTATTAAATAGATTGCATTTTTGTTTGCCACATAAAGTAATTACAATACAAACAATACGTGCCGTATGTATTACGTTACCTGACTGACACGGTATTGTCCAGTATACATAAAAAATATAACGCAAATAATGACATACTTTTATAGCCTACTTCATTTTGATGCTCCATTGTGTTTGTGAGGCCTGCTTAACTGACGAGTTTAAGTCTGTAGATTTTTATCCGCACAAACAGATACATGGATCGTACATCGTACTTTAAAAGCGTGCACAAGATCAAATGTAAACTAATATAATAAACTAGCGGCCCGGCGGCCCGGCTTCGCACGGGTTATAACTATCTGCCTGTGTTAAACAGTCGTATACTTACGTATAAAGAAATATTTTAGATTGTAGATATGAAAAGAAGCCCAAACAAATGACTAAATTAAAAGTTTATAAGTCTATCTACTTACAATCAATTCTACTAAAAATAATAACACGAAACAAAATAACTCAAAATGTGAAAAGAAGCCCTAACAAATGACTAAATTAAAAGTTTATAAGTCTATCTACTTACAATCAATTCTACTAAAAATAATAACATGAAACAAAATAACTCAAGATGTGAAAAGAAGCCCAAACAAAGGTTTATAATAAAAGTACCTATTGAGAATATTAACTATCTATTTACAATCAATTCTAGCAAAAATAATAACACTAAACCAATAAATATTAACTTTAAAATTATTCAAGATGTGAAAAGAAGCCCAAACAAAGGTTTAAATTAAATGTTTATAAGTCTATCTACTTACAATCAATTCTACCCAGTGGCGTGCCTAGGGTTCAATAGCAAGGCAAGCCAGATAGGTAGGTACAGGTATGTACTTATATTTTTTGAGAGAATTGATGCTACCTATTCAAAGTTTCATAGAATACAATTATGTAATCGATTTTTTTTATATCTTAGAAATCGTATCGAGATTTAAATTAGGTAAATATAAGGGAACAATTCATACAGATTGAGCTAGCCCCAAAGTAAGTTCGAAACTTGTGTTATGGGATACTAACTCAACGATATTATATTTTATAACAAATACATATATAGATAAACATCCAGGACCCGAGGCCAATCAGAAAAAGTTCGTTTTTCATCATGACCCGACCGGGGATCGAACCAGGGACCTCCTGGGTGGCGGTCTGGCGTGGTAACCATTACGCCACGGAGGTCGTCGTCATAATAACAATTCGAATCGAATTTATTTCTAAAATTATGCGTTATTTAATCCAAGCGAGGGATTAGATTTATAATATTTTTGAAAAGGCAAATTCTTATTGTGCATAATGCACAGCACAAAATAGTCAATAACTACCTATCTATTAATTAGAAAACACTGCGATTGTGGTCATTACGTAAATACATGATTGAAATATCAAGTGAAATAAGATTGAGATAGGTACCTAATACCTATTTTACGAGTTTACGTTAAAAATATGCAAAACTTAAATAAATAACAATATAAGATCGAGAGCAGCCAACTATTGTATTTCTCTTTCCGTTCTAATATAGAGTTAATAATACTTACTTAAGTCCGGAGAGTAGGTTTTAGAGTTGTTAACTAACCTGTTAAAATAAATTCTAACAGAAAATCTATCCGATTTCACATTTACTAAGTTTACAAATCGTAAAAACACACAAACTTATCACTTCACACGAAACAATATTCACTGAGATTCACTGATTATAAACACGTTATTTAATGCAAAGTCAATTTTTTCACAAAACAACAACAAATTAGCCTCATGAACACTAATAATATGAATGAAGTTCGATCGAATCAAATCCAGCGCTGAGCCGCTGAGGATCCGCGGCTACATTCATTAGCAATCATGGCTTATTTTTCCATAGTAATTTGTTCAATTTTGACAGATACGTCAGATACGTTTGTGTGCGTTTTTTCATACGTTAGAGCGAGAAGTCTGAAGCCGTTGTGTAGCCCTGTACAAATCGCATATAAAGCCCATTTTTAGCGGTCTCTGTCTCGCTCGCTCGAGACTGTGTCATCATTATGTCGACGGGGATGTGTGCGTGTGCCGCGTGCGGTGCGGATGGGGAACACAGTTCGTATTAAAAATTAACCTTCATGTTTAGTTCATCCGCCGGCCGCGGCGCGGTAATGAATTATTTATTTTTGAATATTATTTCGATCGATTTTGATTTTAAAAAATAAGTATGAAAATGTAGTTAAGCTATAATGAGTTTTTTATATTATATTGCCTATTTTAGTAGGGCAAGCCCGGCTTTTCGGCTTTATTGGAAGTACCGCCACTGATTCTACCAAAAATTATGACACGAAACAAAATGCGCCCTTAATGTTAATTTTACTATAATGCAAGATGTGAAAAGAAATCCAAACAAAGTAGGTTAGGTACTATAAATTAAAAGTACATTAAACTTTTATATAGGTACATACTTTTTGTAAAAGTACCTATCTCTATCTATCTATACAATCAATATATTAAACCAAACAATCAATATATTATACCAAATACCGCGAAACAAATAAATAAATAAAATGCGCCTAAAAAGAAACCAATAAACCTTATCTATAATATAATTTTTAAACAGCGCCACTTTCAGTAATATTACAAAGTACTCTGTGAGCACCACCTAGCGTAATAGATTCAAAGTGCTTTAATTTTCGCGCGATATTTATAATTTAATGAATACGTAACCATAGCTCGATGTAACTTTTGAATAGCGCCATCTAGCGTAGAATAGAAAGAACTTGAACTAATTTCGGCAAGCGCGTAAATTTTTTGCTATAACTTCTAAAGTATCTATTTAAATAATATGATGTAAAGATTATAATAATGTACATGAAATACTTAAGGTAACTAACGTTAACTGGATAAGGATTAATATTGTATACGTCAAAATCGGTTTCCAATTCAAGTTCTTTCTATTCTACGCTAGATGGCGCTATTTCCGCATTATTACTCGGAAATCGCTTTTTATACATCTAGCGTAGAATAAAAAGAACTTGAACTAATTTCGGCAAGCGCGTAAATTTTTTGCTATAACTTCTAAAGTATCTATTTAAATAATATGATGTAAAGATTATAATAATGTACATGAAATACTTAAGGTAACTAACGTAGTTAACTGGATAAGGATTAATATTGTATACGTCAAAATCGGTTTCCAATTCAAGTTCTTTCTATTCTACGCTAGATGGCGCTATTTCCGCATTATTACTCGGAAATCGCTTTTTATTTTATAGTAAGTTATCCGTAAACGATAAATATATGCTATCGCGGACTTTTTTGGAGTCCTAAATAAGGGGAATATCCTATAATTTTTGTTTTGTTATATCTCAAAGGGTTTAGCCAGCGTTTTCGTCGACAGCTCCCAAGCGGTTGATTTTTTCCGACACTCCCAACAATAATCTTTATATTTCAGCCAATTTACATAAAATCCTGACAAATTTTATACATAAACCTTCCTCATGAACCTATCTAGGCTATCCGTTGGTGAAAACCGCAAGAAAATCCGTTGGGTAGTTTTTGAGTTGATCGCGAACAGACAGACAGACAGACGCGCGGGAGGACTTTGTTTTATAATATGTAAGGAAGAGGAAACATCCGTATTTTTCTTTGTAACGAATAAACTCGAAAACTCGTGGATTTGAAAAATTCTACACCATCCGCAGGTGATATAGGTTATACTTATTATATATATTAAAAAAAGAGAACCTTACAAAAACTCGTGCGAGCCGGGACGGGGCGCTAGTGAAATGTGTATATTCCTCGATATGATAGGCAACATTAGGGGTAATATGCGCTGTTCTTTAATCCTTCGTGTGCACAGGCTCTAATAGGTTTTGAAGACAATAGCCTATTAGACCTTGACCGGCCCAAAAATAGCTGTTTTGGCAATAAACCAGAACACCATATCGGTAGTCGATAGTGAAAACTTCCACACCAAAACGGATTTATTTGGGAACACCAACATTGTCATCGAGAGAAACGAGGACAAAGTCGATATTGTAAACAGTAAATTACCTCAAGCCGTGAATCCGGAAACTTTCGTTTGCATTATGGTAACGGTGCAAAATGTCGGTCAAACGTGGACTCATTTGCACATTAACATTAGATGATCGTTCTCAATTCGGTTCGATTTTGCAAAATTTGATTTAGGTATAATGTCTGTAATTAATTTTGTTATAATGTCTGCTTTTATGTGTAATATGTAGTAGTAATTTGAAAGTAACACGTAATTTAATGTTTTTATCAGTAACTAGCGAAACCCGCGCAACTTCGTTTGCGTGGGAATTTTTAATTTTTTCTCTCCGTAAGAAAGAACCATCGTCGTACTTCAAAGGAATATTCTAAAAAAAGAATTAGCGAAATCGGTTCAGCCGTTCTCGAGATTTGCGCTTAGCAACACATTCAGCGATTCATTTTTAAATTATAAAAGATAATCAGTTATGTTTTGATTACATTTTAATTTTGATCTATATTTGATTGCAAGTGCCATTGTAAAATTCATTTGTAAGTACTTACTTACACTAAAGCTTTGATAAAAAATAAATCTTTATTATCTGTTGTCGTTAACAAATCAGTTTTAAAACATTATGCAATAAATTTATCCATATTTATGTAATAATCCTGTAATTTCTTTGATAAGAACACAATAAGGTACGATAAATGAAGCTGTTTAAAATATTAATTAAGATTAATAAAATTCTTTTTTCTATAAAAATACAAAAACTTTTGGTTGTGTTAGTGTTGACATAACTTGTGAAAAATATTTACATTTTACTGATAAAGTATTATTAAATAAGTTCTTATCTTGTCAGATCAGAACCCTCCTTCACACAAGCAGTAAAGTACAGTCAACTGATAACGTTTGTTATCAGAAGAAAACTCTGACTAACAACATAACAATGTGACCAAGCCACCAAATACGGGTAATATAAATATTGGTGTGATTGACACTAATAGTACATAGCCCATTGAATCATGAGTCTGCCCAGTAACCTAAACACGGCGTCCGCGTCGTTCGAATCTAGGTCAATAATTGACTCGGATGGCAAAGAAATCATCATGACTGCAGGACTTTTATGATTTTCTTAATGGATGTTTGTTAGCGACGATTTGGCAAATTACGTCACACTCATTATGGTTTAGCCACTCCCCTCAGATTGTCATATTTATTTACTGTCTCTTTCATAAGCAACGTCACATAATTTGGTTATTTTAGTAGCAAAAATAAATTATTCAAAATATTTTTTGGTAGTATCATGTTTATATCTAGTATAAAATTTAAATAAAATAAACATTTTGCCATATAAAACCTCTGCAAGATTATTTTTGAGACGATCTGATTAATCATTTAAAAGCCACTGTCTAGACTCAGAGTAGGGTTGTACCCGGAATCCGGGTCGGATTTCTTGTAACATTATATTATTATTATAATTATCTTCTTGTGACCGTTAGCTAAAATAGAGGTATGCGGTCATCTTTTAAATTGCAAACTTTAAACTGGTATTTTATTCTACAATCTACCGCAGTAGAGTTTTCTCTACTATGATCCTACACACACTAGTTAATAAGTAAGTTAGTCTGTCATCTTTTCACATAAAAACCGCTGAACAGATTTAAATGATATTTGAAATAAGGAGATAGTTTGCGACCCAAGGAAACATATTGTAGTATAATTTTTATCCCGAAAATCCCCCAAAATAAGTCGAGGTGGCGCGTGTAAAACCCGCAAGCGACCTCTAGTTTCCTTTATCACATGAATCATCTCTACAAACACGCTTTATGAGAAATCGTGACAACAATGAAGAAGAATACGATTATATTTCCTGATACCGAGCTCTTGTAGTATAGTATATTCTCGTGTAAACAGAATTGCGTACGTCATGGAACCACGCATTTTACGTAGCGTGTTCGTTGGTTGAAGTGGATATTATCACATTTCACATTTTGTTATAAAGCCAATTCAACGTGACCAAGTTATTACTTGGTTATTGCCCGTGTATACTCTAGCATACTTTACAACAAGCATACTTCGACCCAGCACAAGGATTATGTGTAATCGCTATGCGTGTGGCCGCTATCGGATATTTTTACAAAGTCTAAGTTAAGCAAACGCGGCGCGCCTTTAATAATCTCGTGATACGGTAGTTTTACGTCAGACCATATGTTTACTATTGTAGAATTACTGTTTGTTTGCATTATGATAAATGTTAATGATAATGATAACTAGAGGCACACGTCGGGTGTAATAATCTCGCTTCTGTTGTCAGTTAATTTCTGTTAAAAAAATCTACAATAATAATAATATATATTATGAATAGTTGTGTATTTAACCCACATTTTGCGTAATTAATTATTTTTAATGAGAATAGGTATTTCATCGGGAACTGATATTTTTTTCCATTACTGTAATATCGTAATGTTATTTAAATACATACCTCATTTGTAATATTTTTATGTAAATCATAAATATAATTCTTATTTGTATGTTTAGTGCAATTTTGATTAGTATGTATTAAACTAATATTTAATTAAAAAACTATTGGCGTTCTAAGAAGAAAATTAGTTTCGTTCATTCCATACAACATAGTATACAATGTGTATGCTTGTATTAAAGCTTATGTAAGCATTTTAAGAGTGCTTCGATTGCCGACGACATTGGTGCTAACAATAAGTGGGCTCTCTTCTAAAGGCTCTTATGGATGGAGACCTCTTTAGCACTCTTCTGACCTCTTGTCAAAATAAGACACAGTATAAACACTTTTCATGAGATTTTGTCTTGGTTTTTCTCTTTATCAGTAAGACAACATAAAACTGCAATACGGCGGCGTTTCGCAAAATTGACAGAATTAGTATTTCTTTTTTAGAGATAGATAGATAGATAGATAAAACATTTATTCGTTTGCCACGGACAATACAATTTACATAAAACAATTAACACTTATTACTAACTTACAATAACACAACAACAACTTAAATAGAAACAATCCTGGCACATCCGCAGCAACGAAATGGTCGCACCTCAATGTATACTAATTGCTCGTACTGAGCAAAACACTGATTTTCAGTTGCAACCAAACAAGGCCAGTCGCGAGTCACGAGACACAAACTGTAACATTTTAAATAAAGGGAAACATATTAATCCAGGGCTTTTATGAGCTTCGTCACCATAATAAAATTATAATTTCAGTTACAAGAAGTCCACCCATAGACCTCCCTCAAACCCTTAAATGAGCTATATTATTATAGTAGGTAACTAAATAATGTTTAAATGTTTTAGCAAAATAGTGTCGATTTCGACCGGTTGCCTGCTTATCGATCACAACTTTACTGCGTAGCCCATATTCGTTTTTTTTATTACATATTGTAGTAATAATAGTACAATTTATGATTGACCAAACAAGTCGCTATATACGCGCTAAATATATTATTACAATACTTATGTATTGCACTTTGCCACAGTATAAATTTGTCAATATTGGAAAAATTTATAGTTTACAAATAACATTTAGATAACTGCACACAAATTGTTTGTCTAACTCTTGTGTAAATAATTTAGAGTTAATGTACTCTCATGATAAGAAGAGCAACACCTGCAACTGCAACTGATAACTTTGATTTGGTGTGTGTTTGAGTCGGAGCTTATCTTCTAATTACAAAATATTTATTGTTTCAGAATTTGGAATGTTAAAAACGCGAGTCATAAGTCACCCTTAGTGAAGGTAAATTTATATTGTTGGCTATATTGGTCGCACGGTCCACTTGCCTGTTTACTTGCTATATGACATTAAATATATACTTTAAACATATTTATTCCATTCGGGTGAAGCCTGGCATTGCCCCTAGTTGTATAATCACTACATAGTATAAAACAAAGTCGCTTTTTCTGTCCCTATGTCCCTATGTCCCTTTGTATGCTTAAATCTTTAAAACTACGCAACGGATTTTGATGCGGTTTTTTTTAATTGATAGAGTGATTCAAGGGGAAGGTTTTAAAGTATCATACATTCCAAAATTCCCACGGGAAAGCGGGATACACGCAAACGAAGTTGCGCGGGTTTCGCTAGTAAAGTAAATAAAATAAAAAAAGTGATGATTCGACGAAAGTGCTTGTAATATGCCTATTTGAATAAAAATATTTTGATTTGAAATAGACTATCCTTTCTTGTGGAATTTTATGGTATCTTCCATATCATTGTTTAACTTTCTGAGATTTCTTTGAGAGCTAACTGACGGCACCCCGTCTAGAGAGATGTGCAAACAACGCATCAGGGAGTTGATGGAACGATGCCCCGAGAACGCTTTGTAATCAACGTCCTTTGCATTAAAAGCTCTATGGGTATAGGTCCTTCACATCTTGTTTCGCCTTAATCGTCAAGGAGGTAGACAGAAAACAAAATGAGATATTTTCTTATTTCTTTTGTTTTCCCTGTACCTCTACCTATTTGTTTCCTCTAAGTTTTAACAAGGATTAAACCTTAATATATACATATTAAAAAGGTACCTACATAAAATTTACTACTCCTAGAATATCACTTTGATAACCTCTATCCATAAGCAGTCTTCTGCGTCAGACTACTGGATGATGATGTGGAACAAAAACACAAAAGGTTATTGCTAAAATTAGAGCTCTATAAGACAGGTAGAAGACAATATTATGTGGAAACTATAAAATCACTTGAACGTTCTGTTACATATAAAATCAAATGTCTGTGTTATGTTAATATATCCCCTTTCCCAGCATACATATTGTATGCGCATGTTATCTGACGCAATATTGTTTCCCAACGTTTTACCAATACATTTCAAGAAAATTCTGATATTTTCGCTGTGTTTTGACCATGTATTACCATTTAGGTATTGGTTGGTATCATAAATATCGAAATCCTACACAAATCATTATAATTATAAAAGTACTGATGTTTCTTTTCATTAATTGCATCACATTTTTGCCGGTCCCGAAACTCCCGAATAGCTTATTCGTTAAATAAAGTGATTTTTGACAGTTTAGTATGGGTTTTATTTTTCTTATTTGGCAAATATCCTATTTGGGACTTCATTAGCAATTGTGGTGAAACCGGCACTTAGTTTATGTAAATGAAAATAAATAGAATAGAATATGCATTATTCAACACCTTTGAGTATCTCAAAGCTATACTGACCTTTGTCTTTACAGAATAAAGTCTTTATTTCAAGTCATAGTTAATATTATTCACAGTCATTCATTATTTAAATCACCTGTTTGCGATAGGCATACTATTTCTGATCTTACCACGGAACTTGGAGACTGGTTTTAAACAAAGGCTAAATGCATTTGTAGGGAAAACCAGAGAGCATAATGACCTGAGTTCGTCGATGACTCATGTTATTTGATGGTTACCCGACCCAACGGGCAGGAGCAGGCAATTGGTAAAACAGTCCGATCCTGTTTTTTTTTTACGTCGCTCGACTCTACGGAATTTGTGATATAGCTTCTATCCAAGCTTAACAATATTTTTTATATCGCTAACATATTACGTTTCTGGGAGAACGGTTCACCTAGCGGTATGCTTACTACTGTTTCTCATCTCATGGCTAACCTTATTTTGCCCTGGAACGAAGTCGGATTGTTTGCTACTTATAATAAAAAAATACGCACGTATGTACATTTTATATATCTATTTACTTCCTATTTGTTTCGTCTAAGTTTTAGTTAAGTATACGTATTTGTGTTATATGTAATAGTTATTTGTTATGCAAGGCTGCAAAGTTGTTTTTTGGCGCGAGTACTTAAATTGAAACCTGAGCTAGCGAAGGATTCTAGGATTGAACCACGAGCGAAGCGAGTGGTTCAAATATAGAATCCTGAGCGTAGCGAGGGTTTCAAAGGTACGAGACGCAGAATAACTTTGCTGCCGAGCGAAACACAAAATTTTTCACCTCACTACAGCGAGGAAAATCCTAGGTGCAAGAAAAACGCAAATAATATATTAAATAAGTGTTTATTTTTTTCATGCGGTGTCGTGCTGGCCAGTTCGATTATTCTAAAAATAAGATTGGCGCACTGGCATGAAATAAGTATTAATGCATTTTCAGAGGACCGGCGGTATAAAAAATTATAGAATAGAAAGGTTCGAATTTTAAAAATACTTTCCACGCTAGGGCACAAAATGCACTTTTGCGCTCAGATTTCGAATGACAAACAGATTCTTTCCGAGCTTGTGAGGTGAAAATTAAATTATGTAGTTCTAAACAATTTGCACTTATCGTTTTATTTAGCAGTATACTGCTAAATGGTAAAGTATGTATGGAAACATTAAAAAAATGTGTTTTTTAGATCGATCACGTCATCCATCATTCATCAATCTAATACTTATATACTTAATATGTTGCAATCAAGATTTTATAGTAATTTTTATAAAAACAACCATACACTGCTGTCGATCTTCACTATCATTCAAAACAACTCAGGAATATAGTCAATGCAGATAAAAAGGCTTTAACATGGTAGTCACGCGGCAAATCCCCGCAGATGGCAGCAGCAGTTACCAAAAGAACTTGAATTTGTCCCTGAAACAAAATGAGAAATGTTAGAAACATGTCGAGCTTGTTCGATTATGGTTCGTTCGAAATGTATAAACTGACTCTCAGTTTGTATTACAAAAAAAAACAGGACTAATTCACGACACATTGCCACGGCTGTCTTGTCTTCTATACGGCCAGGATTAACAACGGCAACCACATATGACAATCAGAAGTGAAGCTCATAGATGACGGGAGGAGCTAGAACTGTCTGGGAACTCAACAATTTTAATCAGAAAGACATTAACGGATACCGAGTTATTAAAAAAAAAAAGAGATAGAGTCAAGCATACTAGGTGATACTAGCGTCCATAGTCACTTGATTTGCATACCTATCAGTTATAATAATGATGATCTTCATATTTGTAGCCTGTGGGCTTTAACCAAAAAAACTTTCAATTTCAATTTATAATGTACTAGCTGACCCGGCAAACTTTGTTTTGCCTTAGAGGCACTACCCTACCCTACCCCTATCCTACCCTACCCTACCACTACCCTACCCTACCACTACCCTACCCTACCCCTACCTTACCACTACCCTACCCCTACCCCGTGGAAATCCTTAATTTTTGTCTCCGTAAGAACCATCTTCGTACCTACTTCAAGGAATACCTATTCTAAAAAAAAGAATTAGCGAAATCGGTCCAGCCGTTCTTGAGATTTGCGCTTAGCAACTCATTTGGCGATTCATTTTTATATTATAGATAAAGAAAGATACAAAATCATTATTTGTCTATCCAAATCCAAATCCAATAAATTATATCTCTATCCAAATTTAGATGATTACGCAAGAGACTCTCCATTTGTGGAAATCTATAGTGAGACTATTTTCGAGAGCTATATTCGCAACTCCCAAGAACCCGTGTACGGACTACGATCATAATTTTCAAATTTAATAACAATTCAGATTGTTTATAATAAGATATGGTGGACGAAATATTTTTCTAAATACTACTAGAATAAAGAAAACAATATCACCGATGTATCATACATTACATAACAAATACTTCTGCTTATTTATGTTGGAACCGCCACTAACGCGTAGATTTGAACTCGCCAGCAAGAAAATGATCAACTATTTTTTATCACAAATTAAAAATGCGTTGTTAGAATTATCAGCAGCCATTTCCAAGTGTGAAATGAAACAATTTTCTAAGGTATGTTCACCGCAACGTAAACAGTGTGACATTTAAATCGATTCCAAGCGGATAGTGTCGCCCACACTACGGCCTCGCCGCCTTTCCCTCGACCGGCCCGCTCCGGTGACGTAGCCTCGGAGGCCAGCACGCACGGCGCGGACCCCACATTTGTTTCTATTATAGACCTATTAGTCGACCTAAAAAAATACCTATCCGTTTCGACAAATCTTTCTAGCTTCATTTTTTTTTCCCCCACATTCGTTTCAATTATAAACTAGAACTGACCTAAAAAGCGCATTGCACTGATCTGTTTTAGAAAACTTTCTAGTTCTACCGCTATTGTAGTGTAGTTACTTAGTATTTTAGTAAAGTATTTTTTATTTTACAAAGACAATATAACTTTACTACCCAAAGTGTGAAAATATTTAACAAAATGATCTGATTTACATATGTGAAAAATGAAAGGCCACAATATGTATGCAATAGAACGGCCTTATCTAAATGACCATCAATCCTTCTAAACTGATTATTTTGCTTAACCATTATAATCATGTTGCAATATATGTGTACATTTAAAATTAAGATCTTCTTAGATAGGCTAAAGAAGGAACATGGTGTAGGTACATTTCAATGCAGCTGACTATACATAATACATACACATACTATACATAGATTACTTTATTATTTTTGCCTAAAAAAGTTGGTTTTTTTTCTGAAAAAAGGCTTGGTACAAAATACAGTTGGCATTCTTTTTTTTTTCTTTATTGCAAATCAGACACTGTCTATGCTAGATTAGGTCTTATGTTTATGTAATGGATCTAGAATTATTGCATAAAACGGTGATCAATTCCCAATTTTTTTACTGTGTAATTATTCGATTAAACAGTGTATAGCTGTTTAATCGAATAATTACACAGTAAAAAAAATTGATCAAACGTATGTTTGATATTATAATATTAATATCTTACAATAATATGTTTACTCATGTGTTTCATGCATGCCATTTCGTAATTATGTTTGGAATACCTTTCTTTAACATAGCACTTTTATAGCATACTTAAACTAAGTTATATTAATCTAAACACGTTTTATATAATAGTTTAAATATGTGTTCAGATTGCATAGCATATAACATTTCTTATAATGCTTTATTTTAATAAGAAAAATACAATCAACATAACAAATAAAATGTTTCGTTATGGCCGTGGATGGCCGTGGATATAATCAAATCACAAACATTTTTGAATGTCAAGTAATTAAATGTCAGCTGCTAATTCTCTAATATACTAGTTATTCAATCATTAGACAGTTTTTTAACCTTGTATACTATTTACAAGTTAATTAGATCCTATAAGAGTCCTGATTCTTGATAGGTTTCTTTTAACCTATTTGTCAGATAATTTGCTGTAAAATCATACAAAATCTCAACTTATCGGTCCCATATGCTAACTGGAATATAACTGCGAAGTCTGTTCTTACAGTGTATTTTTAAAAATCTTGTTATTAGGTAGAATTAGAATATGTACTGTCTCTGACAGCAGATCAATTACGTCATAAGTGGGCAATAAGCGACGGCGGTCACACCTGTCTGCGTTCCATAAATTAAATATTCTTTTAAATAGATCGTTCAAGTGAATGTAGGGATGTTTTATGTGAATCAGGGCGCGTGTGTCCAAGGTTAATGTCGTGGCTGATTGCGTTGCGGTCGATAGTGGTTCCTCCGACCAAATCGAAACTTATTTGTTGTTTCGACACGCTACTAGCGGCCTTTACTTACTCGTGTCGTAGATTTGATACGAAAATAAAAATAATATTATATGAATGTTATAATATTTTAAATCTCGGTCAAAATTTAATAAAATTAAACAGCTTAATGTGTGTTACGTAAAGATTATGTTCAATGTTCTGTTCTGGTCAACTTTCTAAACAATTGTTCCGGTCACCAGCACCACTAACTGATATTAGACTATTAAAATAATTTACCACCTTATAGATATATAAATTCTTGTTATTATATTATACAACATGACGTGTGTCAATTTAAAAATAATATAATCACATACAAAAACTTTTCTTATAATTATTACGAATGTATATTCATAAACCAATGGCAATATAGTATTATAAATTGTATGTCGATTGTATATAATTATAGATATTATTAAAACTACTAATTTTTACCGCTGAAAATGCCAATGTCTTTCCATTTATGTAATTAGAATTATGTTATTTTTTATCATATACCTCGATGTTTCTTATGTATATATTATGACTTTAGGCTAACTGGTATATTTCTCGCGTTTTCCATAACAATGAACATTATATAGATACACAATACCTCTGTTGAGAAAGAAAGAAGAACAAGACATTGAGAAAGAAGCGAAATAATACTTACCAATGGCACACAATAAATAATTGTCAGCGGAAATAAAAACCACCTTTATCCGCAAAATCAGTAAAAATACTTTCCCTTTACAATAATATTGCAATGTGGGATATTATGTAGGCAGGCAAAGGCCCGGTCTCCCTCCGGCCGACACCTATATGCGGGAGTGAAATTTTTGGCATCCGTTCCGTTCTGCAAAGATGTTACATAACAATGCAGGTTTGCGCCCACGATACAAAACAGGATGTTTTGTCGATTTCCACTGTATCCAACGCTGATTGCGTGCATTCACTAATAGGAACTATCTCTATTCCAATGTTTCTGCGCTATAAAACTATAAATCAATCATAATGTTTAAATTATTTATTAGAATCTTCCAATATCGACAAGTCACATGATTGTTCGAACATCTCTTGTTGTATTTCTCTTTATCCTTTATTAGCGCGTTCAAACAAACAAACAAACTCTTCAGCTTTGTATATTAGTATAGATTTATATTTGACATGAGAGTGTCACTTTTCATTTGTAAACATTTTACTCGTTCGAAAGATGTCGAATAATGATGTTCGAAGATGTGGTGATATATTTTCATCGTGGACTATAAAAGCGATTAAGCCTTTTAGTATGACAGATAACATCTCAATCTCATGACTCTTTTGATATTAATGTTGAAAAAAAAAACTTGCTGTAATCATTAAAATAGTATTCCCTGCACCATAAACAAGCGTCTGCGCTCATACAATATTTATTTCAATGCATAAGATATCGTAAGATATGGTGTCGTCCGTATAATAATGTCATCAGAGATTTTCTTCGCTCGAACCGTTTAAACGTGTTCGTGGCAGTCATTGGTCCGCGGTGCCGCTGCTGCCGCAATGTGATCCGCACGATACGGAAAATGGTTGTTACTCTTAATTTGTGATACATTGTGTCGTTTAGTTCTCTACATTTCATTTTGTTACGATATTTTCATATTACTTTTAAAAATATTAGGAATGAAATATTGGTTGTACCTTGTATTGTGGTTACCTTGAAAAAATTGCATTCATCAAAGACTGCCGTGTTGAGAATACAATCTGAAGTAAGTATGCTCTATCTTATTTTTGGAGTGGTAGAGCATTTATGAAATAAGCTAGCTCAAACGGGAAAGTGTTTGAAAGATCCCAACTCTTTTCCCTTTTCCTTTTCTTTATTCTCCTTTCTCTCCCTATTCTCTTTCCTGTAGCGAGCAACGCTGTGGTAGCGCTGACTGGTATTACTGTCATTCATAAGCGGTGACCCGTTTGCTTGTTTGCCTTCGCTATGATATAAAAATTACGACCTATAAACCTTATACACTTTGCGTATGTAATATCAAATTCGCTTTTCAGTAGATTTGAGTTATGACCCTGAAAACTGGCAAGGACAACTTTTAATGAAATGTCCTGACGTAAGCAAATTAATGTGACATAATTTATTACACAGCACAGCTACAAGAAAACGAAAGTTTACAATTACGGATATTAAAGAACTTTGTAACAATGAAATGTTCGGATCTTAACAAACATAATCATGTCCCTGCACACAAAGTGTGTGCATTGTGGGAACTTTCCGGAATTTTGCAGAGAACCGCGATTGCTGGTCGTAAAAGTCAACGGATGAACGTGGCATCCATTGATCCATCGATTTCCGGTAAAATGTTCTACACGTGAGCCATCAGTCAATTATAATTTATTGTGATGATGTTAGTGAATGATGTAATAGTAAAGGTCTTTTTGATAGATTGGAATGAGATTCGTTCATGCTAGTATGGCCGATGATAACAGAATAATATAGGACGGACGCGTCTAGGACACCTACCTTTGCCTTAAACTTTTTAAAATCATCATATTGCAGGAACGTTTTATTTTAACAAAACAAAATTAAAAGAAGAAAAAGTTTTCTGTAAAGGACATTTCTGGTTTGCGTTTAATGATATTCCTTTGTACACATAAATAGTGAGAGTTTAAGTTTACTTAAACGTACAAAATGTCAAAGAATCTTGCTCTAAGAAATTGGTGGAGAGTACTTATTACCAGGTTTACAGAAGGTTTAATATATCGTATACACTTTGATCGTCAGATCGGATCGGAGTTCAGTGAGAAAAGGCTTTTATGGTCGAGCACTCGGCAACCTATGAGTCATGTTAAATTACGTGGTCCATGCAAGTTTAATTGATAAAGGTTGTTTTTCAGTTTCAATAGTTTTCAGACCGAGTAATGTCATCCGTTCCGGAAAATCATAATCAGTATTTTTTTTATTTTTGCCCATACGCTGATGTATGTTCGCGGACGGTAAACCCCATTGTACGGTTAACGTTACCACGGGCACAGTTATGAATGCGTCACAACTCACACATATACCGTGGGAGCAAAGGCACGCTTTACCTGTGGCTTTACGTTCAATTATGGAGATACATGGTTCACTTGTCCTCGTTGCAACTTTGTGAGAATACCTTAGAATAACTTTTTATTGTTTTTAATTTAATTAAAACCGGATCTATTGTCTGCTATTGTTCTTTTATTATAACACTCTGTTTTTGTAGCTCGTTACATTTGAGTTGGAAAAACAAGTTGATGTTGACTTACAGTTAATGCTCATTTGTATATATTATATTTTTGTAATATTTATAGTTATTAGAGGATTAATGTTGGCCTCATTTGAACTTCTAACGTCTCGGTAATTAGCTACATGGCTACTAAGAAGTCTTGAAACAGAAACCCTTCTTACTTTGATATAAGTTGCGTAATTATACGAAACCTTTAGCATGAGAGCAAACTCCGGTCTTTCTTATATTTTATGGACATTTAATTCGAATTCCGTTTTGCAAGCACGCTATACGTTCAAACATTAATTACCAATGTTTTTATTAACCGGAATCTGTCGGAATATTATCGACACGGATGGTTTGAAACACTTTACTATTTCAAATAAATATAATGTATAAATAAAAACTTTTATTCTCTACATCTTTTTACATTGACGTCATATTGGGAGAAAGCGTTTGGAGTGGTAGAGCAGTTATTATGAAATGGGCTTGCTCGACCGGGGAAGTACCACAGAATATCGACGTGAAGCATCAATGCTTTTCGTTCGGTGAGTGAGAGATCCGGAAGCCCAACTCCTTCCCTATCCCCTCTTTCCCCCGTCTTCTTTCCCTTCCTTTCCTCCTTCCTTTTATCCAACCCCCTTGGTGGACAATGCATTGGTAGCGCCACTGGTGTTACTGTTATTCATAGGCGGTGGTGACCGCTTTCCATCAGGTGGCCCGCTTGCTTGTTTGTCTGCTGTAATTTGTAAACAAAATTATTTATTTCCTAAATATGAATCAAAATAAAACAGTCTTGGTAAATATAGTGGGTGGAACAAAACGACCGACACCGTCGAAATTTCTTTAGAGGTCTATTCATCTACTTTAAGCTTTATTTTTTTTTTCTATCTAACAGTTCCGATGTAATTAAACAACAAACGTTGTGTTTTCATCCCTAAAATCAGCTGTATTAAGGACATTTTTTTAAATCGGTCTTTGACCACGATAATTTTTAACCTGTGTGTTGTTTAGTGTATTAAGTATTTTTAGTGCTTTTTCCCGAAAATATCCGTCTGTTTATGTATCTTTGTCGAATGCATTATTGCTACGTGGAATTAGGGTTATCAATACGAAGGAAATTAACAGGTCAGTGCATTTTTTTTTAAATAATCTATTTTAATTTGAACCTATACAAAAGGCATGTCTCTAGTTCTCTACCTACCTTGAAACTTTCGGCTGTGTCGGTCGCTTTTTTTCACCCTGTATAGAAATATATTATGTGATTATAATATCTGAAATATATTGAAACTTGTTTCTCATGACAACTGCAAGAAGAAATAAAAACTCGTTTGATGACGGTCTTGCCATTCTGTGTTGACTTCCGGGTTTTAGTTCCAAGACATTGCAATATATTACATGAAATGAAATTTAATATACATAAAATCATGTTTAATAGGTAATTACATAATAATTTTGTAGCTTTTACGACTAAATAAAATACATTTCGTTTTAACTGTCATGATTTATCATAATCTAGAATTTATTAGCCAAAAAAACAAGGTCGCTATCTGTCTAGTATTTTTATTCACTTCTGTTGACTAGAATGTCAGGAAAAGATTACTTCTAGCGATAAAGCCGCCTGTACATTCCTTTATCGATTATGTTATAATTTCCGTTTGAAGTAAGATCTAATATTTCCACTGCATCTTTTCATTCTAATAAGCCCGTTCGTACATAAGGCTACGCAATTTCGGCGATTTTAGCATCTAACGACGCGAGTGTACCTACGAACCTCGATGGACTTGTATGGCGGTAGTCGCTTGGATACTAGTTTCTTGTATTCAGTCTCTGGGTTTACTTACAGTAATATAATTTCTCGTGTGATTTTTCTATCTAAATTACTTGTGTTAGAAAGACTCCCTTCTATGACAACGTCATAGTACACTATTATACTATAGTATAGGTACTATTTAGAAACGAGTAAAGAGACCGGCCCTGCTATACAACTGTGTTGTTAATTTAATAACTATGCGATGGTGAAATGACGATAAAAACATATTTTTTTGCAGCGGGAACCATTGACCGCGTATGTGGTAGCCCGTTAGACTGATACCAGTTAATACTGACCGCGATTGTGAATCTGAAACCAGGATATTTGATATGTACAGTTTGTTTAAAGGCCTTGGACCGCCAAACCACTCGACCGCGAATGGTTTGATAGGTCACCAATGAACTTGCAAATATTAGTAATGATTTTTTAAAAAAACATGGCAAAAGATGATTCAGAGCCTGTTTCACATATTCCGTATTCATAGATAGATAGTATTTGCTTTATTTGCAGTACACAACAAGTAATAAATTAAATATAGATAGCTACACATACTAGTGTACTGGCAACGAGGTGACCTTATTGCTGAAAGCAATCTTCAAGACAACCTTAGGGTAACGATAACCTCAGTCAGTTAGTTAAATTGACAGACTTGTTTAATTTGTTCGACAACTTATCTGTCAAATAAGCTAACTAAAACGGTAAAATCAGTCCATAATTAAAATTAATTAGAATAGTGAAGTGAAGTGCTTACAAAGCGTCAATGTGTTAAGTTTGACGTGATCTTTGACTGCAATGTATTTCTAGTTACTAGTGCGCTATAAAAAGGCGGCACTACATCTGCACTTCAGAAAGTGACTATAGTTACACATTATATCAAAATGTTTACGAGTAGACGTCTCGATTTATACAACAAAGTCGGCACGTGGAGCTCTTTATATGAACAACGCTGGGGGTCACCAAGCGTTGAAAGCGCATTTCATGTCTATTTTTGTATGTCAATGTTGCAAACTTGGGGAGCTGATTACTAATTTTGTCCCTATTTTTTCATATCATTGTATCTCAGTCATTGGACTCTCGTCACCCGCTGGAACCAAATATACATACTTTGTTATAATTGATTTATGATATAAATCGATTTATGATATAAATCAATCGCAACATAATATGACAAATTCATATAATTTTTGTATTGATATTTGTCACCTATTGCGTTTTTACTGCTTATCCTAGACTACATTGATTAAACTCTAAAATATAGGACATTTTTATATGTTATTGATATTTTATTATTGTATATTTTTTGTACCGCCTAAAATCCACTAGATAATTTTTCTGATGTAATATTGATTATCTAAAGTAGCTTTATATGAGTATAAATTATCTTGTTTCCTTTGCAATTAGGTGAAAGCATCGTTGGATGTGTTCACGAAGTGCAAGTTCGTAGAATTCATAACGCTAAATTGTTTTGGTGACCTACGCTGCCTCCCCTCACAGCCATTAGTTCGCTGCAGGTTCTACGAATACGACCTTGTCGTGTCAACTTGATACATTATTTGGCCGCGATTATCTGTGAGAAATTGTCGACAGCTCTTGTCCGAGCAGCAACTTGCTTGAAATTATTAGCGATAAATTGCACGACAGTCTCCGCGAGTTCTCGCGCAAGCAATTAATTGCATGTCTTTAATATTATTTGCAATAACTCTCGACAGTTCTCGCAGCTTATCGATTTAGTTCCATTCTCGGCATAATTGTACACTTGTTCAATGTAAAGATTATTTATTAGCATCAACTAATATAAATTAAACTACGTTGATTGCCATAATTTTCTTGATATTCTCATGTGTATCTAACCACCTCTATGTACAATCGCGAAAGTAATTGCAAAAAATTATATGAAGTGTGTGTACCTAATCGATATTGCATTAACTACGAGAGATTGCAAATGTAAATGCAGCCTTACACTTTGATACATACAACGCAAATTAATGAAATTACCTTCTAAAAATAGCTTTATTTTTAATTATTAATTGCATTAAGATTGCATTCAGTTAATATTATGTTTATTAAATTGTATTTAATTAATTGTTGTAGGTACTTCTGTATTACCTATTGTAAATTATTATTGTAGAGTTAGTGACGAGAGGTTACAGGTTCCGGATAGTTGTTTATAACAGTAAGAATATCTGTCAGATAAGTTGACAGGTTTCGTATGATTTTATCTAATACATATGCTAACTGTATCTTATCAGGTATCTGAGAAAACGGCCCGGCTGTACGGACAGTATAATTTTGGCTGTAAATATCGAAAAATAATATTTTTTTAATTTATATGACAGTTAAGCCAACTAACTACTAACTTTCAATATTCATTACCGGTAACTCGATGCCGGTACATAACATAACGTTAATGTATGTATGACGATCCGCGTGGCCAAATATCTTATTTTGTTCTTCCTGCGTCAATCTACAAAGTTTGTCTGGAATTTGTAAATTTTTAGTGAATGTCTTGCAAACTGTAACAACGCTGATAAAATTAAGTTCACAAAGTAAGAACATTTCCCTCACTAACGGTACACTTTGTGAAGTTATAAGTTTGGATAGCCCTTGTAAATTTCTGGAATTCTATCTACAAAACAGTTTACACGCAAATAATTGTTTTTGATATATTACATTACAGCACATTTATAATTCTATCTTTATGGATACTTCATCCGAATATCAATTAGATAAATTGCCATGACTCTCTCCGTAGGTGGTAGATTAAATTTTTTTCTAATGATTGCTTTTCTTAAGGTTTTAAGGTTTCTGTATACGCAACGGGATAATACCTCGGACGGGACGGGGACGTGACTTTTTGTTCGACACAGCCACGTTCCCGTCCCGTCCGTGTATCCGCGACATACGCATATTCACATACATTTTGTATGGAACTATATTTAACTTCCCGTCCCGTCCCGCCCGGAAAAAACACGTTACGTATACAGCGACCTTAAATTATAGTTTTTGTTTTATCTATATTGATCTGTAATTTTTTTCTCCAGTCTTCAAAGGTCTATAAATCCATAAAACTACCGTAAAATATTATAATTTCATAATATATTTCTGCATAATATTATGTTGTGATGTGAAATGCAATGCAATGGATGATGTGTCGAGTGACGCGAATGATATTGCGTTTCCGGAGATGTAATGCGATATTGTATTACTTTGCGAAACACTGATTTGTACATCTCTAATTAAAAAAATGTTGACTTAAATACAATTTGTAGTAATAAACTGCGTTTATTGTCTCGTTTTAAAAAAAAATATGCAGATAGTCTCGCTGGAAACATAGCCTATCAATCAATTCAAGATAAATCGAAAATTTAACCAAATTTTGGGAAAACCTGGATTTATCCCTCACATCAATAGGCACTTGACTGTAGATTAATAAAGTTCAATGATGATATCAATTAATGTCATTGAAATGATATATGATATGGTTTATTTACAGGCTCTAGGCTAATTAAAAAAATGTATAACAGTAACATTGTGTAGTAAAAAACTAAGAGTTCTGTTGGTTTCAACTATAATAGACTTTTATTTATTCCATATACTCCTAGTGGACTCAAAATAACGGAACGTTGAAAAAAAAACGCTCTTAAATTATAACTATTGTTCTAGGTGGAGGAGTGTGGTAGCAAGTGGTATGGGCGTGCGGTGAGACGCGAAGTGCTTCGACAAGATGACGGAGGGCGAACGACAGCAAAGTGCGGGCGGCACCAACGCCGCACCCCAACACAGAAAAGGGCACAGGTAAGGACTTCGTGCTGGTAGAGTCTATATTCTCCAAGTTCTAAGAGCGGCGTATTTTAAACGCGCAGAGAACTCGCGTTTCGTGCTACATTGAGCGATTGGGCTCTTTGTATGTTAGACCTCGATGGATAATTCTCTTAGATCTGTTTTCCACCGAAGCTGTGCACTTTTTGTAAGTTTCAAAGGGATTCTTATATAAATTATAGCAGTGCCAGTTGGCATTTTTAGTTTTACCACACTTCAGTCATGGTCTACCACTGAAGTTGAGCGGTATTTATATGACTCATATTCTGACTGAACACCGAAGATCTATTGCTTCATCTCTTTGACGCTCTTATGAAAATTTTCCAGTACCAACTCAGTAACTAATTAACTTAACTACATACTATTTTGATCACATAAACGTGCGCGTGCTAATAAAATATGTTACATATAATTATATTCTGTTTTTAATTTAAATAATTTCTTCTTATTATTCGGTTCTTGATCTTGAAAGTAGAAATACTATTAGCCTGATTGTTTATCTGCGCTAAAAATTAAACGTTATTTGTCATTTAACACCTCTAATTTCTTAGTAACTTCACAAGTATTCAAAATATTAGCAAGTTTCTTTAAATACCTATATATATATATTAATTTAAATAATTTCTTCTTATTATTCGGTTCTTGATCTTGAAAGTAGAAATACTATTAGCCTGATTGTTTATCTGCGCTAAAAATTAAACGTTATTTGTCATTTAACACCTCTAATTTCTTAGTAACTTCACAAGTATTCAAAATATTAGCAAGTTTCTTTAAATACCTATCTATATATATAAAAGAGAAAATCACTGACTGATTCATCACGAAATCTCGGAAACCACAAGTGCCAGGAGTCTCAAATTTTGCATGGGGGTTCCTTTTAGGGCGTAAGTGCTCACTAAGAAAGGATTTTTGGAAATTCATCCCCTAAGGGGGTTAAACGGGGGCGCAAAGTTAGTATGAAACTTTGCCGTTTTTGAAGTTATTCTAATGAAATTCAGCATGAAGGTTCTTTATTGAAAGGCATGAAACACGAGTAAAATATTTTTCTCAAAAATCATCCCTTAGGGGGTTAAACGGGGGTGCAAAGTTAGTATGAAACATTGCCGTTTTTGAAGTTATTCGAATGAAATTCAGCATTAAGATTCTTTATTGAAAGGCATGAAAAACGAGTAAAATATTTTTCTTAAAAATCATCCCTGAGGGGGTTAAACGGGGGTGCAAAGTTAGTATGAAACATTGCCGTTTTTGAAGTTATTCGAATGAAATTCAGCATGAAGGTTCTATATTAAAAGACAAAAAAACACGAGTAAAATATTTTTCTCAAAAATCATCCCTTAGGAGGTTAAACGGGGGCGCAAATTTCGTATGAAACTTTGCCGTTTTTGAAGTTATTCAAATGAAATTCAGCATTAAGGTTCTTTATTGAAAGGCATGAAACACGAGTAAAATATTTTTCTTAAAAATTATCCCTTATGGAGTTAAACGGGGGTGCAAAGTTAGTATGAAATTTTGCCGTTTTGAAGTTATTCGAATGAAATTCAGCATGAAGGTTCTTTAGGCGATACGAAGTTCGCCGGGTCAGCTAGTATATATATATAAAAGAGAAAATCACTGACTGATTCATCACGAAATCTCCGAAACCACAAGTGCCAGGAGTCTCAAATTTTGCATGGGGGTTCCTTTTAGGGCGTAAGTGCTCACTAAGAAAGGATTTTTAGAAATTCATCCCCTAAGGGGGTAAAACGGGGGTGCAAAGTTAGTATGAAACTTTGCCGTTTTTGAAGTTATTCGAACGAAATTCAGCATGAAGGTTCTTTACTGAAAAACATGAAACATGAGTAAAATATTTTTTTCAAAATTCATCCATTAGGGGGTTAAACGGGGGTGCAAAGATAGTATGAAACTTTGCCGTTTTTGAAGTTATTCGAATGAAATTCAGCATGAAGGTTCTTTATTGAAAGGCATGAAATACAAGTAAAATATTTTTCTCAAAAAACATCCCCTATGGGGTTAAACGGGTGCGCAAAGTTAGTATGAAACTTTGCCGTTTTTGAAGTTATTCAAATGAAATTCAGCATTAAGGTTCTTTACTGAAAAGCATGAAACATGAGTAAAATATTTTTTTCAAAATTCATCCCTTAGGGGGTTAAACGGGGGTGCAAAGATAGTATGAAACTTTGTCGTTTTTGAAGTTATTCTAATGAAATTCAGCATGAAGGTTCTTTATTGAAAGGCATGAAACACGAGTAAAATATTTTTCTTAAAAATTATCCCTTAGGGGGTTAAACGGGGGTGCAAAATTAGTATGAAACATTGCCGTTTTTGAAGTTATTCGAATGAAATTCGGCATTAAGGTTCTTTATTGAAAGGCATGAAAAACAAGTATAATATTTTTCTTAAAAATCATCCCTTAGGGGGATAAACGGGGGCGCAAATTTCGTATGAAACTTTGCGGTTTTTGAAGTTATTCAAATGAAATTCAGCATTAAGGTTCTTTATTGAAAGGCATGAAACACGAGTAAAATATTTTTCTCAAAAATTATCCCTTAGGGGGTTAAACGGGGGTGCAAAGTTAGTATGAAACTTTGCCGTTTTGAAGTTATTCGAATGAAATTCAGCATGAAGGTTCTTTAGGCGATACGAAGTTCGCCGGGTCAGCTAGTATGTTATAACGGAAAGTAGGAACCCGCTAACTGTTTTAGAGGCAATCGTTTTATCTCACGCCATAATAATATTTTTAGTTTTGTAATGGTGTTTTACTTCATTTTAAATCGATTTTATAGTTATTATTTGGTTCAACTTACTATGCGGAATAAGCCTTTTTATAGGCATAAAAACTTGGACACGCACGTAACCCACTGTGCCGCACAGTTATGTGTTTGAACATGTCATAAATATACATTGTTTATTACTTAAGTTCACTGTACTTGGCACTGCCGTTGACGAGATAACAGTTTGTCCTCATTTTGTGGTACGCACGGCAATAGTAGAATAGTAGTACCTAACCTACTTATGTTTAATCGATATTTTCATCGGTAGAGTCAAACGTGTAGTATTTTCTTTAGTTTGTGCAAACTATATAACCTTTTCCACATCTCTAAACTCTTTTTCTGTTATTTCTTCTAAAATAAGATCACATTGCTAAATAGAATCACCTGCACATAACATTAACAGGAATATGTATGAAATTATCAATCAATAAGTTTAATTATCATAGGTAATTAAAATCAAAACACAAGAATATTGAGACTTCAATAATATCTTTCTTTACCTTTACTCTCTAGAATAGAGAGTACCTACTTTAGTTCTAAACTTGAACTACATTGTGAAGAAATGGTGTTACATAATCAAAGACAGATGCATTATAATCATCAGCAATTGATAACATATTTTTCACGTAACAACTTTTTTCAATGCCAAAAATACATTGTGTACTTACGTCAAACATCTGAAAATAATTTCAGCCACATATTTTCTAGTTTGTTATTTACAGAATGTACACATACGCATCTGTCATACGTTCATAATTTTCCGCTTGAGTGACAGTTCCTAATGTTGCAGAGGCTTATCTATGATCGCAAAAACGGCATGAACTTCCTTCCTTTTTAGCTTTCAGGCTACCATATCGATCATTATCGCTTTGCAATTTGATATCATCTTCCTGTGTTTTTTACATTCTAACAAGAATTTAGCGGATACTATTGTCCTCAATCATCATTGCTATCACGCTCATTTCTGTTGTAATAAAATTACCTATATTCAATCTACCCTATCTAAAGCAGCTACACGGTCAATCCATTGATCCAGCCAGATTGACTGTGTAATGTGTGTTGGTCAATCCGTCAATCGCACTCGTTACCCGGATCCCGGATCATCATCGGATCTTGATCTAGGTTGACAGTGTAATGGCTGGTTAAAGTCTCCTTTTGGTCCGTTGTCCTCATCGTCTATTTATCAATAGTCAAAACCTTTCAAAACGATTCTTGAGAGGTTTCTAGAACTTTCGTGATATCGGGAAACATGAGTTATGCTTATTGACGAACAGGCTTTTCCTTTGATGTTGTTCTGCGGCATAAGGGCCTACAAGCCAATATACGCCCTACTAGTAAGCGTAGGTACTGTTGTTTTTGATGTGAACTAATTCGGGCTAATAGGCATTATTACTCAGACATACATTTAGAGTTTAGACGATATTATGATCATCGTGCTCAGCGTCCGTGAAATGGTATGACCCACTTAATACTATTCATTACATCTATTAGTTTGCATTATCCCGATTTATCGAGCAGATGTGTCTTCTATGCGTTTATTGCTCAAGTGTGCGTATCGCTTATCTATACTCAATACACAAGCTTTGTTAACTTGACGACTATATGATATTCGTTTAACAAATTATTAAATCCAAATCTGTATTTATTTACCAAGCATATTTTATGTTTTCTTATAAAACGTTATGTGTTCACAAGAATTATTTCATCAGCTCCTTCAAAAACACTTTGAAATATTCAATCCAATTTTGTAAATTTTTCATACAAAAATTCTTATAGGTTTTGTATAGGTATCAGCTATGCTTATTGTGAGGTTTTATTTGATCGTTACATGCAGGATGTTTGGACGAGTCCCGGTGATCGACATCTGGTGTTCAATAATATTTACGTGTTTGGGTTTTAAACGTTTTATGATCATAAAATTCTATTTTATCTAGATTTATTGATATTTATTAATTACCTGTAATAAACAATCACAGTTTCAATATGATCACAATTGTAACTTCACAATCTATCGAGTATTACGGCTTCAATACTCTTTGATATTATGCTGCTAAATAACAAATCTTTCGTCCTTCAATCTTCGTTTTCTCCCTATTGAGAATTCCACGATTTCCCTACACTAGTGCCTGATGGAATGCAGCGAGTGCATTAGTTGATCTGTTTGGCAACCATTTTGAATTTCCAGATCAATTTAAACGCCGCCAGGGCTACTTGTAATATTTTGTAGTGGTTACTTTTGCGTCAATAAATGTTTTTTAACTTTTAACGTATTAGTACTATTCCTTTAATGATGAATACGTCATTGCCTTCCATTGTACTTCACTCCTCATTATTTTAGTAATTTTTATATGTAACCGCCTTAGAAAACACTTATTGATATTACTTTACAGTTAAAGCCAATGAATTCTAACGTTAAAGCAACTTATGTAACTTTTATTGCAATAATGGCTTAACAATATTGTTGGCTATTCTATGTCGACACCATAGAATACCGGACCATGAAACCTTTAAGATCTTAATGATAGCATTGTCTTAGTAACGGATTGATTCATGCACGAGTTGATCTCATTCTTGGTCCTAGCAAATACTAAACTTTATTTAAAAAGAATTGAACTTGTAATGTTTGTAACTAATTTACATTGTTTTGCGTCTGAAACTTACTTTGGATTAACGTAAGTTATCATCTCGATAGTTTTACGTGAACAATCTTTATCTTTATAATTAGTTAGACTTCTCTCGCATCCCTTCAGTGATTACCGTAACCATAATGATTGTTTACCCATCTCATCATCGACGTTGAGGCATATCATTTTATTTTTATCTATGTATATTAACTACTGACGAAAGGCTATATTGCTCGCGTCATCTCATTGTTCTCATCCTCACTGTTATTTTAAAATGTTTTGTGTCTATTTTGTACTATATATATATATATGTCGGATAGCCTAGCGGTAATTCGATGTGCAATTCAACATCACAAGGGCGTAACGAGGGTAGTCGTGATATGAGAGAAACAACAGTTTTAGTTCTACTTAAAGAATGTTTATTGAATTTACTAGCACTTCGGAATGACCACTGATGGAAAAGAAATGCCGCAAGAAAAACCTCAGTCTAGGTCTTTTTCTCAATCGCTGTTACAACACACATTTTATTAGGTACAGTTTATTAATATAACTCAATACAAAATAGACACTAGGTAAAACGCGACAGTTCCGTGACTACGAGTACTACTCTCGGTGGCGCCGAAATAACGAAGTGTTCAGTCGAGCCCGCCTTCCGTATCACGACTCTGCCGGAGCGCGCCAAAAGCAACGTTTTCTCAACACGCCGCTAGATGGCGCACCCTCGTTTTGCTAGTGTTCATGTCCATACTCATGACCGTATGCGACATATATATATATCATGTATCTTTCACTGATGAGTAGAACCGCATTAATTCTGGTTCACATATATCAGTGAACTCAGTTTCCGATACAGTGCCGGCACAGTGCAAAATATTCTTTCATACATTCTCTATGAACGTATCCCCCACTTGTCAGTGTCAGTGACGACACAGTGCAGGGGATACGTTCATAGAGAATGTATGAAAGAATATTTTGCACTGTGCCGGTACTGTATTGGAACTGTGATTCACTGACATGTGTGAACCAGCCTTTAAAGTCTGCAATAAATACGAAAAGACGAAAGGGAATGCGATTTTAACGAACAGATTGTTTAGATTTATATTATACCCAATGAAGATTTAAATAATCAAAAATATTGCATAGCGACTGACTGAGTCATATCTTTATTATAAGAAAGTTGTTTATCAAATACGCTATAAAACATCATTGAGACGAGTAATCTCAGAAGTTCGCTTCTAAAAATAATTTAAAGACTGACCCTAGGTTAAATGAATAATAACAATGCTTCACACATCATTGTGGCTCTAAATTAAGAGACCTATTTCTTGTAATATGGTGACCAAACTTCCAGAATTGAAATAAATATATTTCAGGACACACAAAATATGTTTTTTGACTCTATAAATTATTATTAAAAGGTGATATCCAAGTGCGGACAGATTTGACAGATTCTCATCTTATAGCCTGCCAAAGTCATGTTTATTAAATAGGCCCTTATTTCCAGAACTCATAACTATACGTCGATATACCGACTATTTTGCCGATCAGATCACATAACAATCAATTCTTTTTTTAGGCACAATCAGCCCAAGTTTGAGTCGTAAAACAAACTCCAATCTTGATCCTTTTACTTTTATCCGATAACACTTGTCACCCGGTTCCGAGATAACCAGGTTTGCGACATCTGGCCGGTGCCGTGCTGAATCTTGCTCTAGTCTGATATCACTCGTTAAACAAAGCTTTCAGGTTACTCATCGTCTTTAGTATGCCACAGGAGCACGTGCCTCCTACAACTGTACTGGAGATTAAACAATATACTGTGAAATTTTGTGATATTTTTTATATAGTGATACTATTATGAGTGAATAACTTTTTTATTTCAACTTTTTGTGTATTATTTTAATTTTTAAATGACAAAGAAACAGAAATGTGTGAAATTCCTATTTACTATACTTTAATTTTTTATTAATATAACGTATTTCCTTGTCAATCTTGATCAAGTGTTCGTGACCATGGCAGATAAAATAGCCGCCGAACAGCTTCATCTACTACACAGGTATCTCATAAATAGTATTACTTGTTGTCATTCAAGACAGTTAACAACACTTCGATCAAACATGTATTAAAGAGTTCAATTGTGTAGTTTCCCACGATTTTCTGTCCGTTTTCTCTTTAACAGTTACTTATGTACTATTATAAAATATTCCTACATAATTATATAGGTATGAAAAAGCAATGATCATTGTTATAGTGCTTGATTACCAGGCATTAACGACCTCGGAAGCGGTGATACCTTGGGCGCGCTTACTATCTGGTATCGCGTTAAAGTGCCGGTTGATGAATGATGAATGATGTTATGTCGCTCGTCGCGGTAGGTATACCGGGAGCGACATAACATCATCGCTCCGCTTCGGCTCCGTTTCATACTCCAGTTCACTCCTCGAACTGAGCGGTGTAGTATGAGAAGTCGTTCGCTTTGTTTTCCTCCTATTCTAGCCTGCGCTTTTCTCGTTCCCTCTTTGGTTTAGTTTACCCCGCTTTTATTCTGTCGCGACAGGATCGTATGGAAATCAAATTTTTTCTTGAGGCTAATGATGGTGATAATTAAACAAATAAGTCATAAATTCTCTATTTAAATATTTTTCACAGGAGGCAAGAATCAATGTATGCCATGACGGGCCTCTACGCGGAGTCTGGATGTGCGGAAGGCACCGGCGACGACGCCGCGGGACCCAGCACACCGCCGCATCCATCCCATCCCCCTCGGGAATCCGGCAAGTGCCACAGCCGAAACCCGTCCGCTGGCATATGCGACAGGTAATCTTACAAATGAACTCACACCCTTAGGATTAAAGTGGATTAACTGCAATGCAATTCCTGTTTTCTTTTTAAATTTAAATTAAGTACGCATACGTATCCTAACTTGGGAATTAGGATACGTATGCGTACTTAATTCAGAATATAAATTAAAACTCAACCATTTGTTGCATTATTGAGTACACCTTGGTATACTAATAAGTCGTAGTCTTGATTTGTCTTCCTTCTACGAAATATTACATAATTATATAATTATTAAATTTTAATTGTCTTTTGCAGAGAACGCGAGCGGGAAAAGGAGAAACCCCGACAGATATATCCAGAAATATTAGACATTCCTCATGACACTCGAGACTGCGGTATTTTATCGTGGAGGCCGCTTTTTATTCAGAGATTTTCTAGCATTAAAGTAAGTTTAACTGCATTGAATATTGATTAAACTTTGTCGCAAAAGCTATAAGTTTAAAGTAGGTGAAATGTAGATAGGTAAAACTTTAAAGTAGGCTCTTGATGCACCATTGTTGAGTTAATTAATTCTTAAATCCTTTAAAGGGGCTATGCATATAAAATTATAATTTTCATTGTTTTACGCCTTATCTCCAATCTCCACTACATACCTGTATAAATACAATTTTATTTATAGTATAGATAAAACTATTCTGCCTTATTCATGTTTGTGTGAAAACTTATAAACGCAGAAATTGTAATAAATCAACCGAATATACACCAAATGTATTTGTGTTTGAAACTGTAAACCATATAATAAGGTCTTTGGCTTCACTAAATTTTTTTTTTTTTTTTTAGGTATTTGTATTTTTCTTATCGTTTCTGGTGACGCTACAACAAGCGTTAAGCTCCGGATACATAAACTCTGTGATCACAACCATAGAAAAACGCTTCGAGATCCCGTCAAGTCTCTCGGGATTGATCGCGAGCAGCTATGAAATTGGAAACGTCATCACCGTGATATTCGTCTCATATCTCGGGAGCAGGAGGCACATTCCCGTTTGGATAGCAGTCGGTACGATCAGCATTTGTTTATCTAAGGGTGTACATGAAAACCGGATAGATGTATTGAAGCCGCGTAACTATGGTGGATTTGTAAGAGATGTACCGGTTTTCTTACGTAGGTACTGTACCTATTAGCTTAAACATTCAGCATAGATTTAATTATTTTCTAAATTATACTATACCGTTTCTATTTTAATGAAAGAGCTTGAATACTACTTAGTTGTATTAGTGTAATACAATTTTAATTTTAAATTCTTAAATCTGCATCAACATCTCAGTCCGTTTCCACTGCTCAGCATAGGCCTCTTAAATATAATAAGGTATTTAAAATGTGATATGCAGCTAATAAAAGTGTAATTTAAATTAAAAAAACTCTAGGTGATTGGGAACTAGTCCATAATAAAATATCTCTATGTCACTATTAATTATCAAATATATTTTTTTATTTTAGGTGCAGTAATAATGGGTATAGGTTCATTAGTGTTCGTTGTTCCGCATTTCATTGCGGAGGTGAACAGTGAGACTTTAGCCAACAATAAGTCCGACGATAATATCTGTCGGCTGCCCCGAGCGTTAGAGCAGGACATGGGCGGTCTGGGCCGACTGTCGCAAGGCCTCCCGCCTAGTAACTTGAGACCCGACAACTGCATCAAAGTGAGTATGAACAAATTAGTTTGTGTTTGAATAAGAATAGAATATATTTTAATTGATTTTCTCTACCAACTCGTGTGTAAAGATCAATGTCTTACCGGGCATCCACACCGCAGTTAACTTTTGTGGAGCAACACTATGCAACGCGGTAACATTAGGTAACATTTTTCTACTAGCAAAGGTGCTAGTTAGTACTAACACTTAGAAACATTGGCCTACACAAAGTAACTGCGTTGTGGATGCACGGCTAACGACGACATATTATACTCCTCAAATCTATATAAAAAAAATATTATTGTATCATGAAATACGCAAGCCAATGGCGATATTTATCACAATATTTGACAATTTAACAGAGCTCACCAAGTACCTTCATGCCGGTCATGGTGTTCGTGGTAGCACAGTTGCTGTTAGGATGTGGCGGATCCCCTCTTCTGACACTAGGAACCACCTACGTTGACGACCATGTTCGACCCGAATCATCCAGCATGTATATCGGTAAGTTATTTTTGATGAATTTGATTGCAAAACCATCACTAATATACGTTTTTTATGTTTACTTCATTAAGTTAGCAATGACATTATAATAAACTCATAGACCATTAATATTAACCATATTTGTAAAATATTCAACAACTCCAGTTTGATACTTCTGTCAACACTTTGAAACGGGAGTACACTGAACACGCAATTCGAGGAATAAACATTCACAAGAAACAACTAATACCAGTTGAAGTAACAGTTATTATTACGTACTATAAAAACGTGACATGCAAGTTGTAGAAACAAGATTACTCTTCATGATCATTCCATTTAATCACAGCGGGATAAAAACGACGAATTGCAATCAGTAATCACGAATTCCGTTTGTGACATTTCATTTCTAGACCTGTAATCGGTGCTTTGATGTGAAATTTTACCGATATTTAAGCAAAAGCAGTTTGACTTGACGCTAGTGTCAGATCTTTGGCAATATAGTCTATTAAGGTCATATGCACAGTTCTTTTGTACAAACAGCTGATCCCTTAGCTCGTTTACTTCTGACATAAAAGAAAAAAAACACGACTACAGATATAACTTTCTTTAAATGTCATTGTGTTTCGCGTGCGACCTTTTATGTAATTGGCGCATGAATAGCATGATACATATGCGAATTAGATAGAAAAAAAACATCAATCTATGGATATTACTTTCATACAATGTCTTTGTGTCCTCCGGCGACCTTTACTGTATGAAACTTATTGCATGCCTTTATTGTCATGCTCCGACTGGTGCGTCGCTCGTAACCGCACGATGGCTCTCATATAAACTGCGAGTACTGCGACAGAAGTCAACGAACTTAATCAAAGCAAGCGTACCTTTTTATTGCTTATTTTAATCTTTCAATTCAGGTCAGACAAATACGACTGCATTAACTCTCAAGTTTATTTTCGTTGGTATCGAATTGAATTAATTCTGTCTGCGTCTAATGTACGCCTGCAATTACCTAATTGTTTTACATCTTAATGTTTATTTAAATAATTACA
Source organism: Endotricha flammealis (assembly GCA_905163395.2). Taxonomy (NCBI): domain Eukaryota; kingdom Metazoa; phylum Arthropoda; class Insecta; order Lepidoptera; family Pyralidae; genus Endotricha; species Endotricha flammealis. The sequence continues at coordinate 6,596,812 of LR990853.1, forward strand.
TTTATATCTGATTAAAATCTATTATTGCCTGTGCCACTTCAATTTGATTTAACGTGACTGTTTGACCGATTCTCATCACGATCGATGTTAAAGCAAGGGAGTAGTTTAATGAAATGAATCCGTCAATTAGGTTGTTGAAGTCACATTAATTCATAGAGAGCAATATCGTACGTTTAATTTAGATGTAATAAACAATACATCATACATAATCACTCCTACATAAAAAATGGTAGACAGAGTTCAGATGGGAGTTAGCTAACTCTCTACTATTAAGTTTAGAGAATAAAGTGATACTAGTGCTCTGCTCACATAACCAATATTACATCAGACACCTTTTATGCCATAGTCGGTGAGGACACGTGTCATAATCTTTTTGTTAGAATGACTAAAGTCGGCGATCCACATTAGACCGGAGCCATCTTATGTCATATCTTTTACACTGATCTGATTCGCCATCTTATGTCATTTCTCTTACACTGATCCGATTCGCCATCTAAAAACATGTCAGCAACATGCATCGCTCATACACTGATCCGCTGAAAACAAAAGTATTCTCATATCCGACAAATCCTGATAAGTTCTAATATTATACAGGAAATTATGTAAAGTACGTGCGCCCAAATTTTTAACAAAACCTGGAAAGGATTCTTAAATTCAAAAAGTATATATTTAAGACCTATATTGTATTGTACACTTAATCTTGCTAATAAAGGGTTGAACTGAATTAAACATGAGAATTTATAAAAATCTGTCTCCTAAAAGTTTGCATGTCTTCACATCGCGTGGCTTAACGGTGTGCAGTTTTATTGGAGCTAGTGTGTCCCTGGCGCCGCAGCAGTGCCTATGCCGACTGCCTCGCGCCCTTGACCCCGCAGAGCGTCTACTGCCAACAGATTAAATATTTCTGCCACAATACTTTTCTACCATTCCATGTGTATGTGTATAATATATGTTAAGTAAGCACCGAAAGGTGTGTGTAAATATGGCGTTTAGTTTTCACTTAACTCACAAAAGAAACCTTTATGTAAAATAACGGACGCTGGCCGTTCCCATTATTTCCGTTCCCGATGTGATATCCAAGATAAAAACGGCCGTTTTTATGTCCAATGTATATATAGCTATCAAGTAATTTTTGCGTGAAAGAATAACAAATTACAAACATCCAGATCTCTATCCATTCATATTTTCGCCTTTATAATTATTATTAGGATTTAATAGGTTATAAGTCCAGTGGCATCGATTGTGTGCCAATAGGTCAATCAATTAATTTACTAGGTACATTTTATTATTTGTGAAAAATAATATTAGCAAATAACAGATTGAAAATGGAAAACGTAATGTTTTAAACGTAAACGTAATATTTGACGACAGAAAAATATACTTCGGCATTTTGGTCCTATTTAATTGCTAGTCAATAAATAACATTGTTTTTGTTACCGTATCGCACAAAGTGGTACACGCTCACTTCTCAATATATGGGTATTTACGGCCGCTGTAAGTACCGAGAACATTCTTTTGGCCTCCCGCCTAATTATATCCATTTGTCATCGGTATCGATTTTCCACCGTAGTACTGCCGCGGCTACAGGAAGCAGGTGTTCTGACATAAACGCTCGCTTTATAATTTCTTTTCCATTGTACCGTGAACGATTGCATCTTTCTACTTCAGTAACGACGCGAACGCTTCGCAAAAATATTCTTCCTACCGCATATACTTACATAAGGTCACCGAAATTCAGTATTTTATAATAACCGGAAACAGAAAAATACGTTGCCATGTCAAACCAACTGATTTATATACGTCATTATAAATAATTAGGGTCAGATGTTTGTATCGTTGGAGTGATATGGTACTGTTATTCAATTGCTCACCATATCAATCACATCATTGGAACATTATTATAGTGTACTTAATTAATACCATGCTCGTCACTCACAGATTCTCTCCCCAGTGATAGTTCACTTCTTCGGTCCTATATACAGTGGGTTACAGAAATACATTTTAAAGTTAATGGCACTTTAAATCTGACTATTATTTAACAATAAGGAATAATAATAGACACCTTGCGATCGCAATACATAAAAGTGAGAGAGAAAAAGGTTTTACTAGTTCTGACTACACTCCGCAAAGTTGACCGAAAACGGGAATGTGGACAGGCTCCTCGTCCTACTTCGACGTCACTTTCCCGTATCACTCCGCTCAACATCCCGAGACTGTGAAGTTAGCATACAGTGTACTGCTAGTATCGTAAAACACCTTATAATGATAAAGTTTAAATTAATTTACACTACTTCTTATCTGTATCTTTATTGCTCCCTTAACTTAACTTCACGTAATCGTAATCACTTTAATTACTGTTACAGTCAATTTGACATTAAATCTGTGAAATAAGTTTTTAATCGTTGTGATACTTTTGCGTGATAAACGCCGCGCAGGCATATGACGCAATCATATTGCGAAATCTTGATTGAGTTTAGAGTTGCCCCTTCTTATTTGTGTCACTAACTTTGAATATTAGATCGAACGATTGTCTTTAAAACATTTTCATTATCAAAAATAACACAAGAAGTATTTTGTTCTCAAATAATTGGAGAACAAGATACAAGTTAAAGATTAAATACTATAGCTAAAGTGATTTTTCATACTTTGTGCAGCAATTCGCAATATACCTATGTAGACGAAGTGCCCTTTCTATGCTCTCGTATTCGCCTAACCTCGGTCAACTTCGCAAGTGGTTTAGAGCTGAGGTAAGGCCTAGTTTAAAGTTGGTTTTAAACGATGTAGCCTGCAACTCGCTGTGACTTTTATTTCAAACTGTGTTTAAAACCGTTTAGCTCAGGCTTTATTGCACTCGAGATATTATTTACAATGTTTTGTCACTTTACCAGTAAGTTCAAGATCAATCTCACTATTGCATAGATATTTGGAGCAGTCGTCCGTGCGTAAAATCTTACCACCACCTAAATGGTGGCTAAAAAACCATGATCAATCGATTTACGTGATAATACGTGACAAATAAATATTTTTAAATATAAAATTCAATAGGTAGGTACTATAAAAAACATGATCAATCGAGTTTGTTTATCATTCTTTTGATACGAATTCTTCGTGGCATTGCCGAGGCGAGGGGTTTTTAAGCCCTCTCGTGCGGAAAACAGGTGCGCCACGGAGAGGCTCTTGTAATGTCTCCAGATAAGTCCACTTTGCTCACGCTTCCTTTACGTACCTATTGTACTATTTTTAATGTCGAAGAATCGGATAACATAGTACCGATCTTATCATATTTTTTTAATAAAGCTCCCTATTATATTTTCTCAGTGTCGTACTAACTAATATTAGTTAAAGAGTTAGGTAATCATTTTTCAAGAAGTCCTGATCTAATAAATATTTAGTATTTAAAAGTGTACATAGTAATACTGTACCTATTTCATCATCATCTCCGGTCGTTTCTGACTGCTGAGCAGCATATGCCTCTCTTTTTATACTCCAACCTACTCGGTCCTATGCCATTCTCATCTCATCCAGGGGCCCGATTCTACTAACACAAATGCACCAATGGACTCTCAATTCAATGGTGTTTAAATCTTGTCTCAAAAGAATGAAACGATAGTGTATCAGTGGAATAGTTTTTGACATTTGTTATTTAAGTCCATAACAAATGTCATAAACTGTTCCACTGATACACTATCGGCATTCTTTTGAGACACGATTGAGACACCATGGAGACACCATTGATGCATTTGTGTTAGTAGAATCGGGCCCCTGGTAGGACCCGCGACTTTAGCTATATCGTCGGATCATCTCGCCACTGAAAGTCCTATTTCATAACATTTGTTTATTTATTAAATAGCAATTATGGGTAAATAGGAATTTATGATGCCGTAGCCTTCAAACCGAGAACGTAATCAAATGAAATATCTATCTAGCAAATTGCAAAGTCATTAGTCGTTTTTTGATATTTGCAGTAGATTCCGCGCCATTTGCGGCCTCACAAAACAAGAGTGACCTAGTTTTAGCCCGCAATATCTGCAAGCGAGTTAGGTACTGCACTGCCATAGCGAGCACGGGTTTTTGATGTCAAACTTTTGTATAACAATGTACGCTAAAGAAATTTATTTGTAACATGCTTATACTTATACTTGGCCTTTACCACATACGTTTCACGGTAACATGACCAATCAAATAAATTAGTCACAGTACAAATTGGCTCTATATTAATTACCAGAATAATAATGTCCTGGTTTAATTTTAAATATGATGCAATTAAACATTTTGACGGTGCTTAATTTAGCTTCATGTCCCACTTTACTACCAATTTTCAAATTGACAGTTTATGACCGAAGAAAACGAGGGCAACTTTTTTATGTTAGATTTATAATAGAGCTGCAATGACCGCTTATCATACTCTGTTAATCCAGAGGAGCAAAGTATAATTTATTTTCAAGGCCCTTTAATGCCGCTTACTGATAGCTTAACCGTCAGATAAATCGACAGATTTTTGACAGTTCTTACCTAACAAATACTCTGAGATATATCGCCTCTTGGCCAGAACCTTCATATTTCAATTTAACCAATAATGTCGTGACCTGAAACGCCCAAGTAACAAAATTACATGTCAATTACACTCAAAGATTACATGTAAAACTATTAGTTAGTACGCCCACACAAACTGTGATAGATGTACCCGCTGAGACCTAATTTCAACTCGTATCAGCTGTCACGCACGTAACCGTTGTAGCTATTATAACTTGACAGGCCCGGTGGTTAGAAATGGTCACTTTATTTTGAAGGCCGCAGGTTCGAATCCTGCTCAAGGCAAACATTTGTGTGCATGAACATGTCTGTTTGCCTTGGTGTGGATGGTTTTTTACATTTACAAAAAAAATATTTATGTACCTACCTAGTACCTACGTTTATCAGCAATCTAGTACCCATAGTACACACTTAGTTGCTTAGTTTTGGGAGTAGATGGCGATGTGTGATTCGTCCAAGAATATTTATTTACTTAATTTAATGATTTAAATTGCTTGTTCTAGGATGTATGTACAGTATGGCTGCTTTCGGACCTGTCCTCGGCTTCCTGCTTGGAGCGTACCTACTATCTTTCCATATGGATTCATTCTCTGGCCAAATTATATCTATAGGTGAGTTTATCTTAATTTTAGACCGACCTCTATACTCTAAATATATGATATCGGATTGTAGTTAGTAAAGTATAAAATTTCAAGGCTTTGTTAGCATTTGCCAATAATTTTAAATTGAAATTGTACGGAATTGAAATTAAAATTGCTATTAGATTCAAGAGTAAGCTGTCTGTTCCGTAGGTGTGGTGTTGGTTATATTCCAACATTATAATATAATGGTCCGACCGACAGACAGAAAGGGAAAAAGACAATGCAGTCGGACATTTGTACGAACGAAAGTGGATTGAAAATAAATAATGTACATTGCACGCGAATACTGAACGAAATAGTAATGCCTCCCATGACATGAATGCCATGTTTAGTACTATTATCTGTTTAGTATGCTCATATTATCAAATAGTTATCCCTCAGCTGGGATATGGTACTCCCTTCAATAAAACGTTAATTATATTAAGCATATTATGTAAGTTGATTATACCTACCATACGGAGTTTTCACAATATAGTCCCTCATATTCAGAACTAATTACTGCAATTTGCAAGTTCCAATTAACCTATGTGTCAAATAAATCATACAAAATATAAAGTTATTTGACACTGAATGGAACTTAACAAGAATCTATGAATCAATCAATCCTGAACGTGTTTTTTTTTTTTCAGATCCTGGCGATCATCGATGGGTGGGCATGTGGTGGGGCGGATTCCTGCTCTGTGGGCTCCTGTTAATTTTGGTTGCCATTCCATTCTTCTCGTTCCCCAAAGTGCTTGTACGTGAAAAGGAGAAGATTCGACTAGTAGAGAAAGCCGCCGCTGCTAGTGGCTCGGGTGCCGCGAAGCCCCCGAAACCACAATCGGACATCAAGGATACTGGTTACGGGAAAGATATCAAAGGTAAGATTTTTATAAAAGTGCAAACGCAGGTTGTACCCATTGTCTTAGAGTATCGGCGTGTAGCAACAACGAGTTTTATTCGGTCAGTGAGAAATCCGGAAGCTCAACTCCTCCCCTATCCTATTTTTCTTTATTACCACCTTTAGTTTAGCTAAAAGTTGGCAACGGCTGAGGAATCCTCTTAGTGTCTTGTACTCTATGAGTGATCACTTACTATCAGGTGAAGCTCATGCTCGTTAGCTAGCCTCTTCCATAAAACAATCCGGGATGGAAAGTCACTGTGGACGCCCTCTGCCCCATTCAGAGGATCTAAGTCCATAAAAATATTTTTTTATACCACTAAGGTTGCAAACAAGTTTACGGTCCGCCTGATGTTAAGCGGTCACCGTAGGTAGCCTATGGACGCTTGCAACACCGGGAGTATCACTCGCGCGGTCCCGATCCTGTAAAAAGCTTTTAATGCCCCTTGAATCTGTCCACTATTGTCCTCATTAGTAAAGTATATTCAAATGTGAGTAACTCACGCATGAGGCGACACCGTTTTGCATGAAAATCTGCAAACAAATGGTCAGTGTGACCTTGTGACGACGGTACGTGACTTTCTAATGTTTTTTCGACATGACTGGTCAAGGGGCGTAGACTAGATGTGTGTTCAGTGTTTCTTTCTATTGATTTATTTTTATAACTAAGACAATAGTGAGTCATCGAATCTTGAATGGAATAGACTATGGGTATTGTGCTATTGTATTCAATAGCTGTAATACCATTTTTAAATATATTCAGATGTTCATTTATTGTTTTTTCACCAGAAAACAATACAGTGATTATCTTAACAAGGATATTACGGAAATACTCATTTACTTAGTTTACACATAGGTATAGCTAGACAATCGATCTCAGAGCGCAGAAACAGTGTATCAGAGCGCTATGTAATGTGGACTCACGGACATCAAGTAGACCTTTATACAAGGAATTGAAAATTCTAACAGTAACTTGTGTATATATTTTTGAAGTGTGTGTGTTTGTCAGAAATAATATTGGCTTGTTTATAAAACGCAGCGACGAATACAAGTACAGCTGCAGATATCCCAACAAACTGAATCTGCTACCTATGACCACAGCAGCTCTTAGCGGTAACAGCTACCAAATGGCTGTTAGAATATATAATAAGCTCAGTGAAAATATTAAGTCTCTATCTCTTAATTAATTTAGAAGGGAACTAAAAAAATGGTTGTTGTCCTCTTGTTTTTACTCGCTCAAGGAGTACTTTGATTCTCCTGTCAACGCAAGGAAATGATGGTGTGTAGTGTATGTCAAACTGATAATTTGTTGATAATTTATTTTATATTTTTATTAATTTATTGAATTGTTGTGGTTTTGGACATTTTTACTTTTGGTTTTTATAATTATTGTATAATTCTTAATTCATTAATTATATTAATCACTTTAATAAACATTTGCATGCTTGCTGACAGGCTAAATATATGGCGTCTAAATAAGCTTTTAACATCAATATTTGTACCTATATTTTATGCAAATAAAGAAATTTGAATTTGAATTTGATAACTTGAAATACTCAAGCGCGTCAGATTACGAAGCATCGTGTTGTATTTAGGGCTCACAGATAAAGATACAAGTAGAAATACCTATATTTTTTTAAATCTTTTTTCTAGATATACCCGTGTCCATGTGGCGATTACTCAAGAACCCAGTGTATGTGGTGACGTGTCTTGGCGCTTGCATGGAGCTCATGATTGTGTCCGGCTTCGTGGTGTTCCTGCCCAAGTACCTCGAGACACAGTTCAGCCTTGGAAAGAGTCAGGCTAGCGTCTTTACTGGTAAGACTTCTTATTGTCTGTCTGCATCTGTTAAGCTGAGAAAAAAACTTTCAAAATACTCTTTTTACGTATTGTACGTGGATATGTGAGGAATGATGGTCTCGGGGCCGAAAGTGATGATGGTAGGGCTGTATAAATCCGAGTTAGATCAATACCTCAAGTGATGTCAGGAAAAGGTCCATCCGGCTCGAAGGACCAAATGTAAAATCGTAGGGTTTACTCAGACAATCTTACTGAACTAACAACCCTAGTGCCCTCTCATTGCTGCGTTGCGTTTTGTCATTTGGCAGATGAACACTGACTGGTCCATGAACTATTGTTAAGGTTATTATTTTTAAAAATGATCAAGCAAGCGAAGTATCAAAAATTAATATTTTTTCCAATACAGGTTCCATAGCAATACCGGGCGCTTGTATCGGCATCTTCATGGGCGGCTGTCTCCTCAAACGACTGGAGCTACGACCAAAAGGCGCGGTCCAGTTCGTTCTCATCTCCAACACTATATGCCTGTCGTGTTACGCTTTGCTCTTCTTCCTCGGATGTGATAACATAAAGATGGCTGGAACGACAATACCGTACACCAATAACAGGTAAATAGTCACCTTAATAGTAAGTGCAGCCCCATTACCATGACTTCTTATGGCTGTCCAAAGACTAGTAACAGAGGTAACGCAATACATGATGTAAGGCGACATCTCATTTAATCGATAATTTATAAATTGTTATAACACGTAGTGGTAACCCCACCGATGCGTGTTACATCCTACCTACATTGAACTCAATGTAGCATCAAATGCGACGCTAACACATTCATGTAAGCAGAATTTTCAGACAAAACCTGTATGAAGTTATTGACGGTGATCGCTTAGTCTGTCGTCAATACATGTTATTAAATCGAAATGTTACTTGTGATTACTACATAATAGTATTATGAATGATTACATTGTTTACGGAATGCAATTGAATCTCGGAATATCAATTAAAACATAATTACTCATGGTTATGTTATAACCATTTTGTTAAGTTACTGCTTACGACTTGCAATCATCTATGTAACATTAAAAGATATACCTAAGTACTTAGGTATGTATAGCAAACATCTGAATCCGTTGTGCTTTTTGTTTGATTGTCTAGTATAAGTTCTAGGGTTACAAGGTTAGGAAAAATAGGTGTAAAATTCCGTGCAAGTAGTTTCAATATCTTTGATCGTACGTTTACGTGTCGTCATGCAAAATTCGTTCCGTTTAATAACTCGAGGCACGTATTGCAATCTATCTATTCATTGACTCAGTTGATGGTCGTTTGATGCAATTGCATTACGTCAGATGGAATTTAATTTATGACCCGGATATCCATTATGTTACTTAATATTTTTAGTACTTGTGAATGGTTTTTATAGTCCAGAGAGCAGTAGATACCTAAACTTGACATCTATGCGGGAGGTATTCCACTCATTACACATAGAAGTAAAACAAATATAATTTGGCCAGAAATTGTATATTGTGGTAGTGGTATCGTAAGAAACGCGATTCAATAAATAACTGTTTGAACTGTTGTCCTACTATCTAATTTACTTTTTCTGCAAACGATACAAATAAGTTTCATAAAAAAGAAATATTATTCATCTCTCTTTTTTCATTGCAGTAACTTGGAGCCGTTCAAGGTAAATCTAACAGCAGCATGCAACTTCAACTGCCTGTGCACAGAGACGGACATGGAGCCAGTGTGCGGAAACAACGGACTCACTTATTTCTCGCCATGCCACGCCGGCTGCGCGGCGTTCTCGTCGAGATCTAACTTCACCAACTGTGCTTGTGAGTTTTTGTAGAAAAGTCAAAAATACATTGTTCGTGAGCCCTCCTAGTATTGAGACACGTCATTTATAATGAGTGTAAGGCGTACAGGCACATTCTCTCGTCTTATAGTACATATTATTAATATGTATTAAAATAAATAAGCTATTTCGGGAACAAAGGAAAATTACCACCGGTAAAAGAAATGGCGAAATCCGGTTACGGCCTTTTTTGTCCATCAGTAAATATAAGCAGGTTTGAGTAATGGCAATGCAATTGCAGGCGTGCACGAGAACAGCCGCGACATGGGCGTGGGCGTGGGCGTGGTGGTGAGCGGCGCGTCGGCGTCGGCGCTGACGGCGGGCGCGGCGCACGAGTACAGCAGCGAGGTGACGGTGGTGCCCGTGGCCACGGCCGGCGCCTGCAACCCGCCCTGCACCACCATCTTCCCCTTCCTGGTGCTGCTCTTCTTCATGACCTTCGTCGTGGCCGTCACGCAGATGCCGCTGCTCATGATCGTGCTCAGGTAAACATACATATATTTACAAATAATATGGTTCAACGAAACTTTTCATTCAAGCTTTCGACGTGTAATAATTTGAGTAAACAGTTAAGTACGATTAAATTTAAAAAAAATATACATTTGTTATCATTAAAATTCATATTCCTTAGTTTCAACGGAAAGTATTCTAATTTTCAGATCAGTAAGTGAAGAAGAGCGGTCGTTCGCCCTGGGCATGCAGTTCGTAATATTTCGGCTATTCGGCTACATACCGGCACCGATCGTGTTTGGAAACCTGATCGACTCTACCTGCCTGCTTTGGAAGCAGTCCTGCAGCGGCGAGAAAGGAGGCCGGTGTTTACTCTACGACATCGAACAATTTAGATACAGGTATATAACATTACATAATTAAACGCTTAGAATATCGAAAAATATACTGGATAAATCAACGAATCGTTCAAATTGTATTGTAGGTACGTTGGACTATGTGGCGGCATCAAGATCGTTGCGCTCGGCATCTTCCTGGCAGATTGGTGGCTCGTGCGCCGGCGCCGGCACCTGGAGGCCTCGCCGCCGCTCGACCCGCACAAGGACATCGCCGGCTCTATCATAAGTTTAGACAAATGTAAGTATACGCACAGATGATCTACTTACAACAACAATAATATAGATAGACAATAGAAAGATTACTAATGGTGCTTTAATGTTTTGTAGTATTTGAAGAACTGCCATCGGCGGACAATGCGAGTGGTTTCCGATCCGCCGTCACGTCGGGCCCGAGTTCGGCGACGACGACCCCGATGGAGCCCGGCGCAGGTGACGTCGCGGATCCCCACAAGCCCAAGCTGCAGCGCACCGACTCGCAGTACTCGCAAGAGTCCCAGACGCGCGGGAAGAATTCGCGAGTACTAGTTGCGTCGCGCCATTTGCGCAACGACTCGAAGACGATCCAGCTGGAGCCGCGCGCGCGGCAGCACTCGCTGGACGAGCCGGAGCGCGCCCGCGCCGTGCGCAGCGACTCGCGCGACTCCCGCGACTCGCGCCGCGAGTTCCCGCGCTCCTCGTCGCGCGACTTCCCGTCGCACTCCCGCAGCGGCTCGCGCGACTTCAAGGTCCACTCGCGGTCCGATTCGCGCGACCTCAGCCTCGAGCAGCTGAAGCACCTCGCGCTCAAGAGCATGGAGAGCCTGGACCTCACCGTGCTGCCGTTGACCAAGTGCGTCGACGAGGAGAGCAAGCGCCTCATCGAGGGCGGCGGCGTGCTGCGCCACCGGCGCACCAGCTCCAAGGACCTGAAGCCGCCGGAGAGCAAGCACAAGCGCACCTCGTCGCACCACATCACCATGGAGCCCAGCGAGCTGAGCCTGCAGCTGCAGAAGGGCCGCAGCGTCGACCAGCTGTCGAGCGCGCCGCTCGACCCTCGCGTCTGAGCCCGGCCCCGCGTTATTCATTTAGTGAAATTGTATTATATTAATTTTTATTAGAACTTGTTCTAAATTTAGACGTAGCCAGTAACTGAGTGATTTAAAATCATATCTTAATGTAGTCTCAAAGCTGAAGTTTTCGCTTTTTGCAATGCTCCCATAGTGTTTTCTTATAAAACTTGATTTCAGTGATTGCTTTTTCGATTTCGAGAAAAAAGTCAGTTGTAAAAAATCAGGAGATACTCGAATACCTCTATCACTACGTTTTTTGCTACGGCGGCGGTGCGTTAGAATGGATTCGCTTCTAATTTAGATATAGATATAAATCTTGTGTACTAGTGTACATTTTAGAATGGGTGGAATATATGAGGTGTGTAAATTCTTTACAACGTCGTTGATTTTATGTATAATATGTACTTAATAATATCTTTGAAAAGTGCAATGCAATTAGAAAACTAATAGGTACATTAATGAACACTATATAGTCTTAACTTACACTTTTTGCTGTACACAACTTTATTATAGTTATGTTATTGTTACTTGTTTCGTGATTTTCAGCTTCAAATAAAAAACATATAATGCTTAACATTTAACTTTGAATTAATAATTTTAATGCTAATTTTATTGGTCACGGCAAGAGCATTTAATATATAAAGTACAAGACAAGAGACCAGAAGAAAAATAATAGACCATAGACCATCACAACTTATTTTTTTTACAGTACAGTAATTATTGTATTCTAAACCTCCGCAATGTTTCCTCCTGTTGTAATTATTGTAAAAATAGGTATGTAGCAAGATATAATTCAATGACTAATTCTCACGGTCACAACAAGCGATAATCCATTGTTATAGAGAATATGGTGCGCAAAGTATATTTTTATAAAATTCAATATAGTATAAGTTACCAAGTGGTACATAATTTACCTATACACCAGTCTGCACAAACATTTTCTTCTATTTCAACCGTAGGACGCACCTGTATGTATATCTTGTGTATGTAATGCTTTTTACTTCTAAGTAGAAATTAAATGAATTTAGTAGTGATTGTGAAGTAACATTCCCTATAAGCACTAATGGCCATTCTCTCACACGTGCAGGACCATCCGACCCTAAATCATAGTGTTGTTTGGTGTTTGAACTTGTCCTATATTATGATCTCAAAATGGTGAATATCTGATTTGACTGAAATGTGTGTTACACAAAGCAATATTTAGGTAAAACTATGTTTTTATGATACATCTTTATAAGTTTTTTTTATTATTTTTATTTTTTCAGTAGAAAACAGTTTCTTGTTGAATGTTTGAATATTGGATTTTTGAGAGGTCAATGTTTATTTGTCGATCATGTGATCTTATTCTTTATACATAATGTATCTTTCTGTAGCTGACTGAGTACATTTTAATTTATATACATTACATCTAGCCTGATTTGAAACTTTTGAAAATAGGTTTTTCTTTTTCTTCATTACATACTCTTACTTAATTTTTGGTTTTATAAAAGTTTTTAGAGCCATCACAATAATTTTAAACATTGAACATTACTGTGTGATGAGTGTGACAAGACAAGATTGTAGACAATTATTTTTAAAATTGAAACCAGCTAGCTATATCTGATAATTCTGATACTCTTTTATATTTATTTATTTAAATCCTTTGATAAAGACAAGTCTACACAACTAACTGCATGCCTGCATATATAATTTTGAACTCGAATAAAGAAAGATACGAAACTCTGCCAGTCAACTCACAGTTTCGCGATTTCTTTTACTATGCTACCTAATTGTATTTCAAGTTATTGTACATCATCATCTAAATTCTAACAAAATACAAGTTAAGATTATCATAATTTCATAGAAAGAATTGCAACATTGAGTTAGATACAGTTTATTTGATGCCTAAACATTAATTATCTATTTGGTCTGTTTTTAACCAAATATAAATAATATTTTTAAGATTCATCATTTCAAAACTATGCCATTTTCCCCCTTGTAAAATTAAAGCTGATTTCGATTAACACAGAGATACTAACTTCAATTGTGTATTGATATTGTCAAATTTGTCAATTGTTGGGCTGCTATTTTAATAAGAACTCAATTACGAGGACATCTTTCACAAGATAGCACTTGTACTTGTGTGTAAAAAACAAAGCCCTTGTTATTGTGAAAGAAGCCCTTAATCATTTAATAGTAAAAAGTGCACATATTTTAAAGTAAAAAAAATATATCTTGAATTAAAGTAAAAAGACAAAGGTCATCTATGTAAATTTGTCATATATTTGTTAAGAGAGAAATAGTTTGATATGAAAGAGAGTGTTTATCTAAAAATGCCTTATTACAATAGATTTTAAGACTTGATACTGACTTAGCTGTATTAAATAGGTTGGTACGTCAATCGCAGATGAAAATGTTTGATAGCAACTCCCTAAACTAATTTGTTGCATTTAGTGATTAATAAAAATTGCATACTTATTTTAAAATGTGTTTATTTTGAAATATCCTAAAGACAATACTATTCAATTGGTATTCTCCAAAGTTAAGGTGTTCTCTGAGCACTGGCTACTTCAATGTCATCCTGTAGACACCCTATTGAAATAACATTTTAATTATTGAACTGCATAAAGAGATTGTGCTTAAAATATTCAGAATATTACAGAAAATGAAAAATCAAAGAAAAATATTAATTATGCAAACTTCTACTACTTTTATAATATTTTTAAATTTACTGACATTTTGTAAGTACCAATATCTAGTTATCTTTGTGTACACTTCATAAATATTATAGTATTATGATTCTAATAAGAATAATAAAGGAGACTTAAAAATAATGTAATGCACAGCTACTGTGCTGAAGAATACAGGTAGAAACTACATAACTATAAAAAAAATTTTTTTTGAATTAGCAAGTTGAGATTTTGGATTTACATTTCACAATTTAATATACATTAGATATTTGGATACATATACATGATACACACTTCTAAAAATATACAGCTACAGGAAACCTTAACTAAGGAATAAAAATGAGACAAAGTTATGTTTTAAACTATGTATAATGTACGAACTATCTACATACTATTTTAAATGGCAACAACTGTACAGATCAAACTTAAATGCTTATTCCAACTCACCACATTCTGATATAACAACTTTTTTTGAAGTCTTGCCGCTCTTTGAGCCAAGGCCCTCCATCTTCTCGACAACATCCATACCCTCTACCACTTCACCAAAAACTACATGTTTCTTGTCTAACCATGGAGTTGGTGTGGTAGTAATAAAAAACTGAGACCCATTCGTGTTGGGCCCGGAATTGGCCATTGACAATATTCCTCGGCCAGTGTGCTTCAGCTTGAAGTTCTCATCTTGGAAAGTACGACCGTAAATAGATTTTCCGCCGGTGCCATTGTGGTTAGTAAAATCGCCGCCCTGACACATGAAGCTAGGAATTATCCTATGGAACGAGGAACCCTTATATCCAAACCCTTTCTCTCCAGTACATAGCGCTCTAAAATTCTCTGCCGTTTTCGGAACCACATCAGTGTGAAGCTTTATAACGACGCGACCGATGGGTTCGTTATCTGCAGTAACATCGAAGAAAACTTTTTTCTCTTGTTGTGTGGAAGCAAAACGGAGGGTAGCTGCTGAATAAAGCGTACCATTTATCACGGTACGACGAATTAAACCGGACAGCGTCATAATAACCCCGACAGAATTTATTCTTATTATTTTATTTATTCAGTAAAAAAAATCTAACCTCAAATTAAAACAACCAAATGTGATTCTTTCTTCTTCTAATATCAAACTCAAAGAGTAAAGTCAAATACTTTATAAGACTAATACCCACAACTCTTGACGTTTCTCATACAATGACTTGGCAACCTCCGTTCACCTCATGCCGCTAGGGGCGCTATAACATTTTGCATACAAAACGCACAGTTCACCTCATGCCGCTAGGGGCGCTTTAACATTTTGCATACAAAAGTTTTGAAATCGTTCACCTCATGCCGCCCTCATGCCGTAGGGGCGCTAGTGTCGCGTCTTGCCCGAATTCTTCCGAAGCTGTGGGTATTACTCGTCTATAGTATTTGGTAAAGTCTATAGTATTTGGTAAAAGGAAATACTTTATAAACTCTACCGAGTTATACGCACAGCTTCGGAAGAATTCGGGCAAGACGCGCGACACTAGCGCTACTATAGAAATAGGGCGGCATGAGGTGAACAATTTCAAAACTTTTGTGCGTTTTGTATGCAAAATGTTAACGCGACACTAGCGCCCCTAGCGGCATGAGGTGAACAGGAGGTTGCCAAGTCATTGTATGAGAAACGTCAAGAGCTGTGCGTATTATATTTCTATAGTGTTTGGTAAAAGTCTTAGAGAAAGGATAAATAGAGTTGTCATCAGGCGTATACCCGTAAGGGAGAGAAACAAAGTACATTGATTACGTAGTGTTACCAGAAAAGAGAATATTACCCCATGATTTACCCCATGTTTTTTTTATATTTTTATATACGATAAACTAATAGGACTATTGATGATTTGCGATGTATTTTTTCTTATAATCATCAATATATTGAGACTTCGATTTATACTTGTTTGTTGTTAACATTGATACGAATTCAGGCGTAAATACATGAACAGCTTACGAAAACATAAGTAAAGTAACACATTGTACGTGCCTATCAAATTTTAGAGTTGCCCTCGATCATCTGGGATCCCATCATCAGATTCTGAATTTGTGACAAGTGATGATGGAAAAAAAAACAAATGGTCTAATCCATACCTACAATACTTAAAGAATTATGCTCTAACTCCTATCCGTTTAGGAGTTGTACCTTCCATCATCACCTCACCAACATGGGATGATGACTTCCAGACGTAAATAAATAAATAGCTTACGAAAACATAAGTAACGCGTTGTACATGCTTATAGAATCTGAGGGTTGCCCTCGATTTACCTGGGATCCCATCATCAGATCCTGATTTGGTGACAATGGGACCAAGTTGGGATATGCAATTTCGAAAAGATTAAGAAAATCGGTAAAAAATCGACGGAGTAATCGGCGGACATACAAAAAAAATACACAGTGAAACTTAGAACCTCCTCTTTTTTTGAAGTCGGTTAAAAACTATATGTGTGGGGGGGGTTTCTCGTCTGTACAAGCTTGTTTTAAATAGATATTATTTTTAATTTAAGTTGTCACTATTTTACCTCAATTGTGGGTAATATTGCATGGGTAAATTCAAGTAAATTGCTGGTATCCCCAATACGCGTGGTACCCGACTAAATTTAGGAGACACAGGAAAGTGGCCGCCTGGCTTCATTTTACTTACCTACTTAATTTGGGTGTATAATACTACAAAATACGATTATTTTCTTGAACATTTACGTATTTATTTCGTTATTTCTGTACATTGAAGCCGTCATTTGAGCCTTAATAAATATTATCTGTATTCATTTTTATCAATTAGGGCCGAAATAAAGTCTAAATAGTGTACTTACGAATGAAAGGTTATGTTGTCGATTTTACGTTCACTGCGGCTATTGCAGCCTAAAACACTACAATGCACCATAGTCTATGAACGCAAAAACACATAAAGTCAATCACAGATTACAGTTTTCACCTTGTTTTCACCCTGAAAATTCAGATTTTGAGAATTATAGAAAACCGCTCTCGTTAGCTGGGCACAGTTAGCGACTGTGCCCAGCAAAAAAATAGTATACGTCGATAAGGACAAAAAATGTTTCTCTAGCTCTTTTTGGCCTTGGGAATATTGTATTTACTCATCTCGCTCACTCCTACCGTGTCGCCTCTATTCATCCTTTCTCTAAGGGTAAAAGTAATATGTCAATTTTTTTTAATGGTCAAATGTTTAAAGCCCACCATTCACATACAGACCCAGCGGATTGGTCCGCCATCCGTGTATGTACAGCGACGTACCGGTACGCCAGACCGTCAAATGGGTCGGTCGGTATCGGGCTCGTAGGTCTGCAGTCGAGTAAAGCCCGGTTTACACTTTGAGAAGTAACAAGTAAGAAGTGACAAATGAGAAGTGAAACAAGTGACAAGTGTTTTTGCGTGTGAACGGGTACTGACAAGTGACTAGAAGCCGGTTCTATTTCCTGACAAGTAATGGCGGAAACACATTACCGTGTCGGGGCGTGTCGTGTCGCGCTCTGTCGTGACGGTGGGTGTGCACACTTACGTGTCGTGTCGGGGAGCGCTTCTGCTCACAAATGAACGAAATAAACGCCAGACGTTTATTTCTTTAATTTCTGAACAGAAGCTCGCAGTGTTTGCCTTTGTCTGGGTGTTTTCTATAATGTATAATGGTATTTATTTACAAAAAAAAAAGTATTTAGGTATATTTATCAGGAATCTAGTACCTAGTAACTCATTATCACGCTGCAAAAACTAATTTAAAAAAAAAGCGTCCACTTGTTCGCGCCACGAGCCGCGCGCGGGTTTAGAAACACATTTGCAGGGCGTGTCGTGTCGCGTTATAACCCCCACCAGCAGTCCGCGCCACGACAGATGGCGGAAACACACTACCGTGTCGGGGCGTGTCGTGTCGCGCCAGAAGCATATCGCGTTCATACATTTTATATGGTTAGGAGCACATTTTGTAGGGCGTGTCGTGTCGTGACTCGCTCTGTCGTGGCGCGGACTGCTGGCCGCCGATTGCGCCACGGCGGTGGTGGGGGTTATGACGCGACACGACACGCCCTGCAAATGTGCGTTTTTTTCGTGGTCGTCAAATGGGCGTTTATTTCGTTCATTTCTGAACAGAAGCGCGCCCCGACACGACACGTAAGTGTGCACACCCACCGTCACGACAGAGCGCGACACGACAGGCCCTACAAATGTGCTCCTAACCATATAAAATGTATGAACGCGATATGCTTCTGGCGCGACACGACACGCCCCGACACGGTAGTGTGTTTCCGACATAACTCTGCCCCGCGCTACCCGCGCCTTCCCCTTACTCGCCCACCGCGAACCGCACCCTCCCGCTCTCGCCCATCTCGCGTTTTGTTTTTGGTAAATTAGGAGCGGAAATTGTTTTTGGAAGAAGTTCTCTTTTTTTTTTTGGATATGGCCAATGCCTAAATAAAAAAAGTTTTTGAAAATTCTCTAGTCAGAGAGTATTATATTTGAAATAATAAAATTTTCCTTGCTTGCTAGAAGTGAAGACCTCTATGCGGTAATCCAGCGTTGCCCATACCAGGGCTACGTCGCTCCATGTACTTGCGCGCGTTAACTACCTACCGAGCGTAGGTTCGCCGGCAACCCTAAACTCAGTGGGTCTGGGTTGTCGCAAACGCTCGCTATCACACGCGCACGCTCGTAGCCTCATCCTTATCCTTATCCTTACTAATATTACAAATGAGAAAGTGAGTTTGTTTGTTTGTTATTCCTTCACGGCTTGACTAAGCAGCCGATCATTATGAAAATTTGCATTTGCAACTTGGATTACTTTTAATCCCGAAAAGCACGCGATTCTTGTCGGATTTGCTCAAAAGTCTGATATAGATGGCACAGAAAAAAATGACAGGTTTTTATTCCTCCTTTTGTTTGATGTGCAACCATCAACTACACAACAACTTCCGGACGGCTGCATTGTTTTTATTTTATTTACTACTTATATTACAATCACACAACACAATTACTATTTAAACTACTGAAATTAAATAAAAACACTTAAAAAAACTAAACCACACAAAATATATGTCAGTTAACTGAAACATTTATTCAGTACTAGCTTTTGCCGATACAGCGCCCTCTATAGTAGAAAAAATATTTTCCCATTAGAACGACATACTTTCACGGGATAAAAAGTAGCCTATGTTGGGCTCTGTACCCCTAACAATATGTATGCAAATTTTCATAATGATCGGCTGCTTAGTCAAGCCGTGAAGGAATAACAAACAAACAAACTAACTTTCTCATTTATAATTAGTAAGGATAAGGATAAGGATGAGGCTACGAGCGTGCGCGTGCGATAGCGAGCGTTTGCGACAACTCAGACCCACTGAGTTTAGGGTCGCCGGCGAACCTACGCTCGGTAGGTAGGTAGTCAACGCGCGCAAGTACATGGAGTGACGTAGTCCTGGTATGGGCAAATTGGGCAACGCTGGATTGGTCGCGGTCGGCTTGTGCGGTCGGCGCGCGGTCGGCGCGGCGGTCGGGTCGGGTCCGAGTCGAGTCGAGAGTCGGGTCCGGGTGCGTGCTGTGAATGGTGGGCTTTACTTTCCTTTTTTACTTTTGATTTAAAGTTCGAAAATCGGGTTATTAAAAATCGATCTTCGATAAAATCGAACCGAGTTCATCGGAATCCCTGCCCGAGCCCGCGCCACCCCGCGCGCGCTCGAGTCGCCACGAGTGCGCTGAGGCCGCGCCTTTGTAGTTACAACAACTTCAATCGGATCGGAATCGGACGCGCCAGCACGCGCAAGTCCGTGCGCCTCGCGCCGCCTCGAGCCACTACCACAGAGTACATTGTAATTGTAACATACGCCACTACCTACACGGCGCGCAGGCGCGAGCTGGCGCAGCGTGATATCACGCGCCGTGTAATGTCTTGATCAATTAATCTATGGTCTTGATCACACGCGCCGAGTAGAGTGGCGAGACAGTAAAAATGTCGCTCGGCCGAGACAGTCCACTCGTCAGCCTTGGGCGAGTAGGTGTTTATACTAATTTTGGTTCCCAGCGAGTCAGTTCACCTAAAATTCGGGAACAGAGACAAACATCAACACGACGCTCGCGAGCCAAACTAGCGAGTAGCGAGCGAGTGATGCTCGGCATGGTTTCAAACTTGCCGAGTGAGCGAGCGAGACAGTAAGGGGTATGCTGAAGGGAGCGCGGGGGTGGGCACTCGGCCTAATAAACAAAACGAGGTGAGTGACTGTCTCGCCATTTTGCTCGGCCGAGTACTCGTCGGAGAGTACATACCAACGGAGCGCTCGGCCGAGGACACTGTCTCGCCGCTCTACTCGGCGCGTGTGATCAAGGCATTATGCTGAGTTCACACCCGTGCCATGTAGCCCGGCAGGCGACCCGGCAATCAGCCCGGTACGTAGCCCGTCGACGGGCGGCGGGCCAAGCAAGATGTTTACACGCATGGCGACACGCCAGTATCTCCAAGCGCTGCAAGCATCCCATATCCCATATTATAGGTTCTGTCTGATAGTATTCTAAGAACAAAAGTATTTGGTCGTTTGACCAGTCCGACATCTTTACCTTGTTTTTACCTGCACCGCACAGAATAGTTCCGGACCTTCCGGTCGCTGCGAAACTTCACGGGATACTAATGGCGGAAGCACACTACCGTGTCGGGGCGTGTCGTTTCGCGCCAGAAGCATATCGCGTTCATACATTTTATATGGTTAGGAGCACATTTGTAGGGCGTGTCGTGTCGTGACTCGCTCTGTCGTGGCGCGGACTGCTGGCCGCCGATTGCGCCACGGCGGTGGTGGGGGTTATGACGCGACACGACACGCCCTGCAAATGTGTTTCTTTTCTATACCCGCGCGCGGCTCGCGGCGCGAACAAGTGGACGCTTTTTTTAAAAATTTGTTTTTGCAGCGTGATTTGTAAATAAATACCATTATACATTATAGAAAACACCCAGACAAAGGCAAACACTGCGAGCTTCTGTTCAGAAATGAAAGAAATAAACGTCTGGCGTTTATTTAGTTCATTTCTGAACAGAAGCGCGCCCCTACACGACAGAGCGCGATACGACACGACCCGACACGGTAGTGTGTTTCCGCCATTAGTATCCCGTGAAGTTTCGCAGCGACCGGAAGGTCCGGAAGTATTCTGTGCGGTGCAGGTAAAAACAAGGTAAAGATGTCGGACTGGTCAAACGACCAAATACTTTTGTTCTTAGAATACTATCAGACAGAACCTATAATATGGGATATGGGATGCTTGCAGCGCTTGGAGATACTGGCGTGTCGCCATGCGTGTAAACATCTTGCTTGGCCCGCCGCCCGTCCGGAACCGGATCGGCGGCAAGCACGGGCACAAACACGAGCGCATGCACATTCAAACTGTTTACATGTTCGTGCCCGTGCTTGTGCTCGTTGAATGTCACTTTGAACGCGAGCGTGGAAATGCGGCATTAAGCCAGCAAAAGCCACAATAGTTATTTGTTAAGCAAGGCTGCAAAGTTGTTTTTTGGCGCGAGTACTTAAATTGAAACCTGAGCGTAGCGAGTGTTTCAAAGGTACGAGACGCAGAATAACTTTGCTGCCGAGCGAAACACAAAATTTTTCACCTCACTACAGCGAGGAAAATCCTAGGTGCAAGAAAAACGCAAATAATATATTAAATAAGTGTTTATTTTTTTTCATGCGGTGTCGTGCTGGCCAGTTCGATTATTCTAAAAATAAGGTTGGCGCACTGGCATGAAATAAGTATTAATGCATTTTCAGAGGACTGGCGGTATAAAAAATTAAAGAATAGAAAGGTTCGAATTTTTAAAATACTTTCCACGCTAGGGCACAAAATGCACTTTTGCGCTCAGATTTCGAATGACAAACAGATTCTTTCCGAGCTTGTGAGGTGAAATAGTTATTTGTTATGCAAGGCTGCAAAGTTGTTTTTTGGCGCGAGTACTTATATTGAAACCTGAGCTAGCGAAGGATTCTAGGAAATATAGAATCCTGAGCGTAGCGAGGGTTTCAAAGGTACGAGACGCAGAATAACTTTGCTGCCGAGCGTAACACACAACTTTTCACCTCACTACAGCGAGGAAAATGCTAGGTGCAAGAAAAACGCAATTATTATATTAAATAAGTGTTTTTTTTTTCATGTGGTGTCGTGCTGGCCAGTTCGATTATTTAAAAAAATAAGGTTGGCACACTGGCATGAAATCAGTATTAATGCATTTTCAGAGGACTAGCGGTATAAAAACTTATTGATTAAAAAGGTTCGAATTTTTAAAATTCTTTCCACGCTAGGGCACAAAATGCACTTTTGCACTCAGATTTCGAATGACAAACAGATTCTTTCCGAGCTTGTGAGGTGAAATAGTTATTTGTTATGCAAGGCTGCAAAGTTGTTTTTTGGCGCGAGTACTTATATTGAATCCTGAGCGTAGCGAGTGTTTCAAAGGTACGAGACGCAGAATAACTTTGCTGCCGAGCGAAACACAAAATTTTTCACCTCACAACAGCGAGGAAAATCCTAGGTGCAAGAAAAACGCAAATAATATATTAAATAAGTGTTTATTTTTTTCATGCGGTGTCGTGCTGGCCAGTTCGATTATTCTAAAAATAAGGTTGGCGCACTGGAATGAAATAAGTATTAATGCATTTTCAGAGGACTTGCGGTATAAAAAATTAAAGAATAGAAAGGTTCGAATTTTAAAAATACTTTCCACGCTAGGGCACAAAATGCACTTTTGCGCTCAGATTTCGAATGACAAACAGATTCTTTCCGAGCTTGTGAGGTGAAAAATTAATTATACCGTGCGTGATGTCAAAAAAAACATAGCTAACCTAAAAAACGTCAAAGTCAAAAAGTTTTAAAAAGTCTTTATATCTGTGTCAACTTGCGTGCTTTTGATAATTTCTAAATTGTAAAATAATTCGTCATTTTCAGTGATTTCATTCTAAACCATTTGAACGATTATCGTTTTAGTAAACTTTAGTCAGGCATTAAAATAATTATAAAAAATTGTGGTAGAAATGCATAATGTGCGGTCGATATTTCGTATCATACGGTCTCAAAGAAATACTATTATAACACCAAGAATAAATTGCACGTTGTTTTCGAAACCACTGAAAATAGAACCACTTAGATGCTATTCATCTGAAGTAAAAGATGACACAGGTAAAATTTAATTTCATAGTAGATAATTTACATAATTGACTATGCTGTTGTTTGACTAGAATCGATGAACGAGAACTTGAAGCTAGAAACGAGTTAGCAGTTTCGTTTAGTGAGCAGAGTGTGTATCTTCCTCACCCTTGATGGGACAACTGGGTCAGTCAGTGAGTCACCTTAGGAAGTACTTTTTCGACTTAACAGTAGTAACCACCGCTACAATTATTTTACGAGTAGTATTACATTACATTAAATGATCAGTGTTAAATAAAAACTGTATATTGTTTCAGAAAATATAATTAATGAAATATGTAAAGGTAATCCCGAACTTGAAAAAAAACTAAAAATCCTAATGTTAGAACTAGAAGTGATGCGTCAAGACGGCCGTAGCGCTCCAACCGTAATGAAAATGCAAAATTGGGAACATCTAATGAATTTAGAAAGCAGAAATCAAAGAATTAAATATGTTCTGTATCTCTGGAAAACTGAGAAGTCTAGAGAAAACCAAAAAGTAAGGAATCATTTTTAATGTCTTTGACTTTGACTAAAATTATTTTGTATTTTATAATGTGATGAATCAATTTTCCAGGCCAAAAGAGAGGCAAAGAGGAAAGAATTTGAAGAAAAAGTACCTGAAGAAAATAAGGAGTTCCCCGATGATCTCCCTTATGGCATACAACATTCATCATTGTTTTTACGAATCCGTGATCAATCCATGAACAACTTTGATAACTATAGGTAAAATACTAATATGGGATTTGAGACACAATGTGAACAAACACCCAAAAATCGTACATTAAAAATACATACTGTTTTGGAGTTTTTAACTATTATATGTAGTGTTAATTTATTATTTAATGCTATCGAATTTTAGTGGCAATGAATTTTTGTTTTATGTTTTGTTTCAAACCCCACTAAGTGGAGTTTAAATGTGGTTGTATCAGAACTTTACATAGGTATATAATGAGTTTGTTTGTTAGTTAATCCTTAAGACTGCGCCGAGCCTTTGTCGTTTAGCGCGGCACGCCGCCTGTGTTCGTCATCAGTTAATTTCGCACACTGCACGCTCGTTCCCTCAATCGGTACGATAGGGACTAAAAGTTAGTAACTCGTTAAGTGATTCAAGATCAAGTCGCTCCGCATCGAGACTTTAAAAAAAAAATCATAATTAAATAACCAAAGCACATTACGAAATAATATAATTTGACTATTTGTAGTTAATACTTTTGAGATTTGTTTTAGTAGGATTTTGAAACTAAAGTGTAGATTTTTTCATTCAATTTTACCTAAACGCCGACACAGTCTTCTTATTTTTTTTACAACTTTACGTAATTATATTAATTAAATTGTAAATTATTTTAGATTATTAATAGAGATACATTGTAAACACACTCTTTGTGATAATAATTACATATATTTTATATTTTTTGGAGAAAAATGTGATCCCCACCGATTTAACGGTGACTCCCGTTTTTGCTGATTTTGCTCGGTGCAGTCTTAACGGCTTGACTAAGCAGCCGATCATTATGATTTTTTTTTATATTTATTGTCAGGGGTACAGAGCCTAACATAGGCTAATTGTTACGCGGGTGAAGCTGCTGGTAACAGCTAGTCCTTACTTCCTTATTTACACAATATTTATAAATGAGAAAGTGAGTTTGTTTGTTTGTTATTCCTTCACGGCTTGACTAAGCAGCCGATCATTATGAAAATTTGCATACATATTGTTAGCGGTACCGAGCCTAACATAGGCTACTTTTTATCCCGTGATAGTATGTCTTTCCAATGGGAAAATATTTTTTCTACTATAGAGGGCGCTGTATCGGCTTATTCGAATTGTATGGGCCAACAGATGGCGCCACAAGTCGCGCTATGGGTTGTTTTGTTGTTAAACGAGATCTAT
Source organism: Endotricha flammealis (assembly GCA_905163395.2). Lineage (NCBI taxonomy): Eukaryota > Metazoa > Arthropoda > Insecta > Lepidoptera > Pyralidae > Endotricha > Endotricha flammealis. Next base: position 6,622,141 of record LR990853.1, read on the forward strand.
ACAGTCATAAAACTAACGCGAGCGAAGCCGCGGGGAAAAGCTAGTAATAAATAAATTCTACACAATTCACACAGCGCCTTGGTCCCAACCTGGCCCCCAAAGTAGTAGACAATATTACCCTTATTTTGAAAAACAATGTATTTTTTTATAATCCAACTTTATATTACAGGGCTCTACAAGCAATGTCATCTGGACAGTCTGTGGTTGTAGATTGTTCATATGAAAGCTACATGGTCTGGAGAGAGATTGTCAATTCTGCTAAACAAATGACATTTGTTTTTGGCGATAATAGGATTCACAAAGAGCCTTTTAACTTGCACATGTGCAATGTGAATTTTAAAGGTGAATTTATGAGACAACTTCGAAAGAACATTCCGTCTTTAGATGAAAGCTGGTTCCCTATGAATATTCATTCTGAAAGTTACTTGGATGTCTTCCCAAAAGATAAATTAGTTTACCTAACTCCTCATTGTCGGGAAGAAATCACAGAATTTGACAATGAAGCAATTTATATTGTTGGATGTATGGTTGATAAAGTGAGTACCTATAAGCAAACTGTATATTCTTGAGTAGCTAAGTTTTCTGTTAAAAACTTGTGTTACTTAAATTGTTTTTGACCTTTCTTTTTGTTCTAGGTTAATAATGAACCACTTTCCCTAGCAAAAGCAAAAAAAGACGGAATCAGAATGGCCAAGCTACCACTTGATAGGTATTTAGAATGGGCACCAGGATCAAAGAAAAATTTAAACATAAACCATATGATTCCCATTCTGTTAGATCTAAAGTTAACTGGCGATTGGGAGTATGCGTTACGGCACATTCCTAGACGAAAACTAATGGAAACTAAAGTATTGGCAATGCAGAAAAAACTCAAAGACCCTATACTTAGAAATGAAGTGTTCAAAAATTATAGAAAGTATGCTAATATTAATATGGGTAAAATCAACGGAATGTCGATCAAAGACAGGAGGTTTAAGTCGCGAAGATCTTTATACGATGATGAAAATATATAAACAACTTAAATTGAACTTGTCTTTATTTTATCTAATACATAACATTTTTTCTTCTCTCCCATGACTTTTCAATCACATCATTACATAAAGACACAAATGTAAATGTAGTTTTAAGAAATACATTATGTGTTAATTAGGTTTATAATATTTTGTACACTTTATAATGATTTAAGTGTATAAGACAGTATTTATTTACAATATATAAAAGTCCAATTGCGTGGCACGTCAAACCATTTCATTTTTTTTAACAAAGAAAAACTTATTAGATTAGACAAAGATCTATATTGCTCAATCTATTGCACACTAATTTTATATCTTGCTTAAAATATAAGTTGCATGTCCTTTTTGATATATTACTCAACTATTTTATTTTCTGAAAATAATGCATAATTATAATAGATCATAGCCTAAACATATTAGAATACATAAAGTAAAAAATATATACTAAGTATCTAGTGCGACAACTACATCGACCCTGGAAAATAATTTGGGATGCTGTCTACACAATCACTTATCTTAATCTGTACTGTCAAGAAACAAACTTGTGCATCTCTAAAAACTATAAATAAAAAATCAAATTCACGGTGGCAAAGGTAATGTACGCATATCAACGTCGCCTGTAGTAGTCTCCGACCTCTGCTTGATGGTAGCCAGTATTTCCTGCAAGTTTGACGGGAGCGATATGTCGGCGAGCGGAACTACAGGCGGGGGAGTCATTGGCCGCGACGGTGAATACGCCTCGTCCTGCAAAATTATTTTCATTTGAGTAAAAGCTTATCTATCACCAAAATATAACGTACCAGTTACAATAACAAAAAAGGTGGCACTTAAGCGCGTAAATTGAAACTTTTAACACGACAATTATTTGGTATAATGACAACACTTAATACCAATATTATTAAGCTAGGACTATGCCGGCTTTACACTCTCTCGAAGTTGGTCGAAAAAGACAGTGTGGACAACCTCTTCGTGTTTAGTTTACCATTGTCTTTTCACGTCGTGCCTAACTTTAATTGACTTCACTTTGCGAGAGTGTAGAGCCGGCACTACACTTCGCGAGAGTGTAGAGCCGGCACTACACTCTCGGGAAGTAGAGCGAAGTACGACGAACAACCCGTCTACACTCTGTTTTCGCTCAATTTCACAATTAGCTAGCATTAAATTACCCTAATTTCATAAAAATTTAAGTGTCAATTTAGCTTTTAACAGCTTTTAACAAGTTTTCTTTACCTGTTTTTATAACTAAAGTTATTAGTTTGTATAAATCCCTAAAGTGTACTGTAGTTTTTAAGTATAAAATATAATATGTACCTATGTTTAGGTTAAGGTACCTTATATATTTGTAATATGAGCCAATGTATTTACTACTGAGTTGCTTGAAATAAATTATTATTATTATAACTATTGAATTGCACAATAATAATTATTATAAAATATACACTTACTTCCCCGACCGATGAGTCAGCTTGTGCCATTTTAAGAATTTGTTGTTTCTGTTCCTCTATTTGCCTGTTTAGTTCCTCCATTTTACACCGTAATTTATTGGAATTCGGTTGCGTAACGGGTACTGATGTACTACCGCTACTCGTCGATGACCCTGGGCTGTATGCTTCTTCGTCATCCGCAGATGCTTTAGAAAAGGAATAATTATCACATTTAACAAAGGTAGAAAATATTAGACTTTATTACAGAATATGTTCAAAATAATACAAATCCACCACCTTACAGAAGATCGTAGCCAAATGGCATTGGTCTCGGCCATGTTGCGTTCCTACGGTGAGTAAGGTCTCCAAAGCTCCACTTGGGGGGGTTGGGCTATAGGCCCGTCTATAAGCTACGGTGATGCTTACCATCAGGCGGGCCGTATGCTTGTTTGCCACCTTTGTGGCATAAAAAAATACAAATAGGTGTTAATAATTAACTTGAAAGTAAATATTTCGAATAAAAAGGGTAATTACCTAATGATGCGGCAATTTTATCCTTTACTGACGTAGAGAGCGCTGGTGACGTGTAAGTTGGTAGTGGTAAAGGCCGGCGGCGAGGGGAGGTGGGCGGTGTAGAGCCCTTGGCCACCGCCGGCACGGGCGGCGTGTACGATCGTTTCCTAGACTCGCGAGCAACCTGATGTGAAATCATACAATCAACATTATGGTGGTAATTTTTTTACTAATTTTATTGGTATCGTCAACAATAGTTACAAAATTATTGATGTAATATACCTTCAAGTGAAAATGTAAGCCACCGACTTATCGGTTGGTGCACTACAAAGTTCTCAATATTTTCATCAATACTTTTATATACTAAATTACTAGTTCTAGTTCGCTGGGAAAATTTAATTTTTCTTTTCTTTTCTATCTTTTCAAAGATAAGTGATAAATGAAACTCAAATCATAATGCCACTAAAAGAGATCACAGGTTTTATTTATTTCCAAAATAATCGTACATCTTTAATAAATATAAATAAATTATACATTCATTTGCTAATAATCTAATGTATCCTATCAACTAACCTTTGCAGGAATAATATCTTTAGGAATGTGGGGTGCCAGACGTTTCTTTCTCTGGCGAATGACAATGGCTATGAGGAGATGAGTTTTAACTTCCCCTAACCCTGGCCCATCAAGGGGGAGAAGGACGGCAGGCAATGTAGTGTTTGCAGAGAGCGGCACTATGTAAAAATCTTTTACCGACGTTGTGTTGGACACCTTCACCACACCCAACCTAAAATTTATCATTGGAAGTTTAGGTATGTTTATTAGAAATAGAAAGCAAATAAAAGAATTCAAAAAAACTCCTTTTTTATAATTATTTACCAACCTATTTCGACTACTAAGATAACTATATAATGCAATATATTGCATTTTCTCTTCATCATTTGCTGCCTGTAATTTTAGAATTACAATGTCTTTGTTGCTGGCTCTTTTCATTTTGCCAATGTAATCCCAAACAGTATCAGGATTTATTCTGCCTACAATATCCAACTCTGCAGTTATATCTTCTTCCAAGTCCGTACCAGTGCCGGAAACCTAAAGAAACATACAAACGAGTTAAATTTGTAAACGTTTTTAAAATTACATTCAGTGAATCCTTAGATTCAATCAGTAACCTCATGTGCTGCTACATAGAATCGTGCTACGTCCACCATGTTGATACAACCATTCCAAACTATCGCCGATGAATTATCCACTGTGCTGCTAGGTTCCTGGTCGCTCTCAGCTTCTGTAAAAGAATATTATTTTAAACACATAAATTAAATTAAAACAAACGAAAATTAAATAATTAATTTTTGCACCACGCACCTGAAATCCTGTCTTGCCTTTTAACAGATTGTTTTGGTGCATCCAAAAGAGGATCGGCAGTTAGAGAAAACGTCTTAGCATGATCATAATCCGTGTTACCATAGTCGTCAATGTCATTTTTATAAGTGTCCTCATATACATCTTCTCTAGATTTCCTCAAATCTTCTTCGGAAAATGCGGAAGTTATCATTGGTTCATGGGGATCATACTCTGGGTGAGCTTCTTTTAACATAGCAGATTTTGGCCTTTCTATTGAATCAGAATCTGTGGAACTGAAAAAAATACAAACTTTCAGACAAAGATTTTAATGAGTTCAAAACAACAAAAATTATACTTATTTTCTTAAAATATATTTTACAATGATAGTAAACAATAATAAAATAAGGCTATATTATGTACTTAAACTAGTATCCCAACACCATAATGTAATCTGTTGTACAACACTTACTCATTTTTGTTCTTGCTGGAGATATTTTCTTGGGACCTGGAGCGATGTTTTTGTTTGTCTTCTGTACTACTAGAATGTTTAGAACGTGACCTGCGCTGTCGTTTAGCGCTCTCTCTAGATGTGGACCGTTTGCGCGATCGAGATCTTTCACGTCCTTGCGACGCAGACCTGGAATGTTCGCGGGACTTGGACCGCTTTTTGAGCTTCTCTTTTGACCTCGATCTTCGCCGCGATCGCTCGCCAGACTCAGATTTTTCTTTTGCTTCAATGCGCGATCTTTCTTTTGATGATGATTTTGTCCTACTCGATCGTCTCCGCGACTTGCGGGTGGATTTTTCCTCTTCTCTCGTTTCTTTGTTATCTGATCCTTTCCGAGACGATCGAGATTTCCGTCTGTCCGATTCGCGTTTAGATTCTCTGTTACTCCTTTTGTTGTGGCGCGAAGAACTATCTTCTCGACCTCTTTTTCGACTGCTATGTTTCTTAACAGGAATTACCTTTTGAGGTGGTGCACTAGAACAAACAAAACAAGAAACAATAAAAAACTGTAAATACATTATCATAATCAGTAGTCATGGATGAAAAATATCACATTGTGTTCTTACGTCTCTGCGATATTTTCAACTGGCGGTACTTCACCAACAGTTTGGTCATTGAGAGCTGTCACTAAGTCCTCAACAGGCACATTAGGGTCCAATTCCGTTGACACAGACTCTTTAGTTTCCATCACCTGAAATAAGTGTTTCAATATTAAATTACGTAAAAATTCAATAATCTAAATATATTTACACATGTTCCAGACAATGAATTACCTCTTCTCCTTTATGCGTTTTCAAAACATAAGTTTTACTTGCAGCCAAGAGATCAATTTCAGATTTTTTGATCAACTCTAGTTGATGTTTTGCTTCCTCTTCTCTCCATTGAGCCAATTCTTGACTTGCCAACTCTTCTGGAGAAAGGCGTACCTATAAAATTTCAGATGAAGATTTTAATAACTCCTTACACAATGTGAATGAAAAATAAAGTTCCAGCTCTAACTTGCCAATGTATACAATGTAAAATCAATTTAAACAATTACCACTGTCATACTAACCAATTGTTTGGGTGTAATAGTCCGATCACAGATTTTTTGCCACAAGGAAAGGTTCTTACGGTCCTTGATATTGAACATGAGCGAGCGATATTTAGCCTTGTATTTCATTCCAACGTCTCTGAATAGTTCATGTAGCTCATCTTCAGTTTCGTACGCAAATTGTTGTATTTCCTCTTCCGTAAATTTGGGGCCATCATGTTCCGCCATTCTTATTGTCATTTGTTCTTGTAATGCCTTCCTGACATTATCTCTGATCGGCTCGACGGAATCCATTTTATTTCTACTACCAGAGTCCTTCCTGCGCGATAATGACGGCGAGACTGAAGGAGCCTGTAACGTAATAATTATCATACGCGTGCCTAACTTTGTGACTCATGTATGTAAACACATACGAGGTTATGGTGATTATATAAGGATTTGAACTAAAAAGTTTCCACCAAAGTTTATAAGTCTGATTAAAGGATAATACACAATCTGTAATAGTATTACATCATCAAAATAATTTATGTACATATAATATTCTGGTCACAAAATATTTTATGTCAGTGTAACATACTTTTATTATCTATATACATACATACATCTTTATATACAAAACGTATTGCCGAAATGTAAGTACGCGCATATCTTTTGAACGAATGCTCCCAATTGGATATATATTTTTTATTCCTTATTGCCTGTATCAGGACCAAGGCGTGATTATTTTTTTTTTTAAAGTAACAGATTTTTTCAAATTTCAAAGTTTCTAAAGTGAGTCAGTGAGTAAAAGAGACAGGAAGTCTGCAAAGGGGAGATGCTCCGCAAGGAACGCGCTCCGACAATTAAATGTGTAACATCAATGAAAAATTAACTGGGGAAATGCAGATGAAGTTGCTAGTTGAGAATATTTTTATGGTATCTAATTATCTAAGCTATGGTGTTTGCCAAGCATTTGATTGATGGTTTACACGAGTTGATATGGAAATATCTATGACCCACATTATATTCATCCATCCATCCATATATGTATTAAAAAACATTTTAAATGCTTACTTTATCATATGCCGATTGAGATCTGCTTGAAGTCGCGCGAACTGGTTTCCTTGTTTCACTTGTAGTCCTGGCAAAAGACGTGCTAGCTTTCGGAGTGTCCATATATTGAGGTGCTTGTGATTTAGGAGTTACCGGTGTTTTAGGTTGCGACATTCTTTCCTCTCTTGGTGATGATAGAAGTTTAGGCAATCTTTCTTCTTTCGGAGATGGAAGAATTTTAGGTGTTCTATCCTTGTTTTCAGGTTGATGAGACCTAGCAGGTGTAGATTGCATTGATTTTTTTGGTATCCTATCAAAGTTAAGTGTGGTCTGAATTTTAAAAGGATCGTTGGAAACCTTCTTCTTTGATACATTTGGCTTAATAGTGCTGAGTGTTCCTGGACGCACAACTTCGAAAGTAGGATTTTTTTGTAGCCATGCCTTCAAATTCTCTGCAGTGGGAGCATTCGGCCCAGCCAATAATCTACCACTTTTACGTTCATAAACAATAACCTGTAAAATATATTCAAAATATCATGCTAAAAGCCATTTTTTTTATTCATAGTTTTTTTGTTGAATATTATGTGGTAGCACTTGTGAATTGACTACTGAATTACAGGTAAAAAGATTATAAAATTTAATAAATTTCATACCAAAAATCACTTACTCTAGATTCGGATTTCTGCTTTTCTTGAGATCTTCCTGGTTCACTGTCAAGTTTGGAAGGAGACTGATTCACTAATGAATCCTGTGCATGTTTCAATATACAGGCGTCACTGCAATAAATACTGCTGGCGCGTGCTGATTTCTTACATACAATGCAACCAGTCTTTGATGTTGTCTCTTTACTGACAGGGGGTGTTGTAGAGACCCCTTCAAGTTCGATTTTCTTCTGTACCAATACCTAATAAATGTACACATGTAATTAAGGTCCTAGACATGCAAATAAATATGAGGTAATTATTATTGTGAATAGGATTTGCTAAGTTTTTGTACAATTTTGTACGATTAGCGTATAGTATTTTTTAAAGCTAGACATTTTTTTCAGCATGAATGGAAAATTTTGAGAAAAATTATTAAATATTATTTTTATTTATGATACAACTCTTTAGAATTCATTCTGATTAAATGACGTTTTTAGATACATAGATTTTTGGAATTTTAAGTCATAGTTATTAAAATTAGAGATTTTAATCATCACTATGCTAAATAACAGTATTAACAGTTTACAGGGTTACAGGTTAAGTCGATCTATTCCCGTTAAGGCGTGTAGTTTACATCCTTTCTGACTTATTTCATTATGAACACCCTGTCCCTAAATCTAACCGTTTAATTGTATTTTTATTTAAAGATCCCGATTTTCGGCTATCAGCTTAGATATTTAGAAACATGTAAAGTCTTATTATTACTTTTATTTGATTTTTACATATAAAATAAGATACTTGATGACCTCAATAACCAATATTGAACGTAAAATGAATAAATAAGTCATTGTAAAGGATTAAAACTAAAAAAAGGTAATAAAAAATTTGAAAGTTTATTTTTCTCTAAATTACATATCTAAAAAAAATATTATGGCGCCTGTTTTGCAGATGTGCCTAAAAATATCTATGTTTCATTATTTTCCTACTTTTTTCCCTTCTCGCATCAGTTTTGATTTGTTTACTTTTTTGTTTGTAAATGCGAATTATTTAATTATTGCTTGTCAGGTTTGCCTATAATTAGTTAAACGTCTAAGTATTATATATTGTATTTTCATAATAAGTTAGTATAAGTTTATTAACTGTTGGTAAACTTAATAAATATAAAAAAATATCTAAGCTGATAGCTGAAAATCGTGAGATTTTTTTAATAAAAATACAATTAGTAAATTGTACATTCTAAATTGATATAACACCAATTAAAATCAAGTCGTAGGTTTTTTTGTTATGTAATTTAAGAAACATCTATAGAGTTCTGTTACTTACCTTACTGGGATTCTTGGAGGTTGGTTTTATTTTCTTTATGCAATTAGGGCATCTCCATTCAATGCCCTGTTCCTCCATTTGTTGACCCATTGCTTTTGTGATATTAACACATTTCCCATGGAACCAATCCTCACAGCCGTCGCAACATATCATAAAACGATTATTATGTGGCTGTTTACAAATACACCATAACCTGTAAAGATTAAATATGTATCCTTGTTGATATAATATATTTGTACCATTAAACAACAATGTAGAAATCGAAACTGACAAATGACGCCTCGCGTCAAATCTTACTGGCCACATTTTAAAAGTAATACAAACTCTTTGAACCATAAATACTCTGAATAAATATAAAAAACATGCCAAACTAGCGGCCCGCCTTGGCTTTAATTATAGCCTATGTCACCCGGGGACAGTGTAGCTTTGCAACGGTAAAAGAATTTCATAAACCAAATAAATGTAAATTAATTTGTAAAAAAAATTATGGTAACAATATAAATTATATAAACCTGTTAGGATCATCTTCCGAATTCCAGCTTTCTTGAGATTCTGCAGACATTTTATCAACAATTGCAGGTTGTACCAGCTGTTCTTGTTTCTTATTTGCAAGTTTCTTATTCACATAGTGTTTTGATACAGTAGGCACAAGTGGATCAGGTGTGGTGGCTGGTGGTGCCACTGGCTGTGCTGTTGGTATGGGCGCCGACAACACATCTACACTGCTGGCAGTATCCATCTGACTCTTTCGTTTGGATGCCCTAGTCGCTGGTGCTTCAATAGGCGGCAAAGTTATAACACGACCGTCGCGTCGTACAATCTCAATAGGATCCTTCCGAAAAATAATATTTTTCACTATCTTTGGAGATTGTGAATAAACATTTGCAGCACTTGTTTGTGCCTGTTGAAATGGCGATGGTGTTGTAGTTTTAGCAAGTGTACTATCAACTTTACCCAAAACCTGCTTATCTATAACCTCCTGCAAATTTTCTGAGCTCTCTACTAATTGTGCTACATGCATCAACAAATCTTCAGTCAATCCTTCCTCTTCAGGCTGTAATCCACCAAGCAAATCCAAAGTTGGTGATAGTGGCCCAGCTAGACCTGGACTGCTCATTGTATTATTAGCAGATATTGATGGTTGAACCTTTACTGGATTACTTGCAACAGCTGTTGTGTCTTGTAGTATTTGAGCTAAACTAGCATCATCCAGTTGTGGAATTAGTTCATAAGGCTTTGAAACTTTCTCAGTGGGACTAACAATTTTATCCTTTTGCTTCAAATACGTTTTATGACTTACTGGTGTCTTAAGTTTCTCTATATTATCTGATTTATTATCTAATACGACTAATTTTCCTTCATTTATTTCCAACATTTTAGGGGTTACCACTGTTGTACTTTTCTTCTGTTCACTAGGTAAAATATCTTTATCAGATTTATTTGCAGGTTTGTTGTCGGTTGAAACCCTTCTAATAACATCAGGTGTTGAGAACAATGACGTCATATCAGATAATAATGCTGTGACATGAGCGGGTGTTTTCTTCTCTTTCCTGATTATCTTTGGGGTAGCTTTGGCTACATTTTTAATCAATTCAACAGGTGTGATAGGTGTCTGAGATATTTCTGACGTAGGAATTAGGCTTTCGATATCAATATCAGCTGGTTTCTTCTCTGTTGCAGTCTTTAGCAAAGCTTTCTCTCTGATGTCTCTCTTTATCAGATTCTTGTTTGCTTTAAGCCTTGATGGTACCTTAGATTCTAACTTAGAGATTTTGGTGGGATGTAAAGATTTAAGAATCCTGGGTTTCAGTTTACTCCTTTTATTAAATTTCAGAGAACCAGTTCTCTCTCTAGTATCTTTGTAATCAGAATCTGAGTCTCTATCAGGGATACTATCTCCAGATGAACTTATTGATGATGATTCAACACTTTCCTCAGCCTTTTCCTTTTTCAACGAACTTTTCTCTAAATCATTCAAATTTTTAACTTTTGATAACACAGGTAATGGTTTATTTAGAGCATCATTTCCTTTAAGGATGACTGGAGCCTCAGTGGGGTTTAAAAGTATTTTTTTACCTTTAGGAATTATCTGTTGTTCCAATATTGTAATCTTTTTTGAACTGGGGACTGGTTTAGGTGGTGGAGTGTGAGATATTTCAATTTGTGGTTCATCATAACCTGCATAACTGTCACTCTTTTGAGGTAAACCTTGACTTGGTGATGTAAGTGTAGTGTAACAGTGGTCATTCTGAAAACCTACAAGGCTGTTTTCTCTTGTCTCTATTCTTAGTGATTGAAGCATTTCTGCGCCACTGTCTGAAACGAGAGAATTAACATATTATTATAAGAGTAATAGTAATTTATTATTATCTTAACTATATAGAAATTGATATGGATTACCATATTTTATGATGCTATTAGGTTCATCATAGTAACTGTCCACAGACAGAGTTACATGAGGGACTTTATCATCATCACTCTCCGAATCAGTAGCATCATCCGGTCTGCCCTCATGACCAACACGAACAACACTTATTCCAGCAGCTTGTGAACCATCACTGCCTGGAAAAAGATTTTAAATAGGCACCTATTACATAATACCTATTATATAATCTCTTGTGTTGTTCCTTGAAGGAATGCTTGATTATAACATAATAAAGTTGGATACAAACATTATCATATAAGTATTATAACATCTGCAAATACATAAAAGATGATTAACATGAAAATATTTTTTAAACCTATGTTTACGATTATAATTATTTACCTTCTAACATGAATGAACCGACGCCTAAACAAAAATTCGTTTTGGCGCCAAACCTTAAATCGTAAATACTAGCGGTCTTACATTAAATGCCTCAATTAAATTCATAACTATAGTCGTCGCTTGTCTTTCTAAGTGTGAGGAGTTCGAATTTCACAGTTTTAATACTTTGTGAAATAAAAAAAAGTTTGCAAGGGTGCGTAAGTGTATGGTATCTGAAATCGCGAGTTTGGTACGTTCCTTGAAACTAAAAAAGCAATAGTATATATCTACAATACATTGCGATTGTGAAACATTTAAAATAACAAATCACTTACCCATCAGGGTACCCAGTAGATTTTGATCAACCGAAAGAGATCCATCCTTGTTTACAATAACAACAACAGAACTGTCCGCTTTCGTAGAAGGTCCATTTAGATCCGTGTAATTGGTTATCACTGTATTTGACATGTTTCTTAACAATTTAGTGCAACTAGCTCAATGCAAGTCCTCTATTTTTAGCCATTTTAACACACATGCACCACTTCTATTTATGACGCATTCTAACGCAGCACGCCTGACGCCATTTTGAAATCAATTTCGACCTCACCGCGCCGCCACCAAAAACATTAATGTATTCTTGTGTTACTTGGTCTATAATTTTAAGGGAATTCACCATTCCATGTGATTTAACTATAAAATGGAGATCAACACAACTTAATAATCAAAATTTGAAGTAAAGATCAAATTATTTTATGTACTTGTATAGCGCGAGACGAACGACCGAACCATCGACAAAACGACATTGACATTTTGTTTTTTTTTGTTGTTGTGGTTGTGCTTACTTTATGTTTGTGACTTTTGTGACTTGACTTCTGTTCTGTGTTGTGAAGTTGTAGCCTTGGCAAGTTGTAAAGTTGTAGCCTTGGCAAGCGTGTAAACGTCTCCAAGCTAAAGCGTGTAAAGAGTGCGTTTGACTTGGCTTGCTTGAGTTTGTGGTCCCTTGCGTTGCGTCCGATCCGGTCTAGTGTCGGTTTTTGGCCACAAATCAAAGGCGTTTGCGGCAAGCACTTGCGACGCGTTCACACGTTGGCGCTCGCTTAGTAGCCGCTGAGGTCTCGCGACGAACGCACGTCTTTTTGTAAAACATTATTGTCTGCCTTTTCAAAATTAGTAGCTGGTCGAATGTAGAAACTTTATTATTTATAGAGCATTGCCAGATCGAGACATCAATATTTAATTTATGATTTTAATGTTATAGTGGGTGAATGTTGGAATAGAAACATATCTTCACATAGTAATTATATATTCATTTTACATTTCACTTTTAAACATTTCCAAACAATTTAGTTCCCCATTACTAATAGTTTATCATTTCCTAAACAAGTTACATATTAAAACATAATTGATTCCTCTATAAATACATATTTTCTAAAACGTAAACTTTATCTATAAGACATCATAAACCGACTGACATTAAAATTAGACACCATCATTCTGTTCAATTTCAAAACAGCTCTAATTTTAAATCTTTCTTTATCTCAACATTTTATAACCGGCCAGTAACATTACAAATACAATTCCATAAAACCTACAACATCCCCTCTGAATTGTATATCAACTTCAAATAAACAATTAAATCCACCCAATCATAAATTACTAATTCATAAATTACTAATCAACAACCAAATATTCTTCATCAAATTCCTAATTTCTTCTTCAACTCTTCTACTTCCACTCCTAACCTATACATCGACTCTTTGTACTTCCAACTGCTTGTACTTTCAACTGCTTGTACTTTCACTCCTTGTACTTTCACTCCTTGTACTTTCACTAGACCATCGACTTCTTCCAATTATTGCAAATTCTCCACTCCATTGTCCGAAAACTCTCCTCCTCTAAATATCTTCACAATTTCTAACCAACTCATTAATAAATCCTCAATCCCCATTATTATCCTCAATAATCCTCATGACCTTCATGTCTTCCATCTCACTATTTGCTCTCCATTGTCTAATGAAAGTAACAAAAATCTCTCTCTGCACGTTACTCCAACTTCCTCTATCGATACGCATCATTTCTAAAATTTCCCTTTCCCCTCTTGATGTGTATCGATTTAAAATTTCGTTTTCCTCCTCCATTTTGTAATTTCTTTTGTTTTCCTCCTCCATTTTGTAGTAGTAATACAAGCATTGACTGACCTGTTATCCCGTACAGTGTACCTGTTAGCTGCTGATGCACTGACGCTGACGTAAAACAGTCCGTCGCTCCTCCTTGTACCACTTAAGTAGACTACATTTGTGACCGAATCTACAATTTCACATTGGTCGCTGAAAAAAATTATTTTATAATTATTCTCTGTTAACTTTGAGACAGAAATTAAATTCTTTTTAATCTGTGGAACACATAAAACATTAGAAAAATAGACTCCATTATTGGTAAATATTTTTCCTAATTTATTCACACAATGTATATTTCCATCCGCTGTTAAAATTTTGTATGTACAATTCTCTGTCTCCTCTAAATATTCTTCTGAATTAATAATGTGAAACGTTGCACCAGAATCTATTATAAATTCAATTTGCTTTCCAAATGAAGTTAAACTAGGTAAATTACTTACATTAGAACAGTTTGCTGTTTCCAGACAAAACTTAGAATAATGCGAGTTAATCTCACAATATTTGCAATTGTACTTCCCTGTGCAATTTGTGCTCAAGTGTCCTTTTTCCAAACATTTGAAACATGTTTTATCTCTATTTTCTGTAAATTTGTTTGTTCTGCAAAATTTCGAAATATGTCCGATCTTTCCACATTTGAAACATTTCCTTTGAATTAGGAACGCTGGTTCAACTTCATTCCTTCTGACTTCTGACATTTCAATGTCATTCTTCATGTTATTCTTTTGTTCTGCTATTATTCTAGAAATTAAAGGATAATGAGAATTTTTGGGCCCACCCCATAACATTACTCAATAGAAATAATTGATATACCATTGGATAGGGCTCCTCAAACATAGCATTTTTTACTACGACGATAATTGCGAAATGTCTGTGTGTTCGGAGCTACATGGCCATAAAGAATTTTTAAAGAATTTTTGTTTCTACCCCTTAACATTACTCAATAGAAATATAATTGATATACCATTGGATAGGGCTTCTCAAACATAGCATTTTTTACAAAAACGATAATTGCGAAATGTCTGTGTGTTCAGAGCTACATGGCCAGAAAGTTTTTTTTTTAACATTTTTTTTACATCATGAATGTTTTAATATTATTGGAATAAGTCTTCCTAGAGGTCTGTTATGTTACTGCGAGTGAGTTAGGGCACCATAAAGCTCCCATAGAGGTGCTGCGACAACAGGTGGTGACACAAAGTGCGATACTATTACAGCTACAGTCTATACGATTTTAACAGTGATTCAATAATAACGACGAATTCCACGAGTTCCTTAATTTTATAAAGTATAACAATGTTTCGGGCTGAGATAAATCGTCGATATGAAAACGATGACATCCTCCTTGAACTCCGATAAATCAATGTTTTACGTTGACACTCATTTTGTTTTAGGCTGCGGGCACATGGGCCATTAGTGGCGGCCACTGTTAGCTTGCGTCAAACATTTTTCATGATTTTTATATAATCTGTATGAACTCGCTGAATACGTGTAGCGAATGACTGCCACTCGCGATTTGTGTCAATGACACGCGACTTAGTGGCTGGCGACTCGCCACCGTTGATGACCATTTACTATTCCGAGCATGAGAGTATAACAATTTGTAGCGACCACCAACCACTAGCGGCGGCCACTAAACGCATTGGTTTGCGCGGTACCAATGGAACTGGCGCGCGACTCCTACTTGTCGCGGCGGTCGGTAGCACTGTTTGCCAGGACCCTTATGTATTAGTGTATTCCTCACGGCGAATTTTGTTGAAAATGGCTGAACTTTACCGTAACTGTGTTATGTGTAGACGAGGATTACATAATAATAGATATCAGTGGCATATTTTGAATGAACAGGTGCCAGAGATACATCCGGAACTTGCAGCGCATATACAACAAAATGCTCTATTAGAGGTTAGTAGTAATAACCTTATCCAGTATTCCCATTTTGTTATCATTCCTGAGAACAATATTTTCAAATAATCTTTGGGGTAACGAACTTTACATGGAGTAGGCATTTCATCATTTTTAGGGTTCCGTATCCAAATGGCAAAAAACGGAACCCTTATAGATTCCTCATGTCTGTCTGTCCGTCCGTATGTCACAGTCACTTTTTTTAGGTTGAATTCAACAATACGCGAGCGGTTTGTCATCGATGTTGGCAGAGAATCCAAGTTACACTAAGACTGGACGTACAATTTCATCTAGAGCCTGACGTTCAGCAAGTGCCTGACATACAGGAAGATTCTGCTGTGGAGGGGGTACCTGCTGTACCAGAACAGCCTGCCGTACGGGAAGAACCTGCCCAACAGCAAGAACCTGTAGCACATGAAGTGGGTGTTATTCATATGGCTCAATATTTCAGAGCGCCAAATACTGCCAGACATTGTTTATTTAGAAATTGTCAAAATACAGATCGCCGTCGTCTACCCACTACAATCAAAATCTATTTACTTAGTGAGTATAAATTGTACATTCCAGAACATGCTCGTATTTGCCAGCAGCATTATCAAGGAAATGCGTGGAATGTATTATTGGAATCTTGCAATGTTTCTCATGATTTTAATGCTGACCAAATGACAGATCTTTGTAATATGCTAGTTGAAGCTGTGCGGCAGCCTAGCAGACTGGATTTTGAAACCCCTGGTGCATTAAGTAATGATGAAATGCATTTTTGGACTGGCCGCAATATAAATCAATTTGGAGTAATTTTAGAGGAAACTGCATCTTTGCCTGACAAATGCAGACGGCCGAAAACAGCTCTAGGTTTATACTTATGCAAGCTGAGAACGGGCGATTCAAATCAAAGATTGGCAACTCTTTTTAACATGACCCGGCGAACTTTGGAAAAATTCCTGAAGATCGTACGTGAATGTCTGTTGAATGAGTATGTCCCTCAGCATTTAGGTATGGATCATATCACCAGAAATGATGTATTACAAAGGAATCTATTGATTCCAAGAGAAATCTTTGGTAACCAAGACAATACAAAAGCCATTCTAATATGTGACGGAACGTATATATATATACAGAAAAGTTCAAACTTCCTTTTTCAGAGAAAATCATACAGTCTTCACAAATACAGGAACCTATTAAAACCTTTTGTCATTGTCTGCACAGACGGCTATATTTTAGATGTCATAGGTCCATGTGCAGCCACTGAATCGGATGCAACAATTATGAGCAATCTAGTCTCAAATATAGACAATCCAATCAACTGGTTTTTAGAAGAAAACGATACTTTTATATTAGATAGAGGTTTTCGAGACTCTATTGGAAATCTTGAATCTTGTGGTTATGAAGCCCACATGCCGCCATCAAAAGACCCACGTGCAAACCAGCTAACTACCAACCAAGCTAATAAATCACGGCTAGTTACTATGTGCCGATGGGTAGTAGAAATAGTGAATGGCCGCTTCAAGCGCGATTTCAAGCTTCTGCGACAGCCGTATTTTAATAGGACCGCACATAATATGATGACCGATTTTAAGATAGCGGCTTCAATACTTAACCATTTTCACCCCATTGTTGCAGACCACCGAGAAGCTCGTGCCTATCTCGATATAATTAATGAGAGGATTGAGGTAGACAATCTTTTATACCATTTTGTAGAAGACAATAACCTCAATAGACATAGAGTCGCTTTTGAAATGATGGACGCAAATCTTCCACAGGTCCAAGATTTTCCTTTATTAACGAATGAGGATGTAATGTTTCTGTCTTTAGGTTCATATCATTTAAAGCTAGCAAAATCGTACTACAGCGAACATTTCCAAAACGGATTATATGTCATAGAAATCTATAGGCAAAATGAAACACAAAATCTAATTCGGTATAATATACCTGCAAATAATGTGTGGTTACTTCGTGGGAAAATACAATCGCGACACATAAGAGCAAGAACTTATTATTCTTACATACTAATTGATCGCAACGAAGAAGGCCGAAATGCAATTAAATATTATTATTGCTCATGTCTGACTGGACGACGTACAATAGGAAGTTGCGCGCACATTATTTCCATAATTTGGTATTTAGGAGTTGGGCGATATCAACCATTTGTTGGCCCCGCTATTTGTCTAAATGACATTATTGTTGATCATTAATATTGGCAATAACAGTTCCACTACAAAGTCAGGCGGAGAAAACACCACATGGATGAAAGTGGCAAAGGGGACACCCAACGCTGCAACCACTACCAACACACCAAGCCGACTGGTCGCAAGGGGCCGTAACCAAGAACACAGACATTTCGCATTTATCGTCATAGTAAAAAATGCTATGTTTGAGGAGCCCTATCCAATGGTATATCAATTATTTCTATTGAGTAATGTTAAGGGGTAGAAACAAAAATTCTTCAAAAAAAACTTTCTGGCCATGTAGCTCTGAACACACAGACATTTCGCAATTAACGTCATAGTAAAAAATGCTATGTTTGAGGAGCCCTATCCAATGGTATATCAATTATTTCTATTGAGTAATGTTAAGGGATAGAAACAAAAATTCTTAAAAAGAACTTTCTGGCCATGTAGCTCTGAACACACAGACATTTCGCAATTAACGTCATAGTAAAAAATGCTATGTTTGAGGAGCCCTATCCAATGGTATATCAATTATTTCTATTGAGTAATGTTAAGGGATAGAAACAAAAATTCTTAAAAAGAACTTTCTGGCCATGTAGCTCTGAACACACAGACATTTCGCATTTACCGTCATAGTAAAAAATGCTATGTTTGAGGAGCCCTATCCAATGGTATATCAATTATTTCTATTGAGTAATGTTAAGGGATAGAAACAAAAATTCTTAAAAAGAACTTTCTGGCCATGTAGATCTGAACACACAGACATTTCGCATTTACCGTCATAGTAAAAAATGCTATGTTTGAGGAGCCCTATCCAATGGTATATCAATTATTTCTATTGAGTGATATCGAAGGGTGGGCCCAAACTCCATACAACATTACTCATTGTCCTTTATTCTTGTTTTCTCATCTTTATGCGTAGATTCCCACGCAGTTTTGAAGAATCTCATGCTCGCTGGTAATCCGCTGAGGATCTTCGAGATAATTTGAATTTCTTCAATTTCAGATCCAAGAATTTTCAATTTAGTAGTTAAGTTCTCTAATTTACTAATGTCTGATAAAATATCATTTTCCGAAAATTTATAATTATAGAATTGTTCTAAAAGGTTACATTTTTCCGTATCGGAATTGCCACAGAAGATTCTATTCAATTTATCTAGTATTTCTTTTGTTGTATCTATATCTATAATGTGACATAGATATTTTTCAGCAATATTTGCAAAAATGATTAATTTTGCTTGTGCATCCTTTCTTTCAAAATCTTTCGGTTTTTCCTCATTGAATATATCTGAAATCCCTCTAGCTGCCAATGCAATCATTAATTGTTTCCTCCATAACGAGAACTCACCTTCATTTTCTTAAATTTTTTAAGTTTATCATTTCCTAAACAAGTTACATATTAAAACATAATTGATTCCTCTATAAATACATATTTTCTAAAACGTAAACTTTATCTATAAGATATCATAAACCGACTGACATTAAAATTAGACACCATCATTCTGTTCAATTTCAAAACAGCTCTAATTTTAAATCTTTCTTTATCTCAACATTTTATAACCGGCCAGTAACATTACAAATACAATTCCATAAAACCTACAACATTTAATAGTGTTGTTAGTGAGGGAACGCACGAGCGACTTTGTCTCTACGACTTAGGGAGGGAACGCACGAGCAACTTTGTCTCTACGACTTTTTTTGTCTATGATGTCGCGTCTCCTGAGGTGCGCGCACGAGAGCGACAGTGATGGCGGAAACACACTACCGTGTCGGGGCCTGTCGTGTCGCGCTCTGTCGTGACGGTGGGTGTGCACACTTATGGCGGAAACACACTACCGTGTCGGGGCCTGTCGTGTCGCGCCAGAAGCATATCGCGTTCATACATTTTATATGGTTAGGAGCACATTTGTAGGGCGTGTCGTGTCGTGACTCGCTCTGTCGTGGCGCGGACTGCTGGCCGCCGATTGCGCCACGGCGGTGGTGGGGGTTATGACGCGACACGACACGCCCTGCAAATGTGTTTCTATACCCGCGCGCGGCTCCTGGCGCGAACAAGTGGACGCTTTTTTTTTAAAATTTATTTTTGCAGCGTGATAATGAGTTACTAGGTTACTAGATTCCTGATAAATATACTTAAATACTTTTTTTTGTAAATAAATACCATTATACATTATAGAAAACACCCAGACAAAGGCAAACAATGCGAGCTTCTGTTCAGAAATGAAAGAAATAAACGTCTGTCGTTTATTTCGTTCATTTCTGAACAGAAGCGCGCCCCGACACGACACGTAAGTGTGCACACCCACCGTCACGACAGAGCGCGACACGACAGGCCCCGACACGGTAGTGTGTTTCCGCCATTACGTGTCGTGTCGGGGCGCGCTTCTGTTCAGAAATGAACGAAATAAACGCCAGACATTTATTTCTTTCATTTCTGAACAGAAGCTCGCATTGTTTGCCTTTGTCTGGGTGTTTTCTATAATGTATAATGGTATTTATTTACAAAAAAAAGTATTTAAGTATATTTATCAGGAATCTAGTACCTAATAACTCATTATCACGGTGCAAAAATAAATTTAAAAAAAAAGCGTCCACTTGTTCGCGCCAGGAGCCGCGCGCGGGTATAGAAACACATTGCAGGGCGTGTCGTGTCGCGTCATAACCCCCACCACCGCCGTGGCGCAATCGGCGGCCAGCAGTCCGCGCCACGACAGAGCGAGTCACGACACGACACGCCCTACAAATGTGCTCCTAACCATATAAAATGTATGAACGCGATATGCTTCTGGCGCGACACGACAGGCCCCGACACGGTAGTAGGGGTGAGGCGTATTTATCGGAACAGTGACAAATCACTGTTACCGAACAATTCCGAACAGTCACTGCTCCTGGCGATACGAAATACCTGTTACGAAAAATACTAGCCTGTGACTTGTCACAGTTCACGAACAAGGGAACTGTGACTGTGTCTGATAACTATCGCCATCTCGTTTCATTTGTAGGTGCTGAAACGAGAAGCACCTAGTATTAAAATACTAGGTGCTTCTCGTTTTAGCACGTATAAATAAAACGAGACGGCGATAAGTTATGATCTGTCAGTCTGTCTGTCACTGTGACTTTTTTTTTCTTTCGTTTGGCAATCAGACCACATGAGTAAATAAACTGACAGAGTTTATTTTTACTCATGTGATCAGACTATACACTGTGACTTTTAATATTGGTAAGTTTTTTACATTGTGGCAACCTAAGAACAGGGTAGCATGGCAAACCACTAGAAACAAAAAAAAAGTCTGGCCAGTGAATCTTGTCACCAGCAATGTAAAGCAAACTAAGTTCGTTAAGGTGATCCGTTTCGGTCCGCGCGGGAAATTCAATTTTTTGGGGGTTTTTCACAAACTGCATCTCAATCATTGATAGAATTTTCGTGAAAATTGATTTTACGACAACAAATATAAAATATCTACTGAATATTATCATATAAATTATAAATATTGACTCTTCTCATCATGAATGTGCATAATGCACGTTTATAGGGAAAAAGATGCATCGTGGACATTCATAATAGGCAGAGCTAATATTTATAATTTATTTGTTATTTAGTCAGTAGATATATTGTATTTGTTGTCGTGAAATCAATTTTTACGAAAATTCTATCAATGATTGAGATGCAATTTGTAAAAAACCCCAAAAAATTTGAATTTCCCGCGCTGACCGAAACGGATCACCTTAACTAAACGTTTTTATAACACTGCGGAAGCCATATTATATGCTGTGGATATGTGGATTTATGTTTACCATCAAGTTCTTTTTATTTACATGATTTTTAGTTAATAAAAAAATTAAAGTATCGAATCAAAAGTGGTTTCAGTAACATGTATTCGGAGGGTTGCCAAGTTAAGATTTTTCATTAGCCATTTGAAAAAAAGATTTTTTTTAATTTGCCACTGTTTTCGAGTGACACGATTGGACACGATTCGATTGCCAGACTTTTATTACACAAGTTTAATGACTATATTTTCTGCCATTATCAAATTTGAAATTACCTTGTCACCGGCAGAACTTTTAAACTACGAACGTCTGTTTTACACACAAAGGATTACTTCCTCTTACCTATTATATTAAATTTGGTATTTTAAATAAATTTTTAAGAACCTTATTTACGTACCTACATACATATATCCGAACACGTTGAGCGTGATTGGATTGGTTGTAATTAGCTCATTGGTTGTAATTCAAAACTTATCTAACTAATTTTTACTTATAATATTTGCATTTCTGTTTTCTTAAAATCTCTCTGTCTCTCTCTCGAATAAATACCAAGTTTAGTTAGTTTCGTCAAATGTTGATAAATTATGATATGTAAATTGTTTTCTGAGAAATTTATTAAGATTAAATATAGGTTTTGGTAATGTTTTATTCGATTTGTTTGTAGTATGTTTTAATCATTTCTTAAAATTAGTTTAGGTAGGTTATAAACACTTGAATAGTGCTAGTTCTAAGTGTAAATATAGTTTCTGGTGATTTTTATTCGATTTGTTTGTAGGTATAGGTATTACTTATTTTTTTTAATTAGGTACTTAGTTTAGGTAGGGTATAAAACACTAACAATGAATAGTGCTAGTTCTAAGAAAATGAGCATTATATAAGGGACCATTTCGTGGACATTGGTGAATATTTTGCAACATGCAACATATGCAAAACGAAACTATCGTTTAAAAGTTCTGTTACTAATTTAAAAAAACATATGGAAAGAAGACACCCTACTGTACAGATGATAAATCGAAATGACGGAATCAGAAGCGTCGTTGCACTTGATCATAACTACCTCCCCAACACGACCCAGACATTCCAGCGGTCTAATTCAGACTTACCAGCCAATTCAGCAACAACGGATGGGACGTCGGTCCCATCCGCTGATGAAGTTCAAACTCAATCTCAGTCAACATCAAGTCAACGCACACAACCGACAGTTCAGCCACCGCCTAGAAGAACATATGGTCATCAGGCAATCAGCAACTATTTATCGAGGCGTACAAATGCCAATCCAAAGCCCGAAATTGATAAGAAAATTTTAAATTTATTTATAATGGATTTTCAACCATTCCGAATAGTAGAAGATCGTGGCTTTCGCCAACTTATAAATTACGCATTTCCCGGATACACTATTCCAACAAGAATTTTTTTTTCCAATAATATGCTCCCCGCAATCTACGAAAAAACTAGGGCAGACTTAATGGACACAATAAGAACAGAAGTTAAGTCATTATGCATCACTGTAGACATTTGGTCAACGTCTACAAATGACTCTATGTTAGCATTGACCGGCCATTTCATTAAAGAGGAGGGGTTCGAACTCAAATCATTACTTTTAGATTGTGTGCCGCTCTTGGAAAGCCATACCAGCAAAAATTTAGCAGATGCAATAAAAAAAAATTGTGACGATTGGCAAGTCACAGATAAAATATTGCTGGCGGTCTCTGACAATGGGAGTAATATTAAAAGCGCTATAGAACGGGAACTTGGGTGGAAGCATTTTCCGTGCTACACTCACACGTTAAATCTAGCAGTCAACGATGCTTTAAAACGGGACAAGGAAATCGTTGACTTAATCCAAAAAATAAAAAATATAGTAAAACATTTCAAGCAGAGTAATGTTGCTTGGGAGAAATTAAAAAGAATACAAGAACAAGCCGGTACTGTGGCAAAAAGACTAATTCAAGAGGTCCCCACTAGGTGGAATTCGACGTTCTACATGCTACAGCGTTGCTCGGAGTTACAAGAGCAGCTCAACAGTGCCATGATAAATTTAAATATGGAAACAATATCAAATTATGAATGGTTACTAATCAAGGAATTATGTGTTGTTCTTCAACCGTGTGAAGAGGTGACACGGGAGTTAAGTGGCCAGAAATATATAACTGGTAGCCTCGTCATTCCAATTACCACAGGGTTAATTAGTGCTCTGGAGAATTTTGGTGACAGGTTTATCTCAATAATTGACAGCCTACGTCAGGATTTAATAGGTAATATTAAAAGAAGATTTTTAAATTTAAACCAAAGCAAAACATTTGCAAATTGTATGTTTTTAGATCCACGTTTTAAGCTCTACTTTGAAGAGCCTTATGTAGCGGAAGAGACGAAACGAAGAGTTATTAATTTAGTTGCAGCGAGACAACGCGATGAACGCGATATACACCATTCTAGTTTAGAAGAGGATATTCCACAAACGGCAACACAGCCAAAAAAGTCTATGATATGGACAGACTACGACACAAAAATGAAAAATGTCCAACCAGAGGGAACCTCGCAGTCTAGGGCCATTGTCGAGGTGCAAAGATATTACGAAGGTAAAATTATAGAACGGACAGAATGCCCCATGGAGTGGTGGAAAAGGCACAAAGACCTTTTCCCCACTCTATACAAAATAGCGGCTACAAAATTGAACGCTATGGCGTCGTCTGTCCCCTGTGAGAGGGTGTTTTCTGCTGCAGGAAACATAATGAACGACCGAAGGACGAGACTAGGCATTCGAAAATTACAACAATTAATTTTCCTCCAGCAGAACACTAAATAAAAGGTGGCGTTGGCAAAGTTAAAAAGTTTTTATGGATGCGAATGTGATATACAATAAACCATTTAATAAAATCTATTTAGAAGTTTTATTGTAAATTTTAAGTACAACTTACAGTGTCCCTGTAATATCATTATAGTATTAGTAGTAGATTTAGTATTATGACCATACATTCGCTACGTGCGATAATGGTGAAGCAAGAAGAAGAAAACATTTATGGACAAAACTGTTAATGAAATATCTGTTATGAAAAATACCTGTGACTTGTCACAGTCATTAACAGGGGGACTGTGACTTTATAGCCTGTTATGTCATCAAGTATATCTATTATCGTACAAATGAAAGGAGACAGCGATAACCTGTGACACAGTGTGTGTCACAGTGACACTTGACAGAACACAATCTGTCAAGTGTCACTGTGACTTATAATTGGTAAGTTTTTTTTTACATTGTGGCAACTACTAATTCAACTTCAATGACTATATTAATATTTTCTGCCATTATCAAGTCTCAGAGTTTAAAAAATTTCACCTGTTATTTAATAACAGGTATTTGGACCTGTTAATTCTTGGGAACAGGAACAGGCATAACAGGTATTAGATTTTACCTGTTATAACTCATCTCTACACGGTAGTGTGTTTCCGCCATGACACAACTTTTTCTCAGTGTTGCCACCTTTAGCCCTTTTTTTATTTTTTTCGTTTTGGCAATCAGTAAATTCCATTTTGCCATCTTCAAGTTATGCTTGTGTCAATCAATACTATGAATCAAACGATGAAACACACAGAAATTAAATTTTTAATCACAAGCCCAAGTGGACGCTATTGTAGATGACGCCAAAATCCACCTTAGCCCTTTTCGGGCTAGATCTTTTTATAGTATGTGCACTCGTTTTTTCATGCTTTAGCCCGAAAAGAGCAATCTATCCTTTTTTATGCGATACGAAAACTTCGGACCGTCATACAAAGTCATGAAACGCGCAATGCGCACCTTGTAGTTTTATTTCGTCAGTTTACACTTTATGATCATTAATTGGGTATATTATACTTTTGCTATAGTAACATTGGTAACCCTACCAACTCCTTCCGCTTTTTTACTGGTGAATTCCCCAAGTTTGTTTCTAAGCATAAACGTTTTTTTTTACATTTTGTAAGTAAGTCGTTTTTGTAAGTGTGTGTAAGTCGTAGAGACAAAGTCGCTCGTGCGTTCCCTCCTCAGATTAAATAAACAAGAGGATACAACATACCTACAAGAAAAGTGGTCACACCTAAACTTTTACCATAAATATGGCTTCCATGAGCCGACCAATCACAAGCCGGCACAAGCCGGTGTTAGAGATGCCCCGGTTGATATGATAAAATTAAACTATCGATATCGAAAAAAACATTACGTTAACTTGTGATTAAGTCTGCATAATGGCTACTCAATTTTTTGCCTTTTTAAATAAATAGCACATAAATCACATTGTAGAAAAGGAAATTAATTAGCTGTGTCACACATAAATAACAACTAATAGTAACGTGGTAGACCGCTATTTTCTGTTTCGACTTTTCGGTGTTGATGTATTATTCATTACAAGTTATCAACAACCTAAGTGTCATAAAAATTGGCCCAGCCAATTGAACGTGAAGAGGTAACAAACATATTCACAAACTTTCGATTTTATAATATTAGTGGGAAGTGGGATTAAAGGAAAACTACTTTGATTGGAAATAAAATAAATTTTTATTCATTTCATGTGAGTTAATATGTAAAATTAAAATAAAAACCGGTCAAGTGCGTGTCGGGCTACGCACAGTGTAGGGCTCCGTATTTACTGTGCTTTGAAAATGAGTCCAATATCATATTTTATCACATTTGTAAGTTTTCATCAAAGATATTTTATTTTAAAAGTTCGTCGGCTATTACTCGGTAACTAGTAAAGCCTGCTTAACCGTAATAGTTTTCATTGAAGGTTCAGTATATGAACTACTACCATGATTTTTTGCAAATTTCCAAACACAAGACTTTCGGAGATAGAGGGGGTGGGGACCACCGGCACCGTGCAAAACACTGAATTGACACGATAATTTTTTTTATACCACACAGGTGGCAAACAAGCATACGGTCGGCCTGATGGTAAGCCGCCACCGTAGCCTATAGACGCTTGCATTACCAGGGGTATAACTCACGCGCTGCCAACCCTCCCAACCTCCCCAAGTGGAGCCCTGACTCACCGTAGGAACACAACATGGCCGAGACCAAAGGTTTTATGGCTACGATCTTCTGTAAGTAAATATTTCCGAAACGGATCATTGTATCAAAATCTTTCCACACCCTCAATGTTTTGAAGAGACCTATCTAATGATACCCCACAACTTAGGGTGGGTAAAAAAAAAAACATTCCATCTTTACATGTTAACCTTAAAAAAAGATATTATTCAAAATTTTGTTCCAGCACTTTGTTAACATTGTTAATCTATGTATACATACCAAATTACAGCTTTCTAGCTTTAAACGTCTCGGCGCTGGACCGCGGAGGGACAGACGGACATGGCAAAACTATAAGGGTTCCTTGTAGTACTACGGAACCCTAAAGAGCAATCCCGACAAACATAGCTACAATTATTACTCTTAATATCCATATTTAATAAGCTTTCTAACAAACTTTTATACCACCTATTCACAATTCTTACCAAAGAAAACAATGATGGTATCGCTTCGTCCTTTAATCTTATTCGATTAAGTGTTCTAGTAAAACATGATTTTTCAAAATGCAACGAGCATATTGCGAGTTCTCGACAGTTTTTTATATTCTCAGTACCAATGGCATCTAGCCATTTCCTTCTCATAATTGTATTTTTGGGGAACCTTGAAACAAAATAACAGTACATTATAAGCATATTACACATATAATTATGCTGTTTAATGCCGATGATTGTATGAATCAAAATTAGTTACTGATTAATTTGATTCATCTTAATGATATTAGTGATGACTTTTTTTCCGAAAAATATTACAAGAAAAGTATTTTTGTTGTAGGTTTATGGAATTGTATTTGACTGGCCGGTTATAAAATGTTTGATATGAAGAAAGATTTAAAATTGGAGTTTTTCTAAATTAGACAGACAAGACAAGTTGTCTAGATTTCAGTTCAGTCTTTTTATGACACTTTAGTAGGAAACATATATTTAGATAAAAATGTATCTAAAGAGTCTTTTCATGTTTAGAATATAAATCTTGATTAGTAAGTGTTTAGTAATGGGGAGATCAAATTGTTTTAATAAGTGAAGTTTTAAAAAGAAATACATGAATGTTACGTAAAAGCTGTGTGTGTTTCTATTCCAACAATCACCCACTAATAACAGGTTATGGGCCCAGTGGGCATAACAATTATGATGTTGGAATAGTATGGTAGAGAAATAACTACAACAATGTGTGAATCACAAGGAAGAATTCCCAGATTGGAAAATGAAGGTGAGTTCTCGTTATGGAGGAAACAATTAATGATTGCATTGGCAGCTAGAGGGATTTCGGATATTTTCAATGAGGAAAAACCGAAAGATTTTGAAAGAAAGGATGCACAAGCCAAATTAATCATTTTTGCAAATATTGCTGAAAAATATCTATGTCACATTATAGATATAGATACAACAAAAGAAATACTAGATAAATTGAATAGAATCTTCTGTGGCAATTCCGATACGGAAAAATGTAACCTTTTAGAACAATTCTATAATTATAAATTTTCGGAAAATGATATTTTAACAGACATTAGTAAATTAGAGAACATAACAACTAAATTGAAAATTCTTGGATCTGAAATTGAAGAAATTCAAATTATCTCGAAGATCCTCAGCGGATTGCCAGCGAGCATGAGATTCTTCAAAACTGCGTGGGAATCTACGCATAAAGATGAGAAAACAAGAATAAATTTAATTTCTAGAATAATAGCAGAACAAAAGAATAACATGAAGAATGACATTGAAATGTCAGAAAATAAAAGAAATGAAGTTGAACCAACGTTCCTAATTCAAAGGAAATGTTTCAAATGTGGAAAGATCGGACATATTTCAAAATTTTGCAGAACAAACAAATTTATTACAGAAAATAGAGATAAAATATGTTTCAAATGTTTGGAAAAAGGACACTTGAGCACAAATTGCACAGGGAAGTACAATTGCAAATATTGTAAGATTAACTCGCATTATTCTAAGTTTTGTCTGGAAACGGCAAACTGTTCTAATGTAAGTAATTTACCTAATTTAACTTCATTTGGAAAGCAAATTGAATTTATTATAGATTCTGGTGCAACGTTTCATATTATTAATTCGGAAGAATACTTAGAGGAGACAGAGAATTGTTCATACAAAATTTTAACAGCGGATGGAAATATACATTGTGTGAATAAATTAGGAAAAATATTTACCAATAATGGAGTCTATTTTTCTAATGTTTTATGTGTTCCACAGATTAAAAAGAATTTAATTTCTGTCTCAAAGTTAACAGAGAATAATTATAAAATAATTTTTTTCAGCGACCAATGTGAAATTGTAGATTCAGCCACGAATGTAGTCTACTTAAGTGGTACAAGGAGGAGCGACGGACTGTTTTACGTCAGCGTCAGTGCATCAGCAGCTAACAGGTACACTGTACGGGATAACAGGTCAGTCAATGCTTGTATTACTACTTCAAAATTGGGGAGAAATTTAAACTTTTGGCATCGAGCTTTGGCACATACGCCAGTGTTAAAAACGAAAAATTTGGTAAATGGATTGGACATTGGAGATAATAAAGAAGTGGACAACTGCGAAGTTTGCATTAAAGCCAAACTTTGTCGAAAACCATTTTCATCTGTTAGACACCGAGCTACAGAACCTTTAGAAATTGTTCATAGTGATATTTGTGGACCAATTACTCCTGAAACATGGGATGGCTATAGGTATTTTATAACTTTTTTAGATGATTACACACATTTTGCGAAAATATTTCTTTTAAAAACAAAAGATGAAGCATACACAAAAATTATTAATTACATTAATTTAGCGGAAAATCATTTTAATAAGAAAGTTAAAATATTTAGGTGCGATAACGGTGGAGAATATAATAATAAACGATTTAAAAATTACTGCATACATAAAGGTATTGAAATTGATTTTACAATTGCGCATACTCCTCAATATAATGGAAAGTCTGAACGTTTGAATTTAACAATAATGCAAAGAACAAGAGCTTTACTTTTTGAATTTAATTTACCTAAAGCGTTGTGGGGCGAAGCAGCAATGACTGCGACATATTTGACTAATAGATGTTCAAATACTATTAATAATAAAACGCCTGCAGAAATGTGGTTTAATAGAATTCCAAATCTAAAACATTTAAATATTTTCGGTTCGTTAGCTTATTTTAAAATAAATAGTGGCTTAAGGAAGCTGGATTCGCGATGCAAAAAGGGTTTGTTAGTTGGTTTTACAAATAGTGGTTATAAAATCTGGAATCCAATTGAAAATAAAATATATTACTCCAGAGACGTAACCTTCATTAATAATGGGAAGATGGTTGCTGATTATTTGAAGGAATGTGATTTAAGTAAACAGCAATCGGGTTTATGTGAATTGTTTAAAGATTATTGTGATCATGTTGTTGAAAATTGTGAAAACAACGATGTAGAACGTGGACTTCGTGTTGATGAAGCAAATGGTGAGAGAGGAGTTGAGAGGGGAAATGAAGAGTCTTTCGAGAGGAGCAAAGAAAGAGAGTATAATAGTTTTTATAACAATGAAGAGTTGGAGATGGTGGAAGACAATGAAATTTTTGAAGATAGTATTGGTGAGGAAGTGTTGAATAATGGAGATGGAGAATTTAATGGTGATGGAAGACATTCAGTGGAAGAAGAAATTGGTGATGCAGTAGTGGAAGAAGAAATTGGTAATGCAGTAGAAGAAGGAGGAATTGGTGATTCGTTTGAAGATGCTAGTGATGAGATGGAGGAACAGTTGGTCAGTGAGGAAGAGGAAGAAATAATAAGAAGAGTTGTACCAACGAGAAATAGAAGGTTACCTGTGAGGTTACAGGATTATGATTTGGAAAGTTCATTTTTAACTTACAGTGAGGTTTTGCAAAGTAAAGAAAAAGAGCTGTGGAAGAAAGCGATCCAAGAGGAAAAAGATTCTTTAGAAAAGAATAAAACTTGGGAAATTGTAGAAAAATCAGAAGCAAAAAATAGGAAATGTATTACTAGTAAATGGATTTTTACGATAAAGCCTGGAGGTAGATATAAAGCACGTTTAGTTGCAAGAGGCTTTCTTCAAAAGTATAATATAGATTATAAAGAAACGTATAGTCCAGTGGTTAATGCAACAAGTGTAAGATTATTGTTTGCTATTGCTGCACAAAGAAAGTACAAAATTAAGCAATTTGATGTAAAAACTGCCTTTCTTTATGGAGATTTAAAGGAAGATATTTATATGGAAATACCGTCGGGATATAATGAAAATAAAGAAAAGAAAGTGTGCAAATTAAAGAAAAGTCTATACGGTTTGAAACAAGCACCACTTATGTGGAACATCAAGCTTACTGAATGTCTCAAGAAATTAGGTTTTGTATCAGTAAAGTTAGATCCTTGTTTGTTTGTTTATAAAGAAAAGGAAATATATTTAGCAATTTATGTTGATGATGGTATTTTAATTGGTAGTAATGAGAATGAACTAAATGTCATTATAAAACAATTAGAAAAAGAATTTGAAATGAGGAAATTTGATAAAGTTGAGAAATTTATTGGAATTGATATTTTATTAGATGAAAATTATATTAAATTATATCAGAAATCTTATATTGATGAATTATTAAAGAAAAATGGTTATAATGATATTAAAGAAATCTGCTCAGCGGATATCTTAATCGACACACATCAAGAGGGGAAAGGTAAAGAGAGTGATGTGCATCGATATAGACAATTAATAGGTTCTTTATTATATCTTGTTAATAAAACACGATTGGATATAGCTTTTCAGGTTGGTTATTGTAGTAGACATCAGGAATGTCCAAATTTAAATGATTTCTCGAATACAAAAAGTTTATTTAGGTATCTCAAAGGTTCTGTAGACTCAGGAATTCGTTATCTGCAGGGAAATGATTTGACACTGAGGGCATATTGTGATGCAGATTTCGCAGGTGATCCAGATACACGGAAAAGCACGACTGGCTTTGTTGTTTTGTATAGTGGTGGACCTGTACACTGGTGTTCACGAAAGCAGTCCGTCACTGCTCTTTCGTCAACAGAGGCAGAATATATTTCTGCTGCAGAATGTATTAAAGACTTGTTGTATGTTCAAAGTTTATATAAAGAATTGATCGGTAAAGTTCCAAAAACAGAATTGTATGTGGATAATCAGTCGGCTATTGTTTTGATTAAAAATGGTATATTCAGTAGGAGAAGTAAACATATAGATGTTAAATATCATTTTATTAAAGAAAAGATTGATCAAAATTTAATTGAAATTTTTTATTGTCCGACCAACTCTAATATTGCAGATATTTTAACAAAAGGACTTGATAGAACTAAGTTCTTAAGATTGAGGAAGTTTATTGTGAGTGATCAGTGATAATTAGTTAACTGTGGACTCTAATTATTATGTTAAAGTAGGTGTAAGATTTTGGAATGATATTCAAAATTTAGTTTAATGATGTTATGTTATATTTTAATTATTTTAATTTGATTGTTAATTAATAATTTATAATTGGGTGGATTTGTATTATATATATTTAGCTATGATGTAGGTAGGGACATATAATATGGGTTTTAAGAAGATTAGTGTTGAAGAGATGTTGAAGAGGTACATAAATAGTTAATTGTATTTGAAGTAGTTGATATACAATTCAGAGGGGATGTTGTAGGTTTATGGAATTGTATTTGACTGGCCGGTTATAAAATGTTTGATATGAAGAAAGATTTAAAATTGGAGTTTTTCTAAATTAGACAGACAAGACAAGTTGTCTAGATTTCAGTTCAGTCTTTTTATGACACTTTAGTAGGAAACATATATTTAGATAAAAATGTATTTATAGAGTCTTTTCATGTTTAGAATATAAATCTTGATTAGTAAGTGTTTAGTAATGGGGAGATCAAATTGTTTTAATAAGTGAAGTTTTAAAAAGAAATACATGAATGTTACGTAAAAGCTGTGTGTGTTTCTATTCCAACAATCAACCCACAATAACAATTTTATCATAGGAAATTTCGATACTTTTTCACAACACTATGTAAACAATAATATGGAAAATTAAATACAAAAAATAAAAGCATATACATGAAATTTTATATTACTTACGGTTTCTTTGTTCTTTAAAACCTATTTACTTAACACTTAATAATAAATAAACGGAATACACGACATACAGTAAGAGCAAATAGAATACTGTCGCGAACGTGCTCGAATGTTCTCGATGTCTCGCGTCGCCACTGGAATCACTTGTTTACAACTATTCGTGGATCGAGAAAAAGTGATCATTCAAAACCGGCGTGACAGGCAAGTCAGGTAAAAATCAGAGGTACAGGCGACATTAATCTTTAATGCTTGTACTATATGGTACAAAATGGCTAACACATTAGAAGTTGTGTTAACCTTGAAGTTGTTTTGATCAAAAACAAGTAACAAAAAAAGGGCCATAAAAAATGGGAACATTCGAGGCGTATATGGAGGCATATAAATACCGCGACGGTGGCCGACACGGTCAGTTCATTCTGAGCTTTCGGTGCGATAACTGCGAAGACTAATCAAGAGTAAGTTAACCTGCGACCTTTGCGATACCAACGGACTACGGACGACTCTGCGACTTGGAAGAATACTGTGATTGGACCAACGACTTCAGCGCGCTGCGGACTTCGATTATTCGTGTGATTTGGCTACGTTGAGTGTA
This sequence comes from Endotricha flammealis, assembly GCA_905163395.2. Taxonomy (NCBI): domain Eukaryota; kingdom Metazoa; phylum Arthropoda; class Insecta; order Lepidoptera; family Pyralidae; genus Endotricha; species Endotricha flammealis. Next base: position 6,655,428 of record LR990853.1, read on the forward strand.
TCTGTGACCTGTTCATCGCTCAATAAATTCTTCTAACAAGTCAACGGTGTTTTATCCAAATCCCGAACCCCACGCTCGTAACAATACTAACCTAGGAAAACTTAACTGGTGCTGATTTTTACTATTCCTCGCGTTACATCGCTTAATGCAACATACAGGCATGTTTGTTAATAATTGCTATTGTGATAAAGCAAAATAATCCACACTGTTTCACATAAAACTGAAAGTTATTGTTTAAAAATCAACTTTGTTTGACGAACTGACAGCTTGAGTACTTACACAACTAGGACCAAGTATAAGAATGGACAGATTAAATTTTAGAACGACAATGAAACTGTCTTTGCTCTCTGTCTTGCTTATAGCAACATTCAGTGTGAAAAAAAGAAACAAACATAGACAAACATCACCGTCTAGAACGTCAGCGAGTCAACTTTTGAGACATTTGGTAGCCGCTTGGATATCAAAGCTCGTGTTGGATTTTTTGTGTTTTGAGGTAATAATTGGACTTTCTATAAAGAAAAATTGTGATACGGATTTTCATTTTGAACCATAGCTTGCGTAGCCATTGGTTGTAAGAGTAGAATGGGTGTTACAACGGAAAGCGATCAAAGGATATCTTTTCATAGGTAAGTTATCGACTACATGATTTATATTTTTTGTGCAGGAAATACATTACATGATCGGTTTTTGTAAAGTTAATTGAACCTTAAAGACGATGCAGACGCATAATTTCAACAAACCCATTACTTTTATACAAAGATTTGATTTTAAACATTACGTTTATTGAGCTTTGACAGATGATGTACCTTAAATATTGTAAGTAGAGTTGTCACATTGTATCGATAAAATAATAAATTGTATGCGTTTTTATTAAGGTTTAATTTATTCCTAGTTCTCTTGCCCATTGGGATGAGGGTTAGTTAGATAAGAGTAATCAAAGTAATATAGATCTTGTGTTTTTCAGGTTTCCAGACACTAATTTAAGAAACAAGTGGATTAAGAACATAAAACGAGATAATTGGACACCTTCGCCATATTCTCGCCTGTGCTCATTACATTTCGATGTATCTTGCTATCGGGCAGGTAATTTAGATGAACACGCTACGGAGTATTATGTGACGTTTAATCTTAAACATATTAGAAATCATTTTAATAAACTAGTCTTATTTAGTGGTCAGTAGATGCAGTAAATAACTAAGCATCAAGCACTTTAAGTAAATTCCTGTAAGTCTTTGTTTATTGTTTTTTGATCCCTAGTTGATATTTTTAAAATAAGAATTGTTAAATTGGTGACATTATTTAACAATTCCTATTAGATATTATAATTATTATTACATGTGTGTATAATGATTACAAAATGATCATGATTATGATGTATGATTTTATTTAATTTAAATATTTTGAATAAAAACCTTATAAGTACCTATTTGCTTTATTTATTCTTCACCCGCATTGAGTGTAGGTAATCTTTTTATTTGGCATATTTAAAAAAAAACGTATAAATACCTAAAGTTACTGATAGATGAGTATTTGACATTCCTATCGATAGGTGTCGATAGTGTGTATTTAATTGTTAAAGAATATTTCTGTCAGCAATATTGATTTATAGCTGGACTGGGACTGAATAAAAAACATAGAACCCTTTGAGCTGCTTATCTTCCCAGGGTATGTCGTAAAAGCCGACGTGATCATACCCACTCCAACATCAGACTGTCTATGGGGGATAACGATAGGAATGTTCGTCATTGGTAATCTTGGAACGAATATCAGGTTGCTGTGGTTTGACTAAATGACTTATGGTTCTACTCACCCCGATAGGGATACTAGGGGGTTATGCATCTGTTTCTGTCTTTAATCATTTGATTTGTCAAGTGTTCTCAGATCTTAAAATGAACATTAAATATTAAATCGAATTAGTCGATAAAGACACGGCACATCTCTAGTGATCCTGTATAAAAAAACAAAAGTTTATATAGCATACTGGCTTCATGAGCACAAAAGACGTTATAGACAATAATATATCTATCTCTTTTTTACTTAAGACGGCACATATTAGTGTGAAAGACAATACCCATGTATTTCTTTCGTCTAAAATACAATCCGTCCATTCTTATACTTGGTCCTAGTTACACAACAACTGACTTAACAATGGCGTCCAGGTGCCACATGTCAAAATTTCGCAAAGAATTTTTCGATGTTTCCAGAAATAGAAATGTTTGAGTTAGTCATCCCTTTTTGTCATACGAGAGATGACCCTTTGTTAAACAGAGATAAACATATGTCACATTATTCGTTTCGTAAAAGCACAATATTTGTATAACTCATTTTGATATAGGTATAGGGAACCATTGAGGTATATATGAATATACCTCAATGGTTCCCTCACTTATTTGTCTCTTACATCAAGTCTATGGGTTAGTATGAAAGTGCGCGCACGAGCGACGCGACACCTGGGAGACTTTTTTTGTCCGCGGGAGACGCGGGAGACAAAATAAATTTCCAGGGTTGCCAACTTATGACGTAAAATTTTATAGAAAAAGCAGTGTTGCCGCCTTGGTTTTTGAAAAAGGGCAGTCGGACGAGCTAAAAAGAGCTAGATTTTTTATTAGAGCAAATTTTGCCAAAATATGGCCTAGAAACATCTAAAAACATAAATACAAATAAAGCGAAACCAAGGGTTAAAAATTGTTTATTTGAAACGTACAAAAAGCGCAAAATGTAAAAAAAAAAAACGTTTATGCTTAGAAACAAACTTGGGGAATTCACCAGTAAAAAAGCGGAAGGGTTACCAATGTTACTATAGCAAAAGTATAATATACCCAATTAATGATCATAAAGTGTAAACTGACGAAATAAAACTACAAGGTGCGCATTGCGCGTTTCATGACTTTGTATGACGGTCCGAAGTTTTCGTATCGCATAAAAAGGGCTAGATTGCTCTTTTCGGGCTGAAGCATGAAAAAACGAGTGCACATACTATAAAAAGATCTAGCCCGAAAAGGGCTAAGGTGGATTTTGGCGCCATCTACAATAGCGTCCACTTGGGCTCGTGATTAAAATTTAATTTTTGTGTGTTTCATCGTTTGATTCATAGTATTGATTGACACAAGCATAACTTGAAGATGGCAAAATAGAATTTTCTGATTGCCAAAACGAAATAAATAAAAAAATAAAATAAGGGCTAAAGGTGGCAACACTGAGAAAAAGTTGTGTCGCTGTCGCGGATTTTGGCGCCAACTACAATAGCGTCCACTTGGGCTCGTGATTAGAAATTTAATTTTTGTGTGTTTCTGCGTTTGATTCATAGTATTGATAGTGTAATGTGAAGCAAACATTGGTTATAGTACATATTGATTGAAGTTTGTGATCAGGAACCTATTAAAAGTGCATTATCGTGTTGACTTCAAAATCCGTATTTTCTGACGAAATTTTGCTATCATCTTTCTTCGGGGCGTCTTGACTCAGAGACTGTATACTGAGTCAAGAATGTCAGGATAGCATGAACTCGCTGCGTTGAATTACTTATAAATTTACTTATGACTTGGCTGTATGGGCTCGAAGCCCTTTGCCTGCTCTAGAGCGAAGAAAAAAAAAAAAAAAAAAGTCGCTGTCGCTCTCGTGCGCGCACCTCAGGAGACGGCGACATCATAGACAAAAAAAGTCGTAGAGACAAAGTTTACTCGTGCGTTCCCTCCCTTAGGCAACTAGCCATTTTTTGAAAATTGTTTTTTTTTCAAGAAAAATTTTGAGTTCTCGGCCGGATATCGTGGGTTTGAATCCCAACCCGGGTGAGGTGAAATTTTCCTTTAAAAAAAAAACAATTTTCATCAATATGGAATCCTAATGGCGGAAACACACTACCGTGTCGGGGCCTGTCGTGTCGCGCTCTGTCGTGACGGTGGGTGTGCACACTTACGTGTCGTGTCGGGGCGCGCTTCTGTTCAGAAATGAACGAAATAAACGCCAGACGTTTATTTCTTTCATTTCTGAACAGAAGCTCGCATTGTTTGCCTTTGTCTGGGTGTTTTCTATAATGTATAATGGTATTTATTTACAAAAAAAAGTATTTAAGTATATTTATCAGGAATCTAGTACCTAGTAACTCATTATCACGCTGCAAAAATAAATTTAAAAAAAAAGCGTCCACTTGTTCGCGCCAGGAGCCGCGCGCGGGTATAGAAACACATTTGCAGGGCGTGTCGTGTCGCGTCATAACCCCCACCACCGCCGTGGCGCAATCGGCGGCCAGCAGTCCGCGCCACGACAGAGCGAGTCACGACACGACACGCCCTACAAATGTGCTCCTAACCATATAAAATGTATGAACGCGATATGCTTCTGGCGCGACACGACAGGCCCCGACACGGTAGTGTGTTTCCGCCATAAAGATGTAAACCATAAAGATAAAAAGAAAGTCGCAGATGCTTGGTGTCGACTTGCCGAGCTAATGGGAAAGCCGGTAAAAGAAATACTAATGACAATTTTTAGAAATATTTATCATCCACCCTCTTCGTAGTCTTCGGACTTTCCTTGCCTTTGTTTTACTTTGCTTGTATTTTAAATAAAAGTAGGATAATCCAAACGTTATAATAGTAAGGAATACAAAGATACAATACAAGTTCGGTGTCCGCCATGCTTGGATGTACGTACGTAGAATACTGACGCATTCCCAAGCGTGTAAACGACTTCCAAATGCCAAGCGAGATTTGTGAACGCTTGGGACTTGTGGAGGCTTGCCAAGCCTTGGCAAGCATTTAAACTCAACATAAAAACGCACCATAAAAAAAATGTAATTAGGTAATATAGCTAGCCAAGGTAGCCAATGCTCAATGTAATTTTCAAAAAAGAATGCGATAATAAAATTGCTTTTGTGACACTTGATAATACAATATTTTTTAATACTATAGACTGAGCTACCGAGCTACCTATAGACTGTAATCATAAACAACATTTTTTTTTACATCAGGCAGGATAGATAAAAAAAAATGCCTGTCTGGCTGGCTGGCTGGCATGGCATCCGCATCCGCGTTGGTTGGACACTTGTCAATCTAAGTTTGTTTTGAGGTTAGATTTTCTTTTTTTCCCGTGGACGATTAGAAGATTTTCTATGTGAATAGTGGGAAAATAACAAAAAAACATGAGTTATTCAAAATTTGATCTGACCTTTAAAATAGGTCAATATCTTGACCGTCATCTTGTGTTTCCTTTGCTGGAATTTCTGGCTGCTAAAGAGGCAAGTATAACCAATCAAATAATTATTTTTTATTTATTTGTAAATGACTAACTGTAATGCTATTCTCTGACTAATACATATACATTAGAAGTCAAATTAGGTGAAATGTTCACCATCTATATTTCTCAATCATGTTTCAGACATATGACCAATCAGAGCTGCTTCAAGCCAAACTGGAGATATTGAGCAAAACTAATATGATTGATTATGTTATCGACATAAGAGGGATGCTGTATCCTGATGAAGATACACCAGAGGTATTATTTAGTGTTGTTAAAATAGTATATTACTTTTTATTTGTGAGTCAGCAAGTAAACTTTTTAAATACTTTGACATACAAGTTAAAATAATGGTTGTTATTCAATATATTTTGAAAAAAAGAAAGAAAAAATATTTATTTGGAACACTTGTTGACTTACTCCGCTTCTCCGCAATTAGGCAGCCTATGTGCCCATTGTGCGTGCGAAGAGTGGGAGCCGGATTACTCCAGCCATCCTAATTCCTCCAGGAAGCCGGCCACGGACTTGACGTCGCTGAGTGCCTCCCGGAGACAGCCTGGGGTTCCCAGGTAGGTTGCCCGGTATGCTGTCACTTCGCTGCAATTCAGCAGCACGTGTGCCGCAGTTTCTTCTGCCGACATGCATGCTCTGCACATGGGACTGTCAGTAACACCTATGGTGAAAAGATGTTTGTTAAAACTGCCGTGACCAGTCACTGGCACTGGTGATAAATCTCAGTTTTTGTTTGCTTAAGTTTATTAGAGATTTAGCGAGGAGAATGTCCACCTCAGGGAGGGCTACTTTCGCCTGTCTACAATCTTTAATCCACAACCATAGTTTGTTATGCAGAAAAAGAGTATGTTTTAAAATGTTACCTTTAAACCAGCTGACCGGTAAAGGGAGGATCGGTTCCGGACCAAATGGTCTGTTGCCAGATCCTCTCCTCGCCAGCATGTCAGCAGCATCGTTACCTCTGTCGCCGCTATGTCCTTTAATCCACTGCAGTGTTATGTGGTTGGAGTACCCTGCTTCCGTTAGGGCGTCATGGCATTCCAAGATCAGGCTGGATGTTACAAGGTATCCTCTGAGGGCGCAGAGCACTGACTTGCTATCAGAGCGAATGAGTATTCGCTTGTTTGTCACCCTTTTTGCGGTTATAGCTTTGGCTGCTAGCAAAATGCCCATGCACTCAGCTTGGAAGACTGTGTTGTGTTCTCCCAAGAGCATGGATAGGTGGATATTCAGGTCTTCTGAGAAGACCCCCGTGCCAGTACCCTCGTCTGTTTTGGAACCGTCAGTGTAGATTGTCAAAGATCTGTGGGCTGTTTTTTGGTTACTGTCTTCATGCATTTGTATTTTGTATCTTTTATCAATTTGGAACACTTAAGTATATAAATAAAAACAATATAACTTAAAATTACATACTTATAAACTAATTGTGTCCCAAATGGGTATCCACTCAGCATGTGTCGTGGCACGAGTACCACGACGCTGGTTTGAGTTTATGACTATTTAGGTAACAACTACCTACCTACTTCTCATTATTTTCACATGGTCTCATTGGAAACCTTTAAAGCACTCTTTGTATTCAGCTGTCTGATTGTAGAAATGATGGTCTAAAAATATTTCAGGAAATAAAATCAAGGAGAGGAGTTGTCCTCTCGCAATTGCAAGTTCTACAGGATGCTGTGGAACCAGTGCTGAGGTTGATGCAGAGAGATGATGTCATGAAAACTGTTGAGACAATGAGAGATCCTAAAACTCTTATCAACTATTTAACTACAAATAAAGAATTTGAGGTAATATAACTTTTTGTTAACTTACATGTAAAAAAAATTATCAATTTTATGAAATACATTTTTAATAATAAAAATATTTTTTAATTTTCAGTTTAAAATTGAGATGATAGACAGTATGTATCGTCTGGCCAAGTACCGTTATGAGTGTGGTAACTACGTTGAGTCGGCGTCATACCTTTACTTCTGCCAGTTAGTCATGTCACCTACTGACAAGGTAACCCTATAAATTTTTAAACAATATCATAAAATCTTTCCTATTTGCTTAACTAGAATCTCCAAACTTTTATGCATTAGGACCTTATTACTTAATTAAGTTTCATAGACTAAAACCATTTTAATATTTACGTCATTATCTGTAATTTCTTGCTAAAATTCATGCCAGCATTATTGTGTTGGTTTTTCATGCTAGTAAATAAAACCTATTTTTTATTAATCTGCGTTTTGTTTAATTTAATATAATACAATATCACAGCATCAACATTAGAAGTAATTTAAGCCATCGGCTGTCACGGGTCAGATTGATGGACTAGCAGGCAGGATTTGGTCAGTGACTTTGAAATTGGATGGCTAATATCATCCAATTTCAAAGTCAAATATTTTTATTCCAATAGACATATTACTAGGTCTTACAAATCGTCATATTTTTTCTTGATCCAAGTCTGTACTTTAATTTGTTTATCTTTCTTTAAAAAAATAAGGAACAAGATATATATAACATAATGTAACTTTATTCATACATAATAACATGGTTAGAATACATAGCTATCTTAAATGTTATTGTATTGGCATATTGACTATTCTCACTTCTATTTAAATCTTGATATTAATTTTAATTATTACCTGTAGGAGTAACATTAAAATGTTAGTTATGCACACAGCAAGATTCAAAAAAACTTATTGTAACATTATACTTAAACACAGAAATCTTTTGGTGTCATTAAAGAGGGCAAAAAGAGATAACTTGAGAATGTGAACCATTTTAGTAGAATATTATTTGAAATATTGAAGAGATATACATACATAGGTACACTGGATTCCAGTGCCATACTGTGACACTGTGCTCTGTGTGTGTGAAGTGAAAGTATCAATGTAAACCACTGGCCGCAAACTTCGCACTGGTACACAAGTGGATTCCAGAGATTCTTAGTGCCATGATATTTCGAGGATAAATGACCAACTTTATACCTTAAAAAAAATCAAAGAAGTGAATTTTATTTTAATGTGAAATAATTAAATATTGATTTATAGTCACATTTTAGAGGTAGTATTATTCTATTTACCTGTGGTTATACAGTTGTTCATAATTTCTAAATTTTCTGTCACAAACATCACATAGTAACAACTTGGGCAATGAAAAATTATAACACATTTTCAACCATGGACACAAAGACCAATGCTGCTCGGCTGTTCTAAATGACACAAATGTTGTCTCACAGGCATTGCACTCATAGTTGTTTTCAGTAGTATGTGTTTTGGAATGGCGCAGCAATCGGGGTATACTTGTAAATACTTTTTCACAAAACTCACATTGCAAAAGAGATGAAGTTTTAATCTCTCTCACACAGTCAATATTATCTGATTTACAGCATTGACTAGAGTGCCTAAGAGCTAGGTCTTGTCGCGGCCAGACTTGGAAACATTCTATACAAGTCCACACAACCTGCCAACGGGGTTGTATTTCTGTCATCTTATGCCTCAAAGAATAGTGCCGTTTCAATCCGGTCTCATAAACAAAACATTTGTCACACATATTACAAGGATATGAACGCATTGATCTAGGACAGAATTCCTTTTTCTTAGTATAATTTAAGGTTCTGTTTAAGATGTGGATATTTTCCATAATCTTTGCATTGTTTTCTTGTACTTTCTCGAGACTATACTCTAAAGGTGTCTTTTCTTCATCAGTTATTTCAGGTCTTTGATTAGTTTGTAATGCAATCGAGTTTTCTCTTATATTATCAAATGCCAAATGGGCCTTTAACTGGATTTGTTCTCTTTCAGTTTGAGCGTAGTTCACAAAATGATTATTCCACTCAGGAGTTTGGCCCAGTAAACTTTCTGATGCCGTATTATCAGCATTGTGTAATTGATTATAGGGGATCTGCTGTTCGTAATCAGTTGCAAAAAATATATTTGTTTGCATAAGCTGATCACCAGTTACCTCCTTAGCACATAACTCTAAATTAAAATCATGTAACTCAATATCTGGAACTATTTTTACAACTAAACATTTTTCACTATCTTTAACTTTATGTTTAGTTGTACCATCTAACCACTCACTAAATATAGCTTCAGATACTTCGTTATCTACATCTTTAACTGTGATAAGTAAGGACTTAAAATTATTCACACCGCTTTCAAATTTGTGAATTATTAATTTTGATGACATTTTGCACATGTGAAGTAAACCATAAACGCAGACTAATGTATTTATTTTTTCATATTGACACTTATGTTGACTTACAAAAAGTTTTCATGGCCATTCTTTTTTTTTCAGTCAACAGTCTAAAAAGTAATTACTATTTCATCAAGTGGTTATAATACATTGCATGGTAGCACAAAATTATATTTGACTATTAGACTTGTTCAAATTAAAAGAGAACAAGGGGTGTCGTAATGCCTAGCTTGTCTATTCTAAACTGGTTCTCAAAGCTTTATAATTTAATGTTTCAGAACTACCTGTCGGTCCTCTGGGGCAAATTGGCCAGTGAAATATTAGTACAGAACTGGGATGGCGCACTTGATGATTTGACTAAGTTACGAGAATTCATTGACAATGGAGCTGCAGGCGCCACAGTCAACAACATGCAGGCACTGCAGCAACGGACGTGGCTGGTCCACTGGTCACTATTTGTGTTCTTCAACCACGTTAAAGGACGTGACCTCATCATTGAAATGTTTTTGTACAAACCTCTGTAAGTTTTATTTACATTTTTTATTCTATTCTTGATACTGTTGACTATAGTTGATCATCGCCAGCTAGGTGTACTTTTACTAACGCATATACCAAGTAGTCTAGTATTAACTTCATTGCTCCTCTATAATCTTATTTCCATAAAGTCACGTTTGGTGGTTGGTTACTTACCATCAGAGAATCGCCTGCTAATTTAACCTTTTTTATTAATTTCCAGGTACTTGAACGCTATTCAGACCATGTGCCCTCATATTCTGCGTTACCTAGCGACTGCAGTCATTATTAACAGGTCAAGGCGCAACGCCCTGAAGGATCTTGTCAAAGTGATCCAACAGGAAGCTTACACCTACAGGTAAGTGTAACAATCACACATGTCTCGCACATGCTAATATATATATAAAAAAAATTGTTCAAAATTTAAAAAAATATATTATGATCTCTTAAAATTTAAATAGTAATATAAATGTAAATGTTTCAGGGATCCTATTACAGAATTCATCGAGCATCTCTATGTAAACTTCGATTTTGAGGCAGCGCGTAGGAAATTGAATCAATGTCAAAATGTATTATTAACAGATTTCTTCCTTATTGCATGCTTAGAAGAATTCGTAGAGAACGCCCGTCTTATGATTTTCGAAACATTCTGCCGGATACACCAAGTTATTAGTATCGGGTTTGTATTTTGTGATTTTTATTTTATTTCAAATGTTATGTTTTTTTGCCTATTATAATAATGGCAAAATTTCGATTTTCAGAATGTTAGCTGAGAACCTAAATATGCAGCCAGATGAGGCAGAATGCTGGATAGTGAACCTTATCCGTAACGCACGGCTGGATGCCAAGATTGATTCCAAGTTGGGTCACGTGGTAATGGGTGCTCAGCCTCTCTCACCATACCAACAGTTAGTGGAAAGGATCGACACTCTTGCTGTACGCTCTGAAGCTCTTACGTCGTTAGTGGAACGAAAACATAAAGCTCGCAATCAAGATGTAAGCGTATTTATTTTAAGAAAAATCATTTCAAATTAATTTTGAACTCTTATTATGCAGTTTTTGCCGCCTGGATATGTTGCATAAGTGAATGTTTTTTGGCGATCACTGGGTCAGCGATTATTCGCTAGCAAATAAATCCTGACGTTTTCAACGTTAATTCAGCCACTGTGCGACAAACTAGTCGAGCTAATTCTCGCCGGTAGTGAACAGTCCCCTCTTTCATTTGACGAGAAAATGCCCAGTTACTCGAAAATTATGACCAGTTTCTCAAAGTTTAGATCTACAATAAATAGAACACAAATTTTGTTTGCCTGATAGGCAACTTATTTCAGGTAGGTAATTTTAGGCTGCAGAAGCGTAAGCTATCTAAAATTCTATGTTATTTAACTTTAAAAAAATTATTTCCAGATCCGCTGGGGAACACAAGAATTCTGAGCCATAAAACAACAAGTATTGAAATAAACTCAGTCGCAAAACTACTTTTTCCATTACAATAAGCTTCATTTATATGGAGTATTTTGTATCAAAATATGTATTCATCAATATTAATAAAGAGATTGGTAATTTTTATTATTTTTATTTTTATATTATCTATTTTTGGATTATACCTGCATACTTACATATATATTTTTTGTGACCAATCATTAATTTAAAAAAATAACAATTACTTGGGTGATTTCAAATTAAAGGGGACCTAATAAAAATAAACATATCAACAGTTATAATTTATTTCCATACATTCTAATTATTCTACTGGTTTGATAGTAATAAATCTAGACAATATAAAGGCGACTAATATTGTTGAGAGAACAAAAAACACAACAAATATGTAAAAAGTGTCCTCCGAAAACACATCGGTGAACTCTGGTATTTGGCTGTAGATCTCCTCGACAACGTGAAGATTCCCCTTTTTTGATTTAGTCATCTTTGGTACTTATTTCTTCTTAATCTTCTTTTTCTCTAATTTTGTTTGAATAGTTGAAACTGGTTGTTCCACAGGTGCTAGCGATGACACGTGTTTGTTTAGTAGTTGTAATATTTCTAAACAAGTGAGATTACCACTCTTTAGTGTCACTTTTTTTAAGTTTGTTGTTTCTGTAACCAAATTATGTATTTATTACTTCAATATTGATAATATAGTACAGAAATCTAAATGATATAATTTTGGTTATAAGTACTTGTCAGTCAAGTGTTATTGTCAGTTCACTAAGGAAGGATAGCCATAATTCACCATAAATATGATACCCATATCAGATACTTTACAGTTGCAGCGTGGTATTGCTATCCATGTTTTTTGATGCATGAAATTAAACCAATATTTTTAAACAATCTTTGTATTGCTACCTATCAACAAAAACATTACATATCTGCATAAAAATGTCACAAACGATCAATGTAAATGAGAGCATGCTTCCATGCTCTGGCATATAATTATCAAAGGTTAATATAAAATAAAATATTACTTATACCTTACCCAAATTAGGAACAATGGTGATGTCAACTGTAGGTTCGCTACGGTCACACACGATTTCGGTCTTAAGCACACAATTTGGATTTGTTAAATTGATTTTTGGAGAACTTATAAAGTGTAAAAATTTCCTGTAAGAAAACGAAATTAATCATTAGTTACTATTTCTGTGCAATATAAGAGTCAGTTGCGAGACAGATTTATGAGTCAGGATGAAAGGTATACAACAACTATATCCCCATAAGTTCTCCATTCCCAATTTTGTAGGTAGGCCAACCAAAATTAAAAATAGAACAACTTGATGCTAGATATTATAGTTTACTATAATTTTTGAATCTGCAACAGAAAGACTTGATAAACAAAATGCCTGATAAGAAATATATGTAGTACACATTATTGAATTATTTCTCCTAGCCAATCAGACAGTATTTCTAAAATGGCCAGAACATTTTCAACATTGTACACACCGTGTGTCAGTGACATTTTCGCCGAAAGGATCAAATTTTACTGTAATCCGCTTGGCAGCCTTCAAGTTTACTCCTCTCAATTGTTTCGCAATAGCAGATACAACTCCTGCTGATCTTCTTAGCGTCCCACTATAAGGAATAGACATAATTTTCTATTTCTGGAAAAAGGTTATCGATCGGCCTCAGCTCTTCAATTCAACATCAACACTGACATTTGTTTGACATTGACAGTTTTGTATGAATAGAACATACATTCTTTTTTTTATCTACATGGCAACCACATTGTAATATAAATTTCTGCCATTATCAAGTTAATAAAATATTGATCCAAACAAGATTGATCCTGTTCAAAGCGTTGCCGGCCCCATTGATTGGAGTACTCATTTCTTTTACGCGTTTCCACCTTTCTCTCTCATTTTCAGTTGTTTGCGAAAAATAATGGATGACAGGGGCCACCGGCAACCGATAGGTACACATTGATTGTTCCATTGGCCAAGCCAGCCTTGGTTTCTGCCACAGGTTTCCGCTAAGGAAAGTTATCATCCTTTTTTTTATAAATTTTCTTCAAGACTCACTTTTCGAAAACATGGAAAAAATATTTTTCATTTTCAAAAGGATGTAAAAAAAATCAGTCTTTCCTTTCCATTGATCGTTCGTTGACACACACGCGCTTGTCGCGTATAGTGCGTGGTCCGGATCGTATACAAATGTCGTATCGTGCATGTCAGTAAATGTATTGTGGTATTTCCTATTTTTTACCTTTTGATTGATTTCCATTTTATATAAAAATGTACCCCGTTGGGCAACGTAAGTATTTTTTATTATTTTGAACACTATTTTATTCAAGGGAGATGCAGGTTCATGTCTTTCAGTTTGTCCTAAATTTGTGACGTTAAGTTTACATAGATTAGACTAGCTACGAATGCTCGCTCAGTATTAAATGAGTTCATCGTAACGAATATAACAGTTAGCTGCATGATTAGTTTCCGCGTGTACTGTGGGGTTGTTTCAAAAAATCGCGTGATACCGAATGCGTGTGAGGATCTTTATGAGATATGTATGTAATCCTTTGTGTGTCGACATGCAGCACCACCGGGGGAGCCGAGCGGCGGAACGGTGAGCGCCGCGGCGGTGAGTGGCGCAGCGGGCACCACAAGCGCGGCCCCTGGCGCAGCCAGTACGGCGCCAGTGACGGGAGCTGCGGGGACGGGAGCAGCGACTGCCCCTGGGGCCATGGCGCTGGTCTCGCCCGCCGTGGCGCCGCCGCCCGACCTGCCCGCACTGACCTGCCCTAGACGACCCAATTTAGGACATGAGGGAAGACCAATTATGCTCCGTGCCAATCATTTTCAAATTACAATGCCGAGAGGCTTTGTTCATCACTATGATGTCAATATACAACCTGATAAATGTCCGAGAAAGGTATTTATGCCATTTTTATGTTATCTTTATCTCATTATTGGATAGTCGCTACATCCAAATAGAATTGAAAAATATGTTAACATTAAATATTTGTTAATTCTTCTTTCTTATTTCAGGTTAATAGAGAAATTGTTGAAACAATGGTGCATTGTTATAATAAAATATTTGGTGCACTCAAGCCAGTATTTGACGGAAGAAGTAATTTATATACAAGAGACCCTTTACCAATTGGTAATGATAGAGTTGAGTTGGAGGTTATATTGCCAGGAGAGGGGAAGGATAGAGTGTTTCGTGTTACTATAAAATGGGTGGCCCAGGTGAGTACTGATATTATGTATAAACATTTCAAAGGTCAATAAAAGTATTGTAGGTTCATGCAAGGTGTAGGTATGTTCTATTTTACATTATAAATAGATTTTTATATTTATAGCTATAGAAATCATCTAAGAACTGTGAAAGACTAAGATTAGGAGTTATTTTTCTTGCTCACATAAAAATTCTGCAGATTAACAAATTGGACTAAATATTTTTCAGGTATCATTGTTTGCGCTTGAGGAAGCACTAGAAGGGCGTACAAGACAAATACCAAATGATGCGATTTTAGCATTAGATGTTGTCATGAGACATCTACCTTCCATGATGTACACTCCAGTGGGACGGTCTTTCTTCTCATCCCCTGATGGTTATTATCATCCTTTAGGAGGTGGACGGGAAGTCTGGTTTGGTTTCCATCAGTCTGTCAGACCAAGTCAATGGAAAATGATGCTAAATATAGATGGTAAGTTAACATAAACTGTGTTACAAAAAAGCAAAGTATAATGAGTAAATAAGTTATTCACTGTTTTTCTTGATGAGAGTAAAAGTGTGAAAGTGACAAAACATTGTATAACTACTACGTTTATATAAAACACTGAAAGAGTTTATTTATATACTCATCACAATAGTTATCAATGACTAGGATTATTGGTTATTGTGTAGCAAGAAACAGTAGCCTGATAAAAGTATATCCTTACAGAATTTGTCTTGTCAGACTCGCTTGTGCTACTAATATTTGATTACGATGTAAGGTATGTTTTTTTTAAAAGATTATTTACGATAAATTAAGTAGTTTTAATATAATATAAGGATGAATTTAGGAGGAAAACAACAACTGGGATATGTCCGTTACAGTTTTAAAATATTATTTATGATTAAATTTATATTTTTCTGTTCTTCACAGTATCTGCAACTGCCTTTTACAAAGCGCAGCCTGTTATAGAGTTTATGTGTGAAGTATTAGACATAAGAGATATAAATGACCAAAGAAAGCCTTTAACGGACTCACAGCGAGTGAAATTCACAAAAGAAATAAAAGGTCTCAAGATAGAAATCACTCACTGTGGTACGATGAAACGAAAATACAGAGTGTGCAATGTGACACGCAGACCTGCACAGATGCAATCGTAAGTTTGATTCAATTTACCCTTTTGAATATCACTTCCTTGACTGTGTGTGTTTATATCATCAGTGACCTTAGGTCACTTAACATATTCACTTTCAGTCCGCATAATATTAATGTGCAAAAACTAGTGAAACCCGCGCAATTTCGTTTGCGTGTATTTATTTATGCACAGCAGTGCCATCTATATCAGACTTTTGATCAAATCCTACGAGAATCGCATACTTTTCGGGATAAAAAGTACCCTATGTGTTAATCCAAGGTATCAGCTACCTACATACCAAATATCATAAATATTGGCCCAGCCATTTGAGCGTGAAGAAGTAACAAACATAAACATAACTTTCGCCTTTATAATATTAGTAGGATAGATAGTATTTAAATATTTTACGCCGCGTAAAACACTTAAATCCTGTACAAATGTAGATATATGTACTCATATTCTCTGAATTACAATAGAAAAAAGTGTGCTGGATTAATAAGCTTATTAAAGACGAGGTGTTATCTGCGACTTCGTCCGCGTGAAATGTTCAAATAAGGATAACTCCTTTTCCTGTCATGCGATTTAAATGAAACAAAGCCTATTCTGCTGCAAGCCAAGCTCTAACTCCCTGTGAAAACAGGATTAAAATCCGTTCAGTAACTTAGAAGATGTGCGCGTTCAAACAGACAGACAGAAAGACAATAAATTTTAAAAAAAAATTTTTGCTTTTATTACCTTTCTCTAACTGTTCCCTCTCCATTTTTGCCAAATATGTTCAAAGTACAGACATATCGTGGTCTACTGTTTTATTATATGTATAGAAGATATTGTTTAGTTTACGTAGCCACAACTATGCAACATAACTATGCATTCTATTACAGCTTCCCCCTTCAACTGGAGAACGGACAAACAGTCGAATGCACTGTTGCAAAATATTTCTTAGATAAATATAAAATGAAGTTGAGGTATCCCCATTTACCATGTCTTCAAGTAGGACAAGAACACAAACACACCTACTTGCCATTGGAAGTGTGCAATATAGTTCCAGGACAGAGATGCATTAAGAAGTTAACAGATATGCAAACTTCAACAATGATAAAAGCAACGGCACGATCTGCTCCAGACAGGTAAGTGTTTGTTAAACGTTACTGTAATGTAATCTCGACTATAATAATGCAAGTCTTCAAGTTATAATTACATTTCTAAGTAAGAGGGGTAGGGCACAGTGGACAATCGTTCAAATTGGAGCAGCCCATCTGGGGAAGGACCTTCACCTTACAGAAGATTGTAGCCAAATAGCATTGGTCTTGGCCATGTTGTGTTCCTATGGTGAGTAAGGTCTCCAGAGCTCCACTTGGGGTGGTTGGGAGGGTTGGCAACGCGTGAGTGATACCCCCGGCATTGAAATTGCGTCTATAGGCTACGGTGACGGCTTACCATCAGGCCGGCCGTATGCCTGTTTGCCACCTTAATGGTATAAAAAAAACTACGTCTTCATTCATGAAAAATGTAAACATAGTTGATGAGAGAGTCACTATTCTAGACACTATTAACTAAAATACATTATAATAAGTTGAAGAGTGAGAATGCGAGGTTTATGTCAAAATAAAATGAAGTGTGTTCACTAATCGAAACCGTTCTGCAGCCAGCTAACTGAAACCTTGTTTACGCTAGTCGGTGTCAGAGTAAAAACGGAATCGGTCTAAGAACCGATGAGCCACATAAATATTATAATTCCTCTACTCTAGTTATCTAAATAGCATACATTTTACAGAGAACGAGAAATCAATAATCTGGTGCGGCGTGCTAACTTCAATACGGATTTGTATGTGAAAGAATTTGGTTTGACCATTTCAAATAACATGATGGAAGTAAGAGGACGGGTTTTGCCACCGCCCAAACTACAGTATGGAGGTCGCGTGTCCTCTCTCGGCGGTCAGGTAATATCACCCCTTGGAAAACATTACTTTAAAAACTTATTGGTGCTACATTGAACGATTTTAAATTCAGTTTATAATTGTGTCATATTGAATTATGTATTGTCTAAAGAAAAATCTTTTACATCAATATTTAACATAAAAATATGGCACCAAAGTGACCTCAGAATATTCAGCATAAATTATGGTTGTTTTATGTTTCTGTACACATGTTCTTTTTCATCTGTAAACTGTTCATTGACACTGTGCAGTAGTAAATAAGTTTTTTAAAATTTAACATGTCTTGTAACAAAAGTGTCCTCCACGAATGAGTATTTTCTATAAACGGTACCTTTGCTGGTTTTCGTTAAACCATGTGAAACCCGTTGCCCCTTAAATGTTTATTATAATGTGCGTTTTTCGCAGCAGGCGTTGCCCAACCAAGGCGTTTGGGATATGAGGGGAAAGCAATTCTTTATGGGTGTCGAGATACGAGTTTGGGCTATCGCATGTTTCGCACCGCAGAGGACCGTTAGGGAAGACGCTTTAAAGTGAGTACAATATGTGGGTTTTATATTACGAAACTGATTATGAATAATTTTTGATTGTTTTTATAGTTGTTTCGGTTCAACTAACCATTCTTATTTTGAAAAAACATCCCTATGGGTTTTATAATTATGCTAATGGTTCTATAGATGTCTTCGCATGAAAGTAAAATAACCATAACCTGATTGCAATACCATCCTCTGGATTCACTTGTGAATCTAAACTCACACGTGAAAATCAGTATATGCAAACTTCAACAATGATGAAACATTACGGACGGAATTACACATACATGTATATTTAGTTTAAGTGTGTTAATTCTAGCTACACAGTAAACATGGTGGTGAATTAGGTTTGTTTTACATGTAACTTAAACAAATTTAATATGTATATTACAGGAACTTTACTCAGCAACTACAAAAGATCTCAAATGATGCCGGTATGCCTATCATTGGGCAGCCATGTTTCTGCAAATACGCGACAGGACCAGACCAAGTAGAGCCTATGTTTAAATACTTGAAATCAACATTTGTTCAGCTGCAGCTTGTTGTGGTCGTACTGCCAGGAAAGACTCCAGTTTATGGTAAATGACAATTCACCTTTAATATCTTCGATTGGAAGTCTGTGGCACTGTATATTTAAATAATTATGTTTTTCCTTTTTTATAGTAAGCGTGAGTCAACATTTGAAATCAAGGATGTTGTGCTAATCATCGTAGAAGTTTCGATGCGATGTCGCACTGTACAAATTATTGTTTTATTTTTTTATTATTTTCAAGACATTTCTTGTCTCGATTTAGCCTAGTATTTGTTTTTTTTTTTACCTGCAGTTATGACTTTATCATTAACTTAAACTTTAACTTAGTGTACTTTCCCAGCAGTGAGGACATAACACCAGGCTTAAAAAAACTTAATTTTCTTTTATAAAGTTTATTTGTCTTGTGCTTGCAGCGGAAGTGAAAAGGGTGGGGGACACTGTATTGGGGATGGCAACGCAATGTGTTCAAGCGAAAAACGTTAACAAAACGTCCCCACAGACGCTAAGCAATTTATGTCTGAAAATCAATGTAAAACTTGGTGGCATCAACTCTATTCTGGTTCCGTCTCTGCGTCCCAAAGTGAGTAATTTTGTAATAAGAAAAATGTTGTTCATAGAAAAAAAAAATGTTTTTATAGTTTGATATGGTTCAACTGACCTTTAATATTTCAAAAAACTTAATAAATGAACAATTTTATCTCCCTGCTCCGCGACTCGAAACCCGGCCTGGCCGGAAAACCGGCCCAGTAGTGAAGTCGAAATAGTGAATGATTCAGCTTGTGTCGGTGTTGTGCGCAGGTGTTCAACGAGCCGGTGATCTTCCTGGGCGTGGACGTGACGCACCCGCCCGCCGGCGACAACAAGAAGCCGTCCATCGCGGCCGTGGTGGGCTCCATGGACGCGCACCCCTCGCGCTACGCCGCCACCGTGCGCGTGCAGCAGCACCGGTGAGACGCACCCCCCGCCTGCCTGTGAGCGCTGCCCTACAACTTATTGGTAACAGGGACGACAACGTACCTTTCAGGCAGGAGATCGTCCACGAGATGAGCAGCATGGTGCAGGAGCTGCTGCTCATGTTCTACAAGAGCACCGGCGGGTTCAAGCCGCACCGCATCATCATGTACCGCGACGGCATCTCCGAGGGGCAGTTCATACATGTGCTGCAGCACGAGCTCACGGCCGTCAGGGAAGCTTGTATCAAGGTACGCTCACATTACCTAATGCTTTGATTGCGCTGTTTACACTACGATGCGCGTAGGCAGATGAAAAGCAGGCTGCTGCGTTGTGTTTAACCTAAGATGTAGAAGGAAAAATGTTGGTAAATAATTTTAGATCTTTTGATTTAATCGCCTAATTTAAAACTATATATTTACAGTTGGAAGCTGAATACAAACCGGGCATCACCTTCATAGTCGTCCAGAAACGGCATCATACGCGACTTTTTTGCGCCGACAAGAAAGAACAGTCGGGGAAATCTGGGAATATCCCCGCGGGCACCACGGTCGACCTCGGCATCACGCATCCCACAGAGTTTGATTTCTATTTGTGCAGTCATCAAGGCATACAGGTAATATTTGTCTATTTCTCATACGAAGTTGTCGTGTGTCGTAGCATAGCGTAAAATAACATTGGTCTGTCCAGGGCACGTCGCGTCCGTCGCACTACCACGTGCTGTGGGACGACAACCACTTCGGGTCGGACGAGCTGCAGTGCCTCACGTACCAGCTGTGCCACACGTACGTGCGCTGCACGCGCTCCGTGTCGATCCCGGCGCCCGCCTACTACGCGCACCTGGTGGCCTTCCGCGCGCGCTACCACCTCGTGGAGAAGGAGCACGACTCGGGCGAGGGCTCGCACCAGTCCGCCTGCAGCGAGGACCGCACGCCAGGCGCCATGGCGCGCGCCATCACCGTGCACGCCGTCACCAAGAAGGTCATGTACTTCGCCTAAACAATATAAACAATTCACACCATACATACAACACCAAATATGCAAGAACAAATGTGGCGTTTATTATCTTCTAAGAGTTAACATAAGTTATAATGGGAACACTCTCCGGTGGTCCGGATGGTCCAACATTTTATTTTTGGAATTTGGCAACGCCTAATATTATAATAATATATTGATCGTTTTTATGACGTTTGTTTATCGCAATAAAATGACTCTAAGTTGGTTCACTAAACCTAAATTGTATAGCAATAAAATGACAAGATGTCGTTGAATATAGTGAACCCGATTCATATTACATAACCGACAACTTTTGAATCTAGCGTAAGATGAATAACTATATACCTAAAAGTAACCCAACAAGTGTGACGCGACGTGTCGTTACTCAAGTGAGGCTTTTTCGAAGCTCATCTATCCTGTTCATAGTTATTGTACTCCGCCTAATTTTATCTCCAAAATGTAGTATTTATACTGGTAAACTTAGACTGCTTTAATAACATAATATATCCAACATATTTTCGCCTTCGATAGTCACTGTATTACTATTCAAAGTAAAACTTTTAGTTGAGGCGTACAAGCACACTATGTATCGTGTGATAGGGATTTTTTACGTAGTAAAGAACACGTTACAGCATCGGCATTGGCTCCCAGATGTTTGAACTTTTAACACCAAAACGCTGGGAAATCGAGCCTCGTCAATGCCGGCTGAACGGCTGCCTCAAAATTCCTATCATTTTATGTTAAACTATGTGAAGTAGGTATATACGTTAAAGTTTGATTATAGTCCAAATAATTAATTAGCCTTTAATATAAATAAAAGTAATTTAGAAATGTATCAAGTTTTTATTTCAGTTTGACGTATTTTTTTATAACATGCATTGGAGATACATAAAAAATAAAATGAAAAATAAATACATGAATGCATATAATGTAAAAAAAAACTTTTTACAATAATTGATCTTATATTCACAGCTAAATTACTAAAGAAAAGCTTTACATAATACACAATTAGGTGTAATTAAAAATATAAATTGTGTGTTACAATGTAATGTAAAATGAAATAGTACTTGTGAATAAAATCAATATTTTTATTACGGTTATCAAAATAATTTACGTTTTCTACTTTTGATTATTATGGAATCTTTATTCTCGCCTTTTTTAGAAGCGTTTAGAAGTAAATGATCTGTAATGAAGCATTAATTTATCGGAAAGAAATTGTGAGCTCCGCGGCATTGACTCAAGTTTTAATTAATATAGGATAAACATTATAACGTGAAGAAAATGAATGATAATATGGTTTTGATACGTCTTGCATTGAACTACAAGGAGAATCGAATCATTCTAATTTTTTTATTACGGTAATTAAAAGTTTGATAATATAGGTTTAATTTAAGAAAAGCTAAAGTGTCTACAGACTTCGATTTTACTATTATCCGAAAATTATGTTAATGTGTAATATATTTTCTTCATAGGATAATAAATAGCTGATTATAATAATTACTATAATGTAAATGACAAGTGAAATCTAAATACAATAATGTGATCAACAACTTAAATGCAACAGATAGACAATAATAGTGATGGATCGTAACCAATATTGTTACGGGAAATGTTGTCAACATAATCCTTTATCGGTTCGTGCAGCGTAAAATCGTGCTAAATCGCGCGCACGCTGCGCCAGACAAAACGGGTAGTACAGCGTGTCCACGATTGGCGACCAGTTAACCGCTATATGTGTCGAAATCGCGCGATTGCGTCGGCAGGCTGCTTTAAAGTCGCTTATGGTTTAGTCGCAACGAAAAGTAGCGGATCGTGTCTGCTTAGTTGTGCACAAATATTTATCCCAAGAAAAAAAGTATTATATTACATCGCCGTCATTCTTCGGACTTGAGATTCAGGGCAATTAGTTTGGCAAGTAGATTCAGTTCTGGTCTTTGTTTGCATAACAACGATTAAAACGTTAAAATTTTCCGATGCTAGAAGGCTACGTGATTAATTCGAGCCCTATAATGTAAAAAGCCCATTGTAAAAAAATTACATTTCATTTCATTTCAGATTGTTTCAGAGAAATTTGTGTATGACCCTACACTAAAAAGACAAATCCAAATCCCATATTAGATTCTAGTTACTTCATAAGTGTAGACTAAGCTGATCAGCTAATTTACATTTACCTCTCGAGTAGTCTATTAGCTATATTCTAGGCTCTATGCTATTATGACAATTAAAGCAACGGTAACATAGAGATACGGAAATGGCACAACAGATACACACTAAAATGGTTGAATAATAAACATAATATTTTTACATTTACATAGTTATGTAAAGTCACATTAGCCGACAAGATTAGGTAAGGTTTTTCGAATTGTTCGTATATTTTTACTTCGTACATTAGTAAAGGATTTAGTGTTAATAATACGTTTGCAGTACAGTGTCGAACCGAGACAGTAGTAGTTCGCCCAATAACCACTCTCAAAATTCAAAGGGCGACAGTGTGCTGTTTATAGTAAGTGTAATTTTAGCAGGAATTAACAAGGGAGTGAATACAATTAATAATCATAAACATGTTTTTGTGTGCAGTGTGTGTTTGATACATTCGAAACCACGCATGTATATATGTTGGCCGGCGTATGTGGACATATTTTGCGCTTGCTTCTTCAGTTTGTGCACGTAGTGATATGAAATGAAATAAAGATATTATACGCTTGTACATTCAAGTGCAAGAAAAGCTTTAAACGTTCACTTACACTTGTATTGCGATTATCGCACTATGAGCCGCCAGAACAAGTATGGTGTATAGAGTTCAATATGTAAAACTTGACGTGCATTTGTTTGTACAAAGTTTCTAATATTAAATTAAGTGTTTTGTCCTCCCGCATTGCCATTATGGAAGGTCCCGGATTCATATTTCTATAAGCTTTAGTAAAATACAAGGCAAAAATTCAGATGTAAATATATTTTCTAGATTAAGGTAAGTCAGGTTGTACACGTTGAGCGTACGTCTACTTATGTACCTATATGATAGTGCTGTTTCAGTTCTAATCAATCACATTCAAAAACATGCAATAGAAATTACATATAAGTATTTTAAACTGATTATAATTTATTATATTATAATGTTTAATTATTTTTTATGATCTTTAATATATATGAATAAAAATTATCAATTTGGTTTAAAACTTATGATAATGTTTCTACATACAGTTTTAAAAGAAAGATCGTAAACCAATCTATGCAAAAGCATTAGACAAAAAGTACAACAAAATGGATGTAATGTTTTAAATGATTTTATTTATTACTGATATAACGAACAAAATCTAATGTTGCCTCAGACAATTTAGACGCAGTTGATTAACTACATTTAAAGGCACCATTTATTATGCAAATAAGATTCAAAATAAAAGTAGAAAATCTTTCGTCAATTTTTAACTTGTCTACTCTTCTTCAATAAATATACACATCATTTATTATGGTCCAGAAGTGAAGTGCATGTTGTGAAGTAAGTCAATAAGTTAGCTTGCCTCTCGGTAAGACCTGAATCGATTAAGTTAGATATGTAAGGCCGTGACGATATGAGATATAACTGCCTCGTTCATTAATGTAAAATATTGAACAACATTTTTCCGTCTTATGTAAACTGCAACATATTCGTTAGACCCTTGAATAGGATTGGGCTGTCAGATAAATTAATATTCATTTAATATAAAAAATTGGCGACCCGAATACTATGTATGATTAGTAATTGTTCGAGAATGTGACTATGATTTTAGTCGTCAAACTTTTCCATTGCGTTATTTAAAACCGATTTGTATGCGAATAGAATCGGTTTCACCCGACAGCTCAATAACATTGTAACAGTTAACAAACTGTATGTCAGATTAGGAAAAGTTAGAAATGTATGCTGATATAAAGTGCTACCTAGATTGTAATGCAATGATTATTATAATTTGACAATATGATTGAGGCTACAAAGCAAGACAGTTTTAAGGTAAGACACTAGTCTATTAAGTGGCAATATTATCTGGGAAGCACTTAACAGCCAATGGTGAAATAAATCTTAAAAAAGATGGATATTTTTTCAATAACTATGTACGTATCATCTAGGTCCATGTTATTATCACCCGGATAGTCTCATAAGTAATAACTAAGATTTATTGATATACCTAGATCTAGTAGAAGCGTCTTTATCATTAGTTTCTGGAATCGGATAATTGCCTATAGGCACAAACGACGAATATAGGAAATCAAAGAATGAGTATAATTAACAATTTATGGTGATTCCATTATTTTTATTAGAGTTATAAAACCTGCAGATATTCTGCAATAAAAACACAATTAGCTTTCTGGTAACTACAATTTGTTTTTATTAGAGTACTGTTAACTGCCACTCCATTCAATCGATTTACCGCGAGCGTTTACGTAAGTGTTCATAATTTTACAGACGTTTGGAAGAAACGCATTTGTCACATAAAGAACACGTTATTTGCCATCGCACAATGCTAATTAATTTTAGGAAGTTAATTGTGTTGCAGAAATTCTGTAGATGATTTTTATTTTGACGACTTTAAACACTAAATACTTATTAATATAACGGAATATGATGCGCTCCAAATCGTGATTAAACGTCTACCGAAGAATTATTTTTTCAAAGTTTTTTCATGTCGTCGTAGCTGTTAGGATTATGAACATTAAGTAGCATAAATTATTGTTGTCGTGTAATAGCACTAAATATAAATGGAAGTTAAGTAATGTTGCAGTCAACTTCGATCATATTAATAAGGCTATTGATAAAAAGCTTGATGTTTATAATAAATAAGTATATCTTGTTAGTTGTTATAATATGTTTTTATTTGTATTTAGCATTTTAATTTCTTCCGTCTAATAAATTGTACTAAAACAGGACCGATTTTATTAATATTTCTCAATAATTTTTATTTTATTGATCCAATCACTTTTAACCATGCAGTGGCGTAAATATAAAATAAAACCTAAGGTAAATTTTTTAATTGGATTCCTCCTAAATTCTATGTAAATTCCTTTGGTAAATTCATAAAAATGTCGGTCAAGCGCGAAGACACTAGCACAAACTTGTAGCTATTTATTAAAATCTATCTTACTTTGCTTTGGGTCCCACTCAAGCCAAGGGTCCGTAGCAAGTAGCTTCTGCCACAGTATTGTTACACCACTGCAACTATGACACTTAGGGCCGATTGTTTGATCAGTAAATAAGTATACTAATGGTTAAAATTCGTTGTAAAATTGCTACGAATTTTAACCATTAGTATACTTAACCACTGATCGAACAATGGGCCCTTAGCAGACTTATATTATGTTAAATGTTATTATTCGTTTATAAAAACCACAGATGTCAATCATTCGTGATTATAATTCATTAATTTACTTTCCCTACAAATAAATTGATTTGTTGTAGAAATTATTACAAGGCTTAAAGAAAGTTATCTTCATGTCCTATTTAATTTTAAAAAAGTACCTACTTATAATTTTTAATAGGGAGCACTGAACACAGACATATGGACATCTGTTGTTGATTTATATTTATTTACAAAGCACATTGCGACGTATATGTAATTTATAATATAAAAAAAAACTAAATAAAATATCTCACAATGCATTATGTGGCTTCATAGGTATATTAATGTTAACAGCCAGTTTCTGAAACGTATTTCTAAATGACACATTAAATTATAAACTAAAGAAAAAAGAGATGGAAACTTAATGTGAACTTAATTAGATCAATAAAATCTCAAACTGGCTGTAAGTCATATATTTGAACATTTCTTTGAATACTTTGTAAAGTCCTGCGCCACACACAACAATCAAAGATGTGTATTAAGTAAAGCTGTATCTCTCTGGCTTTATATTTTCATATAATGTAGTTACATCGAGTTTGTCCGTTGCGTTATGCTAATGACCCGTCGGTCAAGCTCGCGGTCTTTTTTCACTTTTAGTTTTTCGATTACGAAGGGGTCTCGTCCGAATATCGAAATAGCATTTAACCTGTACTTACGTAATTTAGTTCGGTTGGTTTTACACAACAATTATTACAGTAACCAAAATTTCAAAATAGTCTTGCTGTACTTACAAGAAAATGGCAATTTCGAAAGTCCAAATAAATAAATTTGATGTTGAGTTTGAAAAACTATATCGTCATACAATTTGGTCTGTCTGCAGTTTTTGTGTAATCCTGCAAAATTAGTTTGTGTCTCTGAAAATGTGTGTGGCATTTTATGTTAAGCGCGACTGACGGGGTGGGAGCGGTGCGACTACAATTTACATGAGGTGGTGGTACTATTCTGAATTTTGTATTGATATTTCAAGTTGTTGGCACAATTTACTTAAATAATGATGCTTACAAATATTTAACCCTAGAACCTTAACTAACCCTAGGCATGCTGTATTACCATAATAACTTTTAAACTTTCGCGTTGCATTATTATAAATTAATAACCACTGGTAATACTGTATTACCATGTCGTTATATAACTAATAATAATAATAAAACAATTGGACAAGATATCAGTCAATAACTAAAGAAATGCTAGTCTATTTATTATTCCAGAATAATACAGGTCACAATGGTTAAAGTTCTAAGGTTTATAAATGCCACAAGAGTGTAAAGTACCAAAAAAACAAAAAAAATCTATATCAATACGACGTACACTATTAACGATTTCATACATCGTTTTAGTACCTTGTCGCTTTTGTTTATCATTACAAAGACTTGAACGGACATGTTATAGTGTAGTGATGTGATACGGTACTAAAGTAACAACATATTTATGCCGCTGACTGTACACTGGAAGCAGTAATGATTGCTATGTAATGATTTTCATGCATATAATTTAGTATTTATACACTTTGATCTATGTAAAATTAGAATGTGCGCGTCTCGTGTGTGTGTAAGATTATTAACACTATAAATAATATTCTTCAATATTGCACACATTGCTTTAATTACGAATAATAATTGTGTAAAATACGCGACTGCTTTATAATGTATAGAATTGATTCCAAATTTTTCGTGCAGGGTTTCATAATGTTAAAATGTTGCGAAAGACCCCGTGGCTGTTAATAATTTGCTGAATAAAAAGCTTTTAATATAAAATACAATCTTATCAATACAACATAATCTGTGAATGTGCCAGAACGCGACTAACTCGAAAGATGCCTGTTAATATTTGTGGCTTTTGAAGTTAGCGAATTTAAGATGTAATGTTATGAATTACTTTAAAAAGTATTATATGTCATATATTTCAATGAAATATTCAGATGTATATTTTTATGAAGTCATGATAATATGATTTGTAGACAAGTGTTTGAATGAATTATCCATATTAGATGTTAAATAATAATGTTACAAGGCTATGCTCGCAACTAGTTTCCAATAGCAACATAAAATTCATATAACAAATGTAACGGAGTGAATATAAGTAAAGCGTACCCAAGTATATTTACAGTGGCGATATTTATGTATAACGCATACTGGTAGAAACAATATTTTTTAAATTACGTTACATAATCTGTAGTGTTATTATAATAGACCTATATCTTTTGAAATATATATTATAGATAATTTTTGTATTTGCAATTCGTTTCACGATGAACACGTATAATATACACCAATAGACAATTAGTCTGATGTACGTATTTCTGTTTATACATAAGGCCGTTTGTCCACCGCCACCGTCACCGGGACGTCAACGAGAACGAGATTATTTCTGGCCGAGATTGAAGTTGACGTGACGGCGATCGTTTGTCCACGGCGACGATCTTGGTGACGTCCCGGTGACGGTCGCGGTGGACAAACAGCCAAGTGTTTTCTATTGCTGCCACTTCGGGCCATCACAAATGTCACAATCTCGGACCGAGTTCTAGCGGAAGCGCCGAACTAAGCGATAAATCGGCGGCCGGGATGACGGCGCTCGGGTGACAGGCGTGCGGTGGACACACGGCCATAGTAAATGTGTGTATCACTAAATCGGCGCCGTCATCTCGTTCTCAGTGACGTCCCGTTGACGGTGTAGGTGGACAAACTGCCGGGGTCCGGTCAGGTCACCGACTTTTTGGTCGATAGGTCGGGAAGTTTGGTCTGCATCTGCTTTTAATCTTTAGTCTTCATAGTAAAGACTTAACCGACAGTAGGTACTGTAGCATGTTTAAAATGATATATGTACATCAGAAATTCTAAAACCATTTTGTAATCTTATGGTACGAAGTCATATCTGTTGTTGATGTGTTATGTCCTTTCGTGGAACTCAATAATATGCAAGCAAACCTTAGTTGCATTATTATAGGTGAACTTTGTGTATTGTGGGCCTAGGTTAGTCCATTTTGCTGTTGCTGCCTTTGAGAGCTTGTACAATTGGTTAGCTTTGAATCGTTATTACATGCAAGACAAGGATAATGTACCAAAATAAATTTATAAAAGCTGATAAGGATCTTCATTACACATTATGTGCACTACATTAAATGTTTCTTTTTATGATTTCGTTTTTTTTGCCTATATCTCTGCAGCCGAGTGCACCCACATTTTGTCCACATACATTGTTTGAATTGGAAATAAAATCGTGGTTAATAAATAATACCAATCTTTTAATACATAAATTTTATTTACCGTTTTCAAAAGTATTTATGTAAATAGTGGAAATATTTTATAATTAACAGAAAGCTAAGCATTTTATAAAAATATCGTTTTTATATTTTTATGGACCTAGGAGGCAACGGCAAGTCAATGCGTCTTGCATTGTATACAAATAATGCTAACAACATGAATTTACAATTAAGTGTTTACAACATGTGTCATAAATTCAAAGTGTTTACTACGTGGACCTTGTACATAATTTAATAAATTTAAGAACACACCTCTGCGTTTAATAAGTTATCTTGGTTTTAAATAGTGATATAACGTTTAAAATTACAAGATTCACGTGAAACGTTGTTTTGGAATGCAATATTAGACACTAAAAACGTGAATACATTCGTAGATACACGAAAGCTATACCCGACAGTCTCCAGCTATAAAAGGCTCATTTTAAGACTGCACCACGCCGCCTAAGCCGAGCCAAGATCAATATCATTGCAATTATAACATCTAATATCACTGTAAGGAACCTGATTAACGTAAATTTGTCATAAGTACTCATAGTTACAAATTCGTCGCTTAACATTAAATACTAGCAAATCATATTTACCTGAACTTAATCAGTTTTTTTTTTTGGAAAATCATGTTTTCCTTTTTATCATTTTGCAGCAGTGCACTTAAATTAATATAATGTATAGATAATATGGTAAGGTAAATAATGTATAGAGAAATCATACACCTAACTTACTTTATTAAGCAATAAAAATATGTTATAAGAAGGCATCGCCGAGTCTCATGATACAAATGAACCCTAATGAAAATAATCGTAGGATTAGTTTTGCCGGAATTTCCGCCCAAGTGGATGGTGCGGCGGCGGCGTGGTTATATTTGCGATCTCAGGCGAGTTCGTGATAATTCGGGGGAGCTCGGGATGACTCGGGCGAGCTCAGGCGGTCTTGTGCTACTTCTGTACTGCATTAGGGGAGAGGTTTGTTCTCAGGGATAGTAGGCGATGTAGCTCCACTGGCTGCGCGTGACGCATCGCGCAGTGCTTCGTCGAAGCTCTGCGTAGAGTTAGATCTCGAAGCAACTTTGCCCTGAAAACGAGAACAATAAAAGTATAATACATTTATGAAATGACTCTTTTATGTAAAATGGGTAAGAATTCTTAACGTACTTTGGACAACTTGTATTTTTTAAGGTTGAAAATTAATAGACATTAAAAGAGGCTTGCCTGTTATACTTATAGCCCATAACATTATACTCTGATAGATAGATAGAATATGCACAACAGCAGCACACAGTATACATAGACAGCTTACAGACTAGTGTAATTGTAACAAGGCGGCCTTATTGCTAAAATCTTTTCTGACTGAAAAAAAAAAACAAAGTTTACCTTAACATTTTCATAAGCAGTGCCAACACGTTCCTCGATAGAGCGGAATGACTCTGAGTTGCGCATCTGGCCCAGCTTGCTGGACACGCCTGCCGTGATGCCGCCCAGGATCGAGGTTGTCTTCTCCGCAGTCGTTTTTATCACAGATTCAGTTTTTTGGTATCTGAATAATCCAAAATGAATCAATTAAAACATTTATCATATATACAAATCGAAACATTGTGCATTTTCAAATTTAATTAATATTCTCGAATATTATGTAGGTACTTTTAATTGCAATTAAAATTCGGTAAATTTTGCTTAAGGCATCATGCTTGCTTGAAGAACCAAAGCCTTCCAAAGTCTTCTTATGTGGCCTAAGTATTAAATGTGGTGGGCATCTCCAAAACTAAATTAATAAATATTAATAATTACATAACTATACTACAGTGACAGTTTAATACAACTTTCTTTCGGGTTAGAACGTTATAATTGATGAAAAACATTACACACTAATCTACTAAAGTCAATAGTATTTACATAAATAACAAAAATATAGTATTAAGAATGCATGATAAGTAATCTAGTGTAAACAGTAAATGTGCAAATACTTAAATATTGTCATATTAAACTGCAAATGCTCTTACCACTACCATACGATACATGTCAAGAAAAAGATTACATCATTTTGATATTGAGCACTCTAGCAATGTTTATTTAGAAAAAAATCGTAGCGTCCTCAGATCAGAACTCCTACCAAAATTTAATAACAACAACTCAATTGTTTAGGTTAGGAACGCATAGACAAAATTAATGTTTGTATTATCAAACGTCAATTTTTTCTATAGATGTAAAGTGAACTGATAAATAAAATAAAAAGCGGACTTATTTCTTTCAGCACTTTTATTACATTTTAATAGCCACGGTCTATAGAAGAAAATTTATTACAAAAGTTTACGGAAAATATATCTAATTTTGTTTAATAAATCAAATTTGCTCAAAATGTTAATGCGAGATGTAATGAATTTCTTAAAAGAACAAATCTGAACCACAAGTCCATAACCAACGAAATTCACATCACACTTTTGTACATACCTGCCGAATTGAGAGCTACTTTACTTACAAATGCTGCTTAACGCCAAAATATTCTTGCATTACAAATATTATAAGCAAATTCTTAATAATTAAAATTTTTGACATGTACTACTTGTGCGCCTGCCCATTGCTCCATGAAATATGACAGAATTTTCCGTCATGACTTTACATTGAAGTTCTCATATTGTATGCTATTTTAAATTCTCTGATTTATAATTAATTACCAATATATACTTTCGGTTGTTTGATAACTTGTATACAAATCAAGCTATACTTACATCGGTGCTTCAGTTACAGCCTTTGTAAGCTCAGCCACACGTGTTTCTATTTTTTGGTAACTGTCGTACAACAAAAAAGTGAAATAAGATACTATAATGACGCCACCGAATGTGTTTGGCAAGCTTAGGCGAACTATACAGCAAGCAATAACAAACCAATGCCTTCTGTACCACTATTTTTATGCAATTAATGGTTTTTCAAGAGTTCTCAAACTTATATTAGTAACAATACCGGAATAAAAGAAAACATGTTCAAATTACAGAATGAGAATTCGAACAAGATAATAATATGGTTCGATAGGAAATCACACGTGCGCTGCGTTTTGAAATTCTGAATGTCAGTGTACAGCGTGTACACACGTTTTGCGTGATGATGATGACGTACATAAATATAAGAACAATACAATTCTATTATACCTAATTAGTTATACATAATTTAACGATATTTATCTACTTATATATAGTTTAAAAACTCTTGAATTGAAAATAATGTTCTAACCCTCTAGAAAAATACTGTTGCTCTACAGTGCATGTGTCTACAAAATATACTATTAGATTGGCTCTGTACTTACACATGGCTCTCTTTTACATTTTTTAGGCCCTGGTTGACATCTTCAGTAATTTCTTTCCACACGGTAATACCAAGTTTTCGTTTTAGCTCCGAGCTCTGACGAATCTGTGGATTGACACCGCAAAATAAATCAATAAACGTAAACCTAAGCTAGAAAAACTTTTCTCCTAAAATTAATTTAGAATAAAATTTATTTCTATCAAATGTATAATTACTAGTAAAACTGGTTCACAATAATGTGTTATACATGTAAATAAAAAATGTTGTTATGAATGGGCGTGAGAGCCTGGGTGTTTGCTTGTTTGCCACGCCTTTAGCCCGAATTCAGAGGTCTGTGGCAGCCCTGAATGAGCATCCAAACCTGACTCTCCGGTTACGCAGCTTAGATATACATCCACGACACACCGACAGCATTTTTTAATCACACAGATTTAGCTAGCCCCAAAGTAAGTTCGAAACTTGTGTTATGGGATACTAAACTCAACGATACTATATTTTATAACAAATACACATCCAAGATGCAGGCGAATCAGAAAGTTCGTTTTTCATCATGACCCGACCGAGAGCTCCTGGGTGGCGATCTGGCATGGTCACTGTTACGCCAAGGAGGTCGAATTGATTTATCTACCTTGCTTTGAAGCACGGTGCGCAAGGTCGCGATCTCTTCGTCGACGCGGGCCAGTTCGCGGCTCCACTCTGCACGGAGCTCCTCCGCCTGTTCGGGAGTTAGTCCTGCGAGTTCGTCCACGTGCGAGTCGCCAGCGCCAATCGTGCCGGCCATCGCTTCTTCCGCTGAGGAAGGAAAAGGTATTATGCATTTATTATGTATGACTAAAATAATATTAGGATAAGTGGTAAATATAAAATAATAACATCAACATTTTGTGAGGTTTATGAAGATGCTGGTGTAGGGTAGGGTAAAGAAACTTATTAGTACCTCCTATGTATTTTAGACCTCATCAAGAAATAATAATACATAGTTATAAATTATTTTAATTTTAATTAATACTTAGTAAACAAAATATGATAATACCTCATTCAAACTCCGTGTGGGAAGTTTTGGGATTTTTCATTCAACAAAATTCAATTAATCGGATTGTATTTTTTCCTTTAGTACGTGTTTTAATTATAGTTTCAATTTATTTATTTAACTTTTATTTAGTGCAAATAGTGTATCGAGTTCGCAGAAAATTGGCGGCAAAAACTCACCTCCAACCGCGATACCTAGAAACTTTTTATAATTTGTGTGACTGGAGACTTTGGCAAGATACGGCTTCGATAAATCTTGAAACGTGACTCTAACTTCCCGAATTTTTTTCCTAAAGATACGCAAACGACGTCGCCGGTTATCCATATAAAATTCTGTCTCGATGCAGAGCGCAGACTCGGCGAGGTCGGGCAGCGCGCGCCACTCGGCGTCGGCGTCGTCGGGCCAACCGCCCGCTGGGTCCTCTGCCTCGTCCAGCTCATCAACGGCCACGTCGAAGCTGGGCGTTGAGTCGTCGTCCGGCGGCACGAAGTACGGGTCTTCCATGTACTCCAGGCTCGTGGGCTCCACGCCGCCGACCGACGTCCCATCGCTCGCCATACCTCTGTGCTCTATCTGGGCGCTCTACCGCGCCTATCTAACATATTTGAGTACCTAAATTCGGTTTAATTACACCAATTTATTCTCCTTTGTTGTCCGCGATTATGGCAATATGTTTATGCACATCTGTGGCAACGTTAGGATCACTAAAATATAGATATCGGAACCATTGCATGACAACTTATTTATATGCTAATGTCACTATAATAAGTTGTATAATACAATATGATTTTCGCAACACGTTGAACGAAACTACAGCAATACATGCGCTGCGCGCGCGCAATAAAGTCCGATTCTTCCGCCACGTCGAGCCGCGACAGCACACCCGCCCGCACCCGTCTCGCGCCGCTGCCCGAGTACTTGTGTTCGCCACTTTCACCAGTAGCCATGCGAGCTCCGATTTTTGCAATTATTTTAATTCAATCTTGACCTCCAAAATAAGTTCAAGATTAGTTAAACCTTAATGCCTCATTCTATCTATATTTAAAGTATGGCATAAACTCGCATGCAAGAAGTTAACCAGGAACAGGTTTCGATGAAGCGACAACGAACAAAATAACATCGAGTGGAGCTCACCTTGCGCGGCCAAAGTTTATTGACAGTGCTCGAGGCGTGGAGCATGCGGCGTGCCGTGCGTCGTCGTGGCGAGCGGGACGACCGAACAAATGACCTCATTTGAAATTGTCTGAATCTTGTAAAAAACTAGATTGCACGACACGCAATGATTCATAGCCGTGTAGATAGTAATGTATTTCGTCTGACATATAACGATGTGCCTGAATTTGCTTAATATAAATATAAATATTTAGGCATTATTTCTTTATCCAATATGAACTAATCTCGAATACGTAGATAATAATAATACATAGGTACGCAGTGTCTAAAACACGTAACTTTCAAATGGCAATTGTTACTGCTTAAAAAAACAGCGCTGAGATTGCATATTTTATACTATTTCGTCACGGAGACGTTGCGATAGCAAATTATGCTTTGGCAGAGTAATTACGTTTCTTAACAATTGCGAAACTACCTAGGTTTTTAGATACTTAGAACGATAACATTTTACTATATAATAAATTTCAATAATAAAATTATGCATACGGTTTGAAGCATGTCACGTCTGTGTGAACTGGATGCCCGTGATGCGGCGGCGTTGCGTCTGAACGAAGAGTTGTACAAAACTATTTTAATAACGCATTAAATCATGGCTGTCACTGTCAAACTAAATATGAAAGAAATAGCTTGAGACTTTATGTAGAATTAAGATTAAAATTAGTTTCTGCAACTGGCTGTAAGACGGTCTTAAGCGCACGTGGACTCGGGAATCGGCTGACTGAGATCTACTGCACTTCTATACTTACGCGTATTATTTACGTCTCCAGTAGTTTGAGTATGTATGCATATTGGCATACTAAAACTGAAGACATTTAATTTTTTAATTTATTTCATTACCTACTGTATTATAGATTATTAAACGAAACATGCAAAAAAACAATCATCTTTTTTTTAACCAAATGCTCGCAACTGTCTGCGCGCCCGTTGTGGGCACGGCTTATAACTACTAACATTAATTATTGATACGCAATTTACGTATCACTACGCTACTCCAAGGATTTTATGCCTTTCGTAATATTAGGAAAATGCATTGCCTGCCACAGAGGGCGGTAACCGCAGGGCGGATTTTATTAGGACTTTCGCTAAAAACAACGTTTAGACAAGCGACCTTTGAATGTCTACGGCCTACGGTAGACATTGATTCCGTCACTCAAGGTAGACAGTCAACCCCGAACTTCCTTCCCCGAATACGATTTGTTCCTTAACAGGTAAAGTGACAAACTAAGTTAACTGTAACTAAGTATTTTTTTATCAGCAATTTTATAGATATCTTTAAGAATATTTCATGACTAGGTGATAAATATAGATAATTTTTATCAGAGCATGGTTCCTTTAGGATGACGAAGTGATATGACAACCGATCACTGTGTATGAGCACTCAGATAATCAAGGATTACATTTATGGCGTAAAAAACTAAGCTTTTTTATCACTGTTTCAACATAAATTTACAAGACAGTGTCAAATGTAATTCAATACCCAAATGGAGGAACTAATCTAATTACTGACATATTTACGAAACTTCGTAATTTATTTTTAAGACTGCATTTCAAAATATGACTTCAAACTCACCTAATTATAACTGATTTAAATTATAAAAATTAAAGGTCACTTCCGCACTCATTATCTACACATGTCGATGTTTAAAAAAACTTAACTTTAAAAGAAATGTGACATTACAGATAGGATAATTATGTCAGTTATGAGTAGGTACAGTCTGTGTTAATGTCCTTCCCATAGGAATTAAAAAAATTCATTCAAAGCCTATGAATGTTTTTTTTTACTTTTGTGCTCCACTCTCTTTTATAGAAGACAAATCATTTTGTTTATTTTTATACATTTAAATTAGTTATTTTGGGATGGAAGTTACCAGTTAGTTATCAAAATGTTATTAAAACAGTCAATTTATCTGATAAGTGGAGGAGCTCGATGTCATCGCTGTGGGTCACATTGTAATATGAACACGCAATTTAAGCAACGTCGACCCTAGCCAGTGTTTGGATGGGTTTCGTTATCTCGAGCTTCTCCGTGCTTCGGAGGGCACATTAAGCCGTTGGTCCCGGCTGTTGTCAATGGATGGCAATCGTTGTCCTTGGGGCAGTTTGAAATGAAAACACCGGCCACTGCCAATCCGCATGGAGCAGCGTGGCAGAGTACGCTCGAATCACCTTCGATTGAAGGGAGACCCGTATCCCTGCGTGGGATGATTATGGGTTGATATTATGATGATCAGATAAGTGCACTCATCAAAACCTGTGAAACTGGACCTTTATAGATCAAGAATAGATATTCTACCCTTTAATATTGATGCTGGGCAGTAAACAAACTCTTAATCTAATTAACAAATTTTCATGAGTCATATTTGTTTGTCATTCAATGGAGGAACAGCTATTGTATTGTGATAATAACTACAGTTTATGGGAACGAAAAATAATGTAGCATACAAAGTTAAATTAGTAATTCAATCACAGAAAGTAAAAATATTATAAAATAACAACAATAATCCCTGCCCCTAAGGCGACCATTAAAATAACAATAAGTTAGATTGTATATTTTTACAATAATAATACCTAGCATAATAAGATGGACATTACTTTCAGATAAACCCATTGAGACAACAATAATATATTATGACTCATTTGTGAATCATAAACATTCTACACAATTGAAATAACTGTTGTATCAGTCTGTTGAAAACATTATTAATACTGATTTATTACGCAGAAACAAAGTCATAACTACCATACATTATTTGTATAAATAATTAACTTGTTCCTAACGCAACTCTCTGACCCTACCTTTACTATTTTCGACATAGTAATATTATTTGTTTGTATAACTGGTGATGATAAAATTCCAACTATGGATTCGGAAGTGGTTGTAGGTTTCGCAATTTTAAGAGATAGACCAAAGTATCGCTAAGTAACCTGCCCCTAACGCGACTCTGACCAAGAGTATGCAAGGACACATTGAACCAACGTAACAACCCTTTAATATATAGACATATAATTAACAGTAGCTATTCGAAAATCAATTAAAGAGTTATGTAGGTTGAAGACAACGCAACTCAATAACTAAGTAGCTAGGTATTGCATTCCGTTGACTAGAAGTAATCGGAACTCACCTGTTTGTACGCCACTCATGTTGATTCAACGATTCACGATCACAAGCTACTCAGTCTTTAAGATTATTAAATATTTTACAGGATATTTGTCAAAATCACAAACACTTCTGCAATAACCACAATCGTTAATGTCCCAATTTAAACTTCTTTCTCAAGTTTTCTTTCTTTCTATTTTATGTAGGGTAGACCGAAAGCAGGCAGCAGGCTACAGATAATAAAACGAGTGAATATGTCAAAGTCAACCAAAACCAAACCCACCAAAAAAAAAGCTAGTTCTTTTTATTGTTTTGGCTTCTACATTCTTAATCTTTGCAATTTTGCCTTTTTCTTTCTTTCACTTCCCGAGAGTGTAGAGCTAGCATAATGATACGTTTTGGCACTTTTGAGGTTTGAAGTTGGTCACACTGGCTGGGATACTGGATGATTCTAGGACCAAGTATAAGAATGGACAGATTAAATTTTAGAACGACAATGAAACTGTCTTTGCTCTCTGTCTTGCTTATAGCAACATTCAGTGTGAAAAAAAGAAACAAACATAGACAAACATCACCGTCTAGAACGTCAGCGTGTCAACTTTTGAGACATTTGGTAGCCGCTTGGATATCAAAGCTCGTGTTGGATTTTTTGTGTTTTGAGGTGATAATTGGACTTTTTATAAAGAAAAATTGTGATACGGATTTTCGTTTTGAACCATAGCTTGCGTAGCCATTGGTTGTAAGAGTAGAATGGGTGTTACAACGGAAAGCGATCAAAGGATATATTTTCATAGGTAAGTTATCGACTACATGATTTATATTTTTTGTGCAGGAAATACATTACATGATCGGTTTTTGTAAAGTTAATTGAACCCTAAAGACGATGCAGACGCATAATTTCAACAAACCCATTACTTTTATACAAAGATTTGATTTTATACATTACGTTTATTGAGCTTTGACAGATGATGTACCTTAAATATTGTAAGTAGAGTTGTCACATTGTATCGATAAAATAATAAATTGTATGCGTTTTTATTAAGGTTTAATTTATTCCTAGTTCTCTTGCCCATTGGGATGAGGGTTAGTTAGATAAGAGTAATCAAAGTAATATAGATCTTGTGTTTTTCAGGTTTCCTGACACTAATATAAGAAACAAGTGGATTAAGAACATAAAACGAGATAATTGGACACCTTCGCCATATTCTCGCCTGTGCTCATTACATTTCGATGTATCTTGCTATCGGGCAGGTAATTTAGATGAACACGCTACGGAGTATTATGTGACGTTTAATCATAAACATATTAGAAATCATTTTAATAAACTAGTCTTATTTAGTGGTCAGTAGATGCAGTAAATAACTAAGCATCAAGCACTTTAAGTAAATTCCTGTAAGTCTTTGTTTATTGTTTTTTGATCCCTAGTTGATTTTTTAAAAATAAGAATTGTTAAATTGGTGACATTATACGGATTATTTAACAATTCCTATTAGATATTATAATTATTATTACATGTGTGTATAATGATTACAAAATGATCATGATTATGATGTATGATTTTATTTAATTTAAATATTTTGAATAAAAACCTTATAAGTACCTATTTGCTTTATTTATTCTTCACCCGCATTGAGTGTAGGTAATCTTTTTATTTGGCATATTTAAAAAAAACATAAATACCTAAAGTTACTGATAGATGAGTATTTGACATTCCTATCGATAGGTGTCGATAGTGTGTATTTAATTGTTAAAGAATATTTCTGTCAGCAATATTGATTTATAGCTGGACTGGGACTGAATAAAAAACATAGACCAACCCTTTGAGCTGCTTATCTTCCCAGGGTATGTCGTAAAAGCCGACGTGATCATACCCACTCCAACATCGGACTGTCTATGGGGGATAACGATAGGAATGTTCGTCATTGGTAATCTTGGAACGAATATCAGGTTGCTGTGGTTTGACTAAATGACTTTTGGTTCTACTCACCCCGATAGGGAAACTAGGGGGTTATGCATCTGTTTTTGTCTTTAATCATTTGTTTTTGTCAAGTGTTCTCAGATCTTAAAATGAACATTAAATATTAAATCGATATTAGTCGATAAAGACACGGCACATCTCTAGTGATCCTATATAAAAAAACAAAAGTTTATATAGCATACTGGCTTCATGAGCACAAAAGACGTTATAGACAATGATATATCTATCTCTTTTTTACTTAAGACGGCACATATTAGTGTGAAAGACAATACCCATGTATTTCTTTCGTCTAAAATACAATCCGTCCATTCTTATACTTGGTCCTAGGGATGATTCAGTATATTTTTTTTGATGTCTGTCCGAGTTTGACTGACATCCATTTTCATTTTGGTTTCATGACAAAGTATTTATTTCTAACCTCGCTTTTTGGGTAAACATTTATAAATACTGTAAGTATGTTCTGTTTTCCTTATAACAGAGTTAATAGATGTATAAGGTGATTTCATGGAGAAATTATTATTTACAGCACCATGTCTGCAACTGCATTATTTGGGAATACTTCGGCCCTCGGTGGAAGTTCTGGGGGAAACAAGCACTTAGTCGAGTTTCGAGCTGGAAGAATGACTCTCAAGGGTCGAATGGTACACCCGGATAAGAGAAAGGGGTTATTGTACGTTTATCAAGGGGAAGATTCTCTAATGCATTTCTGCTGGAAGGATAGAACAACTGGGGAGGTAGAAGATGACCTGTTGATTTTCCCAGATGATTGCGAGTTCGTGCGCGTAAATGAGTGCACCACAGGCAGGGTGTATGTGCTAAAGTTCAAGTCTTTCTCAAAGAAATACTTCTTCTGGCTTCAGGTTTGTATGTTTTTGTTATATACTATGGATGAATTAAATTATGCGGTCTAGAAAAAAGCCCAATAGCTTTAGAAGGCTTACCTATTG
The DNA here is from genome assembly GCA_905163395.2 of Endotricha flammealis. Taxonomy (NCBI): domain Eukaryota; kingdom Metazoa; phylum Arthropoda; class Insecta; order Lepidoptera; family Pyralidae; genus Endotricha; species Endotricha flammealis. The sequence goes on from LR990853.1 coordinate 6,696,233, forward strand.
CTTTCTGAATAACTTCTTTTGCAATACATAAATTCATTATTCTTATTTTCATGTTTATCTACACCTGTAGTTATTATTTCTTTGTCTTAGGAACCCAAAACTGATAAAGATGATGACTACTGTCGTCGCATCAATGAAGCTCTGAATAACCCTCCAACTTCTGGTGGTCGAGGCGGTGGTGGAAGTGGGACTCAAGATGGAGAACTGCAAAATCTTCTCAACAATATGTCTCAGCAACAACTGATGCAGCTTTTTGGAGGTGTGGGGCAAATAGGAGGATTGTCTTCTCTTTTGGGAACAATGGGGTAAGCTCGTATTTTCTTTACAATACCATATTAATTTTACTTTTTTTTTTGAGTACCAGAAATTGTGTAGATAGAACAGAAATATCCATGATTAACATTAATATTGAATAATCATTATTATTCTATAAATATTAGAGATGAAACAGATAGTCGATTTGCCGGATAGCCGGATATTAGGCCGAACACCGATTGGTGGATTTGGTAGGAGGTAGGGCAAAAAGGACAATCCGCCTTACATCGTATCGTAGCCAAATAGCATTGGACTTGGCCATGTTGTGTTCCTACGGTAAGTAAGGTCTCCAGAGCTCCACTTGGGGGGGTTGGGAGGGTTGGCAACGCGTGAGTGATACAGGCAGGCCGTATGTTTGTTTGCCAGCTTGGTAGCATATTTTGGCGACTCGACAAGAGTGAAGCTAGCTAGTGTTTCATTGCCTATTGAATTGTTTACAAACGATCTCATTTTGAGGTTATGAAAAAACGTGCTGTTGTTGTTAGAGTTTGAGGTGATAATATTACTATAGTTATAGTATATCGTTTTTTTTTTCATATCCGGTATCCAGCCGGATATTAAATTTAGGCCGGATACCGGATATCCATTTCATCTCTAATAAATATAACTACTATATTTTAGTAATTATAATACTATAAATTTATTTTACAGGAATAACAGCAGTAGCAGTGGAAACACTAGCACCCGACCTTCGGCTGGCAGTGGAAATAGCTCCCGTGGTGGAAGCGCACCTCGCACCACTGAGCCCTCAGCAACAACTCGCACACCCCTGCGGGCTCGCGATGCTCCGGCCCCTACTGCCACACCTCCCAACACTGCTAGTGCCACTCAACCGAGAAGTGAGTTAAGAAGAGCAACTATTATTTAATTAAAGCTTCAGAACAATTCTTATGAATTTAATTTTAATTAACTTATCACAAGTTAATAAAAATTAACTTCATCTTTGCTAATTAATACAAGTTATTATCATTAAATCATCAATATTGTGTTTTTCTTTTTTATGCCACAAAGGTGGCAAACAAGCATACGGCCTGCCTGATGGTAAGCATCACTGTAACCAATAGACGCTTGCAATAGCAAACGTTTTTCACAAGAATCCTTTCATAAATATCAGTAAGTAATTGTATTTTAAAATTTCTTGCTATCAAATGTAAGTGAATGGCTTTTACTCCATTCCAGGTAGTCAAATATTTTTGTCAGATTTACAACGCTACTTCTCGGGGCTTGGCAATGCTCCGCCAGAGGGCGAAGGTGGAGCCGGCGCGGCACCGGCCGGCTCGGCGGGGGGCGCCGGCGGCGGCGCGCGCGTGGACCTGGGCGCAGCCCTAGCCTCGCCGGAGGCGGTGGCCACGGCGACGACCCCGTCGAACACGCAGCGTCTCGCGCCGCACCTGCCACCGGCGCCTTCTGACGCCTCCCAGGACGATGTAAGGACCACCCTGCTCTCACCGCAGTTCGCTCAGGTGAACCCTTACGTATTGCGCGCCCGCTTCTATGGTTGCTCCTCGTCGCCCATCTTGGAGTTTTGGTGAAGACAGAATGCATGAGCTTGTTACGGTTGCGGGTGTGCAGTGACGATTGAGAATGCTAATAAAGCTTATAAATTGGCATGCAACAAACATGATACCTAATGATATTTCATCACACGATTTGGTTTATATGTAAATTGTAAATTATTCTTTCAGAAATTTTAAAGTCTTATGCATGCATTTTAGAAATTATAAAAGTATTGACATGATCAATCACTATGATTGAATTGACTATTATATGAATATAATATTTATTTATCTTTGTTATAGGTAATGATAATACTGTAACAACATTCAACTATAATAAATTATGAGTCGGTTTATACTCTTTAAAACTTTTTTTTATTTTTATTAAAACTGTTATTTTTTCAGGCCGCAAACCAATTTTCGTCAGCTTTGAACTCTGGACAGATGGGACCGGTAATGTCGCAGTTTGGCCTTACCCCTGAAGTAGTGACTGCTGCCAACACTGGCGACATGAATGCATTCTTCAAAGCGCTCGAAACCACTTCAAATGATGGGGATAAAGGCAAAGACAGTGCGGATGATAAGAAAAAAGACGAAAAACCGAAGGATGACAAAAATGAGAAAAAAGACGGAGATGCGGGCATGTCGGTCGATTAATTTTAATTTCATGTGTTTCTTCAACCCATCATATAATATTGGGTATTATAACTAACCTTACTAGTGTGTTATAAAATAATTGTGAACCATTATGTTTTATTATTAAAGTAGTATTGAAAAAGATACTTTGAAGTTTTTTACATAATAATATTACCTATAATGTGTTTATCACTATATTATTATTAAACCTACATACATACTTCTAAATCACATATAATGACATCAGTTCAAGGTAAAATATAGAAAAAATTTACCCCTGAAAGAATAATTTACACGTTACTTTTTATACCAATGCTCCTATAAAATTCTACTTTCCAAAGTGCATAAACGCTGCTATGCATTGGCGGTTTCAATGAAAAATTAAAAGTCGATCCGAGTCAACATTCATTATTATTCCTTTCTATTCAAACAACACATGAAAGTATTAGGTATAGGCCAACTTTGGTGGCGCCCTCTGGTGGAGAACAAAACACTGGCCCTCATTGTGTATGGTATGTATGAATGCGTCAAGCCTTTGTGACGCGCCGTGACATCATTCTCAAATGATTACTTTTGCTTGTTTTTTCCAGAAGAGCAATGTAAATTGCAAAAGTGAGTAAAACATTTAATAAATAAGAAATATATTGAAATGATTGGACAAATATTCGATCCTAATAATTTTCGTAATTCATTATAGTGGTGTAAATTGCAGTCTGTAAATAATGACGTCGCTGCTTTAAAATAGGTGTACCTAGTTAAAAACATGAAACTTCTAAAGTATGTCATACGACTATTATGTAGGTAGGTATTATGTTGATAGCCATTAGATGGCAGATTTGTGGCTTGAGACAGCAACGCAAAGAAAGGCACGGGTGCGCAGTGAAGTGACCTCGAGTGACGGAGCGGGGAGTGCGGGGCGCTGGGGAATCCTTCTGGCGCCAGACCGGCATCGGCGTCTGCCCGCGCCCCACCACCCTTCCCCCGTGCTCGCACCGGCCAACTCAAAATAGATGCACGGTGATTTACGCCTCAGGCGTATGAGTAAATATGTTGCTTGCCTGCCTGCCTTGGCACGTCCGCCCGCCCCCGCCGCATGCCGATCTCCGTCCCATCTCACATACACCACACCTTCAACGCCCGTCACATTCGGCCGGTGATGCGAACATTGTGATTGTGAGCCGTGTGCTTGGCTCGTTCGTTAAAAGTATACGAAATAGTAATCTTCGGGCGTCTACTGGTTCGAATTAAAAAAGCCCATTTATCGAGGAAATCTGTACCTAAGCCGTGTTAACATCACGCTACGCAGACGAAGTTGCGCGGGCCAGCTAGTTAAAAGTCTGTAAATTGTAATTCATCGAAAATACGTTCCTACTAAGTAGATGGTGGAATTTTATCGAAGGTTAAAAAAATAAAATAAGTAGGTACTTATAAGAAAAGTAGTTACCTAGGTTTATTTCCTATTTAACTTCTTACTTAAAAACCACACATGGTATGGGGTACTACTGGGATGCACCCAAGCAGAAATGGGCTTCGTTCGGTGAGTGAATGATCCGGAAGCCCAACTGCTTTCTTTAAAGGGCGATAACCGCTCAGGGACTCCCCTGTTGTCTCTGCTCCATTGGCGGCAGCGGTGATCATGGTATGGTAGTTTGCCAATCTCTTTCATATAAGTCTGCGGCATACACAACTAATCACCTTTATCACTTTCTCAATATAATATTGATGACATGTTCACTCAAAAGTCTTCATTAAAATGGTATAAGCAAGTACTAAAGTGGCAACATATATTTGCCGCTAACCTAATAAGTAAACATATAGGTACCTATGTAATATTTAGTAGGTAGGTAACTACTTTGTATGTGTACAATCCTCTTAGAGTGAGAAAGTTTTAGAGTTTGTCAAACATACCTACCACCACCGTTTTAGTTTTACTCTGCCTTCTGACTCGTATCGTACGCAAGTTAATATGTCAATGGCGAGAGAAGAGAATCAAAAATATTTTCCTTTATCTAATGGTGCGATGTTTGTGATCATGCGGATGTGCTTAACTACGTCACCAGGTACTATGCGTCATTTATGATCACAAATTGATGACTACCTAAGTTGGGTTTTGTAGGTGCCTTTTCATAATAATACTTATTGTTAACCATGTGACTATACCATATAATATAATATGCACATAGTACATTAGGTAGCTTTTTAGGTTTTTGTTTTTGTAGGATTTAAGGCCTAAAAAGTATCTCACCTGATTTTACCTTTTTGGTATGTCGTAAAAGGTCGCTAATTATTGTGATGAATGTGTGTGTAGGCGATGGGCTAACCTATCTCTACTTTCACATTTTTTATCTAAGACATCTTTGGTGGTGGCCAGACTCATAGACTGGGTTCTTAATTTTGTATTTTATTCATTGTGCTCTAAACTTTACCTTATTACTTAGGTGAATTCGGGTTTTTATGCGAATAAAACAGGTTCATGGATACAGGAAAGTTCATCAAACATGAGACAGACGCAAAATAATTGCAGCTATTTGTGTGTAATCATCAATTTCCATTCAGTCATTGAAGATCTCTCATTAGTAGTGGGTCGGCGGCGCGGCGCGGCGCTCGGGAACAAAAAGCGTCGCGACCGGTCCCACAGGTTTCAGTCGCCCGCAGCCTCTGCGCTGCCTCTTGCCACTTGCGGTGTGCGGTCTCCCCATTCATCACACTTGTCTTGCATCGCATGATTGCGGAAACTCTTATCATATAGTGCAGGTTTAATTGATGTTTCAAGTTTAAACGATTTTAAAATAACATCATTTTTAACAGTAATATGCTAGCAAGATTAGGGACTCAGTAGAAACGAGTTCTAAGTCTCTACTTGTACTATTGATTGTAACCTGCTACGTACGAGTTTCTAACCTATTACCTACTTGAAAATCTCTTATCAGATTACACATAGTAATACATACGAAATTTTACTTCGGTTAATACTCTATGCTTGGGTAAAAATCGCATGCACACTACAGAAAGTAAAAAAGTCTGTATTCAAATGAAATAACTTATTATGTAATTTAGTCGGATGATTTTAGTAAGGCCGTTTAGATGTTCGGCCAGAGAATATTGACATACATAGACTATGTTTAAGAAGTATTATGACATAATCGGTTTGCCTGTTCCGAGATTATGACGAGGTTTCTTATCTCACAAAGTCGAAACGCGACATTTGTTTAACCACATCTCATTGAGAAAAGACATAGAATATTCTAGTTGGTAATATAATAATATAAGAACAATAAGTATGTAAATAATTATGCCTTCCAACTAGAATCAAAAAATCAATTTAGGTAGTATACTGAGGTACTTAGTTATTCCAAAGGTAAGCTAAACTCCAAACAAGAGAGATCGCGAGCACCAGCGTTCACATAATGTATGGTCATTATCTCGTGCAACTGGGAACAAGACTCCCACTTCGACAAACTGGCTTGCAGTATACAAAATAACAATAAAAGTTACGTAGGTACATACACCGAGACCGGACGTTTGTGCAGGCTGGCTGCATTGAGCAGGTGCATATAATGCGCCCTTCTGAACTTACTGGTTTAGTAACTTCTGCAAGCCACAAAAGTTGCTTGCTTTGGCACTATATTATAATGTACATATTAAAAACGTACGTACTTATTAAAAATATTTACTAGGACTGCAAATTATCAGCTGCGCTTAAGCCTTTTCTTGCAAGACGGGATCTTTATCTTTAGATACCAACAACGGGCCAATTCTCTTAACTAAAGTCGACAAAGCCAAGTTTCGATCTCAAGTGTTATCTTGTTCACATGAAAAATGAAATGAAGGAGATGACGAGTGTGTTTGAAACAAAATTAAAGTTAAGGACAATTCAAATTATGGCTATCAGGTTAAGAAAATTTTGTAGAAGATTACCGACATGCGGGGAATTTACTTAAAGCTAATAATAGGAACTACAAGTACTTCAAAACATATTTTATTTTGGTTCTATCAGTTCCGCAAACGGCATTTATAAGAAGCGTAAGCTTACTACCTACCTACTGGATTTAACAATGAAATCTGTCACATAAATGTACCTTGTCCAAAGTACATTACTTACATACAATTAATTGAATTAATTATGTAAGTATTGCAGAGGTCGGCCGTAATACAATACAAAATGACCCTCGGTGAATTTTATTTAACAACGTAAATAAGTCTGTGGTCACGTTTCGTCTATTAAATGTTGTATTCCCTATGTTTATTTGATACTAATTGTATTGTTTGTCTACATGGATAATTATAATTAAATTGTTAATACGTAGGCATTATTTATTAATTCGAATGATTGCCGATATACTGATCTGATCCCTTTATTCATACTGAGTATTGATCTATTTATAGAGAGAGCTTTGGATAATTACATGCGTGTAGGTTATTTTAAAAATATCAGTATCAGTGCTATGAGAAACAAAAAAATTGATCCCAGATTATTGTCTCTATAAACCCCTTTTTAATGATGTTTTCTAACCGTAGCACAGGTCATTAGCCATGGTTATTTGTAAAATTCATGGGCGATAAAACACGGACTGTAATTAACGTTTTGCTGTACGATTATAGTACGTACAAGTACTATCTTGAGTATTTATGTATATTTTATCCGAGTATAATACCTAACATGAAATGAACAGGAATGAAAAGAAATAAACAAGAAAATAATTTAAAAGTAAGATGTTGTGATCTACTTGAACAATTTTTTTTACCTAGTCTAACCTAAAATGTTTAGTTGATAAGTATATTTTTGGTTTCAGATTTTCTGTACTTCCTTATGTAATAGAACCGTAGATGTTTTAAAAATAAATAATCATTTATAATTACGCGTCTAACTGAAATGACATTTATAATTTAAAATTTATGCTATTTTAACCGCCATCTTTACAAAACAACGCCCCTGCAAATATAAAAATAACTCAAATAATGCTTAAAAGGCAGACGGAGAAGGTTTCCTGGAAATATTGGAATGGTAAATGTGAAAAAGCTTGACGCGACTCGGCTGACGGGCAACGGCGCGTGCTTAGGCTTATTCCTGGAACCGTTCTCACCCGACAGCAACCGCTAATAAGCTGCTATTCAACTACGCGATGCATAGTCGTCGTGAGAAAATGAACTCTATGTTCTATGCTTTAAAAGAATATTGCTGAAAAAAATATTGAATCGCTCAGGAAAAAAACAGGACGTGTTTCGTAAATAAAAGAAGCATTCGGTGGGTGGGTAACCCTTAACTGACAGTCGTTTTTTTTTTGCAAAAGTACGTATCGTGGTTATTTAATAGCCACCATACATTTTTTTGCATCGTAATTTATAGATACGTGCCTATGTAAGTTTATTAACATTTGTTAGGAAAGGTGTATTCGAAATAGCTAGGCTCAGGCACACTGCTACTTAATTAATGGGCTCTTATTAAAAATATGTTTTTCTTGTTTATAAAATGCTATTTTATCTGTTATTAATAGGTACTGCGTGTGGATTGAAAACATTATAAATTCATAATCGTATTGAATATCTACGTAGGTGGGTTGTATGTCCGTAAAGAAAACTTTTCTAACTTGAGGAACATGGAGTACTCCATGTTGAGGAAGGATAACGGTAAGCGGATAAACTTGCAAGTTAGCATCAGTGGCAAGTGGCAACCTACGACAAAATGTAGTCCCACCTTTAAAGAAGCTAAGCAAATTTGAAGATGGACAAGGAGTTATTATGATAAGACCTCTAATATGCCAAAGAAACGGGAATGCTTTTGCTGCATAGCCAATTCTGTAAGTTGGCAATCCAAATACATTTTTATAATGAAACAAAGATTTAAATTAAGGAAGTTATGGAGTTTTATGCTCTACAGTAACTCCTTAGCACAAAATATTCGTATGCGACTGTAAATAACTACTATACTTACAGTAACTCCGACGTTTATTTAGATCAAATCAATGTAACCTCATTGTAAATTTAATAACTTAATAATTGTTGTCATTACTAATGAAATATTATTACGACATCAAATGCGCGATTCCTGCCATTCATATCGATATTTGTGTATTCTGTGGTGTATATACATATACATGTACCTACTTTTATCTTAAAATTGCGGTTGATAAAGTTTATCTCACTAATATTAATAGCAAACTGAATGTACGTGAAACCGGTCTTTTTGCATGCGAATGCTATCATTATAAGGATTTCCTGATACATTAGACTGACTTGTTGTACTGTCTACTACGTACTATCTAGTTTTTGATATATACCTACGCTACTGTCTGGAACATAAGTGAATTGACATTTCAAACTTCTGAAATTAATTCAACAAATGCAGCAGCAAATTTAAAACTAGTATGATGAGTATACCTTCATAATATTATAATTTACTATGTGTCATTGGAATGGATGCATTCAATTTTAAATATATTAAGTAAAACAGTATGCGTGTTTGTGTGTGAGCCGTTTAACACGACTACACGAGGTACTTTCTTGCAAAACGAAAGATTCATCTGCACCTAATCGAAACTTCATTCAAAGTAGAAAAACAAAATCTAAAGTATGAAATGATTTAATACCTCTAAAAATAGGATTTATATTTTAATATTGTACGCGTAGGTACCCGATACACGAGGGGCGTAGGTGCGGACCGTGTGGAGAATGCACATTGGAAGTAATCCAAAATCCATTTATATCGTGCTCAGTTCTCTATCATAACATAAACTCTATACGTGATAAACAATTTTCTTGATTGCCGTTTATGAAGCATACTAATTAAATATATTGTTTGAAAGGAAAAATATTTGGTAATCTCCGTCTACATAGACATTTGGCTGCTGGCAGACGTACGCACGTCTATTGTTTAGAGTAGGTATTATATCATTTGTATATTCAAATAAAAACAAATGGGTACAAGATAATAACAGTACCTACCTACTCCTCATGCAAGGCATATAATTTCTTTAATACATCTAGTAGAAATTAAAATTCTTTATAAGTATTAATAGTTTTGCAGCACAAATAATACGGTGCCTCTTATTCTACGTATGCTTACGTATTTATTATCTTGACTTTTATTATTAAGAGTATGTACATAGTAATATGTACACAGGTTAGTATAAAATATTTTTCCCCTACGGACTACGGATTTTTTAGGGTTCCGTAGTAAACTACAAGGAACCCTTATAGTTTCGCCATGTCCGTCTGTCCGTCCGCGGTCTAGCGCCTAGACGCTTGATGCTAGAAAGCTGTAATTTGGTATGTATACTCATATTAACAATGCTAACAAAGTGGTAGAATAAAATTTTAAAAATATTTTTTTTTGGGCAACTTTACCCACTTTACCTGTAGGGGAGGCATCCCCTACAGGTAAAGTGGGAATGAAAATATTTTTTCGCACCGACCCCATCTTGTGGTATTGTTAGATAGGTCTCTTAAAAACATTGAAGGCGTGGAAAGATAATTTTCCGATACAATGATCCGTTTGCGAATTATTTACATTTAACGTGTCAATTTTCGTTTTGCATGGTGGTCCCCCCCCTCTATCTCCGAAAGTCTTGAGTTTAGAAATTTGAAAAAATTCATGGTAGTAGTCCATATAGTGAACCTACAAGGAAAACTATAACGGTTAAGTAGGCACTACTAGTTACCGAGTAATAGCCGACGAACTTATGAAGTAAAATTTCTTTGACGAAAACGTACAAATGTTATAGAAAATGGCATTGTACTCATCTGCAAGCAAGAAATGCATAGCCAATACGGAACCCTACATTGTGCGTGGCCCGACACGTGCTTTCCCGGTTTTTTTTAATTATTTTTCACTAGGTTTTTTGCCCGCGACTTCTTTTTTATTAGTAACTCAAAGGAGACTCAAAATTACAGTGTTAAGATATTAAATAATTACATTCGCCACGGTTTAGGCTATTAATAATTAATTACCTACTTATCCAAAGCAAAACCTAAAACAATTTCTTCGTTTTTATGTTGCAATTATTGTATATGCCTTATTGCATCATCGTCTTCCATCTCCTATAAGCGTTTAAGTTTTTTGCATTTTGTCATACGATTGTGATGAGACTGATTTGTGTTTCTTTAACAATCTTCTATAAATAATTTAGGAGCCGTAATATTTTAAAATTGTTTTTATTGATTGCCAGATTTAATTTGGAATTAATTCCATTTCTCCACGCTGTTATTGGTGCGATGTCATGTCGTTGTCCAAAAACACTGATATATTGGCAATATTTTCTGTTTATCCACATTTTATCAAAATATTCAAAAAACTAGTAGTATCTACTATTATCTATTCTGTGATGTTAGTCAAAGTTTCGGATAGAATGTATCGCCACGCATCCCTAATATTGCTTACAAAAATTTGTAATTTTAGTGATACAATATTAGGGATGCGTGTTTGGCAAAAGTAGTAGGTACCTAATTTAGCACATAACGTTATTATACGTCTCTCCACTCCTGATTTTGTGTTGCCCAAACTCTTAGCTTTTCTCCACACAAATCTTGACCAGGGATAATATTATCGTTAAAAGATTAAACATCTTCGGTGATTCGGTCAACCGGACTATGGAAAAAAAAAATTTTTGCACAGTCCGGTCAACTGTACTATGGGTTTTTTTTAAAGTCCGGTTGACCGGACCAGTTGAACTGTATCACGGGCAATAAGGGATTTTTGTCCTTACCCTCTTGTATGCAAAATCATATTGAACACAATAAAGAAAGAGTCGTGACAAAGAATAATTATTTATTTGATCAAGTGGCCCGGCTCTGGCTGACTCACGCGTATTATTGTCACATTCATACATTATGCCACATTTTGGTCGTTGATACTCGAACGCTTGAATTCGCAGAGTATGACGCCATTCTCTTGATACAAGTGTACTTGTATTTGTCGATAATATACCATCAGTTGGATATTATTGTCTGTATCAGTATTAGTGTTCACAGTTCATTGAATTTATATAGGTTAGGTACTTATAACAAAACTAGTGCAAAGTTTCCACTGCATGCTGCTTCCACTGCATGGAAATAAAATAAAATAATACATAGGTACAATCGTTTTTATAGAATAGTAAACGGAGATAGCGTAAAAATATGAAAGACGAGATCCCACTTATTTGTAAAAGTCAGAACCTATTGGTTTCATTACCTCTGTGTATTGTTGGCAATAATCATGCCTAATCATGCTTGTCTGCGAGACGAATAATATTACCATCATTCACAATATAAGGTGATAATTTTATGAGTTGGCTCGCACCGTGTGCCATTCTGCTTGTGCAGAAATATTTTGATGAAAAACATTTTATTTGTGTACTACGAGAATAACTTGAAGGCCGGAATGTCTTCGCGAACGAGTTTCCCGTATTTTTGGTTGGTTTATCATGATCCGAATGGGCAATGAACTTGTTTTTGTAATTGATTCTGACGATTTGGAGAAACAATTAAATAAAGGTACATTATAGTGTATTGTAAAGACAACATTAAAATGTATTTACATTTTAAGTATTTAGACATATATTCAAAGATTTTAAATTAAATGTGAAACTTCGTGCCATTTGGTTGATCTCGGTTAACTGAGTATTAAGTAGGCGTTATGTGGTCATTCTGCAGAAAGGCTAACATGGAGATCGGATAGGAGCGGGTGCGGCCTGTCTCACTGTTGGCAAAGTCGACATAGCGGCCAGGCAGGCAGCCAGCCGATGACCTGGTTCGAGGGAAGCCCGAGTGCGGTGGGGACACAAGTGCTTACACCAGTCCGACTCGCGATGCCGAGTAACGACGTTGCACCATTAATGATTCATTCGCTCGACTACACTAACTAAACGATATAAAATGTAACCATAAACTTTCTCCATAACATTATCATATTTCCATTTGTTTTATAAGAAACGATACAATTTTACGTCTCAGAATCAACCTTAATGTTATGTTCGTTTCGGTAGTACTTAATACTTGCTACCAAGACGGGTTTCCCGCCCACGCGACTTCGTGGCGCCCGTCCTGACTGGCCAACACATTTACCCAATAGCTATGTTGCCAAATACGTCGACTTCGGAGAATATTATTTGAATTCCGGATTATAAAATGAGTAAGTATTACAAAGTTAAAGTATTTGGTATTTTAAGTATTGAAAGATAGATCCAAAGGTGAAAGATGTATAATAAGATTATAATGCAATTAAGTATTTACCTAAATAATGCTCTTATTACGTATGTATAATTATGTCGTGTACATAATCTAATTACAGAAAAGCATAAAAAATATACACATGGAATACTAACGTGTAATCTGGGTACATCAGGCTTATTTATTGCCAACCATATTGGCAATAAGCCTGATGTGGATTGAAATTGTCCGCTAGAACAGGAATAAAGTACGTCATTTAGCTAAGCTTGTTGCTGATGTGGTGAATTGTGGTCTAGGTAGACGTTACTCAGTATGTATGTACTTAATTAACATTCTAAAATGCAATCTTAATCTTGGAAGGTCATGATATCTCCGATTTTGCGGCCGACTAACGACTAACGACATATAAGTAGGTACCTAGATATTTTATCATATTATTGGCTTCGCGATGAATTGACCGATGATGCAGAAGCTACGGAGAAACAGACGTTCCCCGTGCCGCGTGGCTCAAGGTCGTGGCGTGACGTCGGTGCTCGGCAACAGGCGAACGCCAACCAAACAACGCAACAAGTGCCCCGCGCCCCCGCGCTTCGCATGCCATTCGCGAAACAGCTGTCATGGCAAGAGTCGTATATTTTATATCGCTTTCGTAATGTATGATACTGATAGACTGAAATGTCTGTTTTGTTTATATTATCAAAAGAGATTTAGCTACTGTATATTAAATTGTGTGGATGTATAATCGTAGTAAATTGAGATCCGGAACTCTGTGGTACAGTTTAATGCCATTGACAACAACATAATAATATTGTAAAATTAAAGGAAACCAAACATGATTTACGCGCCCGCCAGTCGGTATCGGCGTCGCCGCCGCCGGGTCAGCGAGTGTCGCCGGCTTCCTGCAAGTAGCTCACCGCCGAGCGCTGCTATCGACGGAGCGTGTGCGTCATCACCTCGGCACCGCTGATAAGCGCCTACCAATTATCATTGCAAATATAATGTGTTTATATATTCGTATCTAGCGCGAGTCGAGCGAACATCGCAGAGTTTCCATAAAAATTATCATTGCGAAGCTTAACGACTATTTAGATTAATGTACGGTGGCCTCGAAGATAGGAGGACCATTTTAGAAAAAAATCGCTTGCACATCTTGTAAGCGGATTTTTTGTCAGCTCACTCCTTTTCTTTGTTACCAAACAGGGTTTTTGTTTATTAGAGCCACATGTGTCCACTAGGATGTTGGATGTTGCAACCAAAAATCATCCTAAAGATGGTCCTGCTATCCTCGAGGCGACTGTACATAATGACGCCAAGCATATTTGTCTGTAGGTAAAATATTAAGAATTTTGATAAAGAGGTCTTGCTGATAGCGAGTTCAAGAGATAAAGTTAGTTAGTTAAATATAGGAAAGTACCAGCTACAGTAGGTACTTAGTTATGAATAATTACAATTATGATTCTGGAAATCGTATTTACTTTCAGTTCATTGCATAATGATACCGTAGAGCGTAGAGCAAGTAACCTCACCGCATATAGTTATGAATAATTAAGGCAGTTAGTGATGATGAATTAGAGAATGTTAAATGGAAGTTGGCGTACAAAGCCAATAACCGTTCTAGTCGAACGCAACCGTTACGAAATCAGTGCTGCATGAAAATTACACTGCGTCGCCGCCGTCCGTGTTACCAATTGATACATACCTAGGCTAGGTAACCAACGCAGATTGACTTTTACTAATGATAATTCGTTTTATAGTCGATTAGATGTACCTTCGTACTTTTGATAACAAATTATTATAATATGGGAATTTGATAAGCACACCGAAGCGTTTGTATTGTGTCTTCCTTACGCATTCACATGTAATTAGTTTGCAGAACTGCTTTTGAGAAGTAAGATGGTTGGTACCATAATCACAGTGTTAAAGTCCGTACATAGATACGTATAAATAGATTACGACGAACGACCGATCCGGTTGCGGTGAAGGAGAGAGATAGATAAAACGCGACATGAATCACTACTCACAGCGAACGCAGAGTCAGGACGGCGCGCGGGTAGTGCGCGGGTGGCGCGGGGCGTGCAGAGAACAGCCGAACGGAACGAAACGAACCAACGATTGCTACAAACAGTTGTACAGTCATCCCCGGTGAGGCAACTTGCATCGTACGTTGCTCCGAACAGATATACCATCTTTCGATCATTGTTGTCGCTTTACAGGCGAAATACAACAGAACTACAACGTGCATAAACATCACTGGTAAAAAAGAAAGCAACGGCACAGTGTATCAGTGCAGTGTGTGACTATTTCAAGTGCTGAAGTGTGTGTAGTTGTGTGTGTGTGTGCGGCGTGGATCGTCGCGCAATTATTAACGATGATTCACTTGTGCGCGGATGAAATGCAGCCTATCCGACTTGTTGACATTTATTCTGAAAGCGTAAACAAATGATATCGTGATAGCGTTAATATCATGGTGGACTGATTCATTAAACCGCGGTAAGATACCTTCCTATTTATGTTGATTTTAATCAGATTGGACACGTTTTCTTGGTAGTATTAAAATGGAAGCACAGTCACCAAGTAGGTTTACGAAACGAACAAAATAACGTTCTGACATCAACACGAAGGAATTTCTTTCGCGATTCTTGTTTTACTACACAGGTATATTGAAAACTTTTAAAAGCTCAGTGAGGCCGTGTCGTGCATCCTTTATATATTTGTTTATTTACTATAAGATATTTAAAATTATATAATCCAACGCCAAAGATTCTCCAGTAAAACAAAGTTTAAACATTTGTAATGTGAACCGAATTTGAATTCTACTAAGTATTTAGACATTAATTCTATGGTTATATTATTTTCTAATAAACCAATAACACTTATTCATCATCGAAAAATCCTCAGTAGGTACAGTACTTTTAGGATTTTCAATTTCCCTCAAATTGATACTAATCTCTTACTAATGACACAATAAGATAACGGAAGAAGGTACATACGTGATAAATAGATTATTAAAAGTTTATAATCATGAATATACCTAGATTTTAAAGCAACTACATTAAATACATAACATTATGTATGTATAATAGCAAGTCAGTATAATAATATATCTAATACGACAACTTTCATACAGTTGAATAATGTTTAGTTGTTAATTAGTGCTCTTTCGTCAAGTGAGTGGTGCGAAGTATATTGCAATGTAGGCTGGCGGCGTGCTGGCGGCCGACCCAGGCGTCGCCAGGGCCGCCTGGCTTGGCGCCAGGCCGGCGGGCGGCGGGCAACCGCCGGGATTCCTTTGTCTCATTACAACACAGCCATGTATTTTGTCTCGAGTGATGTCCTCTCGTTTCATAATGCACATAGGCATCCCCACTCAATTCACTCTTCATGACATATTAAATCAGTATGATAAATAGTTATTTTAAAAAGCCTCAACTAATATTATTCAAGTTCATTGGCACATTAATGCTATGAGTACACAGGTACTACGATATCTGAAGGGTTGCAAAAATTACATAAATATGGCGAATATTCTCCGTATGCGTGCATTATGTAGGACTCGAGTGATTTCATAACTCAAATCACAATGCATTTTCGTCAGTTCTGTCAGCGATTGGAGCGGCTAGTTTGTCTCCGGTTCTCAGAATTTGTAACGCCTTCTCGGAACGGAACGCACAAACGCAGTCGTCCACAAACTAAACGAGTGAGCGCAAAGCGAGGTCGACTCTGCACTACTACACATGTATTTAGATTGTGTCTAGATAAACACCCACACATCCAATATGGACTTATCGGTTTTCTCTAAATCAGTGGGTGCCTATTTGACGACGATTTGTTAATGTATTAATAAAATTATGTATTTCACGTAATGTCAATTAATGAGTTTTCCATTGTATAGTACCTGAAAATTTTCGTATCTATTTCCCCAAAGCGATAACATTTTTGAAGAAATAATAATTTCCTATTAAAGATTTTGCAAGAAGTACTAAATAATTGTAAGTGATTCATGATTAATTTATGAAAAAAAAAAAAATAAGTGGGTGGGCAATGCGGCACCAGCGGGTATTGATATGTATAATATACAGAGGCAACAGCGAATGGGGATATCCTCGTCCACTCGCACAAGTTCGTGTCTACGTAACGGTGATGTCACACTACACACCAATAGAAATAGCAGGGCACATGCGCATTGCGTCAGCTCCCTCGCCGCAACGCTGTGTTGTGTTCATGTTGTGTTGACTATTCCAAATATTAACATACGTAATTTCAAAATCTTTGTGAATGGCTCTGTTAATTGTTTTCTTATTATTAAATTGAGATGCTGAAGTTGTGGTAATAATGCATACAATGTTACGAATTTTATTACGCGAAACATTTATTTTTTCATTGCAAATTGTGGTTTAGTAGTTTAAAAAGAGGTATTTTAGTAGTTTTATTTGTCTTATACTTTTATTAACATTATGTACTTACTTAGAAGGATAGGTAATCAATCGTTAACTCATTGCCTTAGCTTAGATTAGATTTATAGATTAGTTTGGTATTTGGCTATCATTTATTAATATTTGTATATTTTTTCAGGACTATAAAAGCGGGTACGATGCCGCTCACTCAAGAAAAACCGCTGGACAGTAATTTTTCCAATAACAATGATCAGAGTTATCTCCACAAAAAGTTTAAGAAAATGGCATCTACCAT
Source organism: Endotricha flammealis (assembly GCA_905163395.2). NCBI lineage: Eukaryota > Metazoa > Arthropoda > Insecta > Lepidoptera > Pyralidae > Endotricha > Endotricha flammealis. Next base: position 6,713,515 of record LR990853.1, read on the forward strand.
TTCGGCTTTTCCTTCAATTCCAGCTAAAGGAGGAGATCCTAAACAAAAAGAAGCGCACTCTGATAGCAATACTTCAATATCCAATGGGAGTATTGCAGCTGGTCACCCGGAAATTGAAAAGATAAAGCTGAGACCCGAAAAACGTGATTTAGACGTTCAAGACGATGGGAGAAATGTACAAAATATTTTTAATGATGAAAATACTAGATTATTAAGTAATGTAAATAATAATGTTCAAGTATCTGGTCAGACCAGTTTTACTGATGAATTTGCAAACAAGACTGAGAACTTTGAAAATGACTTTATCAGGGATGCCTACAATGGGGCAGTAGGTGGCCGTTATATATGCCCCTACTGTAAATTATCTTGTGCCAAGCCTTCAGTTCTTCAAAAACATATCAGAGCTCATACAAACGAAAGACCTTACCCATGCGTACCTTGTGGTTTTGCTTTTAAAACGAAATCTAACTTATACAAACATCGAAGATCCAGAGCACATGCTCTGAGATTGCAAGGTTCAGATGTGTCTGCAACAATTAACGAAGAAGATTTATCTGGAGGATCAGAAAGCGACACGTCGTTGCCTCCAGCGTCAATATCAGACACAGGATCAGATTCATCTATTGCAAGACAAGAACATTTTAGATGTAGTGAGTTATCACCATTGGAATTAACAGAGTATGCATCGTCGAGTAGTTTATCTACAAATGATAATACCAAATCCAAATCAATTTACAAACCTAAGTTTAGAGTTGTTTCTTATCAAGAAACGGATGAAAAAGATAAGGCAAAAAAAACAATATCGCCAAATGCTGAATTTCTTACGGAACATATCTCTAAAATTATATCAGATAATGAAGCCATTGTCGATGTCATAGATACACCTTTACAAAAGAAATATGGTAAAATTAAACAAATAGCTGTAAGCAAACAGCTTTTAAATGAGTCTTTAGATATAAAAAGGGAACAATCTCCATTAAATTTGACCAAAAGTAACAATGGAGTTGAACATTCGTTTAGAAAAAGATCACATTCAGAAAGCTTTTCACAAATAGATCAGCAAAAGCATCCATTAAATCCTGAAGGATCTATAATCAAAGACCTTCTTCTAAAAACTAAATCAAATTGCTTAACTTCAATAACTGGAGAATTATTAGATGGACTGGGGCCATTATTTATTTGTCCTCTGTGTCAAATAATCTATAGAAGTGCAGACAATTTGGAAATACATAGGTTATATTACTGCAAGGGGAATGTTGCTAATAATACGACGACTTTAAATCAGCCTCAGAAGGATGTTAAAATTATCCGACCCGAAAATTTATTTGTGCGAAGTAATTCTATCAATGTTCGCTTACCTGAGACGCAAACAAATTCGTTTACAAAAACGTTAACTTTACGAAATAAACCCGATAATCTTGTTATATCTAAACCAGAAAATAACGATGTCGTTGCACCTTTGCCATCACCAGGACCATTATTGGGTAATACTAGATTAGTGGATACAAGAACTCCTGATTTTGTTAGAAAAACAGATAGTTTAAAAATTAAGCCGAGCGTTAGCCCAAAACGTAGAATCGATAGCCGATCAGAAACTTACAGTCCTAGATTAGTCGAAAACATTTCACCTAGAGGCGATTTGTATTCACAATCCAAAATTCGTTGTATTGATGGCAATTCAGTGGCACTGAGGTCTATGGAAGATATGTCACATCACATGAGAACTAATTCCACATCGCTTCAAATGTTTGGCGGCGAAGTAAAAATAGTAGATCATTCAGGCGGAACAACTACATTGCGCATAGAACCAAGTAAGAATCAACTATCGCCCATATTAATACAACAAAGTCTTTCACCTTCAAAGTTGGGCAATGATAATGAAGCCAGTAGTGTAGTAGTAAGATCGGGACTACATTCAGGTGGAACAATGGTACACAATCCTCCCACACCTAAAGACGTTATTACTACGCCTCAGCCACAAACACCAAGGATTACATTATCAACAGCTTCTGGAAACTTACCTAACATACATGATATAACGCATTTCCAATTTCCACCTCTTAGTGCTATCACAGCATTCAACCCTTTAACTTTGCCCCCACTGAGTCCGTCATCCTCACCAAGTGGTGCGACTACAATATTACATGGAGGAAAATTGATACCACATGTACCTGGAATACCGGGCCCAAACACACCAGGAGTTTTTGTAGAAAATCCTGTTACACAAACAAAAGCTATTCATAGTGATATTACTAAAATTGTTAATAAATCGATGCGAGAAGACGTTTATAATAAAGTATCCATGAATATGTCACTATCAAAGGGGAATCATACGAAATACGAGACTTTGCGAAATATCAAGAGCCCTAATAAAAGATCAGCTCCCACTGAATCAGAAAAAAATAATCAAGATAATTTTAACAACGAAGTATCATCACATTATCCTTCTACAATACCCATAATAAAAATAAAAAATGTCGATGAAACTTATACGTCTTCTAAGACCTTTACCTCAATATCGAATAGACCAATGATACATAGACAAGATAGCCTATCTAAGAGGACACCAGAAATATTACCTAGAACACCGACATTAAAAGAAAATATGAATTATCCTCAAAATAAATTTAAAATAAGAGACAGAATACCTTCAAGCGTGCCCGCTAAAAACGATGATATAAAGTCAGAAAGTGAAGTGCGAAATTTTAATTTCGAAAATTTAATAACGAAAGTTGAAATATTTAGCAGTCAAATGCCAAGTTCGACGGAAGTTCAGAAAAATACAAATGCTCAAGAGACCACTGTTACTTCGATTCTAAATGAAAGATCAGAAACATCTTATTTTCAAAAAAATGTTGGAGCAAAAAATGGCACCGAAGAAAGAAAACCTAAGTTTTTAAGGCCTTCAACTTTGCCTTTAAAGCCTGGGACTTTCACACCTAAAAGACACCATGGTATTACACCAAATGCCAACACCATGCCACTGGTTTCTCCTGAAACTCCTCGTCCCGCTAAAGCTTATGGGCAACTTTATCTAAATGGAAACGCATATACTTATTTGGGTTTAAAATGTTCAACGAAAGTTTTCTACTGTACAATAAATCGTCCGCAGCCAACTTATGTACCGAATCAGCATAATTTCCTATCGATGTACAGCAACTGGCAGGTAAAGTTTCATTAAATCTTTTAATTTGGTAGTACATATAATAAATATTTAGACATCGTCATATTAACAGTTTGATTTTTTTTCAGTTATTGTCTGAGCTGACGCCTGATCCCCTCGGACTGTCTGCTTCAAATTCCATGTCCCTATATGATTCGCGTCATCGACCACAAAGCGTAACAATCGCAACGGTTAAACAGGAGCTTATATTAACACATTCCTCAAAATGGAATAATAATTTAAAAGATATTAAACAGGTTAGTTCTACTTTTGTATAGGTATTATACGACAAAATGTTAATATAAAAAAAAAGCTATATAATCATTTTGTTAATGTTTTACTATAGAAAACAAAGCAATTTAAGTGAAGACAGAAAGCGGTTTTAATATTTATATAATTTTTTCAGGCTTTAACGTCTGTCGATACTATAAAACCAGAAGAAAATAAACAACAAGCCTCTGACGCGTTATCAACACCCAAAAAGGAATTAACAGGAGGTTTTGAGAGTAATGAAGAATATACTTATGTACGCGGACGAGGTCGGGGACGCTATGTCTGTTCAGAATGTGGAATTCGTTGTAAAAAGCCATCCATGTTAAAGAAACATATACGTACACACACTGATGTGCGACCATACACCTGCACTCATTGCGCATTCAGGTATTAAATTCAGATTAGTTATTATTGTATTCCTATTATATTCTCATACTATGTAGTTAATTTTAGCTTTTCGAATATGTTTATGCATGACTTTTATTTCTCTTCTTCAGTTTCAAAACAAAAGGCAACTTAACTAAACATATGAAAAGTAAAGCACATTACAAGAAATGTTGTGAATTGGGTATAAATCCAAACGAAGGCAATGACGGAGAAGGTGGAGAGATGGCCCAATGTTCCGGAGAGACGGATGACGACACAGATTCCGATGGCGACGAAGGAAACGAAGGAGAAACGGAATCAAGCGGTAAGTTTTAAAATAATGTTAGAGAAATCCACAAAATAAAATAAAAAAGCTCTTGCTCCAAATATTTTCGCCACAATTTTGAGCTATTACACAATATATTCCCTCATGTAACTATTTAAAATGTCCCGAAGGTAAACTGGGAAACAAAGCTTTAGCATTAAGCCTTTTGTATACACATTATGTATTGTGTGCAATAAAGTTTAAATAAATATTTAAATGAAATATATATTCGAAGATGTTCGTAAATATGAGACGATTTTTTGTATTTTGTCTAGGCATATTGCGGGGTATTGACATCAAATTAATGGTTTACGATTGCAAAAAGGCAACAACTAGGTTTATTGTGAAAAATTACGACTTCATTTCAATTTAATTACAGTCAATCGCACAAAATAAAGCTCAATTCAATTAGTAATCAAAATTCAACCTTTTGACTTTCCAGATACAGAAGTTTGCAAGTCGAGATTACCAGAACATGAAGCTGCTCACTGTTTATTATCACTGGGCGGATCTCGGCCGGCAACAGCAGCTGCTCCTGGTTTAATTACAAGCGCTAGACCGTCCACTTATCCGTATACACCAGTGGGCACAGAAAATATATCAGAAATTTGCCAAGAAAGGCTAACAATAGTCGCAAGCAGTGCTTCGGTAGATTCAGGAGTGGATGTGGAAAATGAACCTATGGACCTGAGTAAAACCGACATAAAATCATTTCCTGAAATTCCTACCGCCAGAGAATCGAGTGTACTTGCTTCGTTGGCTTCGAATACAGCAAAACTTCCTCAACATCAAAGTCAATGGGCCAACGGAGAACCAATGCTACATACATATTTGACCGAACGGGCACTTTTAGATACCAAAATAAAACAAAGTCAACTGACATGCAATTTGACAAAATTAAGGAAGATAGATATAGAAAAGACTGTTTTTACTGAAAATAATATTATTGCTGATAATAGTAATAAAAACGTACTTGCTACAAGAAATACTACACCAATTCCTAAAAACTCACCTAAAAATGTTAACAATTCGCAAATGACATATATAAATGAAAATGTGTCGACAGAAGACAACGTTTTGAAAATAAAGAATTCGACTTTTGAAGGAAATACCAGTACTGAACAAAAGAGAACTCGTACGCCAACTCACAGCAATGCTGAAAATGCTAAACATGTGGTTTCTGAATATTTGAAACAAGCTAGAATAAATCTTAATCTTATCAAGTTACAGGATGACAGTTTACATAATCAAACTGATAATAAAAGCGATGATGGTAATAATCTAAAAGGTATGGGTGAGGATCATATACAGGTTGACGAGGGAAGTTCTGAAACAGATTCTGCAAAACTGCCGTCTTTAGAACATGATCCCGTTGCAAGAAAGGTAGTAATCGGTGTTGGAGGTGTTGCATTTAAAGTTACTAAAGGAAAAGAATTTGAGGGCACATCATCTTTTCCACCTGGCCGACTTATGGAAGATGGCCGTAGAGTATGTGATTTTTGCAATAAAACTTTCACAAAACCTTCACAACTAAGATTGCATCTTAATATTCACTACATGGAAAGACCATTTCGGTGTAGTGTATGTGCGGTCAGTTTTCGAACCAGAGGTCATCTTCAAAAACATGAGCGTTCCGGTTCTCATCACAACAAAGTTTCGATGACATCTACATTTGGAGCAGCAACATCTTTCAATCCTCGACCTTTTCGGTGTTCTGACTGCAATATAGCTTTTAGAATTCATGGACATTTAGCTAAACATCTTAGGAGTAAAATGCACGTTATGAGACTTGAATGTTTGTTCAAGTTGCCATTTGGCACGTTTACCGAGATTGAGCGCGCGGGTGTTAGCCTAACGGACATAGATACTACGGATTGTGCAAGTTCCCTTGCCAGTTTACAATCACTTGCACAAAAATTACATGAGAAGGATCCAACCAAATTGGAATACAGAGAACCTAACGGTGTGGGCGTATCGGCTACGCATGTTGGAAAGGACTCGTCTGAAGATGAAGACGGTAATTTGATCAACGAGAAGACGTGTGACAGTGAAAGGGATAGTGAATTGAAAACTAATGAGCATAGCGAAAGTCAGGACTTGGAATCAAGGGTTAATTATAGTGCCACAGATAATTAGTGCCAAAATTATTATAAGTAGGATATTTTAATGTGCAATTTTGTTTTTGTTATTAATTTAAGATGTAATTATTCATACTGGGGTTTGACTCAGACGTGTGAAAACAAAATGATGCGCTTTAAATATATGTATATTTCTATTTCATTTCAATGTAATTGCGAAATGTCTTGTATATATCTCAAAATGACATAATTTTAAAATTATCGAAGCTTCCATATAAGGCTTACGTAGTTATATTTGTTATTTTAGTCGTACTCAAAAACGAGTCATGAAACTGTTAAAGGTCCTAAGAGTTAGCTTCGGTTGAACTTTTCGTGGTCCACATTTAAAGAACTCTTGTAATATCAATGAAACATATTAATACAAACTTAAAATTCAAGTACGTGTTGATGAGTAAGTACCGTAACTACTTTTTGTATGTATTTTTATAAAATATACATATACCGCGACGTATTTACACTGTGTTAACTTTACTTCCAAATCCCTAATCTTTAAAACAATTGGCATATCAACTTCCATAAACGAAACTTAGTTATAATATTAGAAAAAAAAAATCCTTGAAGAGTCTTCCATATCAAAAATAGTACTTGTGCTAGATATTTGTATTAATGCTAGTTACTCTTCATTTGGGTGAATATTTGACGAGTGAGAGTCATATACATGCAAGCCTCCTATTATAAAATACTACAGCATCCTATAAAATATTTTACTATGTGTACTTTCTGACCTAAGTAAATTGAATAAGGTATATTATTACTAAAGAAATATGTCATGGTATATAGTTGATGAACTTTTATATAGATCGTTAAGTCGAAGGTTCAAATTAGGAAGATTGGAACTATTGCTATAATATTAGGTATACATTTGTAAATCGATAACCAATGTCATATCATGTGGCATGTGATTAATTTATGATGGTAACCTAAGGAACTCCAAACTATCGTATTTTAAAGCACCATTTTATGGGTGTATTTTATTTTGTATTATGTCATCAGTTAGTACAGTGAACCGAAATATAAGTAGGTCAATCTATTACAATATAATAGTACGGTTTCCAACCCTATCTCTATCGGAAATCTGAAGTTTCGGCGTTATTTTTTCTGCTGTTAATTTTAATATAACGTGAATTCTAATACCTATGAAATGTTTCTTAAGTAAAACTGAATTATGATGGGTAGAATTACAACAATGTTTACGGTACATTTTATAATTATTATGTTAGTTCTACTATATAAGGTCCTAATTTATTAATGAACTTCCTTTTAACACATGACTATATAGGTTACATATGATCGTTTAAGCAAGGAAATAATGATCTAGTATTCAGTAAAAAAAAGGCATTAAATTTAGAAATACTCGGTAAAATGCGCCTCTCTTGTAGCAGCCATCCTTCAGTAGAAAAAAAGGTTTAGGGGTGCGGTGCGAAGGGCGCGGCGTGTCAACGCGTCTCACATATCAAAATGGTTGAATATGGATGAATTTATGTAGTAAGCAAATTTTTCTAACTACTTACAGTAAAAAATTTTTTTACTGAATACTAGACTATTATTTCCTTGCTTAAATGATCATATATATATAGTCATGTGTTAAAAGGAAGGTCATTAATAAATTAGGACCTTATATAGGTAGATATTCTTCCTGTGCGTAGCCAGAAATACATTAAGCGTCACAAACTTTAAGAAATTATAGTACAACCTGTATTGATTGGTGAATTTTGGCACAGCTTTACGCCTCTTCTCCTCCGCTTGAGAGGACAAGCAGCCTTAGGGTGGTTGGTTACTGTTATGTCGCAACCCGAAAAAAACAGACCGTCAGTCATACATATAACACGATACAAAGTAGCATTAGCTTGATATTAGGGCGGATGTTCAATACTGGTTACCCACATAAAAACAATCGTTTTAAATCGAGAAACTTATATGATTTTTAAATAACCTGCAGTAAATATTAATTAAGTAATTGTAGAGATATCCAGGAATATCCAGAGGGGGATAAGATCATTAAATTATAAGAATAGATCTTGCTAAAAATGCACAAATAAATAAATTTATATATCAGTCGGTATATAAATTTATTACTCATATATTATAAGCAGTGATCGTTCTTGTCTTCATTGTTGTCGCATTGCTTGCATAATCATTAAAAAAATATATATATTTTATTTTTGTAAACTGTTTAAAATAAATAGTACCCATGGGCGTAGCCAGGTACAGTAGGTACCTAGTGGGTACATCTCGAGGGTGGATATTGTACAAAAAAGGACGGGTTGCACTCCGGAAGTGCCGGCAGAAGTGAAAACTTAAACTTTTACAACAACGTTGTGCATTTTTGAATATTTTGGAATGGTTAGGGAATCTTACGCTTTTTCAATCAAGCTACGGATCTGACGCGAGTTTAACATTTTTTACCCATCTAAAAAAGTGCCAAGCGCCGGCAAAGAGTTTTCACTTCAATATTAGTACCTACCTATTTAAAATATTAGTTACCTACTATTAAATTTTTCTTCGCCTCCGGGGTAGCAGGATAAGAATAAAAAAACTGGCTACGCTCATTATGGCCCAGGCGTTTTAAAATGTAAAATTGCTAATTTGTGGGAAACAAGGAATTAATAAAAAAAATGAGAGTTTCCCTATCAGAAATTCACCAACATCGTCGTAAAAAATATGCCTTTCAGTTAGAAAGCCGGCGGCGGCGATAAAACTTCACTTAGGTTTTTGAACATGTGGCACTGAACACTGAATGGTACAAAGTACAATACAAATTATTGCTCTTTTTCACACGAAATAGCAGATAAAGATTTCAAATGTTTGAACACTTCTTTGTCTAAAGAAATGCTCAAGCATTTGAAATCTCTAGCACCCGTTTATTAAAACTGTAATACAGTACCTATAACCATATAGTCATATTTTTAATTTGGAGTTCTTTATTATACAAGTACTAGGTAAGGTACGTCGCCTCGAGGATAGCAGGACCATCTTTAGGATGATTTTTGGTCGCAACACCCAACGACCTTAGTGGACACATGTGGCTCTAATAAACAAAATCCCTGTTTGGTAACAAAGAAATCCGCTTACAAGATGCAAGCTACTTTTTTCTAAAATGGTCCTCCTATCTTCGAGGCCACCGTACCTACTTAAATATTAAAGAAAAAAATTGCTTATTCAATTTTCATGTTTAGAATACCTTGGCAGAATTTTAACTTTGATTTTAACACGGCAATCCAATATTTTAGTAGCTACAGTCAACTAATCAAGTGGCAACTATTTTAATTATTTTACTATTGTTATAATTTCTGTGGTGATATGTGGCTATGAAAATAATCATACTACAAACTAAGTAGGTACTAATATTGTATAGTAATGTTTGTAGTTATATTGTTTGAAAATTACAACCACCACGGTTTTTTATTTTAAAATTATTCGCCTGTTGCCCAATGTGAATAGTTCTAATGTTTCTTAACGCTTCCTTTCGAGATACTAGTTAAAATAAAATTGTTAAGAGAAAATTGTCGAGACAAAATCCTAGAATAAAAATTGTACATTATAATGTAGCATTGTTATCATTACTGTATACCGATTAAGTGGTTTTAGTTCCATTTACAATGGTTTACTTCATTACTTTGTATATATTGGATACCTATATGAAAACAAACTTGTCAAATATTTACTCATTTATTGTTTATGATACATTTATGGATGGATATTTTATAATAATAAGGATATTAAACTAAATGTAAAAAAAATCTTGTCCTCTTCATTTCGGCATTACCGGGCGTCGAATACAACCACTGGAGTGCGAGTCAAAGAAAAATATTATGAAAAACAATGTTCTCTACAAACTTATTGATAATAATACATAGTTAAATGAATTTTAGTAAATAGATTAACAAATTAAAAAATAGTATAAGCAGTAATGATCATTCAAGAAAATAAACAGCCATTGAAATATAAAAATCCCACGAACAGTTAGTAGGCAATTTCTGTTTTATAAAAAAAAGCAGTATAGATAATAATTATAAATGAATACGAAAAACAAACATGCATACTCACCTCACACAAATTATTATCTTGAAGCTGAGCAAGCCATGCAATATTAGTGCAGCAGACATGCATAACACAAAGAAAATACATAATTATTTCACTTTTGAAGCAAATAAACAGTGTTATGCAAGAGAAATACCACTTACATTAACATGTGCAGCAAACAAAAATGGAAAAATACATGCACTGGGTTATTGTGGTTGAAGTAAACTTTAGCTGATGAATATGGAATTTTAAATTATGAAATGTAATTACAACAAATCATAGAATTCATTTATAGTAACTCACTGTAAGAATACACAGCTAATATCGCTAGGAGTTAAAAAGAACTTACAGAGACAAAAATGAGTAAGGGTACAGCAGTGCATCTGCTCAAATCACTGCAGCACGGGGAGGGAGCTCCACCTTACAGGCTTTATGCTAGTTTGCCACCTTAAGTATAATAAAATAAAAGAGTATGTAGTGCAACCAGTTAGTTTCATCTCAAAATTCATAAAACTTAATTCGCAGTGTCACAGTACCTAATAATTCTGCCTGTGAATTTGCAGAATGAAAAAGAATGAAAACTTCCCCAAGCACAATATCAAGCATCCCTATTCAGAGTCACCTTCCCTCATTCCCCCAGTTAAAATCATATACATATTTCATTCCAATACAACATAAGAAAATCAACAAATGTGTTTGAATTAGCTTGTCATAATGTTGTTATGGCAAAATAATTAAATCAGATGTTTGGAGCTTTTGTGCCAATTATAGTAGAATGGAATATAAAGTCATGATCACAATAGGTTTTGTGCAGTTATCGTTCTCCTCCTTAGTGCCATAATGCCACAAGTGGAAAGCTTTAATTGCATTTATGTAACGTTTTAGAAGTTTATTTACATGCAAAAAAAATGAATGCAAAATTTTAAATTTCAGTTCATGCATTTAATGTAACAAAAAAATATAATTAAATATAATATGTATTAGAGTCAGTAGAATTTTTGAAATTAACTGGACGTAAGTATGTTATGCCAACTTGTAGTCTATTGCTTAACGTTTTTAAAAGGATACATCTTTTTGTTCTTTTCTTATACATGATGCGGTACCCACATTCTCTGCATCTGATTGGATCTTTTGGTTTAATTTCATTTTCTTTGTGGCACTCTGAAATAACAAAAAAATATTATTAAATCTTATTGATGTGAGATTTTAATAAAAATAGCTACTAGTTTTCTTTCTAAGTCATGCTAAGAAAGTAAATTCTAATTACATAATTAGAGAATAAAGATGCTTTTTTGATTTTAATATAGGATGAACAAACTTTACCTCCACAGACGTATATCATAATTTTGGCAACAGATTGCTCTTTATTACTTGTATCAGCCATTGTTTTGCAATTTCTTATATATTCAGGCCTAACTATATATATTCAATAAGTTATAAATTTGAAAAAATAATAAAATCTTTCCAATTTATTGTTTTTTTTACAAAATTGAGCTAACAAAATAGAATCAACCACAACACAATCCCCCGTGGAAAGAAAAAGAAACAAACAACAAACAAATGTCAAAAGGTGCAATGCAAATGAACGTCAACTACTTCTTTTTTTATCACTGGTAATACTGGTATGACAAACAAAGGATTCCTTGTGGATAACCTCTTTGTAACGATTCAGCCTAGCACTTCACCTTTTTTTTAATATTACGTCGTGTGTTTCATCAAAAAACCTCGCGACCTTATTTATTTATACTCTAAAGCCCACCATTCACACGCAGCTTGGTCCGGCGGATTGGTCGGCCATCGGACTAATCCGCCTGTGTATGGAAGCGACGAACCGGTCCGCCAGACTGTCAAATGGGTTGGCGTCGGGCTCGCGGCGAGCCGCGAGCGCCAACCGAACCCTCGCCCGACCCGACCAATCCGCGCGTGTGTGTGCAAGGTCAGATTGGTCGGCCGACTCAGTCAGTGTCGAAACCACGTTTTTATTTGTTTTTTATTTATTATAATGTCTTTCGACGATAACAAACCGTTTCTTTTTTCATTTCTCGGATAAAATCATTATTCCGACGACGATTAAAGCTACTTTTGCTTAGATAGTACAGGCGGCATATTAAATGAGTACACGTGCAGGGCTCACCAAAGTCACACTTCGAGTGGAGGGTTGGCGGAGGGTTCGTACAAGGTAGTACTTATTACTACCATGGCTTTGACCAATAGCTTATACAAAATGTTAAAGCTTATAAAAAAGCTTATACAATCTGATGGCGTATCCACACGCTCGGCAAACAACGGCGAACAGCGAACACAAACAGCAAACACGAACGTGTGGACAGCTGTTTGTCTGTTTTTGTTTGTGTTTGCCAGTGTTCAGCGTCGGTGTCGGTTTTTGTGCACAAATCAAAGTAAAAATAATTATCTAGGTACTATTTTTATTTATTTAATTTTATATTAGGGTATCTAATCCTAGTTCTTTATTAAAATTAGGAATAATTTTATTTATTGTTTCAGATTTTTTCTTTTTATCTTTTTTTTTGAGCTTTTTTCCCCACAGAAGTTTTTAGGCAACTAGCGGTTCATATTTTGAAATTGATTTTTTGAAAGAAAAATTTCACCCCCCATGCGGGATTCGAACTTTCAAACCCCGCATGCAGTGACGATCCCTCGATATCCGGCCGAGTGCTCTCTTTCTTTTTCGTTTAATTTCACTTTCCTTTTTTTTTAATAAAAATAAGTCATGTCAACAAGTTCGCCGTCCGCCATGTTTACTAAACCGGCATAGACTAGCACGTTCGCCGTTCGCCAAGCGTGTGGATCGTTTGTGTTCGGTGTTTGGTGTTTGTGGTGAACAGCGAGCGTGTGGAGGCCCCATAAAAATTATACACCGGCAACACTAGATTTGTTTTTTTTATCCCATACACCACTGACCTCTATCTTGTACTATAGTCTATAGAGGTCAGTGCCATTTGGTGCCATCAAAGATCTTATAATATTTTATGATCTTTGGGTGCCATACACTCTCATGAAGTTGAATGAAAACGAGAATGTGGTTGGGCTTTTCGTCCTACTTCGTCTCTGTCTTCTAACTTCGTGCAGCTTCGTGCTTTAACAAAACTTTGACTTTGACAAAACAAGATGTCAAAATAATTTTTGGAATGGTGTTGTTTGACGTTTGTTTTGTTGAGATTGTATAATTTATCAATAAACATAGTCAGTACAATTTGCAATAGTGGTTTCAAAAGTAATTTTAATGCAATCTAAATTTTTGTTTAAAGTTTGAATTTTTAATTTAATTTTACTATTAACCCTACACTAAAATTATTTTTTCATGTAAATTTTTGACATAAGACGACTCGGACCTAGGTATTTTTGGTGGAAATAACAAAATGAAATTTCTCGATAATTTTGACCCTGAAACATCAGCTCGTGAGCGACGCAAATTAAACCGGAAAAGTTATTTTATAAAGTGAGTACCTACCTACCATCTCGCATCAACAAACATTTAGGCCGAACAGGGGAGGAGGCTTTTGCGGTCATTACCATTATGCCTTATGCCGCAGATCCCTAAGGCGAATCTCTGACCCACATCACGAATTTGCTAAGGTGCTCGTTGCCGCGATGTCAAAGTGTCGCGAAACTACACTTTGCGTCACTTTGTAAACTCTTCGGTAAAGTCACACACAGTTCCTATTCTAATATCATCGTGAAGTAGGTATTTACAATGCGACAATAGGGCCACGCTCATTTGCTGTAGGCCGAAGGCGAAGTTATATCATGAAAAAGCTCACACAATATGTATGTGTGCTAAAGGCATTTGAGATAATCTGCAATGTATAGATTTTTGAATGTAATACCAACATAAACAGAATTACAAAGGCCAAGAAGTTTTACATAAATTGGTTGTAGTTTCGTTTGACTATATACTGAACTATATTCTAAATCTGTAAAGCCTTCAGATGAAACTCATCTTAATTGTGGTTTCAGCCGAAAGAGTAAAAATATTTACAATGAACGAGGGCAAATTGCAGCTACTGGCAAAGACTTGTGTGACTGTTTAGATGATACTTGTCCAGGATGTCATTTCTCCTGTTCGAAATGTTATTCTACCAAATGTGGTCATGAGTGCAGGTATGACATTTTTACAAATGTGTAGTTATAAATTTAAAATAATGTGAGTAAAAATTACAATAGGTACACAAGGTATGTTGGTGCTATTACAAAAGGCAAACATTGTTCGTATGTTGCAGAACTAATTCCCATTTTTCTTACTCATAATAATTACTTTGATTAGAGCTAATTAGTAAGAGTTAGGGCTGATTGGGAAAAACAGGCACTACTCTATTTGAAACTATTTAGTTTAAATGCCACAAAGGTGGCAAACAAGCATACGGCCTGCCTCATGGTAAGCATCACCATAGCCTATAGACGCTTGCAATAATGGGGGTTTCACTCATGCGTTGCCTACCCTCCCCACCCCCCAAAGTGGAGCTCTGGAGACTACTCACTTTACTTTTTACTTTAGTAAAATATATTTTGATCTTCAACAACAGTAACCATTGTGATATTCTATCAGAAATGCCATTAGTTATTTATCTATTATGATGTTAATTTCTTTTAAATACAATGTATAGGTTAGACCTAATGTATTATTTTTTTTCAGAGTAAATAGAAAATGGATGTATGATAAAATTGAAATTGAAGGAAATGACTTTGTAATTAAAAATGAATATAAAAATAAATAGCCAGCAATCATAGTCTTGTAACAGAGATCGTATTAATCTATACTAATAATATTATAAAGAGGTAAAGTTTGTGTTTTTGTTAAATTGTAAGGGGTAATCTCGGGATCTACTGAACCGATTTTAAAAATTCTTTCACCAATAGAAAGCCACATTATTGCTGAGTGTCATAGGTTATATAAAAAACCAAAAAATAAAAAGGCTTCTAACATTATGCCCAACGAAGTGGGCACGGGTCAGCTAGTGTACAATACAGTACAGTACAGTCAATAAAGGAAATAGCTGCATGACAGGTGGACAAAACAAAAGACAAACGATTTTTATGCTAATAATAATGTTAGCATCGATGAGGCATCGATAAGAAACGTTGTAATAATATTATTGAAAATCAAAATAACTGACTGGATTGAATAGTGTTTGCCAAAATAATGATATTATGTGAAGTGACGATGTAAAATAAATTAAGTTTAAAATAAAATGTTATTTTTTTTAGAAAATTCTACTCCACATTCCACTCATTTTTTTTTTCAACTGCCCTAGAAAAACAAACAATATCCTACATCCAATAACCGACCACGTATAGGGTTGCCAGATCGCCAAACCTAATAGCCGGACAGAGCAGCCAGTTTGGCCGGACATTTGGGTAAAAAGGCCGGACATTATTGAGGATTTTGTGTCTCAGTACGACGAAAAATTTTTAATGTAAAATCAAGTTTTTTTGTTTATTATCAATAAATTCTAATGAATATACCTAAATAAAATCGAATCCCAAATCGGTCTAAGTATTTTATTATTATTCAGTCAAATAAAGTTATCAGTCAAAATTCAATTCTAGTTAAACATTTATCAACATTTTTAAATTCGCTCGGCTCTCGCTGGTTTACGAAATGTAAAAAGCCTAAGAAAAGCCGGACAAGCCGAACACCGTTAATTTTGGCCGGATACGCAATCAAAAGCCTAACTATGTCCGGCTTTATCAGGACGCCTGGCAACCCTACGCGCGCCAACAGTTTTCTCTCTTGTCCGCTCGGACGCTCGTCCGCCCATCGTCGTACGAATCGCCACTCTGACAAAAGCCGGACAGGCCAAATATGTACATATTTGGCCGGACGCGACCGCAAAAAGCCAAACATGTCCGGCTAAAGCCGGACACCTGGCAAGCCTAACCACGTACAGTGATACAGTGCCACAAGTGGCCGGCCACAACACAAACTGGCACAAAGCAAAAGCAAAGCACAAACTTCTGTGCCGACTGCCGATTTGCCGAATAGTGCCGTGCCATGCCGATCCGAATACCATTAAACATTATAGAAAACACCCAGACAAAGGCAAACATTGCGAGCTTCTGTTCAGAAATGAAAGAAATAAACGTCTGGCGTTTATTTCGTTCATTTCTGAACAGAATCGCGCCCCGACACGACGCGTAATGGCGGAAACACACTACCGTGTCGGGGCGTGTCGTGTCGCGCCAGAAGCATATCGCGTTTGTAAGTGAGCGAGTATACTTATTTGAGTCGGGTAAATTAAGAGTCAGAATTAAATATCAGGTAGGAACGTGTTGCGTTTATTAGGGGCGCGGAACGACTGCCGCTAAAAACCAAGTTTACAAAGTTCAAGGGTGCGTTGAAATGACCTAACCTAACCATATAAAATGTATGAACGCGATATGCTTCTGGCGCGACACGACACGCCCCGACACGGTAGTGTGTTTCCGCCATTAGTGGTTACCTGTGCAGTGCCTGGATGTAACTCAAACAAAAAGGAAAATACACAAAATTATATATCTTGCTTGCACTGATGTACATTACATGCACACTAGTGTATTTTGATTTTGGTCTCGCCCAGTCTCGCCTCAATCAATCAAACCATTGCCGATCTATGTATACGCTAGCAAGTAAATACTAAATCTATGGTGGCACTGTATGTAAGTGAGGGAACGCACGAGCAACTTTGTCTCTACGACTTTTTTGTCTCTTACATCAAGTCTATGGGTTAGCATGAAAGTGCGCGCACGTAGCGACGCAACACCCGGGAGTTTTTTTTGTCCGCGGGAGCCCGCACGGCGACAAAATAAATTTCCAGGGTTGCCAACTTACAACGTAAAATTTTATAGAAAAAGCAGTGTTGCCACCTTGGTTTTTGAAAAAGGGCAGTCGGACGAGCTAAAAAGAGCTAGATTTTTTTATTAGAGCAAATTTTGCCAAAATACGGGCTAGAAACGTCTAAAAACATAAATACAAATAAAATGAGCGAAAGCAAGGGTTAAAAATTGTTTATTTGAAACGTACAAAAAGCGCAAAATGTTGGCAACACTGAGAAAAAGTTGTGTCGCTGTTTCTCTCGTGCGCGCACCTTTCAAAGAGACGGCGACATAGACAAATAAATTGCCGGGATGACAAAGTTGCTCGTGGGAACGCACGAGCACTCTCTTAAGGCTCCTCTTCACAATGGGCCATGATGGGCGACTAAAGGCACGCACGATAGTTTAAAAGGCATAAATGTCTGTGACCGGCCATCATCGCGTATGATCGTGCGGAATCGGCGGCGTTGTGTCGTGTCGGTAATCAAAGGAATGATGGCCCATGATTACGTGCACGTCTATTTTCAGATGGCAACATTGCAGAGAGCTGTCACTCATTCAAACTTCGCTTGCCTACAGTTTGTTTACAAATTACGATTTTTTTGTATTGAATTTTAAAGTTTGGAGATTTATTTGTGATTAAAATAATTAACTATTGATTACTCTAGATCAGTAGATAATAATACGCTTTAGTTAATTTTTAGCTTTTATGAGATAGGGGGCTTTTGTAAAATGGTAAGGTTTTCAAATCGATAATATTTTCATTTGTTACTTTGTTTGGAAATAAACATTGAACATATTTATTGTTTTTAGGAAGGGGCTTACCGAGACAAGTATACATTTATTGGTGAATGGTACGACAATCAAGCCAGTCTTATTCGGCGGTACAATGTGTTTTTCTATCCTACAGACGATACTCTTGAAATGTATGATTTAAAAATTAGAAAAACATTTGTAAGAAGAGTAAAAGTGAATGGAATTACATTAGATAGTTTTTATATAGGAGCTACTCTATATATTTTGGGACGTTTAATTAAAATTGTAGACTTTGCATGTGAAGATACAAGAAAAAAATTGCACAAGGATTTACAAGTGTAAGATAATTTTATGAATTACCTACTTATCCAAGATGATAGTGTGTGCTCTAGCGTAGAGCGACAGAAGTGGTTGCTATGCACCAGGTGGCAAGGAGTTCAAATGTCCACATAGGTACATTACATTACACATTCCATGAAAAATAATTTCAATGGTAAAATAATATTTAACTCAAGGGTATAAAGAATTTTACTCACAGAAAACATACCAAATTCATCTTTGCATGTATGATATTGATAGATTGTTTTTAATACATCTCACAAAAACAATAATTTTGTTTCAGTACATTTGCTCTTCTTAAACCAGGCCCGAACAAAATAGCTGGAAAAGTTATATCTTATTTTAATGAACATGGACTCCGTGTGACAAAAATGAAAATGGCTCGGCTAACAATAGAAGATGTCAATATACTTTTTAAAAGCATGCAAACAGATCCTACTTTCCCGTGAGTATATTTATGAATTTAATTTATTCCATAACTGAAGTCACATCTTAAACAAAGATGTTCCGAAATAATCTTTGTATCACAACTAATCTTATTGATTCAGTATCAATATTTATAATTTTTTTAAACAGGGTATTATTTTATTATGCTAGTACTTAACATTATAAAAAATACTTGCCTACCTACAAAATTTACAAACGATTTTCGGGTAGGTAGTGCACAAAGGACGTTAAATTAAACAGGTTCATTCAAATTATAATTGCAGATATACATGGATGCAATATTTTTTACCTGAAGATACGATATATCGATGCGTATTGTATGGTTGTGTATCAATACAAAATATCAATATATTGCATTGCTTTGTATTAATACAGCATAATATCGATTTGTATCGCGCAACTCTAATCTTAAATAATTCTATTTCTTAAAGCTGTTGATATGATTTATCTAAAGTCTACCTACACATATCTTTCAAATAATTTATTTGCACATAAAAAAAAAAAATTGCACCGTAGCTTAAAATTTTAACATAACTACTTTCTTTTGTTATGTTTGATATTTTCAAATATTCTTTTCAAAACGTATATGTATAAAATTATGTGCATATTGTCACATACACATAGTGACGACCTCCGTGGCGTAATGGTTACCACGCCAGACCGCCACCCAGGAGGTCCCGGGTTCGATCCCCGGTCGGGTCATGATGAAAAACTAACTTTTTCTGATTGGCCTCGGGTCTTGGATGTTTATCTATATATGTATTTATTATAAAATATAATATCGTTGAGTTAGTATCCCATAACACAAGTTTCGAACTTACTTTGGGGCTAGCTCAATCTGTATGAATTGTCCCTATATATTTATTTATTATTTTAGTGATTGGTATTTTTATTAACATTTTCATATTTTAAAATGAATTAGAAAGTACCTAATTAAATCATTTTCTCAGATTTCTGTTAGAGTATATGTCTGGCCAGCTCATATATGGTATGGAATTAGTGGGCAAAAATGCAGTTGAACTTGGTGTTAGTATAGTTGGCGAAGCAGATCCATTGAAAGCTGAACCGGGAACTATACGAGCTTTATATGGAGTAGACCCAGTAAGGAACTGTGTACATGTGTCTTTGACGCCTGAAAGTGCAATTGAGGTGAATGGATACAATTATTCTATAAAAAATATTAGTAAACTCCTCTATAAAATTGTTATAAAAGAAAATTTCCAATAATTTTTAGCTTTGACAAAAATGAGAGTGTAGACAGGCTCTTTGTCTTACTTTGTCATTACTTTTCCCGGTCTCTTAACTCCTTGCTCACTTAACTCATCAACTTCGCGAGAGTTAGAGCCGGCATTAGGTTTCAACTGAATATTTACGTTAATAACAGAGAGTTGCAAAAAAAAACTCTGTGCCAGAGTGAGTTAAGCCTTAATCTCATGCTGTCAATCTCAAGTTTTTTTAAATTACACGACAGCCTTTTTTTTTGTATAACGTCAGGAAAATGCATTACTGCATGTCCCGCCACTTGGGGGAAGCGACGGGGGTCTGTCGGGCTCGCCTCTCTAGCCAATGAGGGATACCGACTAAAAACCTGACTGTCTGCCACCTTCTCCGCCTTCACGTGGCGGGGTCGCGGGCACTGGTGATACTTCCGCAACTCCGCCGGCGGGTGTCCGTGGACCCATCTTATTTGGGCACGGCTCTACAGCAGCGTGCGCGAATAGGCACGCTGCTCCACTCGGGGACTTCCGTTCCAATGGGCGGCGGTTTCCCCTAACCGTCGCCCGGAAGCCTCCGTTAGGGTGGCAGACGCCGGGCGTGTGCCAAGCGCCTTCCGCCCGGTCTTTTACGGCGAAGCGGGGGGGGCGGCAGGATCTCTTTCCCTCACCCTCTCCTCGGCCTCCTTCTGCGTCATGACTTCGCCGCAGAAGGAGACCACCGCTACACAACGACAGCCTATCATTATGTAATTAAAAAAACTTGAGATTAATGTTTGATGACGTGTGTTTAATTTTCTAAGAAAGTAATTTTCTATAATGTATATTGATTTTCTTTCTTTCAAGATTTAGAATCTTTAGTCTACGACGTGTATGCTACACTAAATGTAATATTATATGTAAACATTTTCTTTTTAGGACATAGAGTACTTTTTCCCGCCGCCACCACTCCGGTCAATGCGTCTTCGACTAACGGCAACTTTGTCTAATTGTACATTATGTATTGTAAAACCACACGCCATACGTGAAGGGAAACTTGGTCTTGTCATAGAAATGATAGACGAAGGTGGCTTCGATATCACTGCTCTAAACATGTTCATCGTTGAAAATATTAATGCAGCTGAATTTTTCGAGGTCTATAAGGGAATTGCAGCTGAGTACAAGGTAATTATAATGATAATAATAAATTCTACACAATCCACACAGCGCCACCTAGTCTCAATAAGTTAGGTTTAACCTGCGTGTGTTATGGGTATATTATTTTAAATATCTACTTACAATACATTGGAACATCCAGACTCGAGATCAAACACAAATACCATCACATAAATTAGTATTATTATTTTTTTTTGACGAATCACACAACGCCATCTAGTACCAAACTAAGCAACTAAGCTTGTACTATGGGTACTAAGATTGCTGATAAATATACTTAAATACTTTTTTTTTGTATATAAATACTTATACATATATAGAAAACACCCAGACCAAGGCAAGCAGACATGTTCATGCACAGAAATGTTGGCCTTGCGCAGGATTCGAACCCGCGGCCCTTGAGATAAAGTGACTATTGCTTGCCACTCGACCACCGGGCCTGTCGTGTCGTATTATTATAAATGTTTCAATCAAATGTTATCGAACCCGCGCCCTTAGGTGCCGAAGGTAGGATCACTGCCAACGCATCACCGGGCTGTCAATTAAAGGTTTGTATGAAAGCGACGCGTCACCTATTAAGGTGCTCCCTTACCGGGAGCATTCGCGTGTAATGTAACATTAATGATTCGACTTTGAGCATTACATTACAATACTACCTCCCTGATTGACGAGCGTTCGCGTGTAATGTAAAATTATAGATTCGACTTTGAGCATTACATTACAAACTACCTCTCTGACTGACGAGCATTCGCGTGTAATGTAACATTATAGATTCGACTTTGAGCATTACATTACAAACTACCTCCCTGACTGACGAGCATTCGCGTGTAATGTAACATTATAGATTCGACTTTGAGCATTACATTACAAACTACCTCCCTGACTGACGAGCATTCGCGTATAATGTAACATTTAATATAGATTTGAATTTGCGAGCATTCACTTAAATGCTCGGTTCTCCTCCTTCACTTTTGTAAACTCGTTTTGTATCATTACAGGGTTCGCATTGTAATGCTCTCCTCCCTCACTGATGTAATGCTCGAATCTGTAACGTTTCATTACACGAGAATGCTCCCGGTGAAGGAGCACCCTTATGGGAGCAGGAACCTACGTACCTACCTACTCTACTCTAGAACTATTTTGTCTGGATTATTAGTTTTGTAACAATACTAGCTTTTCCACGCGGCTTCGGTCGCGGTTAATTTGATGACATAGATCTCGTTTGACAACAAAACAACCCATAGCACGACTTGTGGCGCCATCTGTTGGCAGATACAGCGCCCTCTATAGTAGAATAACAAACAAACAAACTCACTTTCTTATTTATAATATTAGTATGAATATGAAAAGTATGATGATCGTATTTGAATTAATAAGCAATATGTTTACAGGGTATGGTCGAGGAATTAGCAAGTGGACCGTGTATAGCCATGGAGATAGTTTGTAAAGATAAAACACTAAACTCAGCTGTTGAATTTAGGAAAATAGTGGGCCCTGCAGATCCGGTAAGTTCAATGTCTTTAAGTTCCGACATTCATGATTTTGTTGTGAAATTGTCGAATAAGTAATTATTATTTTAGTTCTTTGTCAAAATTGGAAACTAAGGTTTGTTAGAATAAAGCCTTTTACGTAAGCGACATAAAATTTTCACCACTCCAGAGGGTCGCGTGCATACGGCGCCGCGGCGGCGCGTCGTCGATCATTCTCATTCCGACGACTCGAAAATTGCGCGAGTTTGAGCATCATCAAAACGGGCCTGCAAAAACTTTTTCCATGACAAATTGTAAATTAACGGTAATATTTTTTTTAGGAAATCGCTAGATTATTGCGTCCAAACACATTGAGAGCAAAGTTGGGGAAAACGAAAGTTCAAAACGCAATTCACTGCAGCGATTTGGCCGAAGACGGGTTGCTGGAAGTTGAATATTTCTTCAAGATTTTAGATTTATAATACATCAAGGCTGATTACTTAATAAAATTCTCACAATGAACTTATGTTTAAAAATGTTTTTAATAAATAAATAATTTATACATGACATGTCTTTTATTCGAGGTCGCACGCGAGAAGGTTAACTTAAACTTTGACGGGCCCGATTTTCTGCCCCTCTATTCTCGTAACAAAAACAGTTTCAATCTCATCTCAAACTCACGCACAATCTCTTTTTTTATTTTTTATTATACCACAAAGGTGGCAAACAAGCATACGGCCGGTCTGATGGTAAACCGTCACCGTAGCCTATAGACGCTTGCAATACGGGGGTATCACTCACGCGTTGCCAACCCTCCCAACTCCCCCAAGTGGAGCTCTGGAGACCTTACTCACCGTAGGAACAAAACATGGCCGAGACCAAGCTACGATCTTCTGTAAGGTCCTTCCCCAGACAGGCTGCTCCGATTTGAGCGGATTATCCGCTGTGACCTATTTCGCTCTATTTCTATTTGACATGAGATTGTAACTGTCTTTGTTACGAGAATAGAGACACTGGTGGCGATTGTATAAAATT
Source organism: Endotricha flammealis (assembly GCA_905163395.2). Classification (NCBI taxonomy): domain Eukaryota; kingdom Metazoa; phylum Arthropoda; class Insecta; order Lepidoptera; family Pyralidae; genus Endotricha; species Endotricha flammealis. The sequence continues at coordinate 6,737,031 of LR990853.1, forward strand.
TGATGAAATGTATAGTTTAGTTTATTTTCAAAAGGTTTGTTTACAAATAAATGGATCCTGGTTCTCGCACTAGGATGTCCTGTATTGCAAGATACCAGTAGCTTCCTTTTGACATAATAGGTTACAGTGACACAGACAATATATTTGTTGTATAATTTTTAAAGGTGTTGTTGCCCACTTGCGAGAGTTTTCTCAATCTCGATCATCCTAGTGAGTGTGGTACTCTGTCAAGTGATAGTCAGTATAATAGATTTCAACGAATTGCTGCCAGGTCGTATAGGTCACAATAGACAGGACGTTCGCTCGATTCATTATCACGTGCACAAAGAGGGAGTTACGTAGGAAGTTCCATTGCATTGAAATTCTAAAACCTTTATCGTTAAAAAGAAAATTGGCATTAAAATTATCTACATAGAAAAAAAGGTAAAAACCCATGTTGACTATAATAAGCGGAGATGGTCAAGTACATACGTAAGTAACTATTAAGTAATCTGTGCATACGTTTGTATTGTGCCGAGATCAAACCTGCAACCGCTCGAACGAATTACCTAAATAAGTTGCAAGTAAGTAAGTACCCATTAGTCTACCTACAGCGTAAACTTTTGTGAACCTACGCCTATACAGTGTTGGCTCTACACTGTCTAGGCTTAACTACACAAAAGAGCTTGTAATCAATTACCTATAAAATTTGATTAAAAATACGAATTAATACGGGCCATGTTGTTGATAGGTCGTTACACCGCTATATTATGCATAGAAAACTATAGTCACCATACTCGCCTTTCACTACACTGGCATAGAGAGAGAGACGGCTTGATAACATCGTGTGCCGAATAATATGGTGTTTCGTTTTGTGCAGACAGGCCCGCAACTCTGCACAGGGTTGGGATTGCGACTTGCTCTTGCGCCGCGCCGCACTCGCAGTGTCGCGTAAAACTTTCATACTCACAGTCGCATGTGCGGTAAAATGCTAATAGATGCGTTTATCGATATAGTAAATGTCTTAAGTATACATTTCCATTAGTAAACAAGAAAATACTACAGTTATACTAAAATAAAATAAAAGAAAGTATTTTTGTTTTATTAGTGCCATTTTGTTGAACAATAACATTTCTTTGAGTGAAGTTTATGATAAGGTTTTTTAAATTACGACTACGGTAAGAATTTTTGATTTATGTTTTATAGCTTGGTATTTATTTAACAAGAATATTTTTCTTTGATTTTTAAAAAATATTCTTGACGTTATTCTACCTACAATATACTTTGAAACGTTAAATTAACCAGAGCTCGCAATGCAAGTTCATTCATCAGTTCATCAAATGCCTTGATTTTTTAACTATTTTTAAATTAATAAAATGTAAGTAGGTAACTATGCTGATTTTTAATAAGAGAATTATATAAAAAAAATGGGTAATATTTAAGTATACTTACTAAGTACTTAGGTAAGTACCTACATATTATAATTTTCTCAAAGATATTTAAATTAAATAACTACCTAGTTCAAGTATGCTTGTTTGCCACCTATGTGGTATAAAAAATATATAAAAATAAAAGTAAAGTTTTGGCTATTGCGAGAAATTGTGTTTTAGAGTTTATTATCTGTGTGAATCCGTACATGTACATATTTTTTTATATAATTTAATAGATAGACGTATTATGTAATTAAAAATCAAGTTTTATATGCGTGCTAATAAACTTATTGATCAAGTGGCCATATGCCAAAACAGTATAAAAATATTGATCAGAGTCGAGTAGGACTTCCGTAGTCGGACTACTCAAAGCATTATTACGATATGAGACAAAACATAAATTGTTTGATAAACAATTATAATACTGTTTTGTTTAACAACTTCATCATTGTTAGGGTGCTGTTCCACCACAGATTGGCGAGGCTAAGCGGTAAGCGAAGCTGCGATGTGGCAGTTTCCATCAATGCCATGCGTCAAGCGATGTCGAGGAGCTCTATCCTTAGCCCAGATCCTTCCCTTAGCTCTTCCTCCTTATAAAAACTAACGCCCCGCCCCAGGTTTGCCCCGTGCAAACGTGTATAGTAAGGATCCCAAAATTTTTTTGAAAGTATAATATTGCCTTAAGCCCACCATTCACTACACGAACCCGGACTTGACTCGCAACCCGGACCCGACCGCGGACCAATCCGGCGTTGCCCATACACTGCACGAACCCTCCACTCGAAGTATGGCATGTGGGGTTCAACAGGCGCTCGAGGCTCGCAGCGAGCCCGACGCCAACCCATTTGACAGTCTGGCGTACCGGTTCGTTGCTTCCATAAACAGGCGGATTAGTCCGATGGCCGACCAATCCGCCGGACCAATCTGCGTGTGAATGGTAGGCTTAATATTACTCGGGGATAGTGAAGCTTTCCAACGGTGAAAGAATTTTTGAAATCGGTCCAGTAGTTAGAATTTTTGGTATCGGTACAGTAGGACCAAGTCCGTCCATATACTCTCGTTTTCGCTCAAATTTGTGAGAGCGTAGAGCCCGCATAAAATTAGCACTTGATAAAGTGGAAAATGTACACAGCCATTTAAATTAACGATTCACATTTGTGTTATAATAATATCCTTAGCTATACAGCTTAACAAATCTCTAACGTAAAAATCCCATTACTTTTTTTATTAGGTACCTAAGTACTTAATTACTTACTTTAACTTTTTGAATTTGTAGGGTTTTCTGAAATAAATAAATAAAAATTTCATCCGCACATAAATCGCTAACAGTATCATCAAATGGGTTCAGTATCATAATATCTATTAGAGTTTACAAATTAAAGGTAATTAGATACAGAGTTGAGTAACATTGACAAATTAATAGATATGCACTTATTTAGTAAGGAAACAGGACAGGAAGTCTAGATTATTTCTCATTAGCAGTCAATTTGAACAGAAATCACGTACACCGGGATATTTTACTGATATTCCAAATGCAGTTTAAACACGTTGGCGCCCGTAAAGTTGTTTTGAGAAAAAGCTAATAGGTTACTACCAGTACCAGGTACCTATACTTGTAACGCATGCAACTAAGTATACCTACAATTATTTAGAACTTTGTAATTTCCCGCTCACTTCAAGAAAATCCAAATATAAATAAAAAATATCCCGTACAAACTTCCACCCCACTTTTCACATCCTTAGGGGATAATTTTCGGGATAAAGTCTATCCTACATCCTTTCTCGAGTATTTTCTAACTTTCCATTACCAAGTTTCGTCTTAATCGTTTCAGATGTTTTAACGTGTAGAGTAACAGGCAGACAGAGTTACTTTCACATTTATAATTTTAATTATTATTAAGGACATGTAAGCATCTACTACATTATGGTACCTATATGGGTATGTACTACAGAGTAGCTTATTTATTTTACATTTAACACAATACTAATATGTTGTAAGAACGTGCCTGTGAAGGTCTACTGTCTGAATAAATGATTTTATTGTTTCTTTCATTCATATACAAATTCGAATTACCTACCAAGATATTTTCATTATTATTTTATTATATAATTGACAAGAAGCAAATAATTATATTTAGAACAGTATCTAATAATAAATATCAGCTATTTATCAAAAGGCACTTAAGTCTGATGCCCTAGATCTAATAGGATGAATATTAAATATGTACTACTATAAGTACTATCTATGGATGATAGTCTAGCAAAGGACACACAGTTTGAAGAAGAAATCGTTTTTTGATTTCTCAAAATGCGTTTGTATAATGAAGCTGAGAGTTCATGGCACCCTTAATGAGGCTCTTTAATGCTTTGTACATTATAGTGCCCTGTCGAGAGTCCGAGGACCCCACAAAATCCCGTTCAGTTAGGATATGCATATACAATACAATATTCTTTATTGCACCCAAAAATAACAATAAATTAAAAGTACAAACAGGTAGGTAGGTGAAGTACAATATCCCATAAACTTAGCTGTAGAAAAATTTTGAAACACATTTTAATTTAAATTTCACTTTTAGTGTCAAGCTTTATATCTCTTTTTAGGGTTCCGCAGTAAACTACAAGGAACCCTTATAGTTTCGCCATGTCCGTCTGTCTGTCTGCCTGTTTGTCCGCGTTCTAGCGCCTAGACGCTTGATGCTAGAAAGCTGTAATTTGGTATATATACACATACTAACAATGTTAACAAAGTGATGGGAGAAAATTTTGAAAAAAAAAATTTTTTTGTTGTGCCTCCCTTATATGTAAAGTGGAAATGTTTTTTTTTTCGCGCCCCATGTTGTGGGGTATCGTTAGATAGGTATCTTAAAAACATTGAGGGTGTGGAAGGATCATTTTTCGATGCAATGATTCGTTTCGGAATTATTTACATTTATTCTGACAATGTTCTTTTTGCACGGTGGTCCCCCCCCTCTATCTCCGAAAGTCTTATGTTTAGAAAAAATCATGGTAGTAGTCCATATGCTGAACCTTCAATGAAAACTATAATGGTTATGTAGGCTCTACTAGTTAACGAGTAATAGCCGACGAACTTCTAAAATAAAATATCTTTAATGAAAACTAACAATGTGATGGAATTTGATATTGGACTCGACTAAAGGCAAGCAAAGCACAGCAAATACGGAACCCTACATTGTGCGTGGCCTGACACGTACTTGCCGTTTTTTCTTCTTTATTTTGACTGTGACAGTTTTATTATAATGTCATATCATTAAATTTAAGGATGTTTTAAGCAATTTACCGATAGACTCGTGTCTTCCGTGATATAGACGGTTTTCCTTCGATTTGATAAGAAATAGTTCTAGATAACGCGAATATTAATTGTTAATAGAGATGGGAAAAAGGTAATCATAAGTACGAAACCACGATAGTAATAATAACATTGATTTTTCTTTGTGAATTGTTAAAGAGCATAACCATTTCTAATTATAATCCAGTAAAAATAATTTTTCTTCCGGGTAAGTTCAATTTTTGTATCTATTTCTGTAGATATTTTGTATAGTAGGTATTAGATCGATAACTTACTTTTGACTTAGCATTTTGTAATGACATTGACTCAATCCAACGAGTTTAGTATCTTAACGGTGCATTTGTAAGTTCGCTTATGTAGCAACGTCTACAAATGAAATCGTTGCATTTGAAACTCGTAGCAGCTGGTCTACAATTTCAAAGTAGTAAGTACTGTTTTTTGCTTATTTTGACTATCACTTGATTTAATATAAAATCAAACTTTAATGATAACTCGTAATATTTCACATACAGTTATTAAACTAGACTAGTAGAATAATGCAAGTTTATAGTTTTCGTAAGACCGGTGCGTGTGAAGATTACTTCCACAAAGATAGCTTTGTCTTGGATCATTTACAGTGGGTGGCACAGTGCAATCTCGTTGACTCAGATTGCGGAACAATAGTCTACTAGTGATTACAGAGGTTACTTGTAACAGAATGTCTGGTCTACTTTATCCTCTATGGCCCGAATTGATCGGATGCCCTCACTGTGTATCTAAATAAGTAGTAGTTTTATTAAAAAAAAATGCAACCAATATGTGAGTCCGAATCCATACAAACTAACGTACGGGGTCAGGAGGGCTACTACGAAACATAAATCCGATAGGTACTTCGGCCGAAGTATCGGAAGAATTTTAACTATGAATAACAAGGTTTTTTCATGGTTATTTTAGTAATTCCTTGAATTATAACCATGAAATACCCTGTACTTTATGGTTATTTTAGTAGTTCGTTGAATTATAACCATGAAATACCTTGTATTCGAAGTTTAAAATTCTTCCGATACTTCGGCCGAAGTATCGGATTTACGGTTCGTAGTAGCCCTGCTGTAGCCTATTACCAGTTGGGGGGAACTGGTGATACATCCGCAACCCTTGAAAAAATAGCCTAACATTTCTCGAGCCTAACAGCCAGCAATTAGTTGCGTATGAATAATAAGCTAATGTTAGTAGAAATATATGTACTTAAAAGGAAATTATAATATTATCATAACTTTTAATACTTATCATTAGAAAATCTTGTTCATGTTGTTAAATATAATACTTGATTATAATAAAGAATAGAGCAATTGACGCGTAAAGTTTCCGTAGCGGGGTTCATTGCTTATATTTTGTTATGGACGAGCCATTGTGATAGCTATTGTTTGAGCAACAGATCAAATCATACGTAACATGGTTACATGAACAGATGACATTATTATGGAACACCCATACCTCAGTCATTTTTTAAACCAAGAACAATATTTTGCAAAATCATAACTTACACATCATCTAAATATTTATCTATAACTTTTGCATGTATTTAATATCGTAAATCACTGAAACATTGAATTTTATGGAAGAGGCAAAAGAGCATGTACACCAAACCTGATGCTATGTCATCACCGGCGCGCATGGAGCAAAGAGCCACCAGTAGAGTAGCTAAGCCGTCAACGACCTTTAAAAGGAAGAATGGAGGAAATAAGTAGAAAATGGGATAGAGAATTAGTTGGATTTCCGGATTTTTCACTTACCGAACGAAACATTGCTTATTACTCGCTAATTTATAGCGATATTTTGGGTTTTTGAAATGTATAAGTTTTGAAATTTATTTTATAAACTACCGAATATAAAACGACGGTGTGTGAGTTAATTAAAAAAACCGGGCAAGTACGTGTCGGGCCACGCACAATGTAGGGTTCCGTATTTGCTATGCTTTGCGTGCTTGCAGATGAGTACAATGATATATGACATATTCTATGACATTTGTAAGTTTTCATCAAATAAATTTTAATTTATAAGTTCGTCGCCTATTATTCGGTAACTAGTAGAGCCTACTTAACCGTTATAGTTTTCATTGAAGGATCAGCATATGTAATACTACCATGATTTTTTCCAATTTCTAAACACAAGACTTTCGGAGATAGAGGGGGGGGGGGGGACACCACCGTGCAAAACGAAAATTGACACGATAAATGTAAATAATTCCGATCATTGTATCGAAAAATTATCTTTCTACACCTTCAATGTTTTAAAGAGACCAATCTAACGATACCACAAAACAGGGAGTGGGCGCGAAAAAATTTTTTCATTTCCACATTACATGTAAGGGAGGCACCGGCACCACAAAAAAAAATATTTTTCATAATATTGTTCCAGCACTTTGGTAGCATTGATAATATGTGTATACATACCAAATTACAACTCTCTAGCATTAAGCGTTTAGGCGCTAGACCGCGGACGGGCAGACAGACAGACGGACATGGCGAAATTTTAAGGGTTCCTTGTAGTTTACTACGGAACCCTAAAAAATGTAGCTCACATATATTTTAAGTAAGTTCAATTCAAAATATTTTTATTCAATATAAGCTCTTTCGAATCGTCACAATTTTTTCCTACCACCAGTTCAGACGGCAGATTTGTGCTAAGAAGAAGCTGGCAAGAAACTTAGCACTTGCTTTTTTAAAATGGTATTAATAAGATACAAATTACAATGACAGAAAATATAAAATTAACACAAAATATCTGTAATTGCTGATGACGAAAAAAAAAAATTATACAAATAATTAAAGATTAATAACACTATAAATGAAGAGTAAAAAAAAGGGTATTAATATACTGGTATACATATATACCTACATTTAAAGTATATACAATATATGCATATATATCTGCGCAATATATTAAGTACCTAGCAGTAGGTAGGCTTGTGTTTGGTGTCTGTGCCGAGTTTATCATTCCGGCTATTTTTATCATTTAGATAATCTTCAATTTTATAATAAGCCTTTCTGCAGAGTGAATATTTAATGTAGGATTTCAACCTGAAGTAGTTTAGTTTTATACCAATGTACTTATAAAGTCGCCGGATCAGGTAAACTCTTATGCCCGTAAATCTGGCCAGAGTTATCGCATTTACATGCAAGCGTTGAAAACATTCAACAAGATCGGCACTCTGTTGGATTACATAAGATTTTGCGGTTTGATGAGTACTTAATATGGTTTCCTTAAAAAAAATTAAGTAGTCGAAGATATTTCGGAATAAAAAGTCTCTATTGTACTTACTTAAAGTAGTAAACAAGCACAAAGAACTTCAAAACATTTGTTCGCTTCTTTTTTAAAAAACTGCACGTAATTGTGTGGACACGTTTGTGGACGTATTGCTCTCAATTCGATGGTAATGATGTTTCACAATGATTTAGCTTATTTTATTATGGCTGAATACGTTACTTTTTGTTTCAGGGACTAAAATAAAACGTTGCTTCCATGCATCAGGCAGGTCGACGTGCGAACGTTCATGAGGGAGGAGGGGTGACGCAGAATTATCCCACGTAGGAAGTAACCTCGTGGAAACCACGATTATCTGTTTATGTACAAATAAATAGTATTAAAGGGAAGTCAAGATGCAGTTCATACATTCCTTCTTCAAGCGGATCACTGACGATCTCAAGCAGAAGAAACTTATTCCGCTGAAGATATTATTTTTTGTACATGCTTCTAGTAAGTATTTATTTACTTCTGTGTTACTAAAACTACAACTTACTAAGTCGCCTACGAAATTTCGTATCATTGTTATTGATGTGATTTAAACAGGCCTGACGTAAGTACTCCATATTTTAACGCATGTTTTGTGATTGTCCGTGTTGTTCTGGAACTTTTTTAATCATAGACAAATAGCCAACTTGCCTAAACGAAGAGGACTAACAGAATCAATGAATAATATAGGCTGGGCAATACTACTAGCTGTGCTACTAGTATTCTGATACTCCATAGATGTATGATTCCATATGATGGTAATTGTTAACTTAGATGTCGCTCATACTGTTCTATGGATTCTACTCCATGCTCGTACCTGTACGTACTACTTACATAAATAAAAATGTATTAAAGTGTACTCGAGTACACAGATTAGGGCACCTCGTAAACAACACACATGTGTATTATACATATTAATCAATATAATTTTTTCAGCGCTGTTCGTGCTATATCCATATCTGACGATCCATATGCGTGAGCTCGGCATCAATGTTGAAGAGACGGCCATCATGTCAGCTGTGACACCTGTCGTCTCTATCGTGATGCCGCCGCTCGCAGGCATGCTGGCGGACAAGATTGGCAACTTTAGGGTATGTTACGATACTTATGATGCATATCAAAGACGGATCCACACCAGACGATCCAACGTGATCCAAATCTCAGGATCTTGAATACTTGATCCGTTTGATGTGGACTTGCCTCGCGCGATTCAAGCGCATTCGAATGGCGATCCATGGTCTGCAGATTGAGGATCACCTCATCAACTTGGATCGTCTGGTGTGGATCCGGCTAATGCTATCCTTGTGTTTGATCACCATATCATAAGAGTTGCATCGAAAAGAGAAAGATGGAACTATAGTCTGAATTAATAAATTGTGTCATTAATATTTATTATACGCAATGCAAAATGCAACTAGATACTGACAGTCACAGAAAAGGACAGTAACATTCCATACGTTAATAATTTCCTAAACATTTTTAACCTTTGCACCATTCCGGTACGATTTAATCAAGTTGATCCGTTGCGGCCATCGCAAATTGCAGTCAATTCTGTGAGTACAGCCAATTCTGGCAACAATAACCTTTACCTTGTATTGTTGTCGAGGCATCGTATTCAATAGCCAGTATGGGCAAGGCAATGTATGCGTGTGCGCCGTGCGTCACAAGACAGCCGGAAGCGCCATCACTACCATTTTATTAATGTGCCATGCTTACTTATGGTCATGGGCATGATAGTGCTCGTGTCATCAAATCAGACGTTAAACATAATGGTATTATGGTGTGTCAATAAAATAAATCGGCTCTTGAAATCAAATCGACTCTTGAAGTTCTGTGGTTAACTAACAGTAACCACAGAATCTTCAGTTACACTCTTAACCACACTACTGTAATTCATGGTCGGTATCTTAAATTAGCCCCTTTTAATCGTAGTCCCACATCTCATGCAGCTAAGATACTTAAATCAACAATAAAACTATTGCATATTTAAAAACTTAAACGGTCTGTTGACGTGAAAGTACATAATGATTTCTACACAATTTCACAGATAATTATTTTACCAATTAAGACGTAAGTGCCAATATAATAAATCACTGCAGAACAAAAGTTCCTCGTGTTTTGTTAGAGCTTCCAATAAACAAGAGACCACTACAAAGTTTACAACTATAAATGATGATTCGTTTGAGAACCTAAGTACCAAAAGTACACAACTTATAATAATGTTATTTATGTAACTTCTAAAGTCTACTAAGTAGGTACTTTGTTTTGGATATTCATACAGATATAGGTACCTACCTACTGTTGTTCAGAAAAGTTTTACTTTCTAAGCATGACATTCTTTTGTTCTTTCTTCTTCTGTTAACATAACATTGTGTTTATAGGTAATTTTGTATGGTTGTACATTCGATCAACATTGTTATTACAACAGAATTTTCCGGGTGACGTACGTACTCCTCTTCCACAGAACTCTACTATTTAAAATGTTTCGGTGGTTATGAATCTTCTTGATACTTTGCTAATTGGAATTTTGTGATGTCACCCCACAGATCACAGATAGACACTCTAAAGGCTAAACCCACGCCATGCAGAGAAAGTGGGTTGTTTAGTTATGCGAATGTTGACCTTACTGTGTGCTGTCGTAAAACACAGTGTCTAAAATCAAACCTTTTCTTGTGACAGAATATTTTCGTCTCTCCTTGAACATAAAATAATCATGAGATATAAAAAGTTGACACTTAAACGGAAGAACGGTAACTATTCATGCATAAACATTGTAGGATCGAATCAGCAACAACTGAAATTTAACCTATCCTAGCGGTCATTATATTGTTTGCAAGTTATTTCTATGTATGTTAAGCCAATTATGTATAACACGCGATAATTGTTAATTGCCAATGTTCGAGTACCTTCCCACACTTAATAGCTATATTATGTAGATTACGGGCAATCATTTTTCCGGTGCTAAGCACGGCCATGGTCCATGCCCAACATCTCTATTCTCGAATGACATTTTGTTGTGACCGGTGAACAATTTTGTCCGATCATCGCGTTTGTGGCTAAAAACGGTAATTTGTCTATTTCTGCTGATCATCATTGTAAATGCGACATCCTGTTTAATTGTCTTTCCGTGCCTGCAATTTTCAATTCACTTGACGTTTATTTTTTCAAACAACTGCCTTTACAGTCTGCGATGCAACAAATAAAAACTTCCATTACCACATTATATTATTGTACATGTACATTTTATTATGTTTTTATGAGATGTTATTTTGTGGTAGAGTTGGGACTTTACAAAATTAGTTATGTAAACTCTTTGAAGGTTAAAGTTGAGTATTTTTTGCTTCGATTTTTTGTAAATATGTTTTTTCTCTTCTGTGGTTAGTCTGTGAATTTGATTCAAAAATCAAGAAAAGTCCTCCTTCCGTAAGGGAATTCAAGTAACCTACGATAATCTCAACATATAATAATTTTATTTTATTTATTTATTGCTATTAGGTACTAGTTTTTTATGATATACGACTACGGCAAGCAAACAAACAAATGATCCAGCTATTACAATGTGGTTACCACCGTCTGGGGGTCCTATCATCAATGCGATGCCCGCCGCAAGGAAGGTGATAGGGAGTAAAAAACCGGGCAAGTACGTGTCGGGCCACGCACAATGTAGGGTTCGGTGTTGATGATGGGCTCGGTGCGAAAAAAAATTTTCATTACCACTTTACCTAGGCACTCCAAAAAAAAATAGTCCTTTTTGCAGTTTTCAAGGTAGGAAGCAAGGGGAACCGTGTTACTCCGAGTTTAACGCGAGCGAAGCCGCGGGCAAAAGCTAGTAACTTAAAAGTATTTCTTTACAAAAAAGTATTAGTACCTATATTTATCAGTAATCTAGTACCCATAGTACAAGATTGTTTGCTTTGTTTGGGACTAGATGGCTTTACTCGAATGTGCTAGATGGCGTTGTGTGGTTCGTCCAAGAATATTTATTTATTCACGCCGATATTCTGTACAGCCGACCGAGCCACCGAGTGTGGTGCATACCCGGTCGAGCTAGTCCATTTCATACTCTACCACTCTAAAAATTTGTTATAGTAGGTACACATATGTTACATACGATGTAGAGGTCATTTATTTTGAGTGCGGGTTTCGAAATGCGGGTATCGTTTACCTGAAGTTAATGTATTGCATTCAGATTCAGGTGTTAAATAGTTTAGCGTTTAGACCGTGTATTTATGACATTGAGTTATTATAGCAATTTTAGAACTTGTAGTAGATAACGGAAAGTCGTCCTGTTATGCCGGCTCTACACGTTGGCCAATGTTGTGGCCAATACATATTGGCCAATGTAATGGCCATCGTGTAGAGCGGGGGTTTGGTAGATGTGGTGTTGGAGTGATGGTACGTGATGCGTAATATTTTATTTAACCAGTTGCTGCTGGCGTTATCGTCGACCCTCGGCGGTGCGTCCGCCCTGTTACTTTTGGCTGTACCAGTTGGCAGGATCACCGTCACATTCCCACCAGCTGTCGAGCTGGTGACCACCTGCGAATCTAACGGTCTACATCTACGTCACGTGCACGACTACCCTTGCACACCAGTCCATCCTTATCCATATGACGTCAACCTTACGTGAGTATACTTAGCTACCAACTTATTTTCTTTTTTTTCTGAAAGCAATAGGTAGGTTCCTACTCTAATTTTTATTTTTCAATACATATCTTTCTATAGTTTCGTAAATGCTTAAATTATTAGATACAATATTTTTAATTCTATAAAAATCTACATACATACTACTATAAAAAAGCTTATATTTATTATTTGTTATAACAAAGGGGTTCGTACTTGATGGTTTTAACACACTAATCACAGGAATTGCAAATCAGATTTGTATTTTTTTCTGCATAAATATGACCATATTTTTTAGAAAGATTTTTAGGCTAACATCACGACACGAACGACGCTTAGAAACCGAGCACGTTGTGTTTGAAAATTTAGAGTAAACCCTAATGGATCTAAGGATTAGGGATACTATTGGTTTGTTACAAAAATGTTTACTCACATACCTTTTGTTCTACGTACAGTAGTATTAAATAAAGGCGATGTCTAAAACCTATATATGAATATTATAATAATTTAATTGTTTTACAATAACACCGGCATGTCATAAAAATTAAATATAGCTTATTACGTCTTATAATTTTTATGATCATGTCACGCCATTTAATTCATGTAAATAACTACTTGACAATATAATAACTAGGTATTTTTACATGGTTGAGTTACTAACATTTTATCGTACTTTTTCAAGTTAAATTAATTTACTATTATAATTTTATGTTACAACTAAGTTGATTCAAGTCTATAATAAATTGACGTCAAGAAGTAAATGTTATAAATGAAATATACTTATCATACAAAATATTCTAAGTACCGTATTTGTATGATCAGTATTTTCTTATTCCTCAGGGTCGTATCATGTGGTTTCCTTTGCAACCTCCCAGAAGACATTTTGGAGGATGAAATTAGTTCCATAGTGCACACGCATTCGTACGAAGTGCAGTTACAGTCTTCGGAAGCACAGCGGCTCGTCTACCGCCACACTGTATCTTCGTTATCACATGCTTCATTACCGAAGACGGACCAAAGCACAACTAGAATTATGACCAATGATCCATATATTAATATCACTGTATCAAAAGTTCTTGAAGACCAAGTTTACTTCCCCGCACCGCAACTTTACCAATTAAAATGTTTGCACGATTCTAACAATGCGTCGTGTATCCTTGGAAGTAACATTTTCAACAAAATTGATGAAGAATATGAGGAAATAACTAGCAATTACAATATAAAGATTTCTCATGATATGGAAAAGTCAGCAGACGATCTTAAAGAATATTGGGTAAACGGGTTAGCAACAGGAGACTATTCAGAAACAACTGAAGAAGATGATCGGGTATCTTGTACAGATAACTTTTTAGAGGTGAGTTTAAGCTAGATTATTATAATTTCAAGTTAATATAAAAAATAAAGTACATTACACAAAAGATCTTAAATGCGGCGGTTTGCTTGTGGGGATAGTAACCACCTAAAACTGCATCTGAACGCATATGTTTTTGCTAAATGGGATCTGAGATTACTGCTCTCTGTAATAAATACGAGTAACTGTCTGTAATAAATAAGAGATTACTTTATGTATAACATATTTAAGTAATTAAAATGAAAGCTGGTTTAACAGGCTACTGAGTCGCAAGGAGTAGGAGTGCGGACGAGCAGCCGGCGACTGCAGCGTTGCACCGCGGCGTGCATTGCCACCGTGCCGCGGAAACATTTATGCGACAATCGAAAACAACAACTTGAATTGGATCCTGTTTTCACTTTCTGGGCCTACCTTGCAGTAAGTCATAATTCCTATTAAATCTCGAATCAAATTTTAAGACAATAAAATGCGATAATTGGCATCTTAACTTTATTGCGAGACGTTGGTAACTTTAATATATTTTGCGAATTATCTCCAGGTTTTTACTCAGGTATTATATTATATTGTTCGTAAGGATCGATTTTCCTTTGATGACAATAATACCTAAATGAACTTGCTATTTTGCATTTGCACGTACAAAAAACGTGGTAATAAATGCCGTGCACGTGGGATAGCCAATTTTTCTACAGGATACAAATAAAATAGTTAATGAAGTTGAAGGCGTATCGCATTATCTAATAGACTAGGTAGATTGTGAATATGGGCGATTTGGAGGGAGCACGCGCAACGTTAACGAAACGCATGCAGATTGAGTGCCGGAACCGCTGATGGGAAGATTGTCGGCTAACTGGCTAATAGCGAACTTGATACAGAGAGCGACCCTGCGCCTGCTCCCATTCCGATGCACGGTCTGGTGTGTCAGCCTAGCCTTACATTACTATAATGATCGATGCGCCTAGCTCCGATCTACTACGCGTCTAGTTTTTTTGTTAGATTTCTATTCACAAGAAATACTCTATATCACGTTTTAAATCCCATGTTTATGAATGTGCCTTGAATTGTGTTACTTGTCTAGCATGTCGTAAGAGGTCTGGGTCACCGACACAGGAGGCCGATACCAGTTTTTTTTAAATTTTATTTTTATTTTTTTATATCACAAGTTGGAAAACAAGCATATGGATCGCCTGATGGCAAGCATCACCGCTAGCATATAGATAGACGCTTACAATACCGGGGGTATGACTCACGCGTTGCCAACCCTCCCAAAAAGTGGAGTCCTTACTCACCGTAGGAACACAACATGGCCGAGACCAATGCTATTTGGCTACGATCTTCTGTAAGGTGGAGTGGGTGGAGGTCTTTCCCCAGACGGGCTGCTCCGATTTGAGCGGATTATCCGCAGTGCCCTACCTCTCTAAAAATTACTTTTTATGATCATATACTCAAACCCGCAGGAACTTGTCTTGTTTAGTAAGTTCAGTGCAAAAATGAGATAAGTAACTATTTTTGCACTGTAGCTAAGTGCAAAAATGGTTACTTATCTCATTTTTGCACTGTACTAGCTGCGCCCAGGGCTTCGCCCGCGTAAAATTGAATTTACTTCCCGTAAACTCAGAATTCTGAAATTTGGGACAAAGCAATGTCTTATAGTACAGATATGCCTATATTTGCTCCAAGCCCTATCTTCCTGTCTAAATAGCATTAAAATCCGTTCAGTAGTTACTGAACTGAGTCTGTCTGTTTGTATGCGCACATCTTCGTAACTACGAGATGTGCGCGTACAAACAGACAGATAGACAAAAAAAACTCTTTTATTACTTTTCTTTTATTGTTCCCTATCCATTTTTGCCAAATATGTTTACAAATATGTGTACAGACATACCGGGGTCTACTGTTTTATTATATGTATAGATATGTAGTTACTAAATATTGTAATGCCTATCCGACATTCAAGCTTAGGTTTATCTTACACATTTCGTAATCAACCATTCCTCTCGATCTCGATGCAGCCTTGTCCCACATGCTTGATCGTGAGCTTATTAATACATTTACTTGTATGTGTATTCTCCTTGCTTATGTTAGTTTTTTTAAATATTTATGCAAACAAGTAGATGGTGATGGTGATGCCCTACCATACCTATTTAATTTACTTTGTCAGCATTATTTCTTTTCAGAGGTTGCCTAGAAGAAATTGCTTAGCAATTAGGCCGCCTATTGTACTTATTATGAAATTGTCTGTAATTATTGTAATTTTTGTTTGGTGCAATAAAGAGTTTTTGTATTGTATTGTGATACACATCGTAGTCGGTACGGGTATACCGCGGTATAATGTCACATAAATGATTTTACAGCTTGATGCGTTGGTTCAGTTGGCGCGCGGTCAACCCCTCACGGGTCAAATATTTATGTAATGGCATTTGTGTTTCTCTCGAGTCTAGGTTTCTATGTATAAGTTAACATATATTTACAATAAAACACCTATTGTCTGATACCTCCCTATAACACATAGTTGAAGTGTAGCTTACTTTTGGCAATGTGACGCGGTGTAAATTATACACAACCAGCTATCAGCCCGCGGCTTCGTCCGCGTAAACATTAGCCTATATTGGGCTCTGCACCCCTGACAATATGTATAAGTACAAATTTTCATAATGATCGGCTGCTTAGTCAAGCCGTGAAGAAATAACAAAGAAATTCACTTTCTCATTTATAACATTAGTATGATTAAAATAAATATTCAAGGTTTGATTGATGTTCATATAGTATGTAGATTCAAGTAGATTGTTTGAATGGAGTACATTCACTCGAGTCTAGTCTCAATGGTTACTTTATACATGTAAGTACTTAATTATTAGGTTTCCAGGTCAACATAAAGTAGGTATAATGTATTGATTTATAATAGCTATATCCATAACTATTAGGTAATAACGGTAATAACAAAAGTCAAGATGAAATAATGAATGTTTTAAAAAACCCTACATTCCATGAATGAGTTTTTATAACAATATTTACATAACTTATGCATAAGCATATCTAATGTGATTTGCAGATTTTAAAACAAAACACATCACATTTTTTATAAACGGAGCTAACTAACGTCATGTGGTTTCTTTATTAACTGTTATACATGTATTGAAAGAACGTTTATGGTGGAAATGAAATAGGTAGCATTTTAACCGACTGGTTATTAGAAGGATATGGTTAAATAAAGTTAAATTATTGACATATTAGCGAAACCCGCGCAACTTTGTTTGCGTACCTATATCCCGCTTTCCCATGGAAATTTCGAAATGTACGAGTATTATACATAAACCTTCTTTGAATCACTCTATTTAAAAAATCATCATAATCTGCTGCGGAGTTTTAAAGATCTAAGCATAGGGACACAGAAAGCTGAAGCGACTTCATTTTGACGACCTCTGTGGCGTAATGGTTACCACGTCGTCAGACCGCCACCCAGGAGGTCCCGGGTTCGAGTCCCGGTCGGGTCATGATGAAAATCGAACTTTTTCTAATTGGCCTCGGGTCTTGGATATTTATCTATATATGTATTTGTTATAAAATATAGTATCGTTGAGTTAGTATCCCATATAATACAAGTTTCGAACTTACTTTGGAGCTAGCTCAATCTGTGTGATTTGTCCCTATTTATTTTATATATATTTTATACTATGTTATAATAAATTAATTTAAATTTTCAGGTTCGCGTGTTCATCGGAATCATAGGAGGCACTGCTTTCGCTATGTTCGAAGGCGCCGTGATTTCGATAGTGAGGGAGCAACGGGCTGATTATGGTCTCCAGAGGGTGTACGGAAGCATTGGCGGCATGATCTCGTCGCCGCTTTCTGGCATGCTCATTGATTACGCCAGCCGAGGGAAGGGATATACTGACTTCAGGTATTTTTATGTGGTTATTTTTTTTCCTAACCAGATACTTCAATATTTACTGTGGCAATTTCAGCGGTGCGTGTATTAGCCGCGTATATTATTGGCGCTTCATTTACTGTGACTGAGAAGTGTCATGGATTGAAAGGTCGTAAACCTGAATACGAAAAGTCGTCTGAAAATTTCTATTTAGCATATTAATCTAAGCAAACAAAAAAACATTATATTGCATCAATGCAGCTTAAAGTTTATAAATTTTAAACCTTTATTTTAAGGCGTAATTTAGTTTAATAACTTTTTGTTAATTGTTTATGTAAATGTTAAACAACGTATTTTTTTTGTTTTCAATATCAGAATGCTAAAATAGATTTTTATGATACGATTTTATGGGTGAACTGTACCAATTATATAGAAAATTGTCGTAGATTAAACGTTGCAGTTCAAAATTAATATTTAGTCATATCATTATTTAGTACAATTAAGTACCTACGTGGTAATTGTTTTTTATTTTATGATGAACAATAAAATGTAAGTACATGTAGCATCTGTACTTTGAAGGTGAGAGTGAATGTGTCGACCTCTCGTTGTTTGGTTTGCCTTGAGTCCATGGTGATTGTCACATTCTACATTGTTTGAAGATGAGCTTGAGGTTATATTCTTGATAAATCCAAGACCACAATTAGAATGACGTTAACTATGATTTTTAATTGTTTTAAAAGTGTGACCCTTTTATTTTTATTTCTGATATGGCTGTAGGCTCATACAGGCGTTATTACTTAACAGACATATTTTAAGAATTCGAAAAATTCGACTCTACATAGAGAGATATTCATGAGTGGTAGATATTTAAGTTATCTATGGAACAGCACTATTATTATTTATAAAAATAAAATAAACGTTGGAATATAAAACTAGTGACATAGACTATTGTATTTAAATCATTCACGAAAATCATAAAAAAAAATCATATAACCCATAATAAAGTAAAAAATTTGGCCTGCTGTAGTTTAGAAAATCCTGGTTTTAGTCCCAGTAATCCCTCTATGAGAAGTCAATGACTATTTGTAGGATAAAAAAAACGTACTTGTTATATAACATGAACAATAGAAAAAATCTTCTGCTTTCTTTGAGTTAATTCCCTGATTACTTACCTTCTTAATTTTAACTTATTAAATCTACGTAATATTTTGTCTTTCTTACAGACCTGCGTTCTACTTGTACGCAGTTTTAAAAATGGCGTCTGGTCTGTTGATGTTAAGCATCGATCTGCAGTTCAAGCAGCCTGCACAGAATATTGTAAAAGACGTCATATCGGTGTTCAGGAACGTTGAAATGGTCGCCTTATTTATTGCTTGCTTTGTTATGGGTAAGTATTAAAATTAGTCTTTAAAATTTAAATAAATACTCTAGAGCCTTCTTGAAAACTATAGCAGATTTTTTTATTTTACTTTTATACCAAACAATGGTGGCAAACAAGGCTACGATCTTCTGTAAGGTGGGAGGTCCTTCCCCAGGCGGGCTGCTCCGATTTGAGCGGATTATCCGCTATGCCCTACCTCTCTGTATATACACACAAGTCGACATATTGACGGTGAGATGATGACTGGAAGGTCACCGATCACGATCATGGATCTCGTCTCGATTTGGATCACAGATATCAAAATACTTCTTTCTGTGTTCTGTGATTTGGATCGACTGTAAAGGCTGCTTGCTATACGACTATTATATAACTAATATTTGTTTTTATTAATGTTATGGCAGCATTCTTGTTCGTTGCAATTAGCTATTGTCATGGTAATATGATGTATATCATTCGAAGCAACGTATTCATGTTGCCTCGACTCCGTATACAGTCTCTGAGTCAAGATGATAAAGATGATAGCAAAACTTTGGAGATGGCGGTTTTGAAGTCAACACGATAATGCACATTTAATAGTGTTATTTATTTGTTTACCTTTTAATAGTTTCTGTTAAAAAATTACGAATGCAACAAAGGTTTTATTTATAAAGATTAAGAATAAAAATAAATTACATTTTAGGTACGGCGTGGGGTTACATCGAGAGCTTCCTGTTTTGGTTACTACAAGATATGGGGGCTTCACGGTCATTGATGGGAATCACCATCACCGTGGGAGGTATAGCTGGTCTTCCCCTACTTGTGCTCTCAGGCCCCATCATCAGGAGGCTTGGTCACGCTAATGTTCTATTTATCGGATTTGTCTTCTATGCTATTAGACTGCTCGGTAAGTGTAAAGTGACTACAAACATACCAATATAAGGGTTTGGTAATAGAAAACGTAATGTGATTGAGATTGTTTACGAATTGGTAGTCGGTAACTACTTCGTAATAAATAATTTAGATACCATAGCACTATAATTTAGATTATAGTTCGTTTTACGCGTATAGGCACATAATAATAAATAGTACTCCTTAATAATAGGTTAAGTTTTTTCCTAACAAAGGAGACTGGGCAGAAGTGGTCTATGTACCAACACAAACATGGGTATGGAATTTCTAATAAGGGTCCTCTCCTAGACACTTATGGGGAGGGACATCAAAATCTGTCCCGGCAGTTCTGAGATAAATGGCAGTTTATAAAAATCTTTCTGCTACGATTTTTTCACATTGAGAGTATCAACAGAAATGTGGCTATGCAATTTATGACGAGATAACTCCACTAGACACTCATGGTAAATGGTATCAAAATCGGTCCCGGCAGTTCCGATATAAATGGCAGTTTATGAAAAACCTTACGGTTTTTTTCTCATTGAGAGTATCAACAGCAATGTGGACATGCAATTTGAGACGGGGTACCTCTCCTAGATACTGATGGGGAGGGGCTTCAAAATCTGTCCCGGCAGTTCCGAAATAAATGGCAGTTTATGAAAAACCTAACGGTTTTTTTCACATTGAGAGTATCAACAGCAATGTGGATATGCAATAGGCTATTTGACTGATTTTGAAAAACTGTTTTAAATTATTCGTTGGTATATGATTAATAAACCACATGTATATTTCTGCGAAATTTGCAGTATTTTCCGTAAAATATCGGTTTAAAATTTAAATTACAATATTCGCGCTAAAAACGCTTTTTCTGTAATGGCGGACGCCGTGACGTCACAGGCAAGTAAACTTGTACCAAAGTGTACATTCAGCGTGTTTATAATATTTTTTCTGTTATTTTACTGGAAAAAATGGTTTATAAATGGTGTAATTGTGCCACAATGTACAAATACTTCTATAAAATCTCCACAAAAACTGTTTGTTTCTGTGTTAGCTCGAAAAGACCCAAACAGCATTTTATCTCATACAAATGTTTTTATGTGTGAAGATCACTTTGATGTAAGAATACCAGTAATATTTGATTCGAATAGTAATAGATAAAATGATAAAATCACACAAAATGTCGTAATAATGAACAATGTTGACATGCGTGTGACGTCACGCGAGGCATAGCCAATCACAGAGCGTTCTTGTGGCTGAAGTAATTTAAAAAATAATTTGGATTTATTTTGTTTATTTTGAAAAATCAATAAATATTTTTGGATATAACAGAGATAAATATGTTTTTTTATGTTATTACCTAATAGGATGACCACATTTCGTAGCATATTTTTAATAGTGTCAAATAGCCTATTTATGATGGGGTACCTCTCATAGACACTCATGGTGATGGGCATCATAATCTGTCCCGGCAGTTCCGAGATAAATACCAGTTTATGAATAACCTTACTGCTACAGTTTTTTCACATTGAGAGTATCAACAGCAATATGGCTATGCAATTTATGAAGGGGTACCTCCACTAGACACTCATGGTCAGTGGCATTAAAATCTGTCCCGGCTGTTCCGAGATATGGACATGGGCGTTTTTGTATGGGACGTGGTCTATGAACCAACAGCGATGTGGGTATGCAATTTATGATGGGGTACCTCTCCTAGATACTGATGGGGAGGGGCATCAAAATCTGTCCCGGCAGTTCCGAGAAATGGATACTAAAAGATACGAAAAACTGTAGCAGTAATCATAAACTGCCATTTATCTCGGAACTGCCGGGACAGATTTTGATGCTCCTCCCCATGAGTGTCTAGGAAAGGTACCCCATCATAAATTGCATAGCCACATTGCTGTTGATACTCTCAATGTAAAAAAACTGTAGCAGTAAGGTTATTCATAAACTGTCATTTATCTCGGAACTGCCGGGACAGATTTTGATGCCCCTCCTCATCAGTATCTAGGAGAGGTAACCCCATCATAAATTGCATACTCACATCGCTGTTGGTTCATAGACCACGTCCGATACAAAAACGCCCATGTCCATATCTCGGTACTGCCGGGACAGATTTCGATGCCACTGACCATGAGTGTCAAGTGGAGATACCCCTTCATAAAATGCATAGCCATATTGCTGTTGATACTCTCAATGTGAAAAAACCGTAGCAGTAAGGTCATTCGTAAACTGGCATTTATCTCGGAACTGCCGGGACAGATTTGGATGCCTCTCCCCATCAGTGACTAGGAGAGGTACCCCGTCATAAATTGCATAGCCACATTGCTGTTGATACTCTCAATGTGAAAAAAATCGTAGCAGTAAGGTTATTCATATACTGCCATTTATCTTGGAACTGCCGGGACAGATTTTGATACCACTGACCATGAGTATCTAGTGGAGGTACCCCTTCATAAAATGCATAGCCATATTGCTGTTGATACTCTCAATGTGAAAAAACCGTAGCAGTAAGGTTATTCATAAACTGGCATTTAATTCGGAACTGCCGGGACAGATTTTGATGCCCCTCCCCATGAGTATCTAGGAGAGGTACCCCATCATAAATTGCATATCCACATTGCTATTGATACTCTCAATGTGAAAGAACCGTAAGGTTTTTTATAAACTGCCATTTATTTCGGAACTGCCGAGACAGATTTTGATGCCACTTACCAAGAGTGTCTAGTGGAGGTACCCCGTCTTAAATTGTATGTCCACATTGCTGTTGATACTCTCAATGTGAAAAAAACCGTAAGGTTTTTCATAAACTGCCATTTATATCGGAACTGCCGGCACAGATTTTGATACCATTTACCATGAGTGTCTAGTGGAGTTACCTCGTCATAAATACATAGCCACATTTCTGTTGATACTCTCAATGTAAAAAAATCGTAGCAGAAAGATTTTTATAAACTGCCATTTACCTCAGAACTGCCGGGACAGATTATGATGCCCCTCCCCGTGAGTGTCTAGGAGAGGTAACCCATCATAAATTGCATACCCACATCGCTGTTGGTTCATAGACCACTTCCCATACAAAACTGCTCAGTCTCCTTAATATTTAACTTTTTTGTAGTGGTTTTAAAAAACACTTGAGTTTTCATTATGTATCGAGTCTAAAGTTTATTCTCTACAGCCTAAAACGGGTTTACACAAACATTTATACTTCGAATTTAGAATAATGTATTTTAAAATGTAATAAAATAAAATAAAAAATAAATAAAAAATAAAAATAAATAAAATAAAAAAAATAATTCCAGGTTACTCACTAATATACAACCCGTGGCTGTGCTTGGTCTTCGAGGCGCTGGAGTCCGTGACGTCATCTCTCTCATTCACGGCCGCCGTTACATATGCAGCTCGTCTCTCTTCTACCACCACAGACACCTCCGTCCAGGGTCTGTTGGGAGGACTTTACTATGGAGTCGGTACGTTACTTTCCTTATTATACTAGCGCCCATTCCCAGCTTCGCACGGGTTTTTGTAAAGATATTTAAAAAAATATATAATATATACTCTGTCACCTGCGGGTCACCCGCGGCTATTCGCTGGTGACAGAAGCTATTTTGTATATATTCCCAATATTTTTGTAGCTTCCCAACGGTCAAATAATTTTTCAAATCGGTCTAGTAGTTTATTTTATTAGTTACTAGCTTTTTTGCCCGCGACTTCGTCCGCGTGAAGTTCCGGACCCGTTCCCGTGGGAACCACATTGAATTTCGGGAAAAGCTATAGCCTATGTCACTCCCTGATAATGTAGCTTTCTACTTGTGAAAGAATTTTTGAAATCGGTTCAGTAGTTTCGGAGCCTATTCATTTCAAACAAACAAACAATCAAATCTTTCCTCTTTATAATATTAGTATAGACAAAGAAAAACACAAATCTTTTATAATATTATATAGATGTGTACTTATTAACAAATAGGACTAGGAATATCATATTACAAAACATTAAAAGGGATTACGAAAAAGTTTGGATTATTGGGAAGTCAGAAGGAAAGTCAGTATGAACAAAGTTTCAATGTGGTATAAATGTTACTTATTTAAAGTAATGATTCGCTCGTAGGTTGGCAAACACTAGCAAGTAATTGCACAGCAAAGACCGCAAGTTTCAATTATGGAGATAGGAAATAAAACCTTAGTACTCTGTGCAGACATATACTTACTTACTCTTAGAACTCTACTCGTAAATACTCCATGTTTGAGTTTTGAAAATAACTACCTTCAAATAAAAAAATCCTGATTATAATTATATATTTCTGGTAATTTCAGGAAAAGGCTCCGGAAGTCTTATAGGAGGCTATCTCATGAAATTCTTCGGCACCAGACCGACATATCAAATTTTCTCAACCGCCACTTTCATAACTGGTTGCATCTACTTCTTGTTCAATACATTTTACCTTCGAAAGAGGTCAAAACTCGACGACAGCGACATCTGTAAGAAAAAGCCAGTGGATTTGGACGTGGAATGCCGTGATACAAACAAAGATATCGATAAAGTTAGTGCACCGGTAGATGCCGCTAAGATCGACGCAGACAAATTAAATAGCATACTCGAGACACCAGTTGCAGATTCACACCGACAGACAAAGTCTATAGCTGATAGCATAGATGGCGGTAGTGACTCGGGTGTCGACAATCCCGCGTACAATGATACAGAAAGCGCGCCTAACGACAACAGAAAAGAAGAAAAGTTACCGGGAGTGACAGAGTAGCGTAAATTATAGTTTAGTTTAGTAGTTTATGATATTAAAAATGTAGGTGTATAATAAATTATTATGACGAATAAAATATTGTTAACTAATGTATTTGTTTTAGTATGAAAATGATTTAATTACTTATTAGGTCTTTATCTTCCTATTATAACATTTTGAAAATTTAAGTTATAAATGTCACGATTACGGCCTCAGTGTCACAAGTTGGAAAACTTCTCACAGTGCAGAATATTTTAGTTCTGACATTACCAGATAACCTACCCAACTGCATAAATCAATTATGCATAATTATGTTTTCTTGGTAATCGTGTTCTTAAAATCTCAAATGTAGTTTACTTATAGATAAAAATAAAGTGATTAAGTTATTGATACTTCCTAAGCGGGCCGTTTTGTAATCTTTCGGTATACTTAGTACACTTACATAGCTACATTTTGAAGATTTCATTTTGATATGTATTTTAGTGATGTACCTAGATGCAGATCTTAAGAAAGCTCTATAGAAATTTTTAAACATTGCATAATATAATCTTTACGTGCGAATGCAAATGTCCATAACACCTCTATTTCGTACAATACAATACAATACAAAACACTATTGCCGTTAAAAATATAAACATGGGTACAAAGTGAGAAAAAAACAATACATAATTAAAAAAGGCGGTCTTATCGCCAAATATCTTCCAGACAACCTGGTAGAGGTGGAATAGTTATTTGTTATGCAAGGCTGCAAAGTTGTTTTTTGGCGCGAGTACTTATATTGAATCCTGAGCGTAGCGAGGGTTTCAAAGGTACGAGACGCAAAATAACTTTGCTGCCGAGCGAAACACACAACTTTTCACCTCACTACAGCGAGGAAAATGCTAGGTGCAAGAAAAACGCAAATAATATATTAAATAAGTGTTTTTTTTTTCATGCGGTGTCGTGCTGGCCAGTTAGATTATTCTAAAAATAAGGTTGGGGCACTCACTGGCATAAGTATTAATGCATTTTCAGAGGACTAATTAAAAAACTACTAATGAAAAATTATAGAACAGAAAGTTTCGAATTTTAAAAATTCTTTCCACGCTAGGGCACAAAATGCACTTTTGCGCTCAGATTTCGAATGACAAACAGATTCTTTCCGAGCTTGTGAGGTGAAATAGTTATTTGTTATGCAAGGCTGCAAAGTTGTTTTTTGGCGCGAGTACTTAAATTGAAACCTGAGCTAGCGAAGGATTCTAGGATTGAACCACGAGCGAAGCGAGTGGTTCAAATATAGAATCCTGAGCGTAGCGAGGGTTTCAAAGGTACGAGACGCAGAATAACTTTGCTGCCGAGCGGAACACAAAATTTTTCACCTCACTACAGCGAGGAAAATCCTAGGTGCAAGAAAAACGCAAATAATATATTAAATAAGTGTTTATTTTTTTCATGTGGGGTCGTGCTGGCCAGTTCGATTATTCTAAAAATAAGGTTGGCGCACTGGCATGAAATAAGTATTAATGCATTTTCAGAGGACTGGCGGTATAAAAAATTAAAGAATAGAAAGGTTCTAATTTTAAAAATACTTTCCACGCTAGGGCACAAAATGCACTTTTGCGCTCAGATTTCGAATGACAAACAGATTCTTTCCGAGCTTGTGAGGTGAAAAAAAAATTGTATGTCGTAGATAGATAGATCATTTTTTATTTGCATCAGCTAAAGCACACATTAGATAAAAAGAAAGAATACATAAATCACAACAAAAATATACAAAACAACATAAACAACTGTAACATGATGGCAACAAAAATTGTGTGCGTGTGCCGCAGTGATACAAATATGGGTATAATAGCTCAGTGTGTCGATTGCTCAGAGAGCAAAACACGCTTTTCAGTTATCACCCACACGAGGCGAGAGGCGTGCAGACGGTACTGACGTAAGCTAAAGACTTATAGCTGCTCATTAAAATATTGTAAATATTAAAAATCTCAAAATTGTGTAATAATAATTAATATCCGATTAAACAGTACCTATTGCAGTGATGAAAAATTAAATACATAGACGAAATAAAATGATAAAAATAAAAATAATAAAAATTTAGGGTACAAGTGTGCTCGAACCACGCATAAAGAGCCGCCACCTAGACAACCATAGATCGTCCATATTGTTTTTGATTTTCAAGTAAAAACGACTTCAAACGTGATTTAAAACTATGCTTAAAAGACACAGACGTACAACAGGTTCCATTATTGCGGCACCTCTAAAAATCTTATCATTATCCGCTTCCGCGACATTCCTGATAGGAACCTGGAAATAATAATTTAATAAATACTTTCTAAAAACCAAGTTTTTAAGATTTTCCGTACTGTCTTTTTGTGTCTAAACACAATAGTTTTCGTGAAGAAAGCTGGTTTAAACCATAAAGAACAAAATTTAGATTTAACATTGTACAGATATATCAATTAGTGTCTACATGGTATCTACCTACAATTTATTTGTATAGCTACAACTGGCTAAATATCTCAAACAAAAATAATTAGACTTAGATAAATTATAGGCACTTATATGCTCATACAAAATATCTTACACAAATATGTAACACTTTCTATATTTTAGTCAAACTACGAGTGACTTTAATTATGTCGCTAATAAATGTAAATTGTAGCTTGAGAGCAGGTCATATGTGTCGTGCCTGAAGCGTGCTACTTACCCGAGTACCGCTAATAATTATCACAAGTTTACACCATCGACAGTTCTTAGATATCTCTGGTTGAACCTTTATTTTCTAGTCAGTTCTCGAGTGGATAACCCGTCAAATTGAAGTACACAACAAATGTACTTACAAGTGAATTCAAAATGAAAAAAATATTAGTATTTTCAATTTTTGTGTGTATTTATACTGCTTATGCTGCGAATCTTGGAGGTCCATTAGTGTACGTAGTGACCCCTTCGTCGAAATCATCTAGTGCCAATGAGGGAAGATCAGCACCGTTTTACTATCATAACTGGATGAGAAGGATGGACACACCACAAAACAATATCACGACAACTTCGACTACACCCAAGGTGAAGACGCCGGATTTGATTTTCGCTGAATTCGAGTCCGGTAATGACATGAGTAAATCCATAAGAAAACTACTTGATCGAGAGAAGATTCAACCAACGACTACTACATCAAGACCTATATATGTGCCTTCAGAAGAACAACCTAACAATATTCAAGATATGTTGCCAATAGTAGTTAAGCCACAAAACAATGAAGATTTGCACGATATGAATGACTACTATAACTTATATAATAATAACAATTTGTATAGTAATGTACCGGCTCCTGTAAATACTCCTTCAATTACGCAATCGACAACGAAGCTTACGACCGAAATACCTACTACTACAGCCGCACCAATGAATGTCGAAAATATATGGCATATAATCGATAACGAGAAACGTGATCAATATTCTGGTAGTTGGAACGAAGTACCTATTCATTCCGAAAATGAGAATACAGAAGGAATGAGTTTGAAGGACGAAAAAGACATGAATAAAATGGAACATAATGAGATGGATGAACATTTTGCTTTACCCGGGTGAGTATCTGAGTATTTTTTGGCATTATTCATGAAAAGGTTTTCAATAGTATTTCCTTAATTTTGAATTCATTATTGTTCCAGATTTGGCACAAATCCTGGAAATGGAGCTGAAAATGAATCACGAGCTATTCGCACGGAACCTAATATGCGTTTCCCCTATGTCAGTTTAAAACCATTCCAAATGAAAAAACCTCTTTTAAATGCTTTTTCTAGCAGTAAAAAAGGAAATAACATGCTTACGAGCTTAGACAATTTTCATGAAGTACAAAACCCAGTCCGAGGAGAGGCACAGGATGTAATCCATATGCGACAACCTGTTGATCGTTATAATCCTGCACAGGCATATTTACCTAGCTTTGCAAGTAAATCTAAACAGTCAAATCCTAGTCCACCCAAACCAAGCCAAGCAGTTGCTAGTTTAGTACCACCGCCACCACCACCTCCACCGCCTCCCCCATCACCTCAAGCTACTTATAATGACTTTTCTATTTCAAATAATTACGAGTCATTTCCACCCTATCCACCTTCTATTGCTAATCCTAGTCCAGCTCTTCCTCCTCCTTCTAGACCACCACCCATTTCAGCATATCAACCGCCACAACCACCAGCAGACGACTCTGATTCTTATAGTTCAGATGACTCTTCTGATTCCTCTCAAATGAGTGATGACGGTCCAACAATGGATTTGGGTTATCGATATAAACCTCCATCTCCTCCACAATTTGTACCTACAATCCCACCGGTAAGCAAGCCATTTAATGGTTATTCTTATGATAAACCTATGATGGCAGTCGAATCTCCTCCCGCTATGAATACTGGCGTTTATAGCTACAGCAAACCAGTTAAAACATTTGATACTCCACCGCCAATGAATGACGATATGAGCTACAGCTATAGTAAGCCGAAACCTACAGCAGACGATAAGCCTGATTTTCATGGATATCATTACGACAAGCCGCCTCCGCCACCAGCTAATGACTACCCACCCTCACATGATAATCCTCCAGATCATCCACCAAGTCATAGCTATGGACACCATGGCCCTCCAACAGATAATTCAGACTATCCTGAATTGATATTCAACAAGCCGGATGGTGGGATGAATGGCCAAAAAGAATCGGATGATGCTAAAGACATGGGAATGATGCCACCTCCACCACCCGCAGATGATATGAAACCAAGTGCGGATGTGGGCCCTCCAATGGATAGTGGCTTTCCTCATGATTTCCCTGGGGATTTTAAATATCATGATACGGATGATCATGATTTCCATCATTACCATCACCACCACACAACGACCACAACGACGACGACGACAGAAATGCCTCGTGTCAATAGATATAGTTACTACTACTTGGGTAAAAAACTGTATTATTTGCCACTTTACTTCAGTGTCTATTTCATCGTTTACGTAGGAGCATTGATTATAAAGGCCGTGTTACGACATAAAATCGTATATCCTAACAGTTGGCGGCCAAACGATCAGACTGCGTCATTTTTCTCAAAGAGATCTATAGATTCTTTGGATTTATCCAATGAAAATTTACACGAAATGACTGGTAGAGTAACAAAAGCTATTGGCGAGGCTGCGGAAAAATACATTGAAGGTAAACAGAAAAGGAAATGATTTTTTAAGAAAAATAGAACTGAAAATTTGTAAAAAGTAGTTCTAAGAAGATTACATAAGTGTAAGTTGTTGTGGACTGGGCATATTTAACTGTTAAAAAGCAGTCAATTATAGAAATATAATGACTTTAGATTAAATATAGTTCATTGTCACAACGAATTTAAATAAATTAACCTAATGTATTTACATTTTTCATTAAACATCGAATAAAATTGTGTTGTTATATTTAGATCTTTTTGTTTTACCTTTGACTTCTTTAAGTTGACACTCTAAATCAAACATTAATTTGTCATTGTTTTTGTGTGTTTTGAAAATTATGTCATGTAATTAATGTTATTGTGTAACTAACAGTAAGTTCAATAATAATAGAAAGTAGTAATTGGTAATAAATTAAGATGAGTAGGTAGCTCTGAATGTTACACGAGGTAAGAAGTTTTATTTCATCATCAGATATGATATCTTTAGTATATTTCAAGTGATGGAGCCGCTTGTAAATAGTCAGCAGATATCACACATAAAAGATAAATAACTGTCTTCTACAGATATTGAATTGAACCTATGTAATTCGATTTTTTTAACAGGTAACAAAATCAATATTTGATGTTAATATATTTGATCTTCCAACATTTTATTATAATACTTATACATAAAACTAGCATAGAAAAGGTACCTTTTACTACTCTGTACTCCAATAACTTTGTTTTTATTCGACATATTTTCTGTCAATTTTTAATTTATCTGCTGTTGTGCACTTGTCGGTAATTAAGAAATATAGTTATATAAATGACAATATCCAGCAGTACTTATTTAATTTATACGTTATAATATATAAGTAATATACAATCGAATGCTTCAAAAAAAACCTAGTTCACATTGGCACAGACTAGTTAAATATTATATTTAAAGTTTGGTTTCTTCATATCCGACAATATATTTTTTATTTAATTTATAGAACAGATTCCAAAATGCCGTTCTATCATGGAAAGGTCGTGTCTTCAAAGTGAGCTCTTTGTCGATGTCCAAATAATAATGGATTGACTGCGTAACAGGCGTCCAGTCTATAGGCAATAAGTCACTATTTTCGGGAGTAGGATTCCTGAAAAAGAAACAAACTTACATTTTTGTGCTCTAATGGCGACTTCTTTTTATTAATATTTAATTTATAAGATACTTACCCATACTTAGCAAAATTGGTCCATAATGCTGTTATACGATCAATAACCAGCTGATCTTCAGGTGTAGGTTCTTCTGTCATATATGAAACATCGAACAAATAGCCGTTTTCATCCCCATGTGCCGCTCCACCACTTGTTATGTTCATTCTTCGTTTGTTATTATTTCTTTCGCCTACGTAAGAAAATACATATGCATACATTGTGCTGACACCTTCTTTTCCATATTTTTGAATAGTTCTTTCAGTAGGTTGTACAAATTTAAAATCGGAATCGAAGTTTATTATACCCTGCTTCACATTTTCACTCATTTCTTCGTCGCCGATATAAAAGTGTCGAACGATATCCTCCATCGCAATTAATTCCGAATTGTTAAAAGTGAATCCTTCGATAAGATTGTCTTGAAATATGTTTAAGTTTTCATAAAAGCTACTATTTTGATTATGGTATGTGGCCAACCATTCATCATTAGTATATCCTAAGAGGATAGGTATATTTCTGACAACATTCAAATTTATAGGATATTCTGTAATATAATTTTCTACATTTTCAAATTCATTTTCAACACATGGTCCTAATGGTATATCCTGAGTATCTAGGGTATCTAGAGTAGCGGAAATTAATAAATCAGAGTCCACATTACTCAAAAAATTTAATGCATCATCTAAATTATCTGTTCGAAAACCAAGACGTTCGGCTAGTTTTAAAGGGACATCTTTATTAGGTCGCTTATTTACAGCCCAAGGGCTTAAGGCTGTGCCACTTTGGATAATAACTTTACTGAATAAATTCTCCTGCGAATATAACAAATGTAAGTCAACGGAAACCCCTCCGGCGCTTTCGCCAAATATAGTAATCTTACTAGTATCTCCTCCGAACGCTTCAATGTTCTCATTGATCCACCTCAAAGCGCTTAATTGATCTTTTAGCCCTTGATTTCCGGGTACCTCAGGTTTATCGAGACACATAAAACCATATGGACCGAGACGGTAATTTAATGTAACTAAAATCACATCATGACTGACTAAGTACTTTGCACCATATACGTATCTTCCAGCCAGTCCGACGGAAAATTTACCTCCATGGATCCACACTAATACTGGCAGACGATTTCGAGAACTAGCTGCCGTCGGTACGTATACATTTAGGTGCAGACAGTCGGTTGTTCCTACTATTGTGTTAGTGTATTGCGATAGTTGCGGACAAATTGCTGAGTCATCATATGCTTCAAATGTATCCTCGAATTTAGGATGTGGAATAGACGGCTAAAATATAAAAAAAAATGTCTTATGAGTATGTAATTACTGTTGTCGTTACATTTTAAACTGATTAATTTTGTCTCTATTTCAATGTTAATGGATAGATCTTAATCACTAATTATATTGTTAGACTCACCCCAAATGGATTCGCCTTTTCAACTGTCGCATAGGGTATTCCCAAAAACATGGCATAATCTCCATCGGTCGCCCTTAGTCCTCTGATTAGTCCCACGTTTGTATCCACTAAGGGATCTATTCTAGAAAATCCGTGAGCATTATGTAATAATATTAGTGCAAATATCAAAATTATTTGCACATGTGACATAGCGCTGAGAAAGATGACTATAAAACAGTTGCAGATAGGTTGTCTCTTATATTGCGATTGAGATAAGATTATATCTCTTCATACACTGCATTTTGTGAATAGCTCCATCATGATGGACACAAAATTTTCATTTTCACAGAACTATCTACAATGTCGCCGTCTTGCCGTTTGCTGCGGACTCGAAGTCCAAGCAGCAACCGGCAAGCGGTACATACCGCTCTAATGGTGTGCATACGGCCATCGTCTAACCGTTATTGACTCCACGCCCCAAATGCTATTATGTAGATACAAATATAATCAAAGTCTTACACTAGAAATTAATATGAAATAAAATTATTGCATATAATTAATAATTAAAATCATCACGTCATGGAACAAATAAACGGAAAATTAAAACTTTTTTTTATAATTTCCGCTCATGTTACGTATATATCAATGCAATCGTTTCATCATCATCGATATCATATCAACCCATAATCATCCCACTGCTGGGATACGGGTCTCCCTTCAATCGAAGGTGATTAGAGCGTACTCTGCCACGCTGCTCCAATGCGGATTGGCAGAGGCCGGTGTTTTCAAACCGCCCTCAGGCCACCGACTTGGCTCAACGACTGTCATCCATCGACAACAGCCGGGACCGACAGTTTAACGTGCCCTCCGAAGCACGAAGAAGCTCGAGATAACGAAACCCATCCAAACGCTGGCTAGGGTCGACGTCGCTTAAACAAGATGAGATAAGTAACTCTTATCTCTATCGCAAAGTATAAGACTACGGGCTAAGTGTATCTACAAGTGTTTTTATATTATTCACCTTACTCAGCAATATGTCTCCTGTGCAAATAATTTGGATATTTCCACTAATATTATTACATAATGCTTACGGATTTGCCAGAATAGATCCCTTAGTGGATACAAATGTTGGACTTATCAGAGGATTAAGGGCGACCGATGGAGATTATGCAATGTTTCTGGGAATACCGTACGCGACGGTGGATGAGGCGAATCCATTTGGGGTAAGTCTGATACTTAATCATTAGAGTCTGTAGATTTAAAAATAAGCAGTTCGTATTTTAATGATCATAGTGTTCATAACTGCCTATGTAGTTTAATTATGAATTATTTGCTAATTGTAATGTCAATAGATTTCTTCAATACTTCTTATAAAATTAAATTATTTTACAGAAAAATATAAGTACTTATATTTTTTGTACATTTTAGCCATCAATCCCACATCCTAATTTTGAGGACACATTTGAAGCATATGATGATTCAGCAATATGTCCTCAACTATCCGAATTCACAAACACAATAGTAGGAACAATAGATTGTCTTCATCTAAATGTATACGTGCCAATTGCAGCTAGTTCCCTTAACCAATTGCCAGTGCTAGTGTGGATTTATGGAGGAGGTTTTTCCATTGGATATTCTGGAAGAGACTTATATGGACCAAAGTACTTAGTTAGCCAAGACGTGATATTAGTTACATTAAATTACCGTGTCGGTCCATACGGTTTTATGTGTCTAGATAAACCAGAGATACCCGGCAACCAAGGATTGAAAGATCAATTAAGCGCTTTGAGGTGGATTAATGAGAACATTGAAGCGTTTGGAGGAGATACTAGTAAGATTACTATATTTGGTGAAAGCGCTGGAGGGGCATCCGTTGACTTACACTTGTTATATTCGCAGGAGAATTTATTCAGTAAAGTTATTATCCAAAGTGGCACAGCCTTAAGCCCTTGGGCTGTAAATCAACGACCGAATGAAGACATCCCGTTAAAACTAGCCGAACATCTTGGTTTTCGAACAGATAATATAGATGATGCATTAAATTTTTTGAGTAATGTGGACTCTGATTTATTGATTGCAGCTACTCTAGATACCTTAGGTACTCAGGATATACCATTAGGACCATGCGTTGAAAACGAATTTGAAAATGTAGATAATTATATTACAGAATATCCTATAAATTTGAATGTTGTCAGAAATATACCTATCCTTTTAGGATATAATAATGATGAATGGATGACTACATACCAGAATCAAGACAGTAGCTTTTTTGAAAATTTAAACATATTTCAAGACAATCTTAACGAAGGATTTACTTTGAATAGTTCGGAATTAATTGCCATGGAGGATATTGTCCGACACTTTTATATCGGCGACGAAGAAATGAGTGAAAATGTAAAGCAGGGTATAATAAACTTCGATTCCGATTTTAAATTTGTACAGCCTACTGAAAGAACTATTCAGAAATATGGAAAACAAGGCGTCAGCACAATTTATAAGTATGTATTTTCTTACGTAGGCGACAGGAATTTTGTTAAGCAAAGAATGAATATAACTAGTGGTGGAGCGGCGCACGCAGATGAAATTGGGTACCTTTTCGATGTTTCATATTTAACAGAAGAACCTACTCCTGACGATCAGCTTGTTATTGATCGTATAACAGCATTATGGACCAATTTTGCTAAGTTTGGGTAAGTATCGTATAACTAAATATTAATTATCAATTCTAAGAAATCGCTATTTGATTAGGGTACAAAAATATAAGTTTTTTTTCTTTTTCAGGAATCCTACTCCCGAGAATAGTGACTTGTTGCCTATAGACTGGACACCCGTTACACACTCAGTCCATTATTATTTGGACATTGACAAAGAGCTCACTTTGAAGACACGACCTTTCCATGATAGAACTGCATTTTGGGATCTTTTCTATAAATTAAATCAAAAATATATTGTAGGGTATGAAGACACAGAACCTTAATTATACAGTATAAGCGCTAGTTAGTGTCAATGTGCACAAAAAGACAACTTATTCAGGAGGTTCATAATTATAAATAAATTAATTTCAAATCATAATTGTTTTATACCTATCTTTAAAATAATATTTTATATTATTTGCGTTATACTTTTTAGGGTTCCGTAGTAAACTACAACGAACCCTTATAGTTTCGCCATGTCCGTCTCTGTTTGTCTGTAGAACAAATAAATGGAAAATTAAAAATTTTCGTTATAATTTCCGCTCATGTTACGTATATATCAATGCAATCGTTTGCTGTTAAGAATTATATCTCCTTATTATCTGTCGTCATCTGTTACTTTAACATAATATTGAACAAGATGAGATAAGTAACTCTTATCTCTATCGCAAAGTATAAGACTACGGCCTAAGTGTATCTACAAGTGTTTTTATATTATTCACCTTGCTCAGCAATATGTCTCCTGTGCAAATAATTTGGATATTTCCACTAATATTATTACATAATGCTTACGGATTTGCCAGAATAGATCCCTTAGTGGATACAAATGTAGGACTTATCAGAGGATTAAGGGCGACCGATGGAGATTATGCAATGTTTCTGGGAATACCGTACGCGACGGTGGATGAGGCAAATCCATTTGGGGTAAGTCTGATACTTAATCATTAGAGTCCGTTGATTTAAAAATAAGCAGTTCGTATTTTAGTGATCATAGTGTTCATAGCTGCCTGTGTAGTTTAATTGTGAATTATTTGCTATTTGTAATATCCATAGATTTCTTCAATACTTCTTATAAATAAATTAATAATTATTTTACAGAAAAATATAAGTACTTATATTTTTTGTACATTTTAGCCATCAATCCCACATCCTAATTTTGAGGACACATTTGAAGCATATGATGATTCAGCAATATGTCCTCAACTATCCGAATTCACAAACACAATAGTAGGAACAATAGATTGTCTTCATCTAAATGTATACGTGCCAATTGCAGCTAGTTCCCTTAACCAATTGCCAGTGCTAGTCTGGATTTATGGAGGAGGTTTTTCCATTGGATATTCTGGAAGAGACTTATATGGACCAAAGTACTTAGTTAGCCAAGACGTGATATTAGTTACATTAAATTACCGTGTCGGTCCATACGGTTTTATGTGTCTAGATAAACCAGAGATACCCGGCAACCAAGGATTGAAAGATCAATTAAGCGCTTTGAGGTGGATTAATGAGAACATTGAAGCGTTTGGAGGAGATACTAGTAAGATTACTATATTTGGCGAAAGCGCCGGAGCGGTTTCCGTTGACTTACATTTGTTATATTCTCAAGAGAATTTATTCAGTAAAGTTATTATCCAAAGTGGCACAGCCTTAAGCCCTTGGTCTCTAAAGAAGCGCCCGAATGAAGATGTCCCGTTAAAACTAGCCGAACATCTTGGTTTTCACACAGATATTTTAGACGATGCATTAAATTTTTTGAGAAATGTGGACACTGATTTGGTAATAGCAGCTACTCTAGATCAGAGTATAGAATTGGGACCATGTGTTGAAAATGAATTTGAAAATGTAGAAAATTATATTACAGAATATCCTATAAATTTGAATGTTGTCAGAAATATACCTATCCTTTTAGGATATAATAGTGATGAATGGATGTTTAAATACCATAATCAAGACAGTAGCTTCTTTGAAAACTTAAACATATTTAATGAAAACCTTATTGAAGGATTTACTTTTAACAATTCGGAATTAACTGCGATGGAGGAAATTGTTCGACACTTTTATATCGGCGATGAAGAAATGAGTGAAAATGTGATGCAGGGTATAATAAACTTCGATTCCGATTTTATTTTTGTACAGCCTGCTGAAAGAACTATTCAGAAATATGGAAAACAAGGCGTCAGCACAATTTATGAGTATGTATTTTCTTACGTAGGCGACAGGAATTTTCTTAGGCAAAGAATGAATATAACTAGTGGTGGAGCGGCGCACGCTGATGAAATTGGGTACCTTTTCGATGTTTCATACATGACAGAAGAACCTACTCCTGACGATCAGCTTGTTATTGATCGTATAACAGCATTATGGACTAATTTTGCGAAGTATGGGTAAGTATCGTATAAATTAAACATTTATGAAAAGAAATCTTTATTTGATTACAGTACAAAACATTTTATTTTTTATTTTTTAGGAATCCTACTCCCGAGAATAGTGACTTATTGCCTGTAGACTGGACACCCGTTACACACTCAGTCCATTATTATTTGGACATTGACAAAGAGCTCACTTTGAAGACACGACCTTTCCACGATAGAACGGCATTTTGGGATGTTTTCTATAAATTAAATCAAAAATATATTGTCGGCTATGAAGACGCAGAACCCTAATTATACAGTATAAGCGCTAAGTTAGTGTCAATGTGCACAAAAAGACAACTTCTTCAGGAAGTTCATATTTATAAATAAAATTTCAACTCATAATTTGTCTTATATCTTTTAAATTATATTTTATATTATATGCGTTATTCTTTTTAGTTTCGCCATGTCTGTCTGTCCGCAGTCTAGCGCCTAGACGCTTAATGCTAGAATGCTGTAATTTGGTATGTACCTATACACATATTAACAATGCTAACAAAGTGCTGGAAGAAGATTTCAAAAAAAAAACGGGTGTTTTTTTTAAAAGTATAAAGTACTAGTACTACTACTAGGCTTCTACTAGTTACCGAGTAATAGCCAATGAACTTATGAAGTAAAATTTATTTGATAAAAACTTACAATGTGATAGAATTTGATATTGGACTCAACTGAAGGCAAGCAAAGCACAGCAAATTCGGAACCCTACATTATGCGTAGCCTGCCCGACACGTACTTGTCCGGTTTTTCCTTCATTTCTTATGATCTTTTTGTCAATTTGAGTCAGATAATATTGAAGCCAACTGCCATGCACATAATTATGGATTTTGTAGTCGGACATTTTTCATTTTAGGAAAACACTTTATATTTATACTCTGTGTCTAAACACACTATGCCGAAAATACGCGACCGAAGTTTGGCGTGACTGTGCCTGCAATGTATTTTAAATGACTGACGACACACCATGCCGAAATTACGTCGCGTTATAGCGTACAGCCGAACTTTGGTCGGGCGTAAGTTCGGCAGCGATTCGGCGTATAGCACAACATTATAAGCGACCGAAGTTCGGTTCACAGCGCTCGGACACTGACAATACACACACAAAGTTCCGCAACCGAATTTTAGCTTAGACACTTAGTGTCTTTGACACACTATGCCAAAAATACGCGACCGAAGTTCCGAGGCTGATTTTACGTTCGGCTCTTATTCGGCGTATTCGGCTGATATGACACACCATAAGCGCCGAACTTACGCGGCTGAAATTCGGATGCGGAACTTTGTGAATGAATAGATAAAAAAATATTGACAAGCAAAAAAAAAATCGCAAACCAAAAATAATATGTCGCCGGCCAGTCCAACCCGGCCGCGCAGCATACGGCCTCTTTGCCCGAGGATCTTTCGCAACACGGGGCGCGGGCATTACTGCCTCCCCGCTACTACCCGCCCCCGGCAATCGAACCGAACTTCGGTCGCTTATAATGTGTTGCTATACGCCGAATCGCTGCCGAACTTAAGCCCGACCGAAGTTCGGCTGTACGCTATAACGCGACGTAATTTCGGCGTGGTGTGTCGTCAGTCATTTAAAATACATTGCAGGCGTAGTCACGCCGAACTTCGGTCGCGTATTTTCGGCATAGTGTGTTTAGACACTAAGGGAAAACATAATTTCGTCATTTGTTTTTGTACGTATTAATTTATCTATAGATGAGAAGGTGAGAAGTAACTTCTTTTAAAATCTTTTAGAGTTTTATTATAGTTGAATGACCTTTTATAACATTACATTATTTATTTATCAATATTTATTAACGAAATAGTTTATCGGCAGTTTAAAAATATATAACATAAAATGTGTTAAATGCATTTCTAGCTCATTGGTTATCGATCTTAGGCTTTCACTGTCAATGTTACAAATTAAATTTACACTCTACATACAGAGTAACACATCCACGATTTGTGGACATAAGTAATACTTCAGGCGGCCCCTTTACAGCCGGGTGTTAACAAATCAGTCAGTCTCTCGGTCATCTTGCGACTGTGTGGTACCTGGTGGCATTACCGTTTTTTGACTGAAAGTGAAAAATATTTGCAATCATCCTTACTGTCAATTAAACAGGTTTTATTATTCTTGTAAATTGTTATCGAAAGGGTGAAATGGTATCAAAAAGAACGCTATTTTGGTCATGTCATGGGTTGGTGTGGGCGGCGGCAGCGTTGGCGCTGTGGGCGGGCGGCGCGAGGGCGGCCGCACGCTACGACACTGCTACGCCGTATGCGCCGCCCTACAACAAACACAGATATATACCATTGCAGTAAGTACCTACAATTGTAATTATATATTAATTATTGTGTTTAATTAATTAAAGCCTTGTTTGAACGACAAAATGAATTTTGTTTGACATTGACATGCTCAAGCAATAGTATTATCTATGTATACTTATTTGTTTCTTGTTAGCATTTCTCATTCTCATACTAAATTGCGGAGTATTGTCTGTATGAGTAGATTCCATGTCTTTCTGGGGTTTTAAAACGGAGTAGTAGAGAAGAGCAAACCTGCAAGGTTAGACCTTTCCCGTTGTACCCGAGTCTCATTTCTGGACTTCACTATTACTTGAGAACAAGATTTTCCTAAGAAATATTAATTGGAAATCAATAAATATGTTTTTTATAATTAATTTCAGCGACGATGACATTGATTCTGACGATCCATCGTTACCTCTTCCCGAGGAAACCACTTACAGACCTAAAATAGCTCCATCAGAGTTCATCCTTACCGGCTTACGCACTATACTAGATGTAGTCAGAAACATGAACCAGAAACGTGCTATGGCAAAAATGGCGAAATCTAATACAACTACTGTCGCGGTAAGTGATTCTTGCACTATATACCCATTTAAAATAATATATCCGTTCTCGGTACCCATAACACAAGCTGGTAAGCCTGGCTTACTTTGGGACCCGCTAGGTTACTCTGCATAGCAATCGCGATTTTAATTTCAATTCTGTATAATTTCAAATGCAAAATTAACAGCAAATCCTAATTCGTACGTTTGAAATTTTATACTTTACTAACTATTATGTTAGCATACAATCCGATTTAATTTAGTTTAGTTTTTAGTTAGCGCTAGTTTACCTGTAAAGAGTACCTAAAAGTAACAATCCAATGGCGATTGTGCGGAATTATCCTCAAGAGTAAGGGGGCAGGTGTGAGAATTGTGTAGAATTTATTAAATGTTATTAAGGAATTTTAATTCCAAATCATAATAATATTTTTTCGTTTTGAATGTGCGCCTATTTTTTTAATAATTTATTTATATACTTATACAGGGTGACTGATTGAACAACGGACCCATTAAAGGAGGTGAATAAGAAGCTGATGCCTATTCCATTAAGTGTTAAAAACCACCACCTTATTTTTTTTAATTTTTATTTATTTTAATGTTCATTCTACGTTTTTTACATTATACTATGCATGAACTCTCATGACCCGGCAATCCCCCCGCGCCCCGCACGGCGACCCGCCAGCACCCCAGCGCAAACGCAACCCGATCGCGGACCTCGCCTCGCTCCCACCCCCCAGTCGCAAACTTGTTTTGGCATCGATCGCACGTCCGTCGCGTACGTACGTACTACCCGTCCGTTTCAAGTTTGCCGCTTCCGCAGTTGCTCGGACTGTTAGCTTATCGCAAAACAAAGAAAGACAATTGATTATCAATCGGCGAGAGCGACACTGAATCGAGTAATAGCGAAAGATATTATTTTCGCTATTACTCGATTATTCTGTTTTTTTTTTATTTCTACTCGTTAATGTGACGTCATAACGGTCGACACCGGC
This sequence comes from Endotricha flammealis, assembly GCA_905163395.2. Lineage (NCBI taxonomy): Eukaryota > Metazoa > Arthropoda > Insecta > Lepidoptera > Pyralidae > Endotricha > Endotricha flammealis. The sequence continues at coordinate 6,778,518 of LR990853.1, forward strand.
AAACTTGAGGCGAAGTTGATTGGAATCGTGTGTGCCGCGCTTGTGTTGTGAACTTGTGTGTGAGTGAACTAGTGAGTAGTGATAATGGCTTATCAATACACCAATGAGGAGTATTGGGACATGGTGCAATGTTACGCGAGGGCAAATAACGTTGTTAGACACGCAATTACGTTGTATCGCGAGACGTTCCCAAACCGGCGAGTACCATCATATGATTTGATGTTAGGACTCAATTTTTAACTCAATTAAGAGCGTTCGGCCAGTTTACCCAGGCCAGCCTACTCATGCCCAAGCACGAGGAGCAGAACCTTATCCGGTAGACTTGCATGAAGCCATTTTAGAATACTTTGACCACAACCCACGCGAGAGTACGCGGAATGCCGCAAGACGTTTTAATGTGTCACAGTATACGGTGTGGAATCTGCTACATACAGACAGACGACATCCGTTTCATTATCGACCCGTCCAAGAACTTGGTGTGAACGATTACGAGTGTAGTGATGTGTAGTAGAACAATTATTGTGATTTTCTTGATTTTCATATGATTTGAACAATTGCAAGAAGGCCACGTAATAGGTAAGTAACAATTTTAAATGTAATGTGATTAAAAATAACTAATAACTAGCCACCTATTTACCTACCTCATTCGATTCATTCTTCGCGCAAATTTATTTTTTGTCGTTCGTAGCAACGGCAACGTAGCATACCTAGACCATCCTAGACTAAGTAGTAAATGAATGAATGGCCCCCGCCCGCGCACTCCGCGCAGGCCGCGGCGCGGCGAGGGCGGTGGCGGGCGGCGGCGCTCGCGCGACTTCGACATTCGACACCACGTGACACCACAGTATACGTAAATTGGCCGATTTTAATATTTTTTTAAAATACGCATATCTCGCCTATTTTAATTTTTTTTTTGTTTTTTTTTATGCAGAAGGGATATAAATTAATTACTTTTTTATCTATTAAAATGCGTACGATGTTTAACCAGTCACCCTGTATAGTAAGTGTTCGAGTACAAAACTAGCGTTATGTTGAAAATATGTATATGAAAAATATGTGTACGCCTCATTTACATATAAAATTCTTTTTAATCTTCTGTACTAATGTATACTGGTAGGTCAAAAAACACAAAAGTTTATATTTATTGGAATGTAGTTTTTGTTGTTTCCCTAAAACTTTTGAAGAAAATATGATATATCGTTATCCATACGAAATTGATCACCCATATCATACATACATCCTTTTTTGTAGGACCTTCCATAACTGAATAATTCGATATAACTTAACATAATGTAGTAGTATTTAAAGAAAGTTATTCTTTTAAGTTACATGTCATTTAGCATCTTACACACACAACTCTAATGAACATATGCAAATTAAGTACCTAATCCTATTGTTCTCATTATCATTGAAATTTCCAAATATCTGCGTGTCAGTTTTCGTAACAAAAACTGTTAAAATCTAGTCTTCATTTCAAGAAAAGTAGGGCACAGCGGATAACCCGCTGAAATCGGAGCAGTCCGTCTGGGGAAGGACCTCCACCTTACAGAAGATCGTAGCCAAATAGCATTGGTCTCGGCCTATTGGTATTGGCGGCAACGCATGAATGATACCCCTGGTAATTCAAGCGTCTATAGACTACGTTGATGCTTACTATCAGGCGGGCCGTATGCTTGTCTGTCAACTTTGTGGTATATAAAAAAGCGATATCTTAATAGTTTTGTATTTTGTATGAGCAAAATGTAAAACGAGATTGTTACTACATTTTTTATCTCTTTTTGTTACGAGGATAGGCTCTCTGGTGTCTTGATTTTCTGTGAAAAAAAAAATTACGGTCAAAATTCCCTTGTGTGGTTTAGTACTTATTAAAATAGACGCAACTTTGTTTCATATGTTAGAGCGATTATTGTATGTCATATTACTTATTAAGGTCACTGTAACGGTATAGCCTGAACTAGGTGACCAAGTGCCGGCGCTAACTGAATATGGCACCCTTGTTTAGACAAACAATCACTCGCGGTGTGCACGACCGTCGCTGCAAATGATTAACGACTTGCTACTGACTTCTAGAAAATATACCGGAATTTATTTATAGTTGCTTTTTCTAATATAAACATAATGTATATTTATAAAACTAATGGTATTATAGGCCGTCATGTTTTTTTTCTATTATATGGGGCCATACCACGACTTTTTATAACTATCCTTAAACGAATGTCTCAACGAGACGTCGCCTTACATCATGTATTGCGCTTTCTTCCTTACTCAGTCGTTCTTGTTTTGTTTTAAGCGGTCATGGTACGAGGCAGTTTTTCTTTTGTTTTCTAATTATTAGTTGCAGTCTGCCCTCAACGATTAGTTCCCTTCATTCAAATATTCAAAACGTTTATTTAGAGTAGGGTCTTTACAAATGTTCTCTCGTCAAAGAGTACATACAGTAATGAAATGTTTATGTAATTAATCTACTCAATAAGCCACTACCATTCCGGAAACAAAATCAAAATGACAACTGGTAATTCAAAATTAAAAAACCCCTGATTGACTGAACAGATTTTTTTAATACTAAGAATAACTCGATCAAATTACCATCGAAATCGGACCATTTGTTCGGAATAGTTTGGATGCTATGATGCAACAGACAGATTTACAGATACGCAGATATACACAAACAAACGAACTTATAACAGCTTTCCCTTTTCCGTCGGGAACGAAAAAACATTCACAACAAAATACAGTAAACAAAAAGTTACATAATATAAGTTTTCAATTTCAGTTACGAAAATCAACACCAAGAAATGGGACATTAGGTGACAGCGGCCGAGGTTTCGAAGATTACGACCATTACCATGACGACGAGCACTACCACGATACAACTACTACCACTACCGCGAAACCCATGAAACAGGGGAGGTACACCGACCCCTGGGCGGGGTATTACGACTGGATCATTAACGAGGGCTCCTTCAAGTTCTGGAGCGTGTTCCAAGTAAGAAATAAACATTTTTATCGCTCGTAATATAGTTTAAGTACATGGGTGTATTATAGTTAGTATTAGCTCAATGACTCAGTTGGGTGTGTATTGACCTTCTCCGCCGAAGGGCGCAAGTTCGATTCTCGCCCGAGACAAACTTTATGTGATGAACATTTAAGTTAGTCTAATAGGAACCAATTTCAGATTTAATATGTAGGTGTTACATGTAGGTAATAACTTATTTGAATGTGCATGACTTTCTCTTAAGAAAAACTTATTAAAATATAAAGCTTTTTGGTGTAATTAAAATAGAAAAGTATTTTTAATACAACACAATTACAGATTATTAATATATATAACTTTCAAAAGGTTCAAGCATCAATTCTATACACTCATTAATTGAATAGAGTTCAGGGCGTGCTTGTAGGCGACCCACGCCTACGTTTGCCAGCAACGTATTGTTGTTTACCCGCATTCGTTCTGCGACTCCTGTTCTTCTAATCTACGATCTCCATATATTGTCGATAATATTTATTAGGTACATTTATCACGAACGCTTTCTCATGTATTGTGTAGGTTTATTACTTCTGAATTAACTTTGACTCTACCAACGCAGTTGTCACATTCTTCATAATAAAATTTGCGTCTACTTATAATCAGACATGCATGACATAGACTAACAACGTCCAATTAACTATCATACTTTCTTGGGTAAGTAGTCATAATTATTCATATGTACGCATTTGATTTGATTCATCTAAATATCGTCTTTTGCGGATCCCAATTACACAAGAAAAATATGAAGCATATAAAATGTACATCACATTTTTTTGTCGATCAAAAAACCAAAACTTATATCACCCGATGAATTATTAAAATGATTTTGACCTCAGGTGCGCCGTAGCGCATCGTACCGCGAAAAAGTTGTTGCTAATTGTTTCGTCAAAAAAACTGTTGTTTCGTTGTCATTTGACGATCAAAATGCGACTATGGTTTAACATTGACATGCTTTGTTACTAAGGTCATATGGTATGCATGGGTGCCGTCTAGGACTTGGCTTTGTCGAGACCTTGTAGCTGTTATTAACTGGCATTTCCTACAACTTATGTTATTATTAGTTTAATAGTCTAGCAATAAAGATTGGGTCAAACTTACAAAAAATCCAAAAATGACAAACTATTTTTTAAAGGTTTACATTAATTCTACTTATAATTTGTTTCTGATTAAACTCGTTTTCAGATAATATATGTTAACCTTTCTCCTGACTCCTGAGTGTGCAACATCAATAAGCTTCACAACTTATTGTGTTTTCGAAGAAGTCTGGTTATACAGGACTCAGGAAACCATCTTGGTCATAAATCAAAATAAATAGCGAACGAACATAATAATATCCAGAGCAGTAAAATTCATTCCCTTTTAGGATTACGTAGTAAACAAGGCACCCATAACAGTTTCGCCGTGGTTCGCCATGTGTCCGTTTGTCCGCGGTCTAGCTCCGAAACACTTGATACTAGACAGTTTTAATTTAGCAAATTTACACATATTTACTAACAAAGTGGTAGAAAAAATCTTATAAATATTTTATTGATGTAAAGTAGATTTTTTTGCACTCACCCATGGTTTGTCGTGGTGTCGTTAGACAGGCAAGCATAAAAAAATGGAGGTATCTCATAGAATATGACATTGCACACATCTGCAAGCAAGCAACTACGGAACATTGTGCGTGGCCGGACACGTACTTTAGCCGTATTTCAATTTTAAAATCGTTTAAGGAACAGTAACTAAAACGAAAAGAAAACCTTTAAAGTCGAAATAATGTAAAATGTTTTTATTGTTTATTAAAATATTAGTAAGAGTAATATTGGCAAACAAAATATATAAAAAGCTATTGCTGTTTTTTTGTATAATAATTCGCAAATAATTTGCATATTCCCACGTCTGCTTCATTGTTGAGGTCAAACTGTAATGGTAATTATTGAAAACGTTGATTGAATAGTTGTCCGGAACATGTAAATTATGGTCTGGCCCTGATTGCCATTAAGTGGTTCTTCTTCGGATGCTTCCGCTTTTTTTCTAACTTAAATTATAACAGTTAACACAATGATGTTTTGTTTAAGTATTGCTCCGTTTTAAGCTGTTATTAAAATTATTAAATGCTCAATTTAGAAGTTCATGACCTGCAGATCTTTGTGAACGTACTTGAACAGACTAATATTATTGAAATAACATTTTATACTGCTACGAGTATTTAATATAAATGTATCATTCTCAACTGATTCTATGTAACAAGAAAGGCGATTGAAAAGTTCTGTAAAAGTAGGTACTCGTATTTGAATAATAAAACTCCTCCATATGAAAATTGGTAAAAAGAATAAATCTAAAAATCTTTAAATAAATTAAAACTTAAATAATTTTAGATCTTAGATTATACATTTATTTGTAACAAAACAACGTAACCAGTCAAGTAAAAGAAAAATCAGCAATCATTCTTTTCAACTCAAACAACGGTTCTTCCGACATTCACTTGGCAATTTATCAAAAGCGATACCTTGAAATGTAGACATTATTGATTTGTTTGTATGAAGATGGATTAAAGACGTGGTCCTCCACTGTTGCTGAAGAGCCAATCCTCAATACGCCTCGCGAACCGTGCAGGTCGCGGTAATGAACTTACTGAAATTGTTTTCGGAAATATTTTATGCCTCAATTTGGTTAAATAAAAGAATCGTTCGGTTCGCTACATAATATCATAGACTCCGCAGTCAATTATCAAACCCCTATTCTTTTATTTCACCCTTCGTTTGTGCCCATATTAGGTGTACATTAACAGCGGTGACTTACGTGGTACTTTAGTAGTTAGGTCCTCCACCAGCTATCATAAAAATATTGCTTTTGTTAAGAGTTTCGCCACGGGCATGTCGGGCATGTATCCTTTTTTGTAAAGCATAATGCTTTTTGATATATTTTACCTACCTACGTCCTAAAAATACTTTATAGCTTCGTTTACTTATCCCTACATAAAAGCATCCCATTGTCCTTTTTTGAGTAGCACTTGTTCCGGCATTGTTAGAGATTTCAAGTGAAATAAATATAGACACGTATCCATGACGATTGTTTAGGTTAAATTACTCTCACCCATCTTTTATCCGAGGTTACGAGTGGATGCTGGATGGTCACAAGTAGACAAGCCCACTTGAAACGTTACGACTACTTACGCCATATTTAAACACGCCTGCCGGAAAGAGTAAAACAGAATTACAAGTTTTGGATTTTATAGATTTGCATTAGAAATGTGATATAATTTCTCTTAATCAGTAGATTGATGATAAAATATTTATTGTACACACATTAGTGTACATACATCCAAGTCAGGAAAAGTTTTGTAAGGTTTTTATAAGTTTATCTCACTACTATGAAACTCCCATGGAAATTAATACCATCTGACAGAAATTAAGCATCAAAATTGGTTATGTGGTGTAGGAAAAGTTAGCGTATACTTAAATTTGTTTTTTATTTTTAAAATCTATATCTATACATATAATAAAACAGTAGACCCCGATATGTCTGTACTTTGAACATATTTGGCAAAAAATGGAGAGGGAACAGTCAGAGAAAGGTAATAAAAGCGAAAAATTTTTTATTGGAATTTATTGTCTGTCTGTCTGTCTGTTTGAACGTGCACATCTTCTAAGTTACTGAACAGATTTTAATCCTGTTAGGCTTTGTTTCATTTAAATCGCATGACAGGAAAAGGAGTTATCCTTATTTGAACATTTCACGCGGACAAAGTCGCGGACAGCTCGTAATACATAAATGTTATCTTTTCAGCTCTTCACTGCAGCCTTGCTTCTGTATGCTGCCTTTTCTGCCATCTACTATGCGAAATTCAACCCCATCTTGCCCGACTACAGTATGGAATACGATGACTACTTTCTTCAGCGTACGGTGGGCAGGAATGCCAGAAGTTTGGACGTTTCAGAGTTACCTTCAGGTTTAAGTTGGATCAATTCTAGTATGTTCCAGTTTATCTTAGAAGCCATTGCTAAGCATTATGAAGAGGAATAGTTTTATATTTAGCCAACGTTGTTGAAGAGTCAAGTACGTCTCTTCCTGTACTGTACTCGACTCGTCAACTGAACCTGTTAGTACCTCTTTTAATATGGCTGACATATTCACTCGAAACGTTAATTGTATATTGTGACAAGTTACTAAAACGGAGAGTGTAAAATAATGTTGGAACTCCACATGTTATTTGGGAAAAAGTTATAATGTCAGAAACACGATATACTTTCCGAAAATGTGTTCCGTTACTAAACTGTATATTGTCAATCTGCAAATTGCAAAAGTAATTAACTCGTTGATAACTTGCTAAATGTGTTTTGATAACGAGACAATTAAATTTTACTGCAGATTTTTGTCAATGTATTTTTGACATAATATGAAACAGATTCTAAGATAAACGAGTACTTAAAGAACTACACTAGTAGTTAGTACTTAGATACATAAATATTTAAACAAATCAAATAGGGCAACGACGACAATTATTGTATAATAGATAAGATATGTTTTTAATTAATGTTGTAAAATCCTTGTTGCCCTATATTGAGTAAAAGACAACCTTTTAATAAAACTTAATTTTTCAAGTTCCTAAAAATCGTTGTTAGTATATATTATGTAACGTAAAGAATTAGTGCTCAATTTTAGTTCCTATATTTAATATAATGTAATAAATAATATTCTTATAGATGTTTTATTTGTAAGATTCGTCGGGCGGATAAAAGTAAATGGCCTATACGAGATAGAATGGCGACTTGTATGGGTACTTACAATACACGGGGTCTAGGAGCTACGGGGTTTTATGTGATGTAACGCCCGCACTGCCGGCCATTGGAAAATAAAGCTTAAACGGCGAAACCTCAAGCAGGCTAAGCGCTTACTGGAATCATCTGAAAAAAGTTAATTCGTATTGGTTCGTATTCTGTTGGTATGTAAGATATAAATGAAGATAGCAAGGTGTTTGCGGTATTACTCGCACATTCCTATTGGTTTTGTTTCCAATGGGAAAAAAAATGTACTCTATTTAGAGGCACATAAAAGGTAAAGTCCTGAAAAATCATTGCCCAACATAAGATCTAGAAAGTTGAAATTTAGCACAGGGCTTCTCATTATAATGTAGATAAGAGATGAGATTTTTCGATATTTTTTGTAATTCTCACGAAATAACACGGAGACTATTAAGAAGAAAATAATGAAAAATCAGCTGGTTATCAAGTCATTATAATGTTATTCGTTTTAGAACTTACCATAAATTTCTCATCACAATCTTTAGTTAATTAATTTTCGTGTTTATCTTACTTGTATGTACAATCTATTTTATAGAACTTGTTTATATAATACTAGTTCCCGCGGCTTCGGTCGCGGTTAATTTTATGACATAGATCTCGTTTGACACCAAAACAAACCCATAGCGCGACTTGTGGCGCCATCTGTTGGCCGATAAAACGCCCTCTATAATATAAAAAATATTTTCCCATTGAAATGTACTTTTACGGGATAAAAAAAGCGTGTAAAAATTGCCTATGTTGGGCTCTGTACCCCAATATATTTTCAATTTTTTATAATGATCGGCTGATTAGTCAAGCCGTGAAGGAATAACAAACAAACAAACTCACTTTCTCATTTATTAGTAAGTATGATAGTATGAAGTATTATGGTCTCGTTCAGTGTACGTGGAGCTTACTCTAGCGTCGTGTGGATGCAGAGCTCGCGGTCCCGGGTTCGACGCCCGGTCGCCGCGAGCGCTATGCTAGGATATGCACAGGATGTCGTTATTATTCTGCCTTTACGACCTATCCTCAAGCCTTATCTTTTTTTTGCCATATATCATAATAAAAACTATCTAATAATTGTCCCTGAATTCCAATCTTTAGCAGCAATAAATCAAAAAGCCTAATACTTTTTGCTGTTGATACCGAGTAGAATCTTAAGTAAGTTTTTGTAAGTCGATGTAACCTCGTACATTGTTATAATTAGGTAGTTATGCATAATTTATTATTAGCAGTGTTATGATAAAACACGCAATTAAGACGTTTAATTACTTCATATTTGATATTGATGACCTCAAAGATTGTCAAATGGTACTGTTATATTGGATCTGTACGGATGTACAAATAAATTATTATGTAAATAACATTGATAACGATACGAGGCAATGAACCTAGTTTCCAGTCCGTAAACCTTTCTCGGGCATCGAAGTAATAGGTTGTTTGTGTATTTGAATTAATACGACAGTCTAAAAAATATTATAACAACGGTATGTGAACTAATAATCTATTTGTGTTCGCCAAATAATTTTCCGGCGGTTTGGTTCAAGGAAACAATTAACTGATAACTCTAGATACAGTTAGTGGCCAGATAACATCAAGACGTCGATAGCGATCATTGAGCAATCAATTATGTTATCTCGTGCTTCGGCGGCTGACCAACAACATTTTCCAAAGCGACTTGCGGTTTGCTGTCCATTGCCCGCGTTCGGATTTTTCGCCACAATTACTTTGCTTCGAGTACGCGTATTAGTATTAACCGGTTGTGTTGAGGAGCCGTTTATTTATACTGCGGCGCGGTGCGAAGTGATGTACCTCGGAATGCGGCCGGGTTGGCGCGCCAGTTCAACGATCAAGTGCAGCGCGGGCGCACACCGCACGGGTCCGTTTGCGTGCGCGGCTGCGCGTTCGAATTGCGATGCTGCGTTCCATTTCCGAATGATATTTTAACTGTTGAATGAACTGTTGGTCGATCGCATTTTTGGGTGGCTCTTGGACACAAGTTATGAGTGATCAGTGTTAATTTATCACGAATTTCATCGAAATTGTACCAGTTGAAGGCACCGTTGTTTCTATTTGGGTCGAACGTAAAGGTAAATAGTGTTATTTTAATTATGTTGAGTGATTATTAATGAGATGGCTTGGAGATTATATCTAACAAAAATACATTATTATTGAGAACGTATACTGGTATAATATTATAAGATTTTTATGATTATCATTAAATCAGAACAGTTACTTTATTATGTAAATTAAACTTCACGATATTTATAATTTTTCTGTATGCTACAACTGCATTAATTTGTATGAGAACATAATAATATTGATTTTCCAATTTATCGTTCGAGAAATAAAAGTTTTCTTTGAAAAGACATCAACGACACTTAGGAACATCTTCGTCTTAATTCATGTGTAATAGTCACTTATATGAATTAATTAGTATTGATTTACATTCTGAAACATTATCCTATTTATATATTAGTCATTATAATCTATACTTACTATAACATTATAAAGAGAAATAATTTGCATTTTTGTTTGCAACGAACTCAAATCTACTGGACCGATTTAAAAAATTCGTCCACCATTGGGAACATAGACTAGGTATATAATATTTAAAAAAAATGGAATCCTTAGTAAAATCCGTGCGAAACAGGAGGGCTACTGCGAAACGTAAATCCGATACTTCGGCCGAAGTATCGGAAGAATTTTAACCGTGAAATACAAGTTATTTCATGATTATAATTCAATGAACTACTAAAATAACCATAAAGTACAAGGTATTTCATGGATAGAATTCAAGGAATTACTAAAATAACCATGAAATACCTTGTATTTCACGGTTAAAATTCTTCCGATACTTCGGTCGAAATATCGGATTAACGTTTTGTAGTAGCCCTCCTGTTACGGGGACGTTCGTTTGCATATAAAGTTATGAAGTTGGATATAGGCCCATGGGCTTGGCTGTTATCAGTTTATCACAAAAACTGTAACGATGTCGGCATGCAGGTTACTCTGTTATTTGATGATTAGTGTGCGATAGTCCTCAGGACGTAAACTTCGAAGCAATATTGCGGACGGCAATTTCTTCGATGAATCACCACGAAATTCTGAGAAGAGATTGTGTGGCGCTTTCCTTTTTTACTCAAGTCTATTATAGCTAAGAAATTGGTAGCAATTTTGTCTTTATATCGGCGCAAATATTTTTAACTTTTCTCTCAATTTTTTTAAAAGCCACTAGCTATTTTTGAGTATGTCAGCCCATAGGGATGTTCGCACGACAAACTACTCTATGTAATTACCTACAAAACACTACAAATAACGCAAAGATGTATAATTTCTTTGCATCATCTGAAAGAAGTTCACTTATGTATGAATACTTTGAACAAATATTTTTAAATTAAAAGAGCGAATAGATCATTGATAAATGTTATCTAAGGGGCTAAACAGATGCGCTAGTTTGCCGCAACGATTTAGATCCAATCTTGTTTACCGCCGCATTTAGCTTCTAAAAGCAGCTAAGTCGCCGATCGCCGCAACTCAAAGGAATCGTGTCGGCTCGTCTTAAACTAGCATTACAGATAACTTACTATTTATAACATTGTGTGTTTGTAGCTAGTAATCTCCGATGAAACATCTATGATAGCCTGAAAGGTACATTGTTTCTGATGGATAACATTTAGGTATTTATGATAGAGATCCTTCAGTTTAGCAAACTATATCTAGATCCGACTCAACCCTAATATTTCTATCTAGATTCTAATATCTCTAATATAAGATGAGGAACTGAAAATGACTAATTCTAAAGCCGGTTTTTTTTACTATGATATATACCTAATATTATGTAATTACATCTTGAGATATAATATTTTATCGCCCCGACACTACCTCTCTCTCCCTGCCTCGCCTCAGTTTGCTTTCATAGCTCTAGATGTAATACATATTAGATCCTATTCTGAAAAAGCTCCTATACAGTGACATTCTTATTGCAATTACAATTAAAAAATAACACAGCGCAGCACTAGTTTCAATTATTGCTACAATTTTTTTATGAAGCGTGACATCACACAGATAAATCATGAAAAAAACTACCGCGTTAAATAAAATAACAATTAAATTAGTAGTTGTGTTTTTATAACGTTTATTAAAATTCTTATTACATTCAAACAATAACTGGTTCCTGACTATCAATCTCAAGAACTTTAATTGATTCGTCCGCCGATGTACTTGTATTTATTTATGCGTGTGCCGCAAGTGTTTTCAATAAGATATCAATTGTAAAGTCACACCTCCGTAGGCGATAGTGTGAATGGATACATTCCTATATTCATTTATGAGTTTTATATGCAAATCTATTTAATACGAGCTCTTGACCGCGCTTTCGTTCCCGTTAAGTTTGATTTAGTAAACTCCTCTGGATCAATTCATCTCTAATATGTTCTAAAGTAATACATTTAGACTACAAGACTGTATATACCTATGTACATAATATGTATTTATAATAATTTTATGAAAAAAAAGTGTGAATAAAAAACGTTGCGTGAGATAGAGCCAGGGAAGGCTACGCAGGTACACTGAAAGACTGTTTTTTTATACCACGTATATGTATACTTCTTATGTTTATTAAACGATATTAATCATTTAACAAAATATATTTAATAATATTTCTGTTCCCATCTAACCCTGTCAAAGTATAAAAGAAACCAGCATGCAAAGTAAGTTACAAAATGTCAAAAATCTCCATCGGTCCCGCTTGCGTTGTTTTTTTATTTGAGTGTAAAGGTAAAAAAAAAGTTTGCAAATATCTTTGAAATGGTAAAAGATACAAGAAAAGTTAATGTGAGAAGATAAGACAGATATCAGAATTCTCTTTGCTCTCATCGTTTCAGAGATGCAAAAAACGGATAAGCAAAGCACAAGCGGAATCACCGGGGACTTTTGACACAGCTCTGTATTTAATATATTTAATAAATCCAGTTCCAGAAAATAATGCAAAGTCAGCACTTTTTGCGTTTATTTTGACTATGTTGACACTTTAACATTATTAGCCTAGAAAAAGTTTGGCACCTTTTTGGGCTAGACATTTTTGTGGCTGTGGGATTTTATAGGCGTGACTAAATCAAGTTGCCAGAAAATAATGCAAAGTCAGCACTTTTTGCATTTAGTTTGACTAGGCTGATACTTTAACATATTATATTAGCCTAGAAAAAGTTTTGCACCTTTTTGGGCTAGACATTTGTGGCTGTGGGATTTTATAGGCGTGACTAGGTAACAAAGACACATTACTTCCATTGCTTGCATATATATATATCTCTCAGTGAAATAACATGACTGGTGGTAATAATAAAATAAATGTATAGCCTACTTTACGAAACAGTTATAAGCGGCAAATTATAAACGGCAGTTCATTCCAGTTATCTGCTTTTAAATTGTTTTATATCAAAATTGTAACAATACAAAAATTAAGGAAAGTATTATTTAATGATAGAAACTGCTATTGGCTATTTTTAAATGAGTCTTATTTTGACTCTCTAAAATCATATTATTTTTATTATAGTGTTGGCGGGTAAATCCGACCAATATCTTATTTGATATTGCTTTAAAAACATTCATATATATTTTTATAGGCAGAAATTGTAAAAAATATGACATACAGCGAAATTAATTTGTTGTCACTGTCAAATTAATTTGTTGTCATATTTTTCATAATTTAACTTTTTGAGTGCAATAGTTCTATAAAAAAACAATAGTGTTGCAATACAGATCAGGCGTAGGTAGTGATAAAAAATGGCTCGACAATTTCTAGCTAGATTTAAACAAAAGATAGTCTGATTTTAAATTTCTTCCAATTCCAAAATCTTTAGCGGCCAGTGCCTTTATGTGATAGTAGATTGTTAGGAGAATCGTAAACTTAATTCTAAACGTATTACTGAATAGATACTCGCATGAAGAGTTATAGCACAGTTACACATTCAATGTAAATTCATCGGCGATGCACGATCAATTATAGTCTACTACAAGTAGGAGCTACACATACTTATTTACCTCTTAAACGGGACATGACGTAAAATTGTCTACTCTGATACACATATAAATAAATAAATAAATATATAGGGACAATTCATACAGATTGAGCTAACCCCAAAGTAAGTTCGAAACTTGTGTTATGGGATACTAACTCAACGATATTATATTTTATAACAAATACATATATAGATAAACATCCAAGACCCGAGGCCAATGAGAAAAACCGGGATCGAACCCGGGACCTCCTGGGTGGCAGCGGTCTGGCGTGGTAACCATTACGCCACGGAGGTCGTCGACATATATTACATACAGGCCCTAATTACGACTAGAGAAAGTGTGAAGACCTATCTGGATAATTAATTTCGTATTATTTCAATTATTTTTGACTGACAAGAGGCTCGAGCAGACATGTAAATTTTGCAAAATAAAAGCCAGGCCATTGTTTTTGGAAAAAGACATACAGATAAAAAGAATTCACTCTATTTAGGAGTAAAACATAAATATGCAGATGTTAAATAATAATGTTTTAACATTACACAAATACACAAATTCAACTCGCAATTTTGATTTGCAACTTCAAGTAAATATTTTAAATGTTTATAAACAAGTAAATATATTCGTGTAAACAGGTGATACAAGTAAGTATTGAACATCAAGAACCGCAAAGTAAATTCCATTAAGGCGCTTTATTATGACGGGCGGACGGTTCCAAGACTATACTTGTAAAACGCCGCTCAGTAACACTTTTTCCAGCGAATGCGTACACGTCACGTAACGTAACTTTGTCGTTATCATACTGTTACTGTTAGTTGAGCGAGAGCGCGTGCATAACTATGACAATTGGCCTGGAAATACTGATCAACGTGAATACAGTTATTTCGCGATTTCATGTGTATACCATTTGTTTTCGATTGACTGGTCCTCACGCGCGATTAGATTACACACAGAAAGAGCTCAAGAGAATTTCATTACATTTAAATAGTACACTCGACAGCAATGCACATCCCGTAATTATCCAATTTCTCCAATTTACCTTGAACTTTATGCTATGATCACAAAGTTCAATATCCATTCAGGAAGTTTATCAAGGGTAACTTTGTCGTTGTCTTTTTATTTTGGGGGAGTCCTCCCATTCCTATGGGAACGATTCTATATCAACATCGCAAATAACTAGGTATTTCTCACATCAAAATTTCATAGAATTAAGGTAATAAGGTTTCCTGCACAACAAAAAAATGTTCGTGATACAAAACTATTAGATAACTGCATAGTTCGTGTATTGACGTCATTCGAGGCCAATGGACCTCACGGATCCACCCTGACTCTTCACCTGAGGACGCCCAGTGGTCGTGACATGATGCCTCGTAATCTCGGCAGCAGGAAACGTTAACTTATTTAATATGAGTAATACTAGTTCTTGCCCGCAACACCGCACACTCGTGTTGGTGATTCGCGATGGCGAACAGTATCTAATTATATTTAACAGTTTTATAGTGAACCATGCAATTAAATTTTGATGAAATAGTAATGAATGCTACTCACACTAAATATACATATTTTAAATTCATTGAGTGGTTGTTATGCGATGATTACTATAAACGAAGAAACAAACCGACAAAGCGACAAAAAAAAAAATAGTTTGTTAGTAGCTTCTATTCTTCATATTTTCCAGTATTTTTTGCAAAAATCATTAATGTACACATAAAATATAATACTTTATTATATGTGTATATAAAAATAAAAATACGTAGGTACGTAATTCTTCGCAGTTCGCCGGGTGCATGACGTCTGCGTCACGGCGCCATGATTTTTGTTAATTGTTTGCCGGATCAAAAACTGCATCCAAGTGTTTGGGTTTTATATTTTACACAATACATTGCCCTTTTTTCTTTGTTTTAAACAATTACGAATAAATTTCACTGTGATGGATACGGCGCACGTAAGTACAATTTATTATAACATATTTTTTAAAGTCAACATTATTTTATGCATAAACTCAAATTAGCCTATTTGCTGTTACTATAATAGCTATCATAAGTATATAAAACTATCAAAAAGCCGTAATTCATTTATCTGCAAGACCAATTGATTTCAGGCCCTTAATTTAATTATTAAATGTGGACAGTAAACATTCGAAGACACCGTCTGATGAAATAGTTCTTAATATTGTGTGATAACATAATGCCAGTGCATTTATTTGTAAAACGTAAAACTATTTTCTCTATTCTATAGGTACCTTGTGTCCCAAATCTGTGTTTACACACGTGTGAAAACGATAAAGTACAATCAAGTACACATCAAATTTTATAGGGGCAAAAATCGCACTGCTGTTGTAAAGTTTTACTTGCTGTACTTGTCAGTACAACGTGTTGAATTGGTCGTGGACAGTACGTAGTCGACGCACTAACAGCGTCCAATTCAACGTGTTTTACGAATTTTGTATCGTAAAAGCATACGTATAGAATTCATATTATGTATGTGCAGTAGAACCTATAATAAACAAAGTACAAAGGTGGTAAAGATTAATTCTAATTAATTCATAACTTCGATTACTTAATATACAAGTCATAGATACAGCATTGCTCAGTTATCGTGACTCTATAAGATTTTTTCCTGCTGCCGCTGAGAACTGGCAAGTTTTTGTTTCTACAACGTTTTTTTAATATTGTTATTAAGTCACTTCTCCAAATATATAATGACTTAATATCCTGTACCTACTTAGTAATTATTTAATAAAAAGTTAAACATTTTTACCTATTTATATAGTATTGAAAGTTACATATTTTATTAATAACGCAAACGATTTTCAATACTTTAAATATGTAGTAAGTACATGTGAGTTATTTTAATTTGGTCGCCTATATGCAACATTGTTTAAATAATAAAAAACATATTTCAAATAAATTACAATGGTTCCGTCCCGCGATTTCCGATACACAAACCAACACACAAAATTCTTCTGTATAATGCAAGTAAAATATATTTAAAAATAGTCTAACGATCTAAGTAGGTTCATTTAAAAAGTCCACTATCTCTGAAATTAAGTATTGAAATGTTAAACAAAATTATAGTTAAGCTTTATTTTAAAACATTTGAGTGTTGATAAAGTAGATCAAAGCTGTGATCAAAGCTCTACGCAGAGCTTACAGGTCGCAGTCGTACTAAGGTGACATTGACATTGAGTCGTGGGCGCGCGCCGTAACATTGAACTTTGCAGGTATCTTATTTACAAACATTGACAGCATGCTATGCTAAAAATGTCCTAATTTGTTTGGGAACCCAACCTTTTTGAGGTTTTAGAATTTTTGGTTACTTATATTTTAATCGTATTTCCATTTGCTGGCTGTGTAAAAATCGAGTGAAAATGACTTCTTATTATCCAAGTAAGTCTCTTTCTATATTATAAAATTATGATTAAGAAAGAAACTTTTGTATTACCAAAAAAAGCAATTTAATACACGCCGATATTAATAAACATTTAAGACATTATACTTGCAAGATGATTTAATTTGCGAACTCACCACGACTTGCACATCATGGCTATTATTAATGTAATTATTATATTGAAATTATGGCTTCAAGTAAACAAACTGCGATGTAATGAGTCGCGATTGTTTAATGTTCTATGCATAATTAGTTCATGATCTGCGCAGGAGTACTGATAAGTCGATCATTCCCACGATCGTCAAGGTGCGTGAGTCAGCAGCGATGCCCACGACCAGGGCAAGGTCTAGTACAGTTGGGCAACTAGACTACGTGTTAACGATGCATAATGCCTCCCGTAACGTGCCGCGAAAACTTTAAGGGCATTATTTTTAGTACTTACATATGAACGAAGGCTTTGATCTACGCTGAGAATCTGAGATACATTGCTTGAGGCTATCGGACAACATCACAAACCTCGTCTCATTACGCTAAAACATAGATAACGACCTAAATATGACTATCCCAACATGTGAAAACAATAATTATTGGGATTTTTGTTGGGTGAATGTGAAATCTTTCTTTCGAAAATAGCAGTTTGAATGAAAGGCGTTGTTCATCATAATTTATCATAGTGTATTTTTTCTTTGATCAATTTAATAAACGGTAATTTGAGTTATATGAAGGTTTAATTATCCACAAAAACAACTCAATGCTGTTAGTAATAAGATATTCATAAAAACAAAAATAGAAATAGTTTTTACCTAAAAGCGTGCTGATTTCTTTATTCATTTTTTGTAATATCTATTAGATAACTTAGTTTAAAATAAATAGATAATCAAAGAATGAATTGATGAAGTAACAGCTTCCTGATAACGATCAACAATGAAGTGTGGTGTTGCCAATTTTTTTTTGCGTTTATAGACGTTAATGATTACTAGCTGACGCCCGCGGTCGATCCCGCAAAATATCGTTGTTTCTACCTGAATACCAAACAAGCAAATCTGTTAAGTTGTTTATGCGTGAAAGAGTAACAAACATCTATGCTTGAAAGAGTAACAAACGTCCACACATTTATATCTATTCATACAAATTTCGCGCTTATCAGTAGGATAATTCACAATTACAAAATTAGTTTTGTAATACATCGTAGACGAAAAACGGGTAAAAAATATCAATCATAGGCGTTATCTGTTAGAATAGTGCAATGGCTGGCCCTGAGGAGAGGTCGTATTCGGCATCCGATCAATGGCTATCGCCTACTGAATCATGCCGTATAAAAAATTACATGACTTACCCATGTTTAATAGGCAAAACATTGCAAAAAGTCGTGAGAACTCATTTTATTAATATTTAACGTTCCATTATTTAGAAGATATTTTTAGATATGATCAGTTTTATATTAAAGTTAAAACAATATTAGTATTTTTAATATTTATTGTATCTATGTGAAAATTATGGGATGGCAAAAGAACATGAGAAAATCCCAATCGTCTCTGATTTTTTTAAGACTTAAGACTAGTTGTTATGGTGCTATAAAAAATAGTATTGGTACCTACCTTATTTTGTAATGCATTTCTTTCATTTCATTCACTGTTACTAATTTTTGTTAGATTTTACTATAAGTGGTAGATACTTAACTTTCTTTAAAGTATATACTTTATTATCCCCTTTAGGGATAAAGAAATAGTAAAATGATTACGTATGCGCATCACAGCGGGAATCCTGCGATTTCGATGCGGGGCATGCACGAGGGACTTTATCCTGTCACAATGGATTAAATAAAGTTTTATGAGGAAATTAAACAATGAAAAAGTTTTAATATTGTACCTACTAACAATATAATATTTGTAACTAGCGGCCCGGCCCGGCTTCGCACGGGTTATAACTATCTGCCTGTGTTAAACAGTCGTATACTTACGGATAAAGAAATATTTTAGATTGTAGATATGAAAAGAAGCCCAAACAAATGACTAAATTACAAGTTTATAAGTCTATCTACTTACAATCAATTCTACTAAAAATAATAACACGAAACAAAATAACTCAAAATGTGAAAAGAAGCCCAAACAAATGACTAAATTAAAAGTTTATAAGTCTATCTACTTACAATCAATTCTACTAAAAATAATAACATGAAACAAAATAACTCAAGATGTGAAAAGAAGCCCAAACAAAGGTTTATAATAAAAGTACCTATTGAGAATATTAACTATCTATTTACAATCAATTCTAGCAAAAATAATAACACTAAACCAATAAATATTAACTTTAAAATTATTCAAGATGTGAAAAGAAGCCCAAACAAAGGTTTAAATTAAATGTTTATAAGTCTATCTACTTACAATCAATTCTACCAAAAATTATGACACGAAACAAAATGCGCCCTTAATGTTAATTTTACTATAATGCAAGATGTGAAAAGAAATCCAAACAAAGTAGGTTAGGTACTATAAATTAAAAGTACATTAAACTTTTATATAGGTACATACTTTTTGTAAAAGTACCTATCTCTATCTATCTATACAATCAATATATTAAACCAAACAATCAATATATTATACCAAATACCGCGAAACAAATAAATAAATAAAATGCGCCTAAAAAGAAACCAATAAACCTTATCTATAATATAATTTTTAAACAGCGCCACTTTCAGTAATATTACAAAGTACTCTGTGAGCACCACCTAGCGTAATAGATTCAAAGTGCTTTAATTTTCGCGCGATATTTATAATTTAATGAATACGTAACCATAGCTCGATGTAACTTTTGAATAGCGCCATCTAGCGTAGAATAGAAAGAACTTGAACTAATTTCGGCAAGCGCGTAAATTTTTTGCTATAACTTCTAAAGTATCTATTTAAATAATATGATGTAAAGATTATAATAATGTACATGAAATACTTAAGGTAACTAACGTAGTGACTTGTTAAGGATTAATATTGTATACGTCAAAATCGGTTTCCAATTCAAGTTCTTTCTATTCTACGCTAGATGGCGCTATTTCCGCATTATTACTCGGAAATCGCTTTTTATACATCTAGCGTAGAATAGAAAGAACTTGAACTAATTTCGGCAAGCGCGTAAATTTTTTGCTATAACTTCTAAAGTATCTATTTAAATAATATGATGTAAAGATTATAATAATGTACATGAAATACTTAAGGTAACTAACGTAGTGACTTGTTAAGGATTAATATTGTATACGTCAAAATCGGTTTCCAATTCAAGTTCTTTCTATTCTACGCTAGATGGCGCTATTTCAGCATTATTACTGGGAAATCGCTTTTTATTTTATAGTAAGTTATCCGTAAACGATAAATATATGCTATCGCGGACTTTTTTGGAGTCCTAAATAAGAGGAATATCCTATAATTTTTGTTTTGTTATATCTCAAAGGGTTTAGCCAGCGTTTTCGTCGACAGCTCCCAAGCGGTTGATTTTTTCCGACACTCCCAACATAACAATAATCTTTATATTTCAGCCAATTTACATAAAATCCTGACAAATTTTATACATAAACCTTCCTCATGAACCAGGCTATCCGTTGGTGAAAACCGCAAGAAAATCCGTTGGGTAGTTTTTGAGTTCATCGCGAACAGACAGACAGACAGACAGACGCGCGGGAGGACTTTGTTTTATAATATGTAAGGATTATCAAGGTAATGGTCTTTCTTTCGAAGAAATAGAATTTAATTTGTAAATGTTGTACAAAATTTCAGCGAAAACGTTTCGAGAGATTTTTGTATCCAAAGGAGACCAAATCAGGACATTTGGTATGGGGCATGGGCATGATGCTTTTATACAGTCCATGTCGTATGTATAGGAGATCGCATTAGGACAATACTTTGTATATGACCTACAAAATATATGTTTTCGAAAATGGTTTTGTAAACATCTATGTTGTAGGTAGTTAGATTATTATGGTTCTATATTTGTATGCCCTACAGATATTGTTTACTTACTTATTGTCGTCCTCTGACAAACTAACCTTGTTATTCGGCCTTTACTTAGTCGTATTGATACTAACGACACATTAAGATTTTTGAGAGGATTGTTCATCAAAATTATATCGTTTAATTACTATCGAGTTTTTAAACATTCTCCCGTCGCGCCTACTAGTTATCTGCTGGACCATCAAGTTACTAATCTAAGGGCGCCCAGAGCCCCGCTGCACGAGGCTCCTATTTATGGATGTGGGATCACTAAGTAAACCTAACGAACCTACTGTCACACATTCCGTCTTGGCGCAATTTATTATGGGATAAGAACAACTTTTTTGCCTCAGTAGTTCAACTCAGTAACTAAGTTCAACTTACAATACAAAAACTCTTTATTGCATGAAACAAAAATTACAATAAACATGGACAACTTAAAAATAGAAGTACCTACAATAGGCGGCCTTATTGCTACGCAACTTCTTCCTTCTGAAAGAGATAACGCTGACAAAATTACAGAAGATCGTAGCCAAATAGCATAGGTCTCGGCCATGTTGTGTTCCTACGGTGAGTAAGGTCGCCAGAGCTCCACTTGGGGGGGTTGGGAAGTTTGGCAACTCGTGAGTGATACCCCCGGTATTGCGAGCGTCTATAGGTTACGGTGACGACTTACCATCAGGTCGTATGCTCGTTTGCCACCTTTGTGGTATTAAAAAAAAAGAAAAAATACTTTACTTGAGACAAAAAAATGTCTCACTAGTTCATCGGTTGATACCAGTTTAGACCCGCAGCGGACCCTAGGCTGCGCTTACGGTAGAGCGATAGAGTCCAAGATGGAATATCATATCATAATTATTTATTGTTACAGATGCAGAACGGTTGACGGCGTTATGTGACTAGCTCTTGATGAATGAACAGTGTTATGGACCTGGTTATAGTGAAGTGACAAAGATGCATACAATGGACACTATGGGCTACGGCCACAAGAAGTACCGGCCGCCGTTATCGCCCACCAATTTCTATCAGCACGACTACTACTCCAGGCATACAACGCTGCGGCCTCAGGTATGTACTCAAATGTATAAACTAATATGAAAATCTACAATTCGTAATACCAATTCTCAGGGAAATTATAGAAAAACTTCAAAAATCTTTCGGGAAACATATTTATTTATACTGATAGAGAAGAAAGTTTTTTATATTTATTAATGTATTAGTCACATTTCTAAGCATACATAGTCATTAAAGCAAGACAGTTGCAACTCTGTTAAATTCGTGTCCCAGTAAAGAATTGAAAAAATATTCTTAGGCTGTGTTTACAAATGCAATAAATTTGATGCAAGTGAACTCGTGACAGCTTACCAGACAAATGCAGCGAGATGTCGTGCGATTAATAACGTCCAAATAGGAATATATGTCCAAACGTATTTGGAATATCTCGCGACAATTCTCTCAGAATATCGGTTCAGTTCTGTATATTTCTTGCACTCAAAGCCATAAACTCTAGCACAACTACCACAAGTTCTTCTGCCAGAACTTGCAGATGTAAAGGCCGTAAAATGATAAGACGTGTAATTTAGTAGGTCAAGTTAAAAGCCATATCACTATTTATTGAAATTATTTTCTACATAGATTGAAATTTTAATAAAGATGTATTGATAAATCTATAGATGAAGGCGGCGGCGGCGCTCTAGAAATTCGTTACTGTCAATAGAACTTTGAATGTTCCATATAATTTTCGAGATGATCGCAATGATCCGGGCCTTATCCAAGAAGCTTAGGGCCCGGCCGGTAGGTTGGTCCCGTTAGCCGCGGCCGAACGGTACCCGACAACCGTCTTAACTTGAATAAAAATGTCTTACTGACATTTTTGTATTTAGAACAAAAAATTTCGTTTTGAGTCCAAAACTTGACTATACGAGTATAGCTGATAATTCGATAAAAAGAAACGATTGAAGATATTAATTATTGATAATGGTAGAACGGATTATATTATGATTCTGAAAATCTTTAAGTGTACAACAATGTAGAAGAGGATGGGAAGTAAAATATTTATGTATTCATATTTTGCAGCCTCCACACGGGGCGGAATAGAAAACAAACATATTATTATATTATGACTATTGTCATAGTCGAAAACAAATAAAATTTAAATGTACCATTGAATATACTGATGAATGGCAACGAAATTATTAATATTTTTCGGTTATGAAGCATAATAAGCAGTTATAATTTGCTACAAGGAAGACATGAGTTGAAATCACATGAATATCTTAGGACGCACAGAATCGTGTGTTACTTATAAAGTTGACGGAAGTTTGTTCCTCAGCTAGTCAATTTGTCAAGCTAATATTGCATCGTCTTCGCGACTTGTATGGACTGTGCTAATTAGTAACGCACACACGCACGTAATGTTATGCAGGAAATTAATTTTAAAGTATAGCTTATACTTATTGTGGAACTTATATAGTTATAAAATAGAACATGTTATGTGTAGAAAAATAAAATAAAACATTACTTAACGTAGTCGTTTAGTACAAGTTACATACCAATTTGTAAACTATGTCTATTTAATCAGAACAATTACAAGAGATATTTTACATTTCTTGCTCAATTATGATTTTTGATACATATATAAAATTGCTTGAACATTTTGTACCTAATCTATATGACTCAGAAATCATTATTCTCTTTGCATCTAACTATTTATTTCTAAATAGGCAAGTAACACACAAGCAAGAATTTGGCATATCTCGACCAATTGTGTACAGATTACAATAGCAGAATTTGAATATTTAATATTACTCATAAATAATTTACAATGCCTGTGACAGTTTTGGACGCGTCTCGTTTTCAACTCCGTTTTGCGTAATACTCTTCCTGGGAAAGTGAAATTTCAGCACATTTAGGGTTCTGTTGATCAAATTTTAAGTTGGGTTTGTTAGATTAGAACTTTTTATGTTAGATTTGGTTTCCTGTTAGAACCTACATCTATGTTCCAATCAAGCCGCCACGGATATAATATATTATAGTCTCTCGACGAGATACAATTGGTTTGAAACAGTAGTTTGGTCGACGATCTATTTAGTTTAGTGACAGTGGTATCGCAATGCTCGTCTGAGGCTTGGTGGTAGCCACCGCTCGCACGGTGTCGTTCACCGTCGCACAAACAGCCGTTACTCCGGGCTCGATCTCGACACTATCAAATTTCTGATTGCTATTAAATCATTACGTCGCAATAACGAGGCAATAAAATATGATAAGTCATTAGCTGATAATCTATTACAGATTTAGCTGTGCTGTCTTCTATGTAACGAAACGTAACAAAGTATGTGCGTGCACATAATAAAATAAATTTGTCCTCACTCACGCTTAACTGTGCCTAAAAAGGAAAATATATATGGGTTCACAAAATCACAGGGATTATTAAAGACGTTTCCACAGCTTTACGAATTGGGATATTTTATGATTACCTATAATGAAGACCAAATAAAAAAAATGTACCAATAAACCATACAAAGACAAGACCCAAATGATATTGTTTAATGTGATTAACAAAGGAAAATAATAATTTTCCGAAGACTTACCACAACTATGTCAGATTTTACGAATAAAAAAATATTTAAAGTACCACTGCAATCTAAATAAATAATCGGCTTCATCTTGAACTTGACCGTGGTATCGAATGAACCACAACATTCAGAATCGATTACATGACTAAAGCAAATAAAAAAAAATAGTCGATCTCATGCTCTATTGAACTACATCGAGCACGATAATCCGAGTGTGATCATGGCGTTTAAACATCATTTTAGGCGGATATTTTGTATGAAATCATACGGTTCTCGTGCTTAGAGTTGGTCGAAATTAGATTACAATCAAAAAAAGCATCGTTATAGTCTAAGATACGTACGTAGGTATAAATAATTTCTTTATTATGAAATAAAATAATTTCTGAATGCGATGTTCAGGGTGGACCCAGCCTTATCCTGTCAGGCTTTCTTAGAAACTAAAATGGAGACAAACAACAACAAAAGCTTTGTTTGCATAGGAACTTCGGAAAACTTTTTGTAAGTAAAAAAATGCTAACTAATGATGTAATAATAAACTTTGCCGAAGAAAAATAGAGAGACAATCGCTAAATTCTATATATTGATATGCGATATTAAGCAATAATTTAGCAAGCATGTAGTTATTTCTTGTAAGCAAACAAAGCGCTCAAAGCAGTGTATACCGATACCGTTAGACACTAAAGTAAAAGTCACAAGGCGAAACTAATCATATTCTAAGTTCAAAGAAATGTATCCATAGAGTAATGATGTAAGAGGCGCAGGCGGTGTGCGCACGAGCGCGGCCGCGCGGCACGCGAGAACTCATCTGCGCCTGATCCTGTGCACAAAAACCCAGGAAATATGCTGATAATGAATAATGATGAATGGGCTTCCGCGTGTTCGCTTAATTACCTCCATGGCTTCAGTTCCACGCGCGGGCAATGTAAATTTTGTATGTTCTTGTACGGCACGCGGCTGACCGTAAAGACACGCGCTACTAAGGATAGTTTTCCGCAATTATGCAATAATCTCATAATGATCAAGTCATGAGTGAGATTATTCAATTTGAGATAATGTTTGAGCGAGTTTAAATAATTATATGGACATGTTCCACTTAAACTTTTTCATGTTATTTTATCGTACGTATCGTGCACTCGTTGTATTATAAGAACCGTTATGCTGTGTAACTAAAACGTCTAAAAGTTCCGACATTAAGACATTGAAATAATTAAACTCAGAGAAAATATAAAAAAGTATAAACAGTCTATCTATAGCATCGAGTATGTATAAAATTTGCCAGCTTAGGAGACAGCACAAAAACAACGCGTAGGTACAGAATCTTTAACGTCGCATGTTAACTAAAGTCTGAAAGTAATGTTTCTGAAAATGATTGTGTTTGAAAGCTCAGACAGGTTGTTAACTCATTTATTAAGTAAACGTAGGTACCACTAAGTAAGTAGGAAACTGTAATGATTATGATTTTATTCAATTAGTGAATTCAATTAGGGTGTTTCAAACTACTTGACGCCTAAAATTACGATTTAACTTTACTTGATCTAGACTCTTTCATACAAGTAGCAATGTACTCTGTTATTGCCTTTTGTCATAAGCACTTTCACTTGTTTTTATTAATTGTTTAACGGTTTCACATAAGCCCATGGGCGTTATGTAAATTTTTGTTTAATAAACCACAAAAAATACGTCCGAATGGCGGCTGTAAACTAGCCGAGGTCGAGTGTCAGACAACGGTTCCTAGAGGTATCAAACACCAAGATTTTTGTGTCAACGATCTCTTGATTTCCTGTTTACAAGTAGATAAATAAAAGTATGCCCATCGAATCTTTGGATAATTATATTCTTTCCATCGACAACCTGTTTATTGTCGACAGATTTTGTTTCTAAACTTTATCTATTTAGTATGAGATGAATTTTAATATAACGGCACTTTATATCAATATTTCAAGCTTATAAATGGCTATCAGCATACATATTGCCAGCAAAGTATAATTATAGTAATAGTATGATATAAACAAAACAAATAACCCGGTTGTTTGTATAAAAAGTATTTATGCTAATATTTTTATGCATTTAGAATATTAAAAAGTATACAGAGTTAGCGAAATTACTGTTCTTTTGCTTTCCGCCAACTCCGTAGCAACACAAAGGAAGGATTCTCTATTTTCCTGTTAGTAAAATTTCACGAAACATAAAAGGGAAGGGAAAAGATCTGTACAAATACAAATTTCTTTTAGAAATACCCATGGGAACGGGAATAACAGCAATATATTTAGGCGGGCAACGTCTCAAGCGTCCGTTATTTCTATAAATTACATGCCGATACGAGTATTTCACTGCTTCACTGATTTTACGTATGTAATATTCAAATGCTTAGAAAAATTCAAATTAATGAAGGATGTTAATGAGGAATTTGTAATTAATCATTGGTTTGCTCCCATAAGTCTTGGGGGACGCGTGAAGGCGCGGCGACGAGCGTGACGTCCTCACTTAATGTACATGCAAAGTAGCCACCACCACACACCCATCGTTACTGTTTTTATTTTCCAACGGTGGCTCTCACCAACGTTACTTTACTATTAACATGGGAACTGTTACAATGAATGGACGCACTCGGCCCTTCTGTAATTAATGAACTCGGGTTTAAAGATTTATATCAACCTGCATTGTTTCATATTTAATTTATTCTGAAGAAGTATGTGAGATTGAGAGAAGAAATCATATATTTTTCACCAACTTAAAAATGAGATAGTTTTTGACTAACTTCCATTTTCTAGCACTCATAAAATTACCAAAAATAATATTGTTTTGCTTATAGATTGACAATCTCAAAGGTACACTGTTAGTCAGATCCCAAAGGCATCATAAACTGTTAAACTAGCTTAATTCATATAACGAATAGTCTTTCATGACCACGCTATTAATAAGCATATAATTGAGTACCTGTTTTAATGATTTTACACTTGTTTACACATAAAGCGTGTTGTAAAACGACAAAGGTATCAGTACTATCAGTGTCGTTAATCTGTACCTGTATAGGCATGTCTTATGTAACACAAAGCAATAGATTTTGTATAAATTAGGGCTTGTTTTATCACTCCCAGATACTAATTTGGAATTAATAAAGCAGGCGCATAATTAATGCATAAGTACTATATATATTATAGCATTTAAAATTTCAGTTAAATTAAATATGGTTAAAAGATAGATAAATAAACATTGCAAGTTAAATAAAAATTCGAAAAAGTTTTTCTTTCTCGTTGTGATGCTTTAAACATTTATTTGTCTCTACATTAAATTTCCTTCTTTCTGTGAGAAAATACGGTGAATTTTCAATTAGGAATGATGTTAAATTTAGCCTAATTGGGCTAATGCAATTTTCTCTCTTAGTGCACCCTACTCAACTGCATTAAGATGAATTAAAATTGTGAAATATACGCAATATTGCACATATCATACGTATAATTTAAGTGGAGTAAATGGAAAGGACCCCTGATGATTTGGATGCCTATCAATTTGAGAACGAGATGATTGAATCACGCAGTGTTTGGTTGGATCACGTATTTTATAACCTAAATTATTGTACACTTCAAAACTTAATTATGATTAACAAGACAGTCTCTGTCAACTAGAGCATGTCCTGCTGTGTTACAATAAACTGAATATGTTAACTTTTCATTAAATTAAAATTTTATTATAACCCTGTTTCATAGGTTCCTGATAAGACCCAATTGGCCTGTCTCTAATATGAATTGCAAAATATATAAAAAATTATCTGACTGATAGGCAATTTATCAGGACTTGGTGATATTGGCTCTGGTACATTCTTCGTCATGTAGTAGTAGATATAACACATTGTGTTTAAGAGAAAATCCTCAACCGATATTTATATCTTTTTACTAACATAAAATCCTTACCGTGACGTTTCCGTTTTTCCCTTAAAAACTCTTGGGTCGCCTTAAATTTTTGGGATGGACGTTGATCAGTATATTTTAAAAATGCTTGATCATTCTTCGCGACATTAAAAGAGTTCATACCGAATATTGAACTAAAGTCCATTGGCATTTACGATATAGACCTTCAGGACAGGTTTCGTATAAAAATACTCAAGTAAAATGTAATACAAAAGTAATGGCCAATATCGTGCGGGTTGTCGTAATGCAGTGTTACGTGCAGTGGTAAATAGTGGTTCGCCTTGCACTTGGTGAGTCGTCTTCAGTGCAACAGCCGCCCGGCCCTGGAGGACCGGCTTTAAGCCACGATTCGGGTCAACAGATAAGCCTGTAGTCTACTACTTATATCCGATTTATAAATAGACATTGCTGAGATAATTACATGACAATTGCTAAAGCTAGCAATACTTTTTATGTAAGGTCTTGCGGATTCGAAGCATGCACAAGACATATTTGAGTACTTACATGAACCTATTTAATATATTTTTATTTTTGATTATAAAAAAAGCGATTCCATGACTCCTAGCCATTTTCATATTTTCTGTCTTTCGTGATGCTATATTATTCTGTGACACACTATTTTATTCATCAGGAAAAGGATGATAAGTAGGACAAAATGTGAAGTCTATTACAAAATTATACTCCAATTAGCGAAAAAAATTCTCAATTTTCAAATATTTTTTTCTTTTTTATGATAGAACATACGAGTAGAAAAAAAAAACCTTTTTTATGCGCCATTATTTAAAAAGGTTGGTGGTAGTATAGTAGAATTTTAACATCTTTGCGCCAATTAGTTGGATATTTTATCTGAATTAGGAATTAAGTTACATAGTTGACATTAAAATCCATCATTACATGAAATACTGTTACGATTATTCTACAAAAACTAAATCAAAAGATAAACTATAAAATGACAATAAAGTCGTTACATCTTTTCGTGTGAAACACTTTATAATTCACTGGGTTTAGAAGTCGTGTGCCAATTGGACAGGGTTTTTGGTGCGCGTAACGGCAGACTTTGCTTGTTAAACCGCGAACACATGTAATGAAGTAAACCATTTTTTATATACCAGTAAATAAAATAAACTATGTGAAACAAAACAATAATGTCGTCCGCAATTTTACACCTTTATGTTTGAACTAATGAAACTCAATGCCTCTTTTCTATTGAATGATATTCAGCGATAAGAGTCGAATGGTACAATCTCAAAAACTTTTTTTAAGTGTTTCATTATTCTCTGTATTTTGTCATTGGGTAGTTCTATTAAATAACATTTAGATAACGATAAAGTAAATTACTACGTATTGTAGTAATGGAGGACTGAATTTTAGATTTTTTTTCGTTCATAAAGGATGGAATAAATAAAAATATTTTTTTTTTGTCACACACTATGTACTTATACGTATTTTTTTTGACAGAGAAGAGTCACAGATATTTAGGAAGATGGAAATAAAGTTCCTCAATATTCATTATTTAAAACGATGAATAGAAAATGTGTGAATTAATATTAAATTCTGGAATCATACCGTTTTTATACGCGACACTATGACGACACTGCTCATAAAAAACTAGATAGTTTATATTTAGCTCACTATCCTACCTGCCAACCTGTCCCACAGCTTATAGAGGTGCACTAACCTCTTGCTTACTCTCTAATTAAATTGAACACGTATCGATTTGAATGATCATAATTATAGTTTTTCATAGAAACAGCTTGAAAAGATAGATGGTTTCTGGCTGGAACGGCGATTAGTTGTTGGCAGCTGTCATTGATTGGGCTTGTGCCCTTTTCTATGCAGCTCTTTAAGACCTAGCTCTTTAAAGTCTTTAAGACCTGCATAGAAATCCTGCACAGAATTGCCGCCGCCGGAAATGAGCTATAATAACAAAATCAGTCAATGACCCCTTGTTGACTTTTGGAAAGGAAATAAGACGAAGACCGTAGGAAATTGCAATTTTGGAAGTTATTCTCAGTATTTTATCTAAATTAGGGTATCGTCAGATACAGTAATTTTATAGCCTGTGGCGGTGTTTTTTTTCCATTTCGCATTAACTTAGTATTTAAGTATATCAAAACGCTCTCCTTAACCTTAAGTTATATTAACAGTCTAACAAAACTAAAAAAAAAATACTGTAAAATAGCCTTTGAAGACAAAAGCTATAGGTAGATATCTACTTTAAACAATGTCGAAACCATCAACACATTCTCATATAACAAATATCTCATGACAAAGGGATTTAAATATAAATAATGGGTATTATTCATCAAATCTATATACAACAATAAGCCAGAGGAAAGTAGACGCCCGCCGCGAGTGGGTCAGTAGGCCCGGGCGCTCACCTTTCTCCGCACCGTACTTGACAAAAACATATTTTTACAGCTGATTTTGTGATACAGTCTGTTTTATTCATGGGGCACAAGTTTCTCTTGCAGTCCAAATACATTTTTTATTTTCATACTTATATAAAAGTATTAGTTTGACAGCCTGGCAGGCGGCGGCGTACTTAATACGATGGGATGGTTGCCGTAAAAAATGTAATTAGTTCGTCTTTTAGATTATTCAAAAATAAGGGCAACTCATTATTTCATTTGTAAATTAGACCAAAAATGACAAAGATATAGCCCATTAAAGTTACGTGTGACGTCACGCCGTGTGGCATTTTTTCGCACGGAGTGACGTCAAAGGCCCCCACTCCTCAATTTTTATGCCTTGTATCTTTGTTATTTTTTATTTTAAAAAAGAAAAAATGTGTCCATAATTTTTTTATAATCTAAAATACGGACTAAATATAATGTAATTATTTTGACCTTGGAAACAACCCTATTGTAAATAATACGTCAGGGAATGCTTTACGCATACGCCTACCGAAAGAACACTTTTCTACAGCATAAAATATGTTTCTAAGTAAAAAATACTTCTAGTGGACTTATATGAGACTTTTATTTCGACATTAAAGTTTGTTTTATAGGTGACTTGATAGCTGCTATAATTCTGAGACGGTAGTATCTTTACTCGATGTTCCGATAAAATTCGCAAACATTATCCGAACGAAATATATTTTTATCCTGTTCTTTTATACAGAATTAGAACGAGATAGATACAGAATACTCTGCGGGAGAAATTCTGAATGTTTCTGAATCAAAGGAGCTAAACCACCGTTACCATTATAACCTCCTATTAATCTGATGGGGGATATAAGGGGATCGTTAAATATAACATAAAAACATTTTATAGGGCACGGCCTTTTATTCTTGTAAATTGTTGTTACTACTTTATAAAAAGTTTACTAATTAGATACATAATGTTGCAATTTATTCCTTACAATAAAATATTCATTACAACAATATTCAACCGGGACTTTCACTCATGGCAAACAGTTGAAAGGCCAGCTATTTTTACATTGTATGACTTCGCCTTAACACGCCTTAATGCTACACCATTAGCGTTAATTAAAGCTAGTCAAAACATGGATTTGATTTGTAGCTACAGTGTTAATTGAGACAATATATCTATCTGATACGGTCAGCAGCCTTAACTTATCCGAGTTATTAGGTTAAGTTTGTATGGTAAAGTCTTATGCTTTCAGCACAGGCAGCACGGTACGCTCACAGCTCCTGAAACGCAATGTAATTCCTCATTAAGCCTCAAGCAAGCGATCTCTTTTTTAGGGTTCCGTACCTTAAAAGTAAAAAACGGAACCCTTATAAGATCACTTTGTTGTCCGTCTGCCTGTCCGTCTGTCTATCTGTCAAGACCCTTTTTCTCTGGAACGCATGGAGGTATCAAGCTGAAATTCATATCAGATACTCAGGTCTACTGTCCCTAGGAGCTGTGAAAAAATCAAACTTCTAAGCCAACGCAATCAAAAGATGCCTCATGGTACTTCCCGTAAACTCAGAATCTTGAAATTTGGTACAAAGCAACGTCTTATTATATAGATAAAGGAAAAATTGCGAAAAGCATACATTTTTGGTTACATCATGTAAAAATATTTTTACTTATAATGTATGTGTTGCAGTCAAAACTCTTAACCAGTCAAAAGTACTATTGACTAGCAAAATCAGGCAATAGTACTTTTGACTGAACAGGTTGGTCAAAAGTGGTTTTGACTGAAAATTATTGGTTATTAGTACTTTTGACTGCAAATTTGCGGTTAAAAGTACTTTTGACTGACGCTCTTCGTCAAAAGTAGTTTTAACTGCAATAAAGCATCAGTCAAAAGCACTATTAACTCGTTAGATGTAAATAAAAAAGATATTTATTAAACGTTTATTACGAAAAATTAGGCATTACAATCCATACAAAGAAAAAAACTATCGCTAAAATTGTTTGCAAAAAGCGTTCTTTCTTTTCGTAGTCACTCATTTTTGTTCTAAGGCAGCCCCCAGCGAAAGTTTTTTGAAAACATTCAACAAAAATACATACAGAAAACTTTGTTTTTAAAACATATTTCTCTACACACGCTGTCCATAGCGGCTCGCGGTCGCGTAGCTTGTGTATTGTGTAGCGAAGCGATAGAGTTGTCAAAATCAAGACAAAAATGGCGGATGATATGACAGTACCCAGCCCCTCGACACGCGCGGGGGTATTTTGTATACGTGTTTTCCATCGCGCATGGAAAACAAAAACATTATTGATGCAAACGAAAATATTGTTGATGCAAACAAAAATGTGTTTGAAACAAAGTTTTGTATAGGTAGTCGATTTTGTTGAATGTTGACATTTTTTATATCATATCAGCACGTTCTCCACTAATAATGAGTACCTAATATAAAAGTTTATGTGCGTTTGTCGTTATTTTTATCGACCACCTTAACTTTTTAAGAGTTTTGACTGATACTCAAATAGTCAAAACCACTTTTGACGTAATCACTTAGTCAAAAGTACTTTTAACCAGCTCCATTAGTCAAAAGTACTTTTAACTGTTATTTTAGTCAAAAGTATTATTGACTAAAGCATACGGTCAAAAGTACTTTTGACTGATTTTGCTAGTCAATAGTACTTTTGACTGGTTAAGAGTTTTGACTGCAACATATGTATATACAGGTGCGCGAGTCGGACTCACACTTGGCCGGTTTTTTTCTTCATAAGTTTGACAAGTGACAGCTATTTTGTGTTAACTTAAAAACAAATTTTGAGTAATTCACCATTAAAAATATTTTTCAACAATAACTTAAATACAAGATTGTATGCTTATGGGTAATAGTGCGAATCCGAGTATTAGCGCGACCCGTATCGAGGCTTCGCGGTCGAATGCTAAAATCTACGCCGAAGAACGCGATGGCTGCCACGCATTACAATGACACCTGACGTCTACTTGTAGAAGCGCATTTCTCTGCGTGCCCACAGAAATGCGGCGTGGAAATTCCGAAGGATACAATGTAAATAGTCCTAATGATGCCCCTCGTTCGCCGACGGCTGTTCTAGTGATACTCGAGTAACTATTTGTGTTAAGTGGACGCCTTGCGAATATTCAGCATATCTTAATCGGGATTTGAATTTCTGTGTCTTAATACATATTTATGAAAACCTAGAATTGTAAAAATATTTAGAATAGAATAAAGTTTATTTTTTAATTTTGTTTCAACAGTTCCGTCCTATCAGGCATGCAATTAATTAATTAATATAAAACGATTATAAATATAAGGTATAATTAGATTATTAAGAAGCTCGTAATTCTAATACATAGTTAATGTTAAATAAACATAAACGACCTATTTACATAATAAAATATAATAATACGAATATTAATGAATATTAACAATTATTGCAAATGGGAAAATTACTGTTCATTATGCCAGAGTTATGGTAAAACCAATAAACAGATCTTAATAAGTTATTACGTCCGTCCTATTACTCATATTTATAATAATTCGTAAGTAAACTAGGTTTTCTATTTAACATTGTACAATCCATCAGTTTTAAAAACCGTATTCTCTAATGACGGTCTTTTCAAATGTAAAGCTATATAAAGGATAATAATATAATGATCATAGTTATGTCGAAGAAAATTATAATAATAGCAATAAAATGTGCGGACGCTTTGCTAGTTGGCGAGGCGTTTGACCCGATAGAGTTCAACGGACTGACGGCTAGACCGAATACTGCTAATGGGATAATCCTGAAGTTAATCCAACAAGGGAATGAAAAAACACTCTGTAGCCAGAATTTTCGAGGGATGATAGATTTGCTTGAAACCCACACGGGTAGGGGGGGGGGGGTTATAATCTGGATAAACATATAGGATAGTTTATATCGCGATATCAGTCCGAGAACGGGTACAATTGGATTTCTAAGGTAGGTAGATCGGAAGAGTAAAAAACCGCGGGTATCAGATATTTTGCAATACCAAATAAGCTACGCCATTTTAATATAGCATCACTTATTAATTATAATCCAGTTTTATTTTATAAAGAAGAATAGTCTGATAAGTTGAGGGAACTAAACAAACATAACATTCGTACTAGATTTTCGATATCACTGCCTCAATTCAAATAAACCACAAAAAAAAGTTGCAATAAACAGTCTTAATCCTTTTTATTTTTATATTTATAAAACCGGGCAAGTACGTGTCCCACACACAGCAAATACGGAACCCTACATTGTGCGTGGGGGGCCACGCACAATGTAGGGTTCCGTATTTGTTGTGCTTTGCTTGCTTTCCGTTGAGTCCAATATCAAATTCTATCACATTTGTAAGTTTTCATCAAAGAAATTTCATTTTATCAGTTCGTCGGCTATTACTCGGTAACTAGTAGAGCCTACTATTTTCATTGAAGGTTCAGCATATGGACTACTACCATGATTTTTTTCAAATTTCTAAACATAAGACTTTCGGAGATAGATGAGGGGACCACCGTGCAAAACGAAAATTACCACGATAAATGTAAATAATTCCGAAACGGATCATTGTATCGAAAAATGATCTTTCCACACCCTCAATGTTTTGAAGAGACCTATCTAACGATACCCACAACATGGGATGGGAGCGAAAAAAATATAATTTCTACTTTACATGTAGGGGAGGCACCCCCAAAAAAATATTTTTCAAAATTTTGTCCTAGCACATTGTTGGCATTGTTAATATGTGTATACATACGAAATTACAGACTTCTAGCATTAAGCGTCTAGGCGCTAGACCGCGGACAGACAGACAGACGGACATGGCGAAACGATAAGGGTTTCTTGTAGTTTACTACGGAACCCTAAAAAGACACCCATTGATTTTGAAACTTTGATTTGTTGTAGATTTTAATGGTAGTTTTGAATTGAAGCTGCGATATCTCTACACCTTTGCAATTCAACCTTTAAGACTAAAGAGTGCACTCTCTAGAGCAAGGACCTAACGAAGGATTAAGATAAAGGACTCATCAAGCATTCGATTGATCGTCGTTTTTTTGAAGGGTACTTTATGGAACACGACTAATTGCTCATTAGTCGGAATGGATGAAAGGGCCACCGATTATTTCATGCTATAAATTACTTATTGCAAAATGAAAGTACCTATTATTTTTCACAGTGTTTGATTTTCCGTTTTTTTTTTGCAGTTTTTGAAACACATTTTAATTTTAATTCCACTTTAATTCTTCAGCTATCTCTTTTTTTTCATTAGTTTGACAGTGGCAACTATAATTTAATGTGACATTAACTTTAAATATAATTTTGAGCAATTCATTGTTAAAATTTCGTCAAAATTTATGTCCAAACTTTTAACACACACAGCAATCATACTGTGTTATGTGTACAGTACTTTGCGTATTGTGTTAGGACTTTATATTCTAAGTAGACTTTAAAAGTCTCTTGCTCATAGAAAAATGACAAGAATGCACATAATAACGTTTCTAAGTCCCACTTTCTCACATATTAACCAAAGTAATTAGTAGCATTTGGCATTAGACTAATGGCCAGATAGACGTGTTACGAATGGCATTACTCTCCTCTCACGACCGTGAAAGGTAAACTAAGTATGCACCGAAGTATAAATAAATATTCCTGGAACAATTTATACACGGCCATCTAGGGTTAAACTAAGTTACTTACTAAGCTTCTACTACTTTACTTATAGGTAAAATATCTGGTAAATATTAACAAACGCATTTTTATTAATAAATGAGTAACAAAACAAATAGTCATATTCATGCACATAAATGTTTATCTTGTGCCGATTCTAATCCACGAGCGTTGAGGTAAAGAAGCTACGCCCAGCCACACAAAATAAAAGTATGTACTGAAGGTTCGGTTTGGTTAACTTTCGACTTTAAACCGCTTTATTAGCTTGCCATTAAACTGTAATCGTCTGAGTTTAAATTAAACCCTGAAGATTACAGTCATTTTAATCAAGTTGGGGTTAAATATTTCAGTATAAAACTAATTAAGTCCGCTGTGTTGCTTGAGTTTACAAAACCAAATTATAAAAGGTTACACAATAATTATGTAAATAATTAAAATCCTTTAGTTTTTCTTATTTTGTAAAAAGATAAAATATAGATAGGTATTTTTTAATCCTTTCAATTAATGCACCCTTAATTAACATAGCTAACATTAATTATTACGTACTCTGAAGTTAATCTAAGTTATTACTAGCTCCAAATTGTCCCACACTGGTGCACAATAGGGAGGTCTTCCTGTAATCCCTATCTTGATGCTCCTATTGTAGGTACTTTGAAATGTAATATAACTTCCAATGTGCTAAATTCCAATTCCTAAAGTAATTACAATCACGTGCAAATTATTGAATAAATCATTTTTTTTACATATACAAAACAATCGTATCGTATTATCATCCTGTAATTATGTGAATCATCGTTTGAAATAAACAGCAATCGATATAAAGCCTATACTTACATTTTAGATGTCTTGGTTTATCTCTATTCTATACAATGAGTAGTCGTCTATTACGGCTGATGGGGCATAAATTATGGTACATCAAAGTCCATTCATCCTGGGGCAATGCACGTGCGGATGCTAAGAAATAAGTTTTACGATTCTTTGTTCCAATAATTATAGTAAACGGAGAGAAACCATTCACGATTAACTAATAAGTATAGTATTCATTATATCCTACCGTAGACTTTTTTATTATCATAATGAAATATGGAAACAATTAATAAGTAAATCAAAGATTGTAGAGTGGTTGAACCTTGGACAGAGATGGTTGGAGAAGAGGGTAGGCTTTTGCCCAGGAGCACTGTGATTACTGTGAACCTACCGTACCGTATTAAAACCTTCCACCTTTCAGTATGCTACCAGAATAACACAAATTTGAATTGTTAATATAGACATATAAATATAAATTTGTATCTAGACAAATACCCCGGATTCATCTCTCGCTAAGCCAGCATAGCTTAGCGACCTACGGCATTATAATATTGCATTTTAATGCAAAAACATCGAGTCAATGTTCTAATATGTTATTGTGTACTAGTATCCACGTTAGTTGAATTAGTTTATTTTTAAAAAATCTCATTATAACATTCCTGCGTGTTGTGGCGACCGAGACCAAAACCTCGCCTAGCCTTGATTCTTGCCTATTTTTTTCAACCGATGTTTGATCACGCGTGCGCTCCTCAGACCTCGTAATTGGTTCTGTGCACACGGCATTCATCTAAACGTAGTCGTTACCAACTAATAAGATGACTGAGATAGCTTCCAGCATCCGGTTTACCTAGCGTTAATAAACACTACTAAATAACTTTAATTTGCAGTGTGATTTATAAAAATAATAAATAAATAAATATTCTTGGACGAATCACACAACGCCATCTAGTCCCAAACTAAGCAACTAAGCTTGTGCTATGGGTACTAGATTGCTGATAAATATACTTAAATACTTTTTTTTTTGTAAATAAATACTTATTATACATAGAAAACACCCAGACCAAGGCAAACATACATGTTCATGCACACAAATGTTTGCCTTGCGCAGGATTCGAACCCGCGGCCATTGGGATAAAGTGACCATTGCTAGCCACTCGACCACCGGGCCTGTCAGATTATAAAAATAATAATAATTATATGTTTATTATACTTATTATTATTTTAAATTATATATTCAAGTCCTACTCCTGAGTAATTATTTGATTTACTTATAAATTAAAATCGCTAGCAGAAATATAATTATAATCTTATTTCGCTTGAAAGTTTATGGTGTTGGACAATTACACTAACATGGCAAACCGAAGTAGCACTTAATAAGGTTAAGTTAACCGTCAAGTTCTATAATCTTCAATAATCGTTGATGGATTCGCAAGACAATCATGAAAAATTAGTTTAACCTCGTTCAATCATTTGTCTTCAACAATAATCACTACTATGTAATTAATGAATTTGTGATAGACAGGGAAATAAATGGCTAATTCTAGAAACATTAGTGTCACGCGATTGTCTGGAAATCTGTTCTGATGAGATTACAGGGTAAAAGCAGCCCACAAGGAAAATTATCTGCAGCGTGCACGATTTGTATCAACAATATACACTGGGCGTCAAAAGTAAGTAGTACAGTTTTAAAATTGTAATATCTCCTAAACTACAGAAGCTAGACCTTTCAAATAAAAAAAAGTTTAAAGACAATTTCATTTCATTTAATAAAAACGTCATCCCTATTATCATTTTTAAAGATTGACTGAAAAAAAAACTTAATAAACAAAAACACTCTTTTTTAAACTGTTGGCTTGTACTTTTGTTTTTTATTGTTTTCTTTATTTCTGATAAATCAATTGCAATTCAAAAGCAAATGTGTCTTCAGCGAGTAAACTTCACTAATCATGCCTCTTTCACCAGAAGAATGTGCAAGAATCATAACTTTTCTCGAAGTAGGCATCAGTATGCGTCATACTGCAAGAACGGTGGGTGTAACTCTAAGAACGATCCAGCAAGTAAAGCGAAGGTACTAAGAGACTGGAAACCATCTAAGGAGACCAAGTAATGGCAATCCCAGGTGCACTAGTACCGGAGAGACCGCTTAATTGTCTCTACTGTGTTAAGAAATCGTCACCTTAATGCAGTTAAGGTCCAGCAACAGCTTCTTCAGACCCAAAGAGACTACGTTAGTGAGAGTACAGTGAGGAGAAGACCTTGCTGAAGCCAACCTGAAGTCGTACAGGCCAGCAAATGGCCCCAAACTTGAGACAGGGCATCGAGTAGCAAGACTACGCTACGCCCGTCAACACGTACAATGGGACGAAGAAGAATGGACAAGAGTTTTGTTCACAGATGAGTCTCGGTTTTCTTTATTCACTTCCGATGGATCGCGGAGAGTATACAGGCGACCTGGTGAGCGATACATTCAAGGTTGCATCTCGGAAAGAGTTCAATACGGCGGGGGCTCTGTACACGTATGGCCTGGCATCTCTTCAGAGGGTCGCACAGAGCTAGTGGTCACAGAAAATGGCACTCTGACTGGTGAAAGATATGCATTAGAGATCCTTATCGAGTATGCAGGGCCATATTTAGTAAATATGGGTGATGGAGCGATACTAATGCATGATAACGCCCGGCCACACACCGCTCACCTCGTACAAGAGTACATTCAGGAGGTTGGCATTAGCTTGATGGCTTGGCCATCAAGAAGCCCAGATCTTAACCCGATTGAACACACTTGGGATGAGCTTGGGAGGCTAGTCAGAAGACGCAGACCACCCCCCGCCACCCTCAGGGCTCTAAAACAGGCTCTGATAGAAGAATGGGTGAATATTCCCCAACACCGCCTCCGAAACTTAGTGTTCAGCATGCCAAACCGGCTCCAAGCTGTCATCAGAGCCCGAGGCGGCAACACAAGTTACTAAAGTGGGAACAAGGCCCAAAACGTAAAAATTAAGTTCTTGATAGTTACTTCAAAATGGTTAGCTTTTTAGTTTTTTCTTAATTTTCAGTGTATAACTTTACTAATGCTAAATAAAATATTATTTTTAGAAAACTTTGTTAAATTTGCTATAAAATGACTTTTATTTCAAAACTCTAACTTCTATAGTTTAAGAGTAATTGCAATTTTAAAACTGTACTACTTATTTTTGACGCCCAGTGTATAAGATTACTATGCCTAGGGATGAATATAAGTTTATTTTTATTTTTTTATACCACTACGATCTTCTGTACCTAAGGTGGTATTACTTTTTATAAAAAAACAGATGAACGTTTAGCGATTTTTATTGAATTTTAACGATTGCCCATATTTTTGTATAGCAAATGTTTAAGGATGTCTTTTGGTTAGGGAGAGAATACATCGATCAACAAAAGCCCTGCTCTAAATTACAAGAAGTGAAATGGATCTACAGCGATTTCAAGTGTTTGATGTTTGCGGCTTAAACCAATCCAATTTTTACGTGAAATCCTGACTCCAAAAATATCAGTCTGCTGCACTAATTTTAATATCGCCATTCATCATTCTAATGAGACTGAATGATGGATCGTGGGGCCATTCCCCGAGACACCCTTTCAGGTGCGTTCATTACTCCATCTTAAAGAGAAAATTGAACTTCGTCAGTACAATGCCCTTTTAATGCCTTTTGTACATACAATACTGTTTTTTGTGTAGTGTTTATTTTAAATGTACCTATTTTATTTTAATCCTTTGTTGATTTAAGATTAAAAGGGTCATATTGATCAGTAATTAGTGCCCAAAGTACAAGCCTAGCTTACGATTGGAACTAGATGTCATATAATATATTATTTGAAAGTGAAATATTTATTATTATTATTTCACTTTATATATTTTCACTATTTACTACCAATTGCCAATAAGGATTTAAGTTAGTCTATTCGTCAGATAAGACTGACAAAACAATTGTCAATTTCATGTTGCTCTTTGCATATTACAAACTTCCAAAAAGATAACAGGCGTGATGCTATGTATTTCTATAGTTTAAATCCAATATAATATATATTTGTATATGTATTTGGTTAAATAACGAAGGCTATAAACATAAAATAAGGAAGTTCTATGAGCACGGTTTTCAACAATGATTATTATTTATAGTTAGCGTCGAGAATTGTAAAGATTCTAATTATTACGTCTTCATATAAGTAGCACTGATAACTGATGTTGTACAATTATTATAATTGTAGTTGATTAATGTTTATAATACTTAGTCACTCTATGAAACCTTCATTATGTAGTGGCATGAAATCCTACTATCCTACTAATATTATAAAGGCGAAAGTTATCTTCTTCACGCTCGAATGGCTGGACCAATATTTATGATATTTGGTATGTAGGTAGCTGATACCTTGGATTAACACATAGGGTACTTTTTATCCCGAAAAGTACGCGATTCCCGTAGGATTTGATCAAAAGTCTGATATAGGTGGCGCTGCTGTGCATAAATAAATACACGCAAACGAAGTTGCGCGGGTTTTACTAGTAATATTATAAACGGAAAAGTCTGTGAGGATGTATGGATGTTTGTTAGTCTTTCACGCAAAAAAAGGTCAGATTTGCTGGAAATTTGGTATACGGATAGTTTATAACGTGGATTAATACATGATTTTTTTAATTAAACGATTAACAATTAACGAGCACAACGGGATTTCGTGGGTAAAACAGCAGGCACCAGCTAATCCTTACTAATATTATAAATGAGAAAGTGAGTTTGTTTGTTTGTTATTCCTTCACGGCTTGACTAAGCAGCCGATCATTATGAAAATTTGCATACATATTGTTAGGGGTACAGAGCCCAACATAGGCTACTTTTTTATACCGTGAAAGTATGTCATTCCAATGGGAAAATAGTTTTT
This sequence comes from Endotricha flammealis, assembly GCA_905163395.2. Taxonomy (NCBI): domain Eukaryota; kingdom Metazoa; phylum Arthropoda; class Insecta; order Lepidoptera; family Pyralidae; genus Endotricha; species Endotricha flammealis. Next base: position 6,820,956 of record LR990853.1, read on the forward strand.
CTACTATAGAGGGCGCTGTATCAGCCAACAGATGGCGCCACAAGTTGCGCTATGGGTTGTTTTGTTGTCAAACGAGATCTATACAGTCATAAAATTAACGCGAGCGAAGCCGCAGGAAAAAGCTAGTATAAGAATAAATTAGAAAATCTATTTATTTTAATTGTAGCGAAGGTTTCATTTCTGTCCATTGGCTAGCAGTAGAGTATTAGAAGTAAAAAGTCTGTTTATGATGGCCTCTGCAATTAGAGCTCTACCACTTTAGGGAACCACGGTTAACACTATATATAGATTTTATTGCCCACACGAATTTCACTTTTATAATGCCCATAAAATATACAAAAAATGAGAGTGATTTTATGTCCGAACAAGTGGTTTGACCTTATTATTAAAGTCCTTTTTCAGTTGTGGTCAGTGTGTCGTTGAGAGCTCCGTAAGTGGTCAAATATCCGTCCAAGAGCATAAATAAAATTCAGTCACTCCAAATATATTTTAAGAGGTATAAGAAAATTGAGTTGGTATATCGAATGACGATTCTATTTACCAATTTAAATGTTTTTCGCGAATGTTTGATTTTTTCTTACATTAAATTAGCATACTACATGGTACGATTTAATGGAACTTGAAAGGTTTGAGAATTATAATTGCTTCGTTATAGACATTTCAAAACTTCTCTTGTATATTTACATTTGTATTGTGCTTAACAAATAAATACCAGGTATATAGAAACCAATTTGACAAGAGAACGTGTTTGTGAAAACCTATTCTCTGAATAAAAGTTTTGAATTTGAATTAAAATAAGTAAATCTTGTACAACCCATCTTGATACATTTTCTTTTAATTATTAAAACTATTACACATTATCTCGTAAATTAACTTATATTTAAAAAAATCACATATTTAAATATCCTCATATCATATCCATTACTTTGTATGTCGCGGTAATGACCAAATATTGTCATATGGGTGACCATCACCGTGGCGGTCGTGGGAGGGCACTGGGTGAGTGACCGGAGGCCTTGACCGAGAGGCTCCCTTCCACTCTATTTACTATTGTGAGTTGTTTGGAACTCAGGTGAAAGGCGCATGATGCATATCAATAGTAATTAAAGTACTTTGTTAAGGTTTTTTGGTTCGTTATCACGATACAAGATGGTATATGAAGATAATACTTATAATAATAATACATACTTATTATATTTCAAAGCAACAATAGTCAACAGCGTCTCTAGTCTTTGATAGGATTGTACAATCAATAGAACACGGGGAGGCAAAATCTCTCCTTAGACTTATGGGGTCAATAACCCGCTTCCGGCACAGGACCTCTTACGCCGTCAAAAGCTCAAGTTGGCAAATGGGTGCTCCCACATATAGATGATATCTGAACCATCTCCATACAGTGCAGCCTGAGTTGACTTGATTAAATTGAAAATAATAATTAGAACAATATGAATATATGTTCTATTTATTGGTATTCTTGTTTCTTGATCCTTGAATCTTGACTATGCAGTTAGCGATATTCCTATGGCACCGGAAGGTGAGTGAGGCAGGTCACGCTTACAATATTTAGGTCGAGACAGTCACAATACCTTTACCTCACTAAATAATGAATGGCCTACTAAAGGGCCTCGACCTCCGCACTCGTTCCTGTTGGATCCACTTTGTTGTCATCAAACAACAAACTTTAACTAGTTATCTACAAATAAAATAACATTATTCATTGTTACTTTGCATAGGTATATTTATATAAAAAAAATCACTATTGTGAAGACTTGAAGAGGGCACTTTCCTACTACGGGTTTACGATAAACTTAACAGAAGAGCTACCAATACTTGTAAACAAACCCTCAGAAATAAGAAATAATTTTGAATTTGAGTTTTGAATCCACTGTTTCCTTAAATCCAGAATTCTTAATTTTATTCATATCTTGCTAGCCCTGCCCAGTCCATACAAAAATTCGTTACCATAAGGTTGTCTTAAAAAGATTGCTTTTAGCAAAAAGGCGGCCTTGTTGCACTGTTGTGTATTGTGCTAATTATTATTCTATCTATCAAACTATTCGATAATCTGCGATAGTTGTAAAATAACAAGAAAAAGATTGTTCCAACAAGTCAAGACTAATCAATGTGAACCCATTCGTAGTAAGATGCTTTGTTTAGTACGATCATACCATTATACACCATCATACACTGCTGTGAACAAGGCTGTTGCAATTACTCGTCGATTCTATTTAATTGCAATTGGTTCCGCATTTCCGTTGCATTCTGGATACGCACCGTGTACAAGTTGCAATGAAATGTTTAATCCGCCAGTCAATTTTAGATCTTATGGACTTGATAAAGGAGCACATTTTAGTTGCACAATCGAATGTACGTCAATACTATATAATATATTTTTAATCATTACACCAATGTCATTTTATAATGCAAGATATATAGTATTAACAAAGTTAATTTCATTATTCCCTTATGATTCAATGTCCCTGGCCACGCTTTTTTTGATCCTCTGCTACAGTTGAAGTAGACATTTCTGTAATATTCAATAAAGACAATATACCAGTTTATCCAGAGTTATATTAGGTACCTACATTGTACATCATTGTGATCTCGAATTTACAATGTACAATCAAGATCATCTCAAGCTTTGAATTGGACATTGGACTTTCGTTCAAACATTGCTCCGCTAGTGTAAAACATTACTTGTATTATTTGACTGTGCTGGTTAGTTCCTAGTCGTAGTTCCTAGTCGTAGTATTATATTTAGGCATTGCATTTAGTTTATTTTCCGTCTATGCTAGTTAAGGTACCGACCGGGTAGTCTCTTCAATAGTATTCTTTTTCCAATCCGCTCTCCCCAAATAGTGCCTTATAATTTATTATGTTTCCAGAGATTTTCGAACTACTTTTCGGGTAACGGTATAAATTTAGAAATTGGGACGGGAACGGGACGTCGTCGTGGGAAAGGTGCAGTATAATTTATTACATCGAATTATATCATAAAGAATTTGGTTGTGACAAACCGGTATCACGGCGGGAGGCTAGTGCTGTGACATAATACATTTCCGTTACAACGGTTTTTTACACATCTCGTCTCACGAACTCACTGAACCTTCGCCCTTTTTTACATTTTTACCGTTTTGTATTAGTAAGGACAGAAATATCCGCCATCTAGCTTCTTATAGCTAGCATAGACTTTATTCTAGACAATAGTAGTTTTGCATGTTGAATACCCGCCCTGTTTTCTAAATCCTGTTCCTTTTCTTTTTAATGGGATGCATTTTTTCACATATTCGGAAGTCGAATGCCCGCCCTGTTTCCTTATATGTAATATAAAATAATCAGTTATTTTAAGTTACAAAACTTCTCATGAATGTCGCTGTTTTTAATACTACTATTAGATAATTTACTATGTCAAAGTGTATTGAATCAGATAGTACGATACTGTTATTATCCCATGTGAACTTGTAAGTGCACGTGCATATACATGTCAGACATAGCATACACTTTCACGGATTGCAACTCACTGCACCGAGTGACGTAGGTACCGTTACGTGACACATTACACACACTTGTAAGTGCGTGTGACGAGTCTGTTATGGTTAATTCGCATAAGTGGTTAAAGTTGAATACATTACAGGGGATCTTGTATTTAAAGTTTGCAATTCAAGAAAGAAAAAAGTCGTCGCGATAGGTTCGAAAAAATAGTAAGTATTTATCAATCAGTGCCAAAATAAACAGTAATATTTTCTTAGACCTTGTCCAGAAAGAAAAAAATCAAAAGACAAGTGTTACAAACCGAGCTGTTTTGATAAACATTATATTTTTATAACTCATATTGTCTATGTTTTATACCTACGTCTATTTTATACTTTTTTATTATACTGTCATTCACTTCATTTTCTCTTTTTCATCTCGCCATCGTACCATTGTCTAATATGTATAAGTGCTCTCCATCCCTTCCTCTTTTTCTAACATCTCCATCCTTAATAACAAGGTTTCAATTGGCCATTAAATGACGAATCTTAGCATACATATTTGCTACTCGTCATATCTACAGTCTACTCAGATCCACCAAGACATCACAAAGAGCCTGCCAATGACTAATAGTCTATGCAAACAATACCAGTTATTTGCAAACCTAATATTTTCTACTCCGTTAAATAACGGTATACCATGTTGATCCTTCATAATTCTACAACATTAGACGTGATCATTCATTTTAACACATAACAAAGAACCGATGGATATCCCGCTAAGTCTAACAAGTTACATAGATACCACATTCTTCTTATAATGTAAGTAACCGGTGTAAACATGATGACAAGTAAGTAATACATCACCAGGTGTTAACATCCATACAAGTAATTCGCAATCTGTTACAGGAATGTGCAAGTAATCTGGGATCAGTCATCGTCTCTGATCACGCTTTGTTTCCATTAGATGCGGTATATTCCGCATTCTTTCCGTAACTTTTTTTTTGTAGTTTGATACAGTATGTTTCGCGTTTTCATGTAAGTATCCTGTAATTTCACGTGTGTCCTGAACATTCAGGATGCACGTTAAATTAAAACATCAAACTGAGGATTAGCCGGTGTTAGTGTTCCGATGACGATGATGGTTGACGTGATAATTAAAGTATAATATATGAGTTAATATGATGAAGTAAATAGGTATCTTTAAAAATAAAAAAGAATAAACCTTCTTTAAGCTTTCGTGACCATAAAATAATCTTGCAATCTATTTACAGAATAATGCCTCTATATACATACTTACATCAAAATGACCAGAAACACTAATTTAGAATAACGTTCTTGTGGTTTTAATGAATTATATTTTTGGTTAAGAAATTTTACACTCAGTTACTTTCGCCGTAAATAAGCAGTTAACCTAAATAGTTTTTGAATTATGACAACTAATATTTATGGTATAATATATAATAATATTAATGGCCCTGCTGTAGCATTTCAGTTATCTAACAATAAATTTAAATTATAAAGTTTTTTTTGAAAATAAATAAATTGTAAAGAGTGATATCAACTTTGAAAGTGTCCATGTCAAATAAGAATGGGAATGAGAAGGAGAAGTGTCAAATTCTATTTAAGTATAATGTTTCACTATGAAAAGAACAACACTTGTTCTTCCCATTTCTATTATTATAAAGTAGCGAAATTAGAGCTTCTACTTTAATAAAATATTTCATGGCTAGAAACTAGTACCTATGTAGGTAGGTATTAATTTTTTTAGATTTGACAATGGGATGTAGGAAGAATGAACTTGAGATAACCGAAATGACCAGCGTGACCAGCGCAGTGATTTTGACATAACTGACTGGACATTGACATCTACAACTTCATTTGTTTTATTGTTACTTTGTTTTCAATTTAGGACAAACACCGCGTGGGTTGGGGTATTATGAAAAAAATATAAGTAGGTAATGGTCGTTGGACACTCGAAGTAAATATTTAATATAAAGGAGTGGTAGAGTCAATATGAAATAGGACAGAACGGGCAAAAAGTACCCCTCACAAAAAATTAGCGTGGAGCATTATCCCTTTCCTTATTTCTTTGCTTATTATTGTGAGCATCTAGTTTCTACTTATTCAATTATAAAAAGTATGAAAAATATCAAGTTTAAAATTCTTGTAAACATTTTCACGCTTGCAGACAATAATTTAACACAAAGAAATTGATATTGCTTTCAGGGGTCCCTAATTGGTAACTAAATCTGCTTGTATCGTGATCGTGAGTAGTATAGTGCACCGCTATATCTCGGGCCTTCTGGGTCTTCACCATTTATTAGAGACGGTACGGAAAATCTTACAAAATTACATAACCTTGGAGCAGTTCAAAGCCTCTGAACCAGTTATGTCTATATTTTTTATGATTTATTAAAGACGCTTATGTGTTCAGATGTCAAATTTTTTTGTCACTTTATTAGTCCACGACGGCATATAAGAACTATGGTAATTACCTACGATTTACTCTGACCATGATTCATTCTATTCACATCGCTTAGACTGACTCTCAATTGTTTTGTTTTTGTTTTATTTTTTTTGTCTTTGTTTTTGGTAATGTGTGGGGGTTCAAGCGTTAGCGACAATAATTACAGCGGCATGAAATACTAACAAGTTTGCGTCATGTACAATCAACGACCACACATATTGAAAAAAATAAAATAATCAACTACAATTAATTCCAATTATTTAAAATACCATATGTAAGAATAATGTATTTTAATTAATAAAATAATAATAAAGTGCGTACTTTACCTACCAACATTTTCGAAAAAAATAAAACGGGTCACCGGAAAAAATGGCGAAAGAAAGCCGGCTAGGTTACTCTGCATAGCAATCGCGATTTTAATTTCAATTCTGTATAATTTCAAATTTAAAATTAACTGAAAATCCTAATTCGTACCCTTGAAATTTTATACTTTACTAACTATTTGGTTAGCATACAATCCGATTTCATTTAGTATTTAGTTAGCTCTAGTTTAGCTATAAAAAGTACCTAAAAGTAACAATCCAATAGCGATCGAGCGGAATTATCTTCAAGAGTAAGGGGGCAGTTACGCAAATTTTAGCTATTCTACCTAACTAATATTATAAATGAGAAAGTGAGTTTGTTTGTTTGTTATTCCTTCACGGCTTAACTAATCAGCCGATCATTATGAAAATTTGTATATATTTTGTCAGGGGTATAAATATAGGCTAGGATAGGCTTTTTATCCCGTGAAAGTATGTCATTCCAATGGGAAAATATTTTTTCTACTATAGAGGGCGCTGTATCGGCCAACAGATGGCGCCACAAGTCACGCTATGGGTTGTTTTGTTGTCAAACGAGATCTATTTTATGTCATAAAATTAACGCGAGCGAAGCCGCGGGGAAAAGCTAGTCATATATAAAATAAGGGGATAAATAAATAATAGAAATAAGTGACTAATATTTTTTACTGTGTTATCTAATCTAATTAAAAATTCTTAATCAACACTCCTAAGCCAAGGCGACGCAAGTCTTCGATACTCGGCGATTTTAGCATCCAACGACCCGAGTGTACGTACGAACCTCGATGGACTTGTATGGCGGTAGTCGCTTGGATACTAAAATCGCCGAGTATCGGAGACTTATATGCCATAGTACGTCTTCATGGATGTTGTTTTTAATTGTATCTGTCATGTTAAATTAAAGTTGCGTCATGGTACATGTATAAACGTTATAAAAACATTCAAGACTGCAGGCTACTTTATAATCCGCTACTGAAGCTTGCGAATAAAATCGTTAAGTAAAAAAAACTTAATTAGGAATTAACTACGCGATCCTCAGATAATATTCTGAAATAATCAGAAACAATAAAATATACATAAAGCATTACAATCATAATATTTTTATTGCTTTTGATGTTACTCTTCCGTATAAATATCCAACAAATCATTTGATGCGAGTGCTAAAAATGAATCTGTATTTTACTACTTCATCCTATTAAGTTTTTATCCTCACTTGTTGCGGGCATTACTATGAAGCTGCATAGAAGCTCGAAGGTTTTTGCCACAAAAAGTTTTCCTGCTGTAACTTGTATAATAGTTACATATAATGGGGATTATTACGAGCAATCTAGGAAGGTTGTGCGTTGAGATTGCGGAGGTCCCGCGGTCGCCGACGGAAACGAATGTCTCATGCCACCGAGTTGAATAATTGGTGACATGAAAACAAGCAGAATGAGGCGAATAAAACTCTGCAATAGCACGGCATCTTTTAAACGTAATTATGATAGTGCATAATTCATGTATTCATAATCAGCCATTGTATTGTAATTTTTGTAATACGCGTGCTATAATTGTAATTAATATTTATTTGAGGATTATGTCATATGTCGTGCGCAGACGGTAAGCGATGCTGCCATGATCCCATGACCAGTAAATTACCGCGTTTAGTTGATGCGCCAGTGATCTACTCCTGTCTACTGTTTGATATCCAAAGGAACTTTACTGTCTTTCACCAATTAAAACAAACGCTCGTTGATATCTTGTGTCACGATTCATTTTATCAGAAATAAGAATTCCTAACATAAGATAAATTGAAAGATTGATATTATTCCTATTCGCAACATTTTTATCGTATTCTTTTCTAATGAGATTCGGTTGTCGGGGCATTTCTAAAAAATATTTTTTTCTTTAACTCTATCTCATGCCTTTAGGCATATGATAACACAAATTGATTATTATCAATTTTATAGATAATTCTCTAAAAGGGTTGGAGATTGAACAGGTTACAATGAAGCAGGATCAACTAGATCTGGGATGAGGTCGCATCTGCCGCAAGGCCGTCCGGTCCGCATACAAGGGCGTTAATTATGTACGCATAAGAATAACTAACATGAACGTCTGCCTCAATATGCAATTGAGTTCTGATCGATCCCATAGTAGGTAGTTCTGTTTCTATCTGCATCGACTTATAAGTACATTTTTAATTTGTTTGAAAAATAATAAAAAATAAGAGCAGTTGCATAGACTGGTTCTCACTCTTCAGTGCACATCAGTGAACAAAACGACCGTTTGAATTTAATTTTATTCATAGTAAAACATAATGGTACATTAATGACAACAGTTATTCGTAATTATGAATAGTTAATGATATGAAACTGATTTAAATTTAATTCTCCAAGTATAGTCCATATCTATCTTGACCTAGGGATCTAGGTACAACGATGTGTCAAGGTACGAATCATATGATCTTGAAGATAGGTAAATCACAGTTGTTATTACATACAAAACACAAACAACGACTTAATTACATATGGAAACAAAAGTCAAACCATTTTATTTATCTGTACACATTCTGCATAGTATTTTGTTTTGAATGGCTCTATTACTTTTATGACGATGGGCTCTATGTTAAAATTAAAAGTTTTTCTGTCTAAGTGGCCAATAACTAAATATATTTTTAAAATGTCTATGTCTATGTTGCAGAAGTATGTCTATGTTGCATTATTAAAAATATTTTACATTTTCAATAAAAAAATCGAAGATCTAATTTTTTTTAAGCAATTGAAAGTGTTGCTTCAAAAGTTTAATAGAAATTAATTTTATTGATCTCTATTTTGACATCAATTTCTATTCATTTTGTGTGTCAAATTAATTACTCTTGTAAATTGTATTCAACGAGTGCCAGCCATTAGAGGGTAAGTGGCCGTGAAATTAGCGCGCATGCAGGTTGTAGTGTTGAGTGGGCAATTACCCGTAACCCAGCAGTGAAACGATATTTGAGGTAGGTATATTAATTAAATAGTGTATTATAATTTATAGGGTAGCTCATTAAACTACCGTATCGGCATTCGCACAGATAATTTTATATTTTAGAAAATCAGGCGCACATTAAAACCTTTGAACATAAAGGGAAAATTTATTTCGTGACGTCATTAGAATTATATAAATCTTTCCTATTATTAGGCCATCGCTTTGGGCATGCATGATTCTGTTAAGATTCCTTTGATTTTCATCTATTTTTCTAAGGTTCGACAGATAAATTAACTTAGACTTATCAGGAACTCGAAAAATACTACAAATATTATAAAGGCGAATGTTTGTGTGTATGTTTGTTACCACTTCACGTTCAAATGGCTGAGCCAATTTTTATAATATTTGATATGTAGGTAGCTGATACCTTGGAGTTAATCCAAGGTATCAGCTAGGGTACTTTTTATCCCGAAAAGTACGCGATTCCCGTAGGATTTAGTCAAAATTTTGATATAGATGGTGCTGCTGTGCATAAAATTAAACGTGGGTAACACCGAGGGCAGCAGCTAGTTACAAATAAAAATGACAATTCCATGCTGTAAAATATAATTACGTCAGTACAATAGGCAAGACGCCATTTTATTCACTGTAGAGATATGACGTGATGTACGGTGTATCGGGTCCACGGTCACCGTGGCAGCAATTTGTAATCAATTTAATCACTATTATGATAGCAATCATTATTATTTGGTATTATGTTGTAAAATAGCGTGTTTAGAAGTTGTTCATTGATAAAATCATATAAACATAATTATTGAATTGTATAGTAAGTATATCTAAGACAAGTACTGTTTTTGTTAGTGCGTGGTCCGTAATGCACAAAACAGATAGAATACTACAAATAGGTAGTATCTATAAATACTATGACACTGATAGGTTTTATGCATATGCCTACCTAAAGTAAAGTTAACATTGTAAAGTTAAACTGTGTCTTTTTGTTTTATTTATAAAAATGGTAAGTGATCAAAGGCGCCCATGGAGCACAAAATAACGAGGGGAGTACCAGAAAGGTTTAAACAAAGGATAGGGGAGGAGTTTTGCTTCCAGATCTCTCAATTATCAAACAAAAGACGCCTCGTTCACGTCGATATTCTGTGAAAGAATAGTGCTTACCTGGCCCAACTAGCTCGCCATATAAAATTTCTACCACACTGTTTTTTTTTGTTATGGAATCTGTTTTAGCTTACTTTAGATGAACTTTAATATGGAGATAATTTGGTATTCAGGGTAGTCACATCTAGAATAATAACAACAACGGATTTGGGAACAAAGGGATTTCCGCCGCCATGTTTCGCTACTTTTGCTACAAATGGTTATTGGCAAGTAGCGATTTGAATATTATCTACCGATTGTTTCAAAGTGGTTAGAGTATGGTGAATAATAAATATAAATAAATTAAGTAAATATGTAATAATACTGACGATAATAATTTAATACGCCGCCGTACTAAAATTATAAATATTGATACCTATGAGGCATGAGGCCAAATCACAGAATTCATAATAGTACTAACGTAGCCAAATTGTACATGACGAACGTCACATTATTTAGAAAGTATTCATTGATGCTCATCTTGAAATACCTAGATTCTGCACGAAATTTGCTATTTTGCCAATAGTAGCAACGGTCCCATGGTGTAATGGTTAGCACTCTGGACTCTGAATCCAGCGATCCGAGTTCAAATCTCGGTGGGACCTGTTCTTTTTGAATCAATATTTAAATTATTTTCAATTTGAAAATGACATTGACATGAAATAAATATTTTTTGTTTTGCAACTGACATGATGTCTAAAAGTAATGTAGAGGAATATCTTGACAATGACATAATTGACGTTTATTTTAAAATAAAAATTATTATACCTAATTTAATTATTATTTTGTTTAGATTTGATTAGATATGTTAATCTTAAGATTTAGTTATAATTACTTACTACAGAACTGATTTTAAAAATTCTTTCACCGATAGAAAGCCACATTATTGCGGAGTGTCATCTATATATATAAAATGCTTTGTCCTGACTGACTGACTGACTGACTGACTGACTGACTGACTGACTGAGAATCAACGCACAGCCTAAACCGCTCATCGTAAAAATCTGAAACTTGGCAGGTGGAACTATTATAAGACGTAGGCGTCCGATAAGAAAGGATTTTTCGAAATTCGAACTCTAAGGGGGTAAAAAAGGGGGGTAAAGTTACTATGGGACAACTTGATTCCTTGGTCCAATCTACTTCAAATTTTGCATAAAAATTGTTTATGAGAATTGATGGAAGATGTGATTCTTATTTTATTGAAATTCTTGAAAAAAATGTATTTTGTGGGTAATTTTCTTCGAGTTGATATCAATACTCATACTCCTTAGTGCTTTTGATTTCAATTACATTTCATTTTGACACATCCGTGAAGTGAAGGGTGTCATCTGTCATGTAATATTTTTGATTGTGAATATTGAAACAAAATTATTTCATAATGTCGTCGTACTATTTATTCTGTTTGTGATCTCGGAAAAACAGCTAAAATTCTACAGCGGACTGAATCATATTCATCGATAATAAGCAGTACCTAAGTAATTAACTCAGGTAAATAGGTATATTATATTTTATAATATTTGACAGGGTTCAAGTTAAATTGGTCAATGGTTAAATGGCATATTGGTATTGTCTCTTTCTCACATATAGAAAATCTCAATACGTCAACTCGCTCTAATATTTCGTAGTGTTGTTGACGGATGGTTGTAGGCTGAGGTTGTAGGTTATAAAATACCGATTTACATATTACATTTTTTTACGGAAGTGGTTGGAAAACAAGCTCAGGAATATGGATCATTTTGATATTAGGTGATTACCGTCAACTATGGAGCACATATTCTAGGGTCCATGACCCGTTGCCGACCTATAACAGGAAACAGGATATAGCGAGAAATAGTATAAGGACGGAGTTAGATTTTTTTATACCACAAAGGTGGCAAACAAGAATTTCGGATATTTCACTCTCCGAACGAAACGCATTGCTGCTACACGTCAATATTCTGTAAAAGGGTGGCACTTCACCGGTCGGGCTAGCCTATTTTTCATAAACGCCCACTCCAAAGATTGAAGAATTAATTGATGAGAAGTACCTATATAAATAGACAACCGATAAGAAAGGATTTTTTTAAATTCCCACGGGAAAGCGAGATAAACGCAAACGAAGTTGCGCGGGTTTCTCTAGTCTATATATATAAAATGCTTTGTCCTGACTGACTGACTGACTGAGAATCAACGCACAGCCTAAACCGCTCATCGTAAAAATCTGAAACTTGGCAGGTGGAACTATTATAAGACTTAGGCGTCCGATAAGAAAGGATTTTTCGAAATTCGAACTCTAAGGGGGTAAAAAAGGGGGGTAAAGTTACTATGAGACAATTTGATTCCTTGGTCCAATCTACTTCAAATTTTGCATAAAAATTGTTTAAGAGAATTGATGGAAGATGTGATTCTTATTTTATTGAAATTCTTGAAAAAAATGTATTTTGTGGGTAATTTTCTTCGAGTTGATATCAATACTCATACTCCTTAGTGCTTTTGATTTCAATTACATTTCATTTTGACACATCCGTGACGTGAAGTGTATCATCTGTCATTTAATCTATATATATAAAATGCTTTGTCCTGACTGACTGACTGACTGACTGACTGAGAATCAACGCACAGCCTAAACCGCTCATCGTAAAAATCTGGAACTTGGCAGGTGGAATTATTATATGATGTAGGCGTCCGATAAGAAAGGATTTTTCGAAATTCGAACTCTAAGGGGGTGAAAAAGGGGGGTAAAGTTAGTATGGAACAACTTGATTCCTTGGTCCAATCTACTTCAAATTTTGCATAAAAATTGTTTAAGAGAATTGATGGAAGACGTGATTCTTATTTTATTGAAATTCTTGAAAAATATGTATTTTGTGGGTAATTTTCTTCGATTTGATATCAATACTCATACTCCTTAGTGTTTTTGATTTCAATTACATTTCATTTTGACACATTCGTGAAGTGAAGTATGTCATCTGTCATGTAATATTTTTATAAATTGTGAATATTCAAACAAAATGATTTCTATCGTCGTAGATCTTCGTACTATTTATCCTGTTTGTGATCTCGGAAAAACAGCTAAAATTCTAACTATGTATAAAGCGGACTGAATCATATTCATCGATAATAAACAGTAAGTAATTAAATATTAAATTTATAATATTTGACAGGGTTCAAGTTAAATTGGTCAATGGTTAAATGGCATATTGATATTGTCTCTTTCTCACTTATAGGAAATCTCATTACGTCGACTCGCTCTAATATTTCGTAGTGTTGTTTTATGGATGGTTGTAGGCTGAGGTTGTAGGTATTGAAATACCCATATACTTATACATTTTTTTACGGAAGTGGTTGGAAAACAAGCTCAGGAATATGGATCATTTAATATTAGGTGATTACCGTCGACTATTGAGCACATAGATTCTAGGGTCCCTGACCCGTTGCCGACCTATGACAGGAAAAGACAAGATATATAGCGAGAAATAGTATAAGGAAGGAGTTAGATTTGTTTTATACCACAAAGGTGGCAAACAACAATTTCGGATATTTCACTCTCCGAACGAAACGCATTGCTGCTTCACATCAATATTCTGTATAAGGGTGGTACTTCACCGGTCGGGCTAGCCTATTTCATAAACGCCCACTCCAAAGATTGTAATGAGAAGTATTTAGATAGAAAAATAATCATGTTATACATATGAAAATGTTTTGTCTTGACCGTAGAGACCTGAAATTTGGGTGTAAGATGTAGGCAACCGATAAGAAAGAATTTTTTGAAATTCCCACGGGAAAGCGGGATAAACGCAAACGAAGTTGCGCGGGTTTCTCTAGTGTAATTATAAAATTGTGAATATTCAATCATAATGTCGTCTATTTATTCTGTTTGTGATATCGGAAAAACAGCTAAAATTCTAACTATGTATAAAGCGGGCTGAATCATATTCATCGATAATCACTACATAGTATAAAACAAAGTCGCTTTCTCTGTCCCTATGTCCCTATGTCCCTTTGTCCCTTTGTATGCTTAAATCTTTAAAATTACGCAACGGATTTTGATGCGGTTTTCACCAACGGATAGCCTGGTTCATGAGGAAGGTTTATGTATAAAATTTGTCAGGATTTTATGTAAATTGGCTGAAATATAAAGATTATTGTTGGGAGTGTCGGAAAAAATCAACCGCTTGGGAGCTGTCGACGAAAACGCTGGCTAAACCCTTTGAGATATTAACAAAACAAAAATTATAGGATATTCCTCTTATTTAGGTCTCCAAAAAAGTCCGCGATAGCATATATTTATCGTATACGGATAACTTACTATAAAATAAAAAGCGATTTCCGAGTAATAATGCGGAAATAGCGCCATCTAGCGTAGAATAGAAAGAACTTGAATTGGAAACCGATTTTGACGTATACAATATTAATCCTTATCCAGTTAACTACGTTAGTTACCTTAAGTATTTCATGTACATTATTATAATCTTTACATCATATTATTTAAATAGATACTTTAGAAGTTATAGCAAAAAATTTACGCGCTTGCCGAAATTAGTTCAAGTTCTTTCTATTCTACGCTAGATGGCGCTATTCAAAAGCATCGCGCTATGGTTACGTTTTCATTAAATTATAAATATCGCGCGAAAATTAAAGCACTTTAAATCTATTACGCTAGGTGGCGCTGTTTAAAAATAAAATTATAGATACTTACATACTTTTAATTTGTTTATGCTTCACAATTTGAACTATTTAAAGTTAATATTAAGGGTGCATTTTATTTGATTCGTGTTATAATTTTTGATACAATTTATTGTAAATAGATAGATATGGATAGACACTTACATACTCGCTTCAATTTAGTCCTTTGTTTGGGCTTATTTTAACATCTGTCGCATTTTTTAATGGTTTCGTGTTGATTTATGTTATCTTTGAGTTTTTTTTTTATTGACAGATTATAACAATTATTTAAGTTTATATAGCAATATAAAGTACCTATTTCATGACAATTTAATCATGCCTCGACGAAAGTCTAATATAGGACGCAGTACATCTTCTGCCAAAAGAATTCGTTTGAGTCGAAGCAACGAAAATGATCAAGAGAGGGATGTTCGTTTATCGTTGGACCGTGAAAGGCATGTTTCCCAAAGAGCGCGAGAATCGTCGGTGGATCGCACAGTTCGTTTATCGTTGGACCGTGACAGTCATGTTTCCCAAAGAGCACGAGAATCGTCGGTGGATCGCACTGTTCGTTTATCGTTGGACTGTGAAAGGCATGTTTCCCAAAGAGCGCGAGAATCGTCGGTGGATCGCACAGTTCGTTTATCGTTGGACTGTGAAAGGCATGTTTCCCAAAGAGCGCGAGAATCGTCGGTGGATCGCACAGTTCGTTTAGCGTTGGACAATGATAGACATAACGCTCAAAGAGACAGAAACGCCCGAAGATAGACAACTCCGCTTACGTAACGACCGTATTCGTTGCTGGAATCGACTTAACTACTCAATGGTTTTCACATGGACAATTGTATGTTGCCCTGTCACGTGTAACATCAAAAAAAAAATATGTTTGTTTTTACACGAAATGACGCAGAAGTTGTCAATGTGGTATATAAAGAAATATTTTAGTATGTTAAAAAACAAACTAAAATATTTATTTATATATGTAAGTATACGACTGTTTAACACAGGCAGATAGTTATAACCCGTGCGAAGCCGGGCCGGGCCGCTAGTAAATAGTAAGTAATTAAATTTTACATTTTATAATATTTGACAGGGTTCAAGTTAAATGGCATACATTTTGATATTGTCTCTTTCTCACTTATAGGAAATCTCATTACGTCGACTCGCTCTATTATTTCGTAGTGTTGTTGTAAGCTGAGGTGGTAGGTATTGAATTACCGATATACTTATACATTTTTTTTACGGAAGTGGTTGGAAAACAAGCTCAGGAATATGGATCATTTGATATTAGGTGATTACCGTCGACTATGGAGCACATAGTTTCTAGGGTCCCTAACCCGTTGCCGACCTATAACAGCAAAAAACAGGATATAGCGAGAAATAGTATAAGGAATGAGTTAGATTTTTTCTATACCACAAAGGTGACAAACAAGAATTTCGGATATTTCACTCCCCGAACGAAACGCATTGCTGCTTCACGTCAATATTCTGTAAAAGGGTGGCTCTTTACTGGTCGGGCTAGCCTATTTCATAAACGCCCACTCCAAAGACTGTAATGAGAAGTATAAAAATAGAAAAAAAAAACTATACATATGACAATTTTTTGGGTGTGACCCTGGAGTGACCAACCGATATAAAAGGATTTTTTGAAATTCCCACGGGAAAGGATAAACGCACACGAAGTTGCGCGGGTTTCTCTAGTCTATCTATATTTATAAAATGCTTTGTCCTGACTGACTGACTGACTGACTGACTGACTGACTGAGAATCAACGCACAGCCTAAACCGCTCATCGTAAAAATCTGAAACTTGGCAGGTGGAACTATTATAAGACGTAGGCGTCCGATAAGAAAGGATTTTTCGAAATTCGAACTATATGGGGGTAAAAAAGCGGGGTAAAGTTACTATGGGACAACTTGATTCCTTGGTCCAATCTACTTCAAATTTTGCATAAAAATTGTTTAAGAGAATTGATGGAAGATGTGATTCTTATTTTATTGAAATTCTTGAAAAAAATGTATTTTGTGGGTAATTTTCTTCGAGTTTATATCAATACTCATACTCCTTAGTGCTTTTGATTTCAATTACATTTCATTTTGACACATCCGTGAAGTGAAGGGTGTCATCTGTCATGTAATATTTTTGATTGTGAATATATTGAAACAAAATGATTTCATAATGTCGTCGTACTATTTATTCTGTTTGTGATCTTGGAAAAACAGCTAAAATTCTAAAGCGGACTGAATCATATTCATCGATAATGGGTATATTATATTTTATAATATTTGACAGGGTTCAAGTTAAATTGGTCAATGGTTAAATGGCATATTGGTATTGTCTCTTTCTCACATATAGAAAATCTCATTACGTCAACTCGCTCTAATATTTCGTAGTGTTGTTGACGGATGGTTGTAGGCTGAGGTTGTAGGTTTTAAAATACCGATGTTCTTATTACATTTTTTTACGGAAGTGGTTGGAAAACAAGCTCAGGAATATGGATCATTTTGATATTAGGTGATTACCGTCAACTATGGAGCACATATTCTAGGGTCCATGACCCGTTGCCGACCTATAACAGGAAACAGGATATAGCGAGAAATAGTATAAGGACGGAGTTAGATTTTTTTATACCACAAAGGTGGGAAACAAGAATTTCGGATATTTCACTCTCCGAACGAAACGCATTGCTGCTACACGTCAATATTCTGTAAAAGGGTGGCACTTCACCGGTCGGGCTTGCCTATTTTTCATAAACGCCCACTCCAAAGATTGAAGAATTAATTGATGAGAAGTACCTATATAAATAGACAACCGATAAGAAAGGATTTTTTTTAATTCCCACGGGAAAGCGGGATAAACGCAAACGAAGTTGCGCGGGTTTCTCTAGTAGGTTATATAAAAAACCAAAAAATAAAAAGGCTTTTATGTGGTAGGTGGTCGGTTTTGCAAAGTAAATCGGAGAAAAAAAGGTCGAATGAAAGCGTTTCTTACGAACGCCTGTACTAAAAAAGGATTATTAACATTATGCCCAACGAAGTGGGCACGGGTCAACTAGTTACTTATAATATCAAATTAATGAACATTAAATTGGTTTTTAAAAATAATTTTCAATTCTAATTAAACATAAGTATAATGAGATATAATATATTAGTTAAAATTATAATTGTACATAATTATTATTATTTACTTCGTGTCGATTCCGTTTGTCGGTTTACATTTATTTAATTTCACAAAATTGATTTAATAGTACATAATGAATCACCTATGTTTTTGTACTTAAAATTACGGTTTATATGAACACCTCTTTTGATTATAATATAGTACCTATCTACGTACTCGATGCTATGAATAAATCTTACCTCGTCTCGTCATGCATGCTGACAATAGACAGATATTTGAGAATTTCGTTCTCAGTACGAGGGCTAACCACGGCTAACTGTATTTTTTCAGTAATTAATCTCACATGCCGATACTACTACGTGGTTAACCGACGTACAGTAATGCAAAAGTTCAAAGCCCTCATTACGCAACAGTCCATTTAGGTTCTGTGCAATTATATACGGCGGATGTCTTGGCGGTCGAAAATAAATAAATAATTACAATGCTCGATGCGACATCGCATCGCCCTTCGACAACCCACGTAGCCCTCAATTATCAACAAGGCATAGTTTCTTTGCGTAAAGTTGGATTACACGGCTATATAAAGAAGAATTTAATACAGTTTTTTTTACACAAATAACATTTTGCTTACTCACGTCATAAGACAGGATTAAATTAGTTTTATTTGTTATTATTCCGAATAATTTACAATTGTATTGTATTTGAATACAATTTCAATTGATATATTTAATGTGTAGAATATTTATAATATGTTTGTATATTAATCCTTCTTTTTTTAAATAGCCATTGCAAAAGCCTCCCCTTTTTCCCTCCACACGTCCCTGTCCAGAGCTGTCACGCCTCCCATCAAAGGTCCTGATGTCGTCCGACCACTCCGACCATCTCATCATTGGTCTGCCCTTCTTTCGATGCCCGTCGTGTAATCCTTATTTAAATCAATTTAAATGTAGATAATCCATCCATACCATAACATACACCAATAAAAAACAAATTAATTAAAAAATCTAAGTTTTAATTTGTACAATACTGTTTCTGTTTTATTTTTTTAGGATATTAAGTATTAGGCAGCCTCAGGTGTAGCCTTAGGCACATCTCCGTAAAAGAGCAAACAAAACATTTTTGTGAATTACCGGCAAAGAAATGATATTTGTTTTATGTCCAAATATTATGTTTCTTTTTAGAATAAAACAAAAACACGTTCCAAGCTTTCCTTTTATACCAATTTGGTTTTTTGTGTTGTGCTTTACTTGGTTAAAAACATGTAATTTGGCGGGTCCTCAGGGATCGTTTCTCGGAGCCAGACTTTCTTCATTCTTAAGTAAGATAAAAATTCCAGGCTTTTTATAATGACTATCACTTAAACGGTGTAATTGCGCATTGCAATCAAAAAACACGGTTCCTTTTTTCCTTTGGGACAAGTTTGGGAACTTGGTGACTATAAGAAATAGACATCGCACGTTATATAAATATGTGTATAAATAATATATTCATTAGTATTCGTTCGTATATATTCATTAATTTATTGCGCATGTCATATTCAATATTATGGAACATGCAATCCTATCTATGTATTACATTACTTGAGCGTAGTTATAACTTGGTTTATTTAAATGCAATTATACATACCTATTTAGAAGAGTATGAAATCAATGTTTTACGCTATGCTATATCGAATAGGAAAACGATTTATTACGTTTTACGACTAGATTACAGTATAATAAATTCTTAATGCAAGATACGGACGATTTCGTGGCGCTAGTATCGCGGTCCCATGGTGTAATGGTTAGCACTTTGGACTTTGAATCCAACGATCCGAGTTCAAATCTCGGTGGGACCTTAATAAAGTTTCTCTGCTTTGTTTTTTAAGTTTCAATAATATTTTAATCAAATTTTATCATAAAATTATTATGAAAAGAATCGTTGTATTGTCGAGCTCGTTGTATTTTTATGCGGGCTCTACCTACAGTCTACACTCTCGTAAAGTTACGCACAAGTTAGAAGACAAAAGTAAACAAAAGGAAAAAAGTAATGTAGAAGTAATATTAGCGCTAATTTCTGTACCTATTCAGAAACTGCTGTATTTTCCGGTCCGATATTAACATTTGAAATTTTAATAAGATTCTATCTAAAGTAAATTCTAAATTAAAAAAACACTCATTTACTTACCTACCCGTTTTCACCAACAATTCCTAAAATTTAAGTCTCCTAAAAGCTTTCTCTATGTCCTTGTTTTTGGTACGTGTATGACATATTATTATAAAACTATCGATAAAAATACGGTTTTTAAAAATAGATAATTTGTGTGGTGAAACTGGGCATTAGTCACTTCCCCACCTCTATATTGTAGTATGGAGACTCTCCTGCAACAACATTCTCAAACGACTCAACAAGATTGTTTTTGTCAAGGGATGATTAACGGCGCGAAGTGACAGGTGAGTGGTGAGACACGAGGGATTTCAGACGAATGACCCACCGCGGGCGGTTCCCATACAACGCCCAATCGAATCCCATAGCCCAATCAAGTCGCAAAAATTTCCATGAACTTTATGACTAAGTATTATGTTATGATTCTCAGGTATAGTTTCTCGATAACTTTCAAATGTTGGATTTAATGTGTCATTAATTTTTAAAATTTATTTTTGAGGTTTACCATTGACTATTTTGTTTGCCAGCTTAGCCAGTAGTTGTACAAAAAAGGAGTTGCACAAAAACATAAAAAGAAAATAAGAAGTAGTTTGAGACGCTTCTGCACCTTGCTGACAGTCTAACAAATTACTACTTATTTATTCCACGTGACAAACTAGGTACCTATTCTTGAAGGTCTGAAAATAAGCAATCAAACAAAGACTTGGATTATTTATGTTTCCCATTAATTATAGTACCTTCGGCCATGGTAATCTTGGAGCCTTGGGAAATATGACAAAAACATAATCTGTCAACGTAGGAAAATATAGAACATAGGTATGCGTTCAAGTATGTACGTCTACGGCAACTGCATAATACTGTGTACATTTTACATTAATTTATGTCTTTAGTCATACATATTATTACGACGATTACGTGTATAATGTTATTTTTCAACATACCTAGGTTTTGCCTAGGTTTACAATTAAATGGTATACCTCCACCTTAAAGAAGATCGTAACCAAATAGCATTGGTCTCGGCCATGTTGTGTTCCTACGGTGACTAAGGTCTCCAGGGGGGTGGGAGGTTTAGCAAAGCGTGAGTGATACCGCTGGTATTACAAGCGTCTATAGGCTGCGGTGCCGGCTTACCATCGTGCCGGGCGTAAGCTTGTTTGCCACCTTTGTGGTATAAAAAAAAATTGCTTTTGAAAATTAAAAAAGGCAATTAATTAACTATCATCCTACAAAAACTGTCAAAACTGTCAATTTGTACGAATTTAAGCAAAATTGGTGCTAAAGTCATTACTAAAATTACATTGCGTAATTCGTACATGAAGATTTATTTTTTAATAAATTTTTTTCAGAGTGAGTACAGATTCGCGGGTGGAGGGTATCCACGCGCGAGCAGCGGCGGCGGCGGGCGCGGTGGGCTGTGCTCAGCCGCGTTGGTGGGCGGCGCGCTGCTGGCTGCTGTCGCCGTACTGGCTGTAGCCGCACTCGCCTTCTACATGGGAGCGTTAAGGCCGGATAATGGGGAACGTGAGTATATGTAACATGTTAGTCAAAACTCAAAATTAAATAAACATCCATATTCGATTACAAAAACTGTTCCCAAATAATATTGACGTTGGTCAAATTCATTTTCTACTGTGAAAAATTAAAATCGGTCGATCATAAACTTTAATTCCAAACATTCTAAATAATTTATGCCAAATGTAAATAGGTGTATATGTTACTGGAAATGTATGTAATCCGTCATAGTATACAATTCCTAGGAAATGTGTTATTATTATAAAGTGGTCAGAGTTATCACAAATAAATAAATAAATATAAATAAATAAATATATAGGGACAATTCACACAGATTGAGCAAGCCCCAAAGTAAGTTCGAAACTTGTGTTATGGGATACTAACTCAACGATATTATATTTTATAACAAATACATATATAGATAAACATCCAAGACCCGAGGCCAATCAGAAAAAGTTCGTTTTTCATCATGACCCGACCGGGATTCGAACCCGGGACCTCCTGCGTGGCGGTCTGGCGTGGTAACCATTACGCCACGGAGGTCGTCAAATATCTGTAAAGAAATTAATTGAAACACGTTGTTCATCAGACAAAGCTGGGTTGGGTGCTGGGTTAGGTTAGGGATAGCTTGAGACCATTAAAAGCCGAGCGACCGAAGGGAGCGAGGTCTTCTTTATAATATCACATTTCCTAGGAATTGTTTACAGTGACGGATTACATACATTTCCGGTAACATATACATACACACAATGAATTTGTCTAGTAATCCATAACATAAGCAAAGCAGAAATTTTGAAGACAATGATTTCTAATAAAACATTTATTGTTTCAGCTATGATGTGTTTTGAGGGTATGCTTCGTGTGACCCGCGGTGACGTATATGGTGGCGCAGTCGGCAGTCCTGCTTGGAGGGAGCGGGCGCGGCGCTATGGCTCAGCATTGCGCCAGGTTTACGCAGCACCCTCGCCACTGCGCAACGCCTTTGCCGGTGCTATCGTCAATGGCTTTGGGGACAGACGGCTCGACGTACATTTCAAATTATATTTAGATAGAAGAAAAATACCAAGGTATTTTGAGCGTATATTAATAAATAAATATATTGCGTGGGCAATTTAGTTCGTATTGTAGAAACAACTCTGAAATATTTATAATGTGCTAAACATTTGCTTCTTTCCAGTTCTGTATCAAATATTGAAGAATCACTCAAGAATATCTTAGTTCAAGATTTGCTCTCTAAACACCCAGCGTTTGGACCAACGATTAAAGTCGATACATCTAGCATTATTATCAAAAGAGACTTAGAACATACATATCATTCTGAATCGTACGTAAAAGAAGCGATGAACGAAAGTATGGTGACAAATTACCCCAAATCTTTATCTCCACAAAACGGAAAAGATAAACCGCTACAAACACGAGTTGGAGTTGTCCGAAAAACTACAGTTAAACCATTAAAGAAAGGTGAAATAGAAGAACCTGACATTGACACTGAAAATATTCCTGTAGTGCAAGGTTCTTTCCAAATTACAAAAACTGAGGCCGATATAACGGAAAATAAACGAC
Organism: Endotricha flammealis; assembly: GCA_905163395.2. Classification (NCBI taxonomy): domain Eukaryota; kingdom Metazoa; phylum Arthropoda; class Insecta; order Lepidoptera; family Pyralidae; genus Endotricha; species Endotricha flammealis. Next base: position 6,844,322 of record LR990853.1, read on the forward strand.
ATGATGATAAAAATAATCATAGGGGATCAATTTCAAAGACAAATACTACAACAAGATCACCAGTTACAAAACAGACTACGCCTAGGACCGCAACAACAAAAAAATCTGTTTTTACTACACCAAAGCTACGTCCATTTACAATAACTTCTACCTTTAATATAAAGAATAGTACAGAAACCACGCCGAAAAGAGATATTGAAAAAAGTACAAGAAAATCAATAGTAAGTACTACCTCTTCGACAACAATTACTCCGACACCGAGTACCGTAATAACAAGTACAAATAATGTTTCTCAAATATTATTAGACTTATTAACAAATGAAAACCATTACAAAGATTTACCAAAAATTGATACGCTATTCACAGTACCTCATGTGGTAGATAATGAACCATGGAGACCTATAACGAGACCTTATCACGAAACAACCAGCGAAGCACCCACCAATGTCGAAAACAGTGATCAAAACGCTGAAGACAGGATAGGAGTTGCTGAAGTTGTGGAAGATATATCAGTTTTAGAAAGTATGTTAACTCCAATTCCTCCTGTTAAGCATAGAGATAAAACTACTCGCAAACCTGGTGCTCATTTCAATATAGATCCCAATTTAGCAGCTCACGTTTTTGTTCCAAGCCCTGTGTACACCAGCTTTACCCTTCCCACATATGCTCCACCATTAAAAAATATGGAAACTTTAGGATCAGGCTATGTGAAACCTCATCCTATTCCTGTAGACAAAATAAGTTCAGTGGTAGAGGTGTTAGAAGTTAATAATGATGACGACGATGATGGAAAACCAGTAGAAAGACCGCCAAAAGATAAAACAACTTTAGCAATATTAAATGTAAAACCAGACCAATCAGACAATAACACAGAAGAAATATCGATTGAAGGGGCTTCCATATTGAAGAAACATAACGCAACTGTATCGACTACTACAGTCTCGGCTAGTACTATCAATGATAATATCAGTGTCAGTACTGTGACTACTAGCAGTAGCAGTATTAAACCCAGTAGTACAACAACTACAACAACCACAACCAGGAAAACAATACCTAGTACTACAACGTCAAAACAAGAGTCGGATTTAGAAAAACTATCTACTAATAATTTAAACACTGAGAGTCGTCATAGCAACGATACCATGAAAGAAAATTATACAAGACGCCCGAACGATAAAGTTTCTATTATACCAACAACTGGTGGACCACATCACACATGGGAACTAGTCAATACCTCAACCAACAAAAATGATACTTTTAGCAAAAATTCCCCTGAAAAATATTATAACGACACTTTACAAGCTATAATAACTAAGAATGATGCTGTTGTTCCTAATACAACACCACGATTTTCAAATAAAGTTTCTATTTTGAGAAATTTAACTGAAATTATTAAAAGATATTCTCCAAACACTACAGACAAATCTCATAAGGAATCTAAATCAGATACTACTACAGATCAAGATAACCAAAATAAAGGAAAAGGTTCCGTTGAAGTAGTTCCCGAAGAGGGAATGCAGACTACAACTGCAGGGGTTATCACGTTACTGCCTGCTAAATCCAATCTAGGTGGCAACAGACCTTTGAGGCCAAGACCAAAACCAGCAGTGAAAGTTGATACACAAAATTCAAAGGAAATGTTACGTGGTTTTTTTCGCAACAATCCCGAAACTCAAAAAATAATTAATGATCTCAGTACTGAAACTTATTCAGAAATCATCAACGTATCACCAGAGGAATCTGAAGTGGTTACTTCTAATAGTAAAGAAGTGGAAGATGGGGTTATTTTGACCACAGTTACTGAAAATATAAGTGTTATGGACAATGCTGAAAGTACTCCAAATAAAAGATTTCCCAAGTCTAGTGATGATTTAAATGAATCCGATAATAACAGCGTAACTTTAGACAGTGAGAATGAAAAAAATGGCACAATTGTACCAGAAGGTACATACAGAGTATCATATCACGTTACCGGGAGTGTCAGTAGTAAACAAGCAAATAAAACACAACACCTTCCTGCTTATGAATTGGCTCTAGAACCCGACGTAGTACTGGAAATTCCATTGAATCAATCTAATACTTTGACTATAGAGAAATTGAAACAACTAGCCAGCTTAGCCACAATATCAGATTCAAACAATAATACCTTATTTCGAGCACCAGGTGGTGTGATTTCTACAAAAGCTATTCCATCTAGCTATACCTTAAATCAGGCTGGTTTCAAGATACTTACAAAAACTTATAATAAAATTCAATCAACCAAACAAGATGACAACAGTTTAGATAAACCAGACAAAACGTTTAGTAAACCAACAAAAACGAAGCCACAGAAAGAAAATAAAATTGATCAAGAAAAAGAAGGTATTATATTAGTTATAATTTCTTGCTTTTTACCAAAGTACATAATTATTTTCAAAGTAATTCTCTAAAATACTTTATTTTCTTATTTCAGAAGAATGCAGTAATGCAACATCGTTTCGATGCAATAATGGCGCATGTTTACCGTTGACATCCCGTTGTAATCGGTTGCTGGACTGCCCCGGAGGTGAAGATGAACGTGCTTGTTCCTGTGCAGACTACTTACGTGCCGAATTTTCACAGGCCAAGATTTGTGATGGTGTTGTCGATTGCTGGGATTATTCCGATGAGAATAAATGCGGTATGACATTTATTAGACATTAATCTATTCGTCCTTAAGTTTTGACTTAAAAATCAAATCATTAATAATCTTTCAGAATGGTGTGGAGAAGGACAGTACGTGTGTGCTAATGCTAAGCAATGTATAGAAATGGCGAAAGTTTGCGATGGCACACCAGACTGTCCACTAGGAGATGATGAAAAAAGTTGTGTTGCGCTAGCCGATGAACTAGAAGACAACGAAGTGGTTCCTTACAATGAAGAAGGTTGGTGTTGATTACAAATAAAATCATTTTATATCTCGGTCTGAGCAAATACACGTCACTTTTAGTCACAGCTATCGGCGGTTTAGATACTACCTACTTACTGCACCTAGTGCGACCAAACAAGATAGAATCGCTAAAAAAAATGCCGAAATGATAGTAGGGTGTCTGCTCAGGCCCTTGCTCAATACAAAAAATGTCCCAGTATTTCATTAATATTATGTCTTCTTCCAGGTTTCGTGATGGTGAGGAAACGAGGCGTATGGGGTCGGCTTTGCGTGGAGAGTTTTGCGGACGTCGTCAATCAAGCTCATAGTTCTCTGAAACTGCCAGATCTTGGAAAAGCTGTTTGTCGAGCTATGACGTTCAAGTAAGTATAATCAATTCATCGATTTATTTGTGGTCTTCCCAATTTTTAATCAACATTTTTCGTTTAATTTATCGATTTATTTGTAGTCCCGTCTCAATTTTTCAAACTATAGTTTTCGGGTTTCCATTTTTAAGAAATACTTTAGTCGGCATTGTAATATGCCGAATGTTAATACAATTATTGTGCAATATTTTAGTGAATCTCCTTGGACGCGGGAATCCCGTGAAGGACGCAAGGCTAGCTCGGTCGGGTACTGGGAAGTGTGGCACAATGCAGCCGCGCGCGCCGCCGACACCCGGCTTTCGTTCCGCCGTGCAACCTGCAATCGACGGCGAGCGCTGCGCGTGCGTTGCTCAGATCTCGACTGCGGGATACGGCCCCATGCAGACGCTCAACAGGCCAGGTATGCTAAATGGTTTATTTACTCAATACTCAGTATTTATTGCTTCCTTAAATACAATCATCAGTACAATACAAAATGACAGATATTACCTAATGACCCTGTTGGGCACTACAATAATTTATAATTAATAACGTTAATATTAATCAATTAATCCAAGCCAAGTCTGTCCGATCAGTAACAAAAGAGATTAACAGGTTTATCTATAAAAAATTATAAACCATAATTTCATTTAAAAAAAATGCAATGCAATACAAACATACTTTTGCGTTCAAAGAACATAATGGCAGGGTTTTATGAGTAAATAACTTTACAGTGGCAAAGATTACCATTCAGCATTGCATACAGGCATGCTGCTCTAAGCATTAATGATACAAACAGCGGAATGCTCGTTCTATCCAAGCCTTGCCTCTGTAAGGTTGTTTCCTCATAGGGCCGTGCGTTCGTCTGAGTTTGACTCGTTGCGCGCGCGTCCGCGCTGGAGCAGGGTGGTGGGCGGCGGCGGCGCGGCGGCGGGCGCGTGGCCCTGGCAGGCGGCGCTGTACCGCGACGGCGACTTCCAGTGTGGAGCCACCCTTATCGCAGACCAGTGGCTACTCTCCGCCAGTCATTGCTTCTACCAGTGAGTTCTCTATGTCTACTTCACAACTCTATATCTTATTATTTGTCATTGCCATAACTTGATATTATCATGGGTAGGTATTATAGAACGATGACCACTACTCTCTACTACAATGTCATGGACGAGCGTATGCGTCCAGGGGTAAAAACTAAAACGATTGAATCTAACTTAGTCAGAAAAATGTTGGAATAGAATTAAAATTATTGCCAACCAAGTAGCGTGAGAGAATGATAATTTAGCGCAATAAGAATTCACCTCAGCCTTTTCTTTATATGATTGGAAAAAGCTCATGAACATGGCCATCTCAAATGGAACAAACGCAGCCTATAAGAAAAATTGTCTACTAAAAACTGGATCTTTGAAACCTTAATAAAGATAATTTATTATTATAATGCCATTTATGATGTCTAACTAATTTCTATTTACTTCAGGGCCACAGAAGCGCATTGGGTTGCACGACTAGGTGCTCTTCGACGCGGGGCCTGGCCCCGAGGACCTTGGGAGAGAGTGGCGCGAGTCCGTCAAGTAGTGTTACACCCGCGTTACCAACCGCGGGGATTCCGTAACGACATAGCGTTACTAAGGTTGGACCCGATAGCGTTACACGCGAGACTCCGTCCAGCATGTCTGCCGCCGCCAAGGACGCAACCACCGGCCGGACATCACTGCACAGTAGTCGGTTGGGGACAACTCTATGAGCATGAACGAGTGTTCCGTAAGTTTCTTTGGACATTTACTTCACCATAATAAAGATATAGGTAGATACTAGTAAATAAAAATATTATATTAAAGATATAGGTACTAGGTACCTACTTCCACTAATAACATATGGTGGAATTATCTACGTTTGATTTTAATTCTTAATATTAGTGTGACCATTAGTGGTTACCAAGACACTTCCTTTTTGTTCAAATTTTCATCTCGGTGTCAAATAAAGGTATGGTCATTGGTCATAAATATAATGTGCATTCTTTAGACATCACTACAAACTCATTACAACGAATTTACATACATTTGATTGCAACTGTGTTATTTGCAGCTGACACGCTCCAAGAGGTGGAGTTGCCGGTGATCTCGACAGCCGAGTGCCGGCGGCGCACGCGCCTGCTGCCCCTGTACCGCGTCACGGACGACATGTTCTGCGCGGGCTACGAGCGCGGCGGCCGCGACGCCTGCCTCGGCGACTCCGGCGGCCCGCTTATGTGCCAGGTCTGTCCTATCACTCATAGTGAATATCTCATCATCCATAGGACTACCACTGGATATAGATTTGGTCTAAGGACCTCCACGAGTATGTATAAGTACTGATAAATTTAGTTTGTAACAACCAGTTGTCGTAGTCTACTTTTAGTAGCGGCGATCAACGGCCTCTGAAACGGGTTAAATCACTAATATAACCCGTTTCAGAAGCAAAATGCAGCGACCGAACAAGATAATCGCTAAGACGGCGATCGCCCTATAGATATGCCATTTTGCTGTCTAGTACCTCGGCATGCGAATTTTCGACGAGATCCCCTTGAATCTCGGCATCGTTACAAATTCCACTATCATTATAAACGGATTAGGATGAGAATTAGGAACTAATGAAGCCATCTTTATTTTCAGGAATCCGGTAAATGGTACATCTTTGGAGTGACCAGCAATGGCTACGGTTGCGCGCGAGCCAACCGTCCCGGCGTCTACACCAAAGTGTCCAACTACATCGACTGGATAGACAGCGTCATGGACACGTACACGCCACAACGAAATAATACTTTCAACGAATTCGAATCAGACGAGGACTTCTATGCTGATTTAGAAGCAGCAGAAAATAGGAGAGTTGTGAAAGACACGTACCCCAGAATAGATATGTGCAAAGGTTTCAGATGTCCCTTAGGCGAGTGCCTGCCAGCGTCGAGCGTGTGCAACGGATTTCTAGAATGTTCTGACGGCAGTGACGAGTGGCAATGCAGCAGGCCTGCCCCAAACAACTCCAGCACGCACGAGCCCGACTAAAACCAATCGTTACAACGTAACTTACATTATAAGCCAGTACTTAGGTCATAGACTATTCTTCTGAATTCGACTGATATCTTTTAAGTAGATTTAAGATTATCGAGTCTCAATTAGATTAAAGAAACGAACCGAGTTCAGTACTTAGGTAAAATGCAGACGTATTTTTTGTAATAATTTATATGCCATATCTTAAGAAACGAGGGCATTGTTTGTATATATAGATATTATTTGTCCTTCGTTGACTTACCACTGCATATTTACTGCTAATAAAATTATTTATTGAACATTTATGGATGACCTTTTCCGTTTGAATATCTTTGTGTCGATATTCAAATGGACGATGTAAGCCATGAATAAATAAAATACAATTGAAAGAAGTTTTTCATTGCCTCGCCCCCTTACAATAAAATGTTGTTGCTTTCTTTAATAATTTAAAAATAAGCAACTCTCGCGCTTAGATTCTATAAAAAGAAACAATAGACTTTCTTAAAAATTAATTTAATCTTTCGACAATAAATTAACAAAATGCAAACTTGTATGCAATACAATTATTATATTTTCCAAATTATGATAGCATAATAAATTATTAGAATTCTGATACACGACTCCACAATAATTATAATCGGATAAAAATTAAATTATACTGTTTTATTCTTAAGTAAGTAATACTTTACTATAACTCTTAAGTGATAATCGTAATAAAATGGTCGTAAAATTAAAATACAATCAATGAAGATAAAATAATTAAGATATTGTTAATTATAAACAGTTGCGGAAATAGCATTAGAAAAAAATTACCTCCATATAAATCGGGGTTTTAGAATCACTTAAGTCACAGAATAGCGATAGTCGAGAATACAATCCTTAAATTTAAAAGTCGAGACAGTCACACGCCTTACATCTATCTTAACTAATTCCCGTACCTGGCGGTACTCCACAGCATCCATAATGTTGTAAAAAAAAAACAAAGTCAAAATTAAAATCTCAAAAGATGAGTGTAAGGAACATTTTCGAATTACACATAAAGGCCAGTAAATACACGAGTTATCATAGTAATCTCTACGTCATATTAGATTTATATCTATAAACACTACTTTCGAGCGAAATGAGCAAGAAATGAGGGTAAAGTTTTAGATGATAATATGAACCGCAAAATGATGGGCCCGAGAACACGTGCCATGTAATGCTGTCGACAAAATTTGTGCTTTAACATTAAATACGACACGAGAAGCATTAAGTGAACTAATATTGAACTAGACCGTGCAAAATATAATGAATCATTAATTTAAGACGTCCTCTCGCCTTTAATGAGTAAACTACGCGTTGACTCCCAGTTTGACAGACACGGTGGCACATACATTAATTAGTCAAGTTATATAGTTTGCCATATTACGTTAGCAACTTGTTAGTTGTTTGAAGATAACGTTCCAAGTAAATATAAAAGGCGAACGCATTAATGCCCACAATGATTAGCAAAGAAAGATAAGTTCCCGGGCGTCCGCGCTGTGTCGCCTGAGGCTTCTAGCCCTTGTTCTCAATGGGACTGGTGGACAAGCCTCCCTTGGTCAACGTAGTCTTGAATTGCTCCGGCACTGGGTGCTCCGACTGTATAAAAAGTTTATTAAAACATAGTTAGCACTTGTATAAAAATAAACTTGGACAATTAAAAGTTCTTACAAACTCCTATAAGTCAACGCACGCCGTATTACACTTAATAGATTTTTCACTACCCAGATACGGCTTTATTGGCAATAATTTTACTTTTAACTTTCTTTAGAAATCCGTTGTCAATAAGCATATTCCTCTCAATCGTATGGTATTAAAATAACATTTAGTCAATTGCCACGAATCGTACAAGAAATTATGTCGGCATAGTAACTCCGCCAACCTGCAGTAAATCAGTTCTCTCCTTATTGCGTGCCATGTAGGCAAAGCGTTGGTAGCGTCCTGCTTTTACTGATACTGATAGGCGGCTGTAACCACTTTCCAGGTTCGCTTCGCTTGTTTGTTTGCATGCGGTATGACACAAAAAACTGTGTGGCGGATTATGCCATATTACTCCTTGGAGCAGCAGTGAGATAATTGTGATTGACGATTATAGTAACTTCTAGATAAAATGGTTAGGTACCTACTTAAAAAACACCATAAATGTCATGAACTGAAGTGACTAGTGAACTTTTCAACACTGTGACATAGACATATATTATTATCAGCACAATGCTGCTCGTTAATATAATATAAGGTATATTTAATTAATAATAATAAATAAATACTTACATAATCTCCATTTCCTTTCGGCACCAGTACATTCATCTCAGATGACTTCGAGCTCACGATCTCCACTCCCAGAGACTCGGGCGATAAATAGATCTGGCATCCGTCAGTCTTGTCGATAGATATGGTCGGCACCTTTCCTAGTACCTGGTAAAAACAATTATTGAAGAAAATTACAATGTGTTAATTTGTCACAATCACGACGAAAACTTTAATCGACGAAATCTATCGTCTTTATATTATTATCTATAGATTTGCATTTTTGTTTGTAACGAATAAAGTAAATAAAGCCGATTATAAAAAAAACTTTCACCGTCGTCGGGAAGCTAACACTACCCGGGGGTGACTTAAGGCTATAAAACATTGCTTTTCTCATGGGCATGTTCCAGTGTCTCCAATGCCCAAAGTCTACACGTTTTTGCTCCCCAGGGAAATACATACAATATCGTATATCATTCGATTTTGGTATAATAACTTATATTTTTAGTTTTAAGTTATTATACCAAAATCGAACGATGGACGATGAGAACATCGTTTCTTTAAATAAACACGGGAATAAACACAGTCTGCAATTTCATCTTTTACTTCCGCTGTATTGCTTACTAGATGTGCCCGCAGCATAGATTACTTTTATCCCGGAAAAACATCTTAGTACCACGGGAAAAAGTTTATTCCCTTGATCACGCCGCGGGTATCAGCTAGTATATGTATACTAGGGACAATATTTTCTAAAATTGTTCTATTACGTCATGTTCCATAGAACAAATGGGACCTACCCAAGAAAACTAAAGGTAATGTATCCCACGTCCCGCTGCGCTCGTGCGTAAATAGCCAATTCAAGCCTTACTCTGCGTTTTTAGACAGGGCAAAACTAACATTACCTATACACACACCTTCGTTTGCTTTTGATGATTGTTGTCTCGCATTCATATACGATAAGAGGATGGACAAAATAATGCATTTTATTGACACTGAAGAGAAAACGCGGTATCAAAGGGATATCGTAAAACGTTGAATAAAAGTTTGAAACAAAATGTTTACTCATTTCACAAAAATCATTCGCTAATTGGGAGCTCGCTAAATAGGAATGCAGAAGCCATAACTTGAAAAATAAATTATAATAATGTTAATAAAAAGTATTATTACATACTGAAAAATAAAAAGAGAAAAAGAGGTTAATAATTACTCTGCGACATAAACGTCATTATTTTGAAGACAGAAACTTTTAATAACTTCTATTTAGAACGTCAAACGCCTGATGTCTGTGTAATTTTTATGTATTTTTATATATTTTTTTCGTAATATATTAATTTACAAAACTGATTTCTTTTGGCTTTGCGTATGAGAAAAATTATCGACGGTGATGGAATTCAAGGCAGCAAGTAATGAGGAGACGGCCAACGGGGGTTGGGGTCTCGGCCACGTCTCGGAGTATCTTTTTCATTTTGCGGAACATCTCATTCTTCCTACAGGCCACGCTTGTTTCAGTCTCTTGTATTGGATCTATACGCGAGTTTCTCTGTTCAATGTGGTAGGTTGATGTATCCGCATTCTTTTCAATATTATCTATTATACATGGTCCCTAATTCCGAGCGCTAACACTAAAAGACATTTTTGGAAGGAAGATAGTGATTTGATGGTTTTGGCAGCAGTTTAGTTGGGCTGATAATTTTACTACTATTGATTTTAAAGATAGTATAGGTTATCAAAACACAATTGACTTAAATTATCAGAATACAAAAAGTATCGTGTGGTTATGACGCGGAAAATTATGTATTTGGAGTGAACAACTCTATAAGAAAAAGTTAGTTCAAGATAGCCTCTCGATCCACTGCTAAATTATTATACTTTCTCCAAAGTTGATACCTTGGTTTAGACGTTGGTAGATTACTGGTAGTTGATAGTATACCGTATATCTATGTAAAATAAAACTTCACAGCTCTTTTGGTGTCTTAAATACGTGCCAACAGGCGTGTATATGTTCAAGTCTATCAGAAATATCGTTGTGACTTCGAGAGAAAGTATTAAAGAAAAGCAACGAGATCTAGAGGACATACAACTACAGGTATTACTGCCGTTTGTTATTTTAAGATAGATAGATAGATTTATGTCAACTAAAAACGAGCTAGCACCCCTTTTGATTGGTGTCAGCAAAATAGTTGTCACCATAAATTGAACTTAATGCTGGAGACATGAGACAAAGAGATATTATCGTAAAAGGGTTAATGTTAAGCTATCACCACCCCATGTACACCCGAATTTGTCATTGGGGTGCAGGATGTTATCCCATATTTAAAGAAAACAGCAAGTTCATAGAGAAAAGTCAGTGGCATTATCCGAAGTAGAGAGATCGAGTATGCCCTGAACATCATCAATTGAACGGAGAACCATATCTCAGTGGTATCTATCGTGCTAGAGGATGATGTGAAGGAATAGAAAGGAATGAATGTGACACATTTGGGTTTAAGCAGTGAGAATGTGGTCTTGGACGAGCCAGCCCAGTTCATTATTCCTTCAGCACTGTATAACAATGTGGCAATTGGCAAAAGAAAAAAGTTGTTCCTTTTTCAATTGGTAATTGTGCCTTTGTTCTACTGACAGGGTGATATCTTAATTCGAATTAAGTACAAAGAGACTTTAAACAACCTATCAGGAGATAACAAGCTTTAATTAAATTTTACTGAAAGTGATACGAGCAGTTCTGTACGGCGTCGGTGGTTTATGAATTATGCACATAATTAAATCTGGTATGCGGAGGCTTTAGGACAATTAACTGCCACGTGTTGTATGGTATTCCAACGGTAAATAACGTTTAATGAGGTGATTAATAAACAAAGCTTATATTTATATAAACGACGACAGTGTAATAGAAATGAACAGTGTCATCTAAACGTATACACACTTTTATTAAAGTAGATGATAACGCAAAAATTCGAACAGTATAATTCTTGATCGGCAGCTGAAAATTTTATTTCCTATTGCCAAACATAGATAAAATAATATACAGTAAATTCCTTTGAAAGATCGCACTACACCTAATTTGTTATTTATAAATCAGTAGATTTCAGATAGCCTATCTAAAAGATAAATTGGCAAAGATAACTTTTTCAACTCTAAAATTGTAAGGATTTGAGAGTTGAAAGACAGAGAAACCTTATAACAGACAATAGGTTTGTACCAACGCGTTCTCTTATCTGATAAATTGTCTGTTCTTGTGATTTTTCAACAATTTATCTAACAGTTAAATGATCTTGGGTATGTGAATCCAAAATAGTACTAGTTTCTTCAGAGGGATCATATTATTAAATTCAAATTCAAAATATTTTTATTTGAATAGGCCTAATACATATAAGCTCTTTCGAATCGTCACAATTTTTTCCTAATATCACCTCAATAATAATATATTCTCCTAAACAGATTCAAATAGTAAATACGAAGCTTTGCGTAATAGACGCGGAACTAACCGAACGCACGGAGCATCTGCGAAGGGAGACCGAGCACCTGCAACGGGTGCGGACGCGGGTGCGCGAACTCATCTCGGCGGACGACGCGCTGCGACGCACGTTCAACGGCGCTGCCCTCTTTGACAACAACTCACCGCACGAACTCGGTTCGAACACTAGTACTACACCAGAACAAGGTATATATATATTTTTTAAACAGTTAACCATGAAGCTATGTCTCTGTCCGTGGTTTATTCATATACGTGGTACTAGCAAATAGGTGGTACTCGTGTGTAGCTATTACTTGGTAATAGTTACGAGATTGCATTAACTTTAAATAAATAATAAAATAAATATATTATGACAATTCATACAGATTGAGCTAGCCCCAAAGTAAGTTCGAAACTTGTGTTATGGGATACTAACTCGACGATATTATATTTTATAACAAATACATATATAGATAAACATCCAAGACCCGAGGCCAATCATAAAAAGTTCGTTTTTCATCATGACCCGACCGGGGATCGAACCCGGGACCTCCTGGGCGGCGGTCTGGCGTGGTAGCCATGACGCCACGGAGGTCGACTTTGAAATATATTAATACAAACGTATGATTCGGCGAATGTTAAACCTTTTGTCCAACAGTGTAAAATCAATAACACAAAACGCGAAGCAGAATAGTCACGTTTTATGAGTAAACATTATAAAAGTTCAAAAACACAATCCCTTTTTTATTTCACAAAAATTCAAACGTACATATTTACATTTTATTTCAGATGACGAATTTATAGCCGAATTACTAAAGGTTCTGAAGTATGATGAGGCGACAGACGTAATGATATCCGAAAAGCCTCCACAAGAAAACATGGATTGTGGGGAGCGAGTTCCATTCGAGTCCGCTGCGTCTGAGAATAGCGTGTATTCCTCACTGAGCGACATGGATCTTAAGCAGGATTGTCATGTGAAGATCGTCAGAGTCACCAACGTGTATCGAGTAGCCTACCTCAAACATTACATTAAACAGAAGAGACTACGCCGAGCTAGTAAAATGGCTGTTTTGAAGAAAAAAGTGAGTGACTCGTCTTTATTATACACCAAGGGACTAATTAACTTACCTGATTGTTTGTAATCGCGGTAGGTAAGGTAATATCTGAGGCATTATCAGATAGGCTTTAATTATAAGGTTAGGGAAAGTAGATGGGATTACGTGATTTTAAACAGAATATCTCCTGTAACACCCACGGATTCGCTGCGATGATCCTTTAATTCAAAAGTTTGATAAATTGCGTCGAGAAATATTAATAACTCTGACTAAGTTGCCTATATGAGGATTTAAATTTTCTATTTTAGATGGAAAGTGTCAAGAAGTTGTTAGAAGATTGGCAGAGTTCGCTCAATTTGGTGCTTAACTGTAAACTGGCAAACTTCTACATTGACCCGCATGCCGACCGCACGTCGCTGGAGGCGATGGGCGACTACTCAAAGCCGACGCTCCGCGAATCCTTAGATTCCGACAGCGACTATAGGAACAGCAACACAGATGTATCTTACGACGAATATAGCCGAATGTGGGCGCAGAATCCGTATAGAAGTCCCTTCTATGAGGTACGTTTTTTCTAGATTTTAACTTACATAAGACTATCTTCTCTTCCGGAGGGAAGAATAAAACCTTTCTCAAAAAACCACCTACTTGGTTCTCTCGAGTATGAAATTTGACTGGACAGCAAGTGTATAGAAATTCCCATGGGAATAAAATTTGCTTTGCGCGCTAACACCAAAAAAAATACGGTATTCTCTGCTAATTCTAATAGTCTACCGTTTTCTCAAATAATTCTTTAATTATTGTTTAAATACCTAGAGAAATGTTTTCACTAATTAACTACCTTTCTTTTACATACTTAGTACGTAATTGCCCCAATCTCTCATCCAAAGGAATACATTAATATTGTTAAATTGTCGAAATATAATTTTAATTTTGTTACGTAGCTACCCGTAGGCGTCGATAATTTATGAAAGACCCACGTAAAGTTCAATAAAAAGGTTAGCATTTTACCTTAATGTTAAGGAAAATAACGTTTGTATACGTGTTTCATTTATTATATAAAAAGTCTGTGTATAAATAAGATCTCTAATATCCTTCGTAATAAATGTAGGGGCTGTGCAATACCGCGTTATCGTCACAGTAAATAATCCACCAATAAAACGCTTCGTAACCGTTTAAATTTTTTACGATACGTATTTATGTTGCATAAGGTATGGTATACACACAGAATTTTTGATGAGACAGATCCAACTTTTATTTTTTTTCTTCATCCAGTTTCTCTACGTTTAGAATGTATACTTAATTTAATATTTAACCATATTTATTGAACCGTGAAATTCTTCTTTGAAACTACAAACTACTAAAACATAAGAATGAAGAATTAAAATTCTACACAAGACAAACACTGTGCATGGACATGACTGCTTTTTTTGTCTAGATTTATTTTATGTAGGTATGTGTGTGAATTTTAATTCTTGATTCTTGGAATATAGCACTTGCCATAGTGCGAGGCAAGTGTATTTAGATGATGTTGATGATCAAGTATAGGCATATTTTTTTGTTATTTAAACACCTCTTTGTAATAGCTATCAAATATTATTTAATTAATAGTTAATTGATTTATATAATCAAATCTCTCATCCCGAATTTAATAAATTAACTTTAATGTTTTCGTTAATGTTATTTTGTATTTTATTTAAAGGATGTCACTGAAACCGGATCCAGGGAACTCTACGATGTTCAGGAACAAGAGTATGGTGACGGAAAGTACTCGTGCCATGTACAGCAATGCGATTGTTCCATGGTATCAGTGAAACTTTCAACATTATTAGAGGAAACCAGAAGCGAGGTTGCCATGGAAGACTTGAAAAACGAAGAAGAAGAACACACCTCATGCCAAGACCTTATACAACTTTGATATTGCATTTAAGAAATATACTCCTGTAAGAATCGTTATTATAAATTTTACTTATTTGCTAAGTTATTGAGGGTGACATTATTCCTATAAACGTTTATGACCCTTTCCACATAATCACTAGATTTTTTAGGAAATATTTCAGCGAAACTATACGACCAATCGGGGAACATTCAACGGCGACCGTGAGTATCTATAGTTTACATAGTAGTTTACGCACTTGACCGTCGGTCCACCTGTTCTAATCTGTTTAGTCACGTGAGATCGAAGTCTTCAATGACTCATGCGTTGGTTCGATAATAATCAGTGTGCATTAAGTAAAATGTAGTTTATTCATCTGGTAAATAAATAAATGAACATACCTGCATCTGTACGGATTGACAGTTGACGAACTCGACGCTGGAGACGAGGTTGTCGAAGACGACGGCGCACTTAGTGCACGAGTCGAGCACCACGCCGTTGACCTTGCCGCGGACCGTGAGCGCAGAGTCGCGGCAACGGAACATGTACACCACGTTGTTCATGTCTGCATTCTCAACCACCAGGTTGGAATTACCCTTCTGGTACTCCTGACAAACAAAACGATCAATGGCGAATTTAAATTTTTGTCTGTCGGGTAATTACAATAACACCTGAACCTTTTTTGAGAGGACTTTCACATATTGAATATTGTCTTTGGTGTCAGCGCACATGACTGCGCGATACAAGATCTGTAGAAATCATGTTTCACGTTTACACCCATGACCTAACGTGCGCTAAAGTATGCACAAATTGGTAATACAGATTTTCGTAGCATGTGTCGTAGCAAATGCCCATAGAGTCAACTTCAAAGAAGATCTGCTCTCCATAATTTATTCGAAAGTTAAAAGTAAAAAAATAATGCAATCCAGAAGACATTAAACGTAAAACGTTTTATATTGAACTTAACAAGAGTTATAAAAAATCCTTTTATAGATGTCAAATTCGACAAAATTAACCCTTAATAGCACTTTTCAACATCTTTTGTCAGCAATATCTAGCCATTTGTGACAATTTTATAAAAACCATTATCAAAAAGAAATTGCGCGACAAAATGATAATAAAAAAAATCTGTCTACGCGGCGCGGTCGAGTCAACACAATCCGCACCATCTGTTTGAAATACTGAGCAAATGCTTTTGTATTTATAATGAGAAAACACTGAAACCTATTAAAAATATTATACAGTTATTTTAAACAAAATAATACTGGTTTTTATTTTACTTGAAAATAGGTACATTTTCATATAATGTTGCATTTTTATGTCGTTACGCTTCAAATGGGTGCTATAATAAATTATACCCTTTCAAACCGTTTATTTAAATTTCGGCAATTCGATTACAGCTCAATTAGTGTATGAATCTAAATCACTAAGCCAAATCACATTTAGGTGGTTCGACAACACATCGCGCCAACCAGCAGTGGAATGACAGTTTGACCTTAATCTGCAAACTTTGAATCTTGGTACGAGTAGTCAACTTATCCGTGAAAACTGTCGATATTTTATGATGTCTTTCATTATTTTATGTAACCCATAAGCTAACCAGAAATTCACCGTGCATTAAGACAACAGTTAACTTTTACGGAGCGACACAATGCAACATGGTAACATTAGGTAACGTTGATCTATAAAAAGTTGAAATGACCGTGAAAACTTACAATGAGCCACTTCTTGCCATCGCGCATGAAGACCGGCGGCTTGTCGGGCAGCGTGCCGGCGCCGGGCTGCGGCAGCGCCTTGCTGGGCTTGCTCGCGGCCGACGCCTTGAACGGCGCTGGGCCCGTGCGCAGTTGCGGGTTCTTGTGCGTCTGCATTTCCGACGTCACCTTGCGGAGACCTGACACATAACCGTCGTTATTAATACATATAATCCTTTCAATACTTCCTGAAATTCTGTCTATTTTTCTTCTGAATAAATTCGTTGTGAGTTCCAAGACAGCTGTAATTACTCCCCTGGGGTCAATAAGTTTCATCGCTTATTGTCAATCTGAGGTCGCCGTTGTTGATCCTGGCTATACAGGAGACACATCGGTGGAAATGTGTGGTGGGCTTGTCCCGATGTAGTACCTTCGTATATTGGTACGCGTTGCTGTAGACGCGCGATCATGTAAACGGTCTGATTATTTAGAAATACTTTACGCGCACCATCTGAAGCCTTAAACTGTGCATTTATTTTGTAATTTGCTAAAATATCTCAACGAAGTTAATAATTGTTCTGATTAATGTTTAAACGAAAATCTGGTAACTTTGATCCTCAATGGATTGTTCCAAGGCGAAAATACTTTGAATGCCTTCCGGTAACAAGATCTTAAGAATTCTATTTAACACTCTGTAATGTTTCTAATTATTCTTATTGAAAACGTTTATTTTGTTAATTAGGCGTCTTACGTCATTTATATCCACTTATTTTACATAATTGCAACTTTTTTAATTAAAATATTTTTTATTGTATCAGCCGATGCTCGATTCAAGTTAATGGACAGCACTTCGTTAATTTTAAATTGGCTACCTCTTCTTTATTTATCAAAATCTTTTTAATCTACGATTTGTAAATTCCAAGGCAAGTAAAAGTGTAAAACTTTACACTTGCAGTGCGATTTCGGGACAGAACTGGCCAATGTGTACCTATATCTTAACGTAATATCGAGCTAGCGTAAAGGTCTTGTTCGGCGCGTCCCGTGTCCCCCGGCCCCACAATACATCTATTACACAAATATTTAAAGAAGAAAAAACATTTAACTTACTGCTGGTGATACCCTCGCCCTGGTTGATTTCTGCGAAGAGGGCACTGCGGTCGTCCACGGACAGCGCCGAGAAGTCAACGTCGGGAAGCACTGGAGGTGGTGGCGGCATACCGCCAGGTGGTGGTGGTGGCGCACCCGCACCTTTACCTAATAACCAAAAAGTATATTTACAGGTATCCCCGAAGTCTATTATTTGTATATACTTAAAAAATAAATATGTATTATTTACTTATTATTATATTACTCGAAGTTACATTCTTTGTGTTTTTACACTTGTCCTTTTTTGTAAACAATGATGATATTTTTTCAGATTGAAGAATTTTGACAATACATAGTTGATTGTGTTATAAGTATCGTTCACCTATGTTTGCTAAGAAATAAATGCCCATGGGAAGGAAAACAACGGGTTAGTCAAATCTATACTATCTATACTAATAAATAAACCTGAAGAGTTTGTTTCTTTGAACGCGCTAATCTCAGGAACTACTGGTTCGAATTGAAAAATTATTTTTGTGTTGTATAGTCCATTTATCGAGGAAGGCTATGCTATATAACATTACACTGCAACCAATAGGAGCGAAGCATCAGTGAAAAATGTTTCAAAAACGGAGAAATTATTCATAGCACGAGTGTTTTCGACAACCACGGGAACGAAGTCGCGGGCACAGCTAATATCACATTAATATTAAAAAAACAAGAATTTGTTTTTGAATTGCATTAGGATGTTACCATTCAGTAGATACCTCATAATGTATTATGTAATTATATGCAAAGTATTTTAATACCTCTTATTACATAGAGAGACATTTTGAAACTAAACACCTGCTAGGCAGGAGGCAGGTGCAGTGTTTGTTATTTATTTCAATTTGTACAACAGTTTATTATACAAAAAAGTCAACATTATGACAGTATCGAAACAAGGTGTTTCATGGAAAATTCTTTACATATTCCTGTGCAGTGCAACATTGCCTTTGGGGTATAATGAGTGTAAAATATAAACATAATTTAATTTTAATCCTTTACATACGTTAATAAATTAATCTGCTGGGTAGTAATTTAGTTTCCATAGTTCGAATTACTTTATACATATAGTTAATATTTGACACTAATAAATACGCCGTTTACTAAAGTTATTTGATAACAACAAACTTCTCAAACTCGTTCACGTAAATTCGATTTTGTCTGTCACTGCAACGTCCTTAAAGTTCCCTGAAGGGTCATAGACATAATAAGCAAATAGACTGCTCTATGTTGGTCTATTTTATAGCTACAAATAAAATTATTTATATTTTTACTTGGTTCTTTTCTATCAGTCCCTATCGTATTCTATGTTCATAGATTTTTTTATTTCACAATTTCTACGCGGTGTTTTTTCCTCTTACTAGGGAGAACAATTGCTTTTTATATTCGTACATCGAAAACCTCCTCCCTCGAGCGCCACCCTCGGCCATTGAAATATTATGAAAACGCAAGGAATCCATTTATTTTCGAATACGTGCAAAATAAGCAAGAGTTTTGTGTCTATGATATTATTCAACGTCTATTGTGCAACTTCGTAAATATTTAATCAAGTCAGTGAAAATTTAAGTACGCCTTTCTGTTCAGGCTCATTTTTGTATTCGATAGCTAAATTTAAAACTGGTCAGAATGTTATTATTTAAAAGAATGAAACACATGCCTACATGGCGACTGGGTTTGATAGTGATAAGAAATAAAACCCGTTGTAATAAGTGTTTCATGATTTTAGATATATTATGACCTAACCTCCTCCTTTGCAATGCAAAAAGATACGTACACATAACACAATAGACAATAGCCAAATAGCAAATTCCATGTGATAACATCTCTTGCAAAAAGGTTTCTGACCACCTGGTGTAAACAGATCAAAATCTTTTTAACTAATCTATTTCGTACACTTTTATTTTTTATAGGGACAATTCGTACAGAACACTGAATATTTCCTCATCGAGGATTTATTACGCTCTCCTGGATAGATAACGAAATCTTTAATTCGGATTAAGTAGGTACACGCGCCATGTTATCAGATTAAGAATCCAATTTAGCCTAAGATGGATTACAAGAAAAAAATTCCCAGTTTCCGAACACAATTTTGTCAATACTGTTTTTAGGGTTCCATGTCTAAGTGCCTAAGCGAAAAGTATCTTTTGAATCATAATAGGTAGATGGAATCTTCAGCTCTAGTGACTCCAATAAGAAGATAATGTATTAAATTAAAGTCCTCATACAAGAAACATGTTTCTTCGATATTTTTATTATTAAGTATTACGTCATCATGTGCCTTTGTTTAGTTACTGCCAGTTGCAGAAACACACTTTGAAGTTAATGTTTAACACACATTAAATTACTCTGTCATTTTCAAATAAAGGAAGGATACAGGTAGATTAAACAGTGAAGCTTTGTCGGTTTTTGTGAATGTTCGATTTTCGATATCCGTTGTGCCTTTGGCGGGATGTCTATCAACATGACTGTTGCAGACGCGTACACTGAACAAATTGGTCAACTCTATGTTGATTTTATGCGGCATACCAGTGATGAGACACGTAATTGAGTTTCAAATATTCACGGACAAGCTCGCTTTCGTTGGACTAAAGTAAATAAGAAATCAAGTTATACGATTATGTTGATAGTTTGTGGGTGGACCGTAACTAGCAAAAAGCCACAAAAGTTTATAACTTTTAGACAATAAAATAAAGTAATGAAAATATTATCATAATTCAAGTCTTTCTTTTGCCTCAAAAGTATCTAGAACTGTTTTTATTTGGTTAAATAATATTAATCTTAATTAATAAATAATATTTTCCTTCGATATTCAATTAAAAAAACCGCATCTCAGACTCGTACACTATCACGTATCGAAATTTATTTATGTATCCACTTACCAGACCATACAAGACCAGTGGTGTGCCATTGCTTCACATACGCCTGCAGTTCAGAGAGCAGTTGCACCCAAGCGCGGCACCAATCAACGTGTCTCTTATCTTTCTCCTTCCACTCTTTCAACACGCGATTGGTGTAGAATTGTCCGGCATCGTTCATCTCTTTCACATATGGGGAGGGAGCAGGGGACACCGCTACCCATCCTAATGCAGGAATGCTCTCCGATATAGCAGACAGATGATTGAAGAATGGTGACGCGCGGTTCTTCTCTCGGAATTGTTGAATCGCAGATATCTAAACAAATGTTTCAGTATTTATAATATTCGTAGCTTAAAAAAAATATAAAAAGTTATAATTAAAAACAAAAATAAGTTTTTAAATATTATAAATATTTACCGTGTCGTTCGGTGAATGAAAGAGGCTCGACACACACCATTCTCTTCTTTCTCCCTATTCCCTATAAAGTTGAGCAACGCACCCTGAACTCCTCTAACTTACTTAATAATTTACAAATGTACCTCAAAATACATATTATGTGACTTTATATCTAGAGAAAGTGTTTGAATTTACCTGTGCGCTGGTAGGCGCCAGTAACTGCACTTCTTCGGCCTGTGATGGCTTGCTACGCGCCGCTACTTGATCGATGTAGTGAAGCTGTGCCCTGTTAAAAACCATTGTTTAATACAAACAACATTCAACAATAGTTTTATAACGTTTGTCTTGTATTACAGGAAACATTGTTCCAAATAAGAACAATTAAAAATAAATTACAGCGACAGTAAACAAGTCATTGGTTCGCGTTGCGATAAACAAAACAATTTATATTTAAATTGTTTTTTTTATTATAATTTATTTTGGAAACGAATTTATAAACGAAGCGTTCGCGAAAATCAATATTTACGAAGTTTGTGGTTGATTGTATCAATTTAAACTTTTCAGGTTTTTAATTTTTGTTTGGATGTGTATCACATTTCAAACAAACTTGAGAGATAAATAATGCTATTATAATTTATAAGACAGATTGAAAATTTCGTTATCGACAATAAAGTCAGTAAAAGCTATGCATAAGTTACGAAAGAGTAAAATGTCCAAATGTATTATTCACAGAGAACTTTATTAATATTTTGCGCGAGTTTGAAAAAGTTACAGCTTTGGGAATGGATAAATTGAATTAGGAAAAAGTGGAAAAGGGGAGACAAGTTTTTTCCCAGCACTGCGATTTTGATACCTAATTTAAAACAGAAGTAAAGTATGATAATGAATATCGTAAAGCACTTACTGGAAGGCAGCGTTGACTAGACTAGCATGTGAAGCGACGTCGCCGCCGATCTGCTGGGACAGGTCCAAAAATGTGCGCAGGGGACCCTGTGACAGGCAAAAAAGATTCAGTTTTTAGTTCGCGATTAGTAGATATATCAAACTATACATTAGCATAACACTGACACTGTTAAAACCTTTGAACACTTTTTTCTTCAAGTTCAAGACGTCCAAACGTTAAAGCAAGTTTTGATCAAACAATTGACAAAGTCTCGTGCTACACACACCAATCAAATAAGTGAGGCTATATTTAGCGCTGTCTTACAGCAAAGTTGCTTTCTGCATCTGGCTTTATGTCTATTTATTCGATATCCTAATAGCACGTTAAGTTAAAATAGAGTCATAATATGTTCATCACTGAAGGTATAAGTATCAGAAATTGCGAACGTTAATTTAAGTTCAATTTGTGCTTGTAACATAGCTACCTAAATTTTTTTTTATTTAATTAATTAGCAATGTAGTTAGCTATATATACAGCTAGCTAATTAGAGCATTTCTTCGAGAATATTCATAAAATGTACATCATGTATACTTTTAAACTAAAGTCGACGGCAGCCCGTCGTCCGTCCGTTCTTAAAAGAAAATTAAAGTCAAACACAATTATTAAAGCTTAATCTCGCTCTTGTAATAAAGGGTTATTATGCTTTCATCGTTATAATTAAAATAATTTTACAGCTCATAATGAATATCTATTTATTTTAACATAAATTTAACAAAAGCATAATTGTACAATAATTTCAAATAATTGTTAGGGATAGTTTAGTTTTAATTAAAAATTCATTAGTACAGTGACTATGTGCGTCTGTTACGCTTTCTCGCGTAAATCGTTAAATTGTAATTGGTTGGGAGATAACATAAACCCTGGCATATGTACTATGTATTCAAACATTGTATCATTGTTTTTGTTAGATAAGGAAATTATTGTTACGCCTTAAAGATAAATACGCTAGAATACTCGGATAGAGTCAATTAGTTGGGAAGGAAAACCAAAGTGTTTGAGCAAATAATGCGAGGGAGGAACTAAGTGATATCATTTTCGTTGAAACAAACTAATCAAGGGCTCTCTAGGAAAACTTCAAGGGTTCTTTAACCATTTGATATCACAAGCTAATCGAACCTATATTTTATACTCAATGTATGGTGTTATTTGAATGTGGTCACAATAAAAAGCGAAAGAGAATTGACGGTTAGCGTTTGTGCATTTAACCTATAAGAAATCTTGTTAAACAAAACAAAAATGGAATGTAATAAATGAAAAGACTTTGTTGAAATTTAGGTTAAATAATAAAATAATATTTAGACGTTTGTCGTTTGGTTTGTAATAAAATATTTTGTCCCTGACAGGCGGACATAACATCGGATTGTAACAAACGACCCCTAAAGGTCAGCTGACACAATTTATATTATTAAATCGAGATTCTATCACTTTTAAAATCCGCAGAAAATATTTACATTCTATTAAAATTCGTTTACACACGACGAAAGTATGGCTATGAAATCGAATCGGGATTTTAAATTTCTTTTGGCTCTCACAAAATCACACAATACATAATCATAACTACTTACAACATAAGCTTACATCTAAAGTTTTCATTAAACTTATTAATATTCTATTCTGACCATAGATCTATATATATAAAATTCAAAGTCCTGACTGACTTAACTATATATCAACGCACAGCCCAAACCGGTGGGTCTAGAGATTCCAAATTTGGACTGTAGGTTCCTTACGACGTCTAGGGGTGTACTAAGAAAGGATTTTTCAAAATTCCTACGGGAAACCGAGATATACGCAAACGAAGTTGCGAGGGTATATCAACGCACAGCCCAAACCGCTGGGTCTAGAGATTCCAAATTTGGCATGTAGGTTCCTTACGACGTCTAGGGATGTACTAAAAAAGGATTTTTCAAAAATCCCACGGGAAAGCAAGATATACGCATACGAAGTTGCGAGGGGACGCACAGCCCAAACCGCTGGGTCTAGAGATGCCAAATTTGACATGTAGGATCCTTATAAGGTCCAGACCGACCGGACCGGACCGGACCGGAACGGACCGGACCGGACCGGAACGGATCAGACCTGATCGGTCTGGAAGGAACCGCACCGTACCGGGCCGTACCGGACCGGATCGAACCGGACCGGACCGTTTTTTTTTTCTTCATCTATATATATAAAATTCAAAGTCCTGACTGACTTAACTATATATCAACGCACAGCTGTTTGTTCGTAAAAACATTCATGATTATAACCAGGTGTGCGATGTTCATAGTTTTAATACGCGTAATAAGAACAAATTAGCTGTTCCTAAATTTAGGCTGAGAAAAGCGGGAAAGTCTTTTATTATTCAAGGCTTGCGTATGTATAATAAAATTCCCGATTACATTAAAAACCTCTCCAATAATAGCTTCAAATTAAATGTTAAAAAATTCTTAATCAGTAAAGCCTATTACACTATTAATGAGTATTTAAATGAAAAGTCTCCATGGCCCCTATGCGAAAATGAAATGCTCAAACTTGTCATTAAAAGCCAGTCAATGTTCGATAAACTCCATAAATAATAAATGTTCGTTATCATATTTTTTCTCATAATATCAATGGACACACGTCGTGGTGTCATCTAAATAGTGCTGCATTTTCATTATACTACTTTTAATTCTTTTTGACGGGGTTGTTTTTGTGAATGGGCTCTTCCGGGATTACGGTCGCATCGGGAGTCGGGTCGCTGTGTTCCCTCCAATATTGTTCATAATATTGTTGATGGTGAGCTCAGTGATGGAGGCTGGCGGGCCGACTCTCAGTTGTGGTTGTCATCTTGGGGGACTGGTCTGCTCGCTTTATTAACATCTACATATTCGGCATATTTAGGATTTGACCATAGCGCTATTTGGATCGACATCCCGCGTTTTGAGCTTGATTTCTGTATGTACCTGGATCTGTATTTTATTTATTCTTATAAATGTACTTATACATTGTAACAAAAGAGTGAAAGGAAAAAAAATTGCTAAATGACAAAAAAGGCCGTAACCGGGTTTCTTTCGCCATTTCTTTTACCGGTGGCCATTTTGCTTGTGTCCGAAATGGTGGTAGTATATAACGTAGTTTATTCTCTTTATACATATATACAAATTGTAACTGACAAGAAAAAGTGCCTGTGAAGGTCTAATTTCTGAAATAAACGATTTCATTTCATTTCATTTCAGCCCAAACCGGTGGGTCTAGAGATTCCAAATTTGGACTGTAGGTTCCTTACGACGTCTAGGGGTGTACTAAGAAAGGATTTTTCAAAATTCCTACGGGAAACCGAGATATACGCAAACCAAGTTGCGAGGGTATATCAACGCACAGCCCAAACCGCTGGGTCTAGAGATTCCAAATTTGGCATGTAGGTTCCTTACGACGTCTAGGGATGTACTAAAAAAGGATTTTTCAAAAATCCCACGGGAAAGCAAGATATACGCATACGAAGTTGCGAGGGGACGCACAGCCCAAACCGCTGGGTCTAGAGATGCCAAATTTGACATGTAGGATCCTTATAAGGTCCAGACCGACCGGACCGGACCGGACCGGAACGGATCAGACCTGATCGGTCTGGAAGGAACCGCACCGTACCGGGCCGTACCGGACCGGATCGAACCGGACCGGACCGTTTTTTTTTTCTTCATCTATATATATAAAATTCAAAGTCCTGACTGACTTAACTATATATCAACGCACAGCCCAAACCGGTGGGTCTAGAGATTCCAAATTTGGACTGTAGGTTCCTTACGACGTCTAGGGGTGTACTAAGAAAGGATTTTTTAAAATTCCTACGGGAAACCGAGATATACGCAAACGAAGTTGCGAGAGTGTATCAACGCACAGCCAAAACCGCTGCGTCTAGAGATTCCAAATTTGGCACGTAGGTTCCTTACGACGTCTAGGGATGTACTAAGAAAGGATTTTTCAAAATTCCCACGGGAAAGCGAGATATACGCATACGAAATTGCGAGGGGACGCACAGCCCAAACCGCTGGGTCTAGAGATGCCAAATTTGTCATGTAGGGTCCTTATAAGGACCGGTCCGATCGGACCGGATCGACCGGACCTGATCGGCCCGGATGAAACCCTACCGTACCGGGCCGTGCCGGACCGGAATTTGTTTCTGAAGAAAGATATGCTAATTGTTAATAGGCCACGCGGGCGAAGCCGCGGGCGGAAGCTAGTTTATTATAAATTACTAGCGTAAGAAGATTGGCAATGCAAAAGAGATAGATCATAGCATACGCGTTTGTTAGAGCGAGATAGATAGACGAGACCATTTTTCCTATACACGCTATGGGCTTGTATCGCCCTAACGTCAGTCATGTTAAAACAAATCCCACTTATTTTTACAAAATTTATGGTTTTTAAGTGTAGTTTTGGTGTTAATTAGACGTGATTAAATATGGTTACCTGTGCAGTGCTTGGATGTAACTCAAACTAAAAGGAAAATCCACAAAATTATATATCTTGCTTGCACACCATGTACATTCCACGCACACTAGTGTATTTTGTTTTTTTTCTCGCCTCAATCAAACAAAGCCGATCTATAGGTACGCTAGTATATACTAAATCTATGATTCTGACTATATCAACGTCGTCGTTTCTTAAGCCTTTCTGGCACGCTCCTTGCCCAAGCCTTTCGTTATCATCGTGTCGACCTTGGCTTCTTTGATCAAATAACTCACCTGCACGAGATCCTGATACCCGTTGACGCTCATGTTGTCTGACCGTAAATAATCTGGCAGTGATTGAGGCGGCGAGGTAGGCAGCGAAGCCGGCGAGGGTGCTGGCGAACGCGGCGGGGAGGGCGTGCGTGCGCGCAGAAGCGGCAGGCGTTCAAGACGCGAGGTGACGCGCTCCAACCGCTCGATCAGAGACTCAAGCTCTGCCGCCGGGCTCTGACTCGCTGCTGTCTGCTCTACTTCGTTACCTAAACATAACATACAAATTCATTAATAAAAAATCCTGCTGGTTCGCCTGCACTCTGCACTTCATTTGCTTAGTTTCTAGGTAGGTACTACATTAATTAACCAGTTGTATCGCAGCGTAAGGCGAAGGCAATCTTAACTTGTTACAGAGTTAGGCAATCAAATGATTAGCGCGTTAAAACAAACTCTTAAGTTTTTTTATATTAGTATAGATTATATCTATAAACAGGACTGACACATTTACTAACTAAACATAACGTTTACTTAGTAATGTGTAAAAATGGCCTACTAATAAATTATTTGATGTTTATCAAACTGTTTTCAGTAAACTATTGGTAGGTAGGTACTATCTCAGTTCCCAATTTAACTTTCAATACAATAGTTAAATGTTGAATATTTTGTATACAAATTTTGTACATAATTCTATTGAACAATGCGGATCATATATTATGTTGGTCGCATATATCTGCAACCCGTCCCAACGGTAATTTATCACATCCTTTCAGTCGGCAGTACGTGCTTCTAAAGGTACAATTCCGGGGATATGTGACTTCACTTTCAAAGACACAGGGTTGGGTATGTGAAACAAAACATGGTTAAAACGACCTTCCACATTACAGAGTCTTCAACACAATCACGATGTTCTATAATTTTCAATTGTGTGTAGGTACCTATGCGCTATGCCTGAAAGTTAACATCAAAGAAACCCTTTGTAATTACGCAAATTTGCAGACAACTTTCGCGTGCCTTCATGTCGATGTTTATTTTTTTCAAATATAATATAATGAAAAACAAAGTTAATTTAAATGGATACTAATTAACATATATATACTTTAATCAGAAACCAACATTAATTATTCTGGGACTACGCCTTTATGTGCCGCAAATGGCTTATTCCAATGTAAATTATTTTGTGGTAAACAATCGTATACTTAACCCACAGCTTAACCATCATATTAGATCTATCCGCAACTCATCTCCGGCCAATAATTACTTAGAATAACTAATTTCTTGTCTATGTCGTGAGTAGCTTTGCGCACAGACTCTATAATGCCAAAATCACACAGTAGTATCAAGGACCCTAAGCTGGTCTTTACTTGCACTATGTACACAAGTTCGTAATGTACCTTGAATATTTATGTGTGAATATGTGTGTGGTTACTAGGAGATCAAGTATCAGATTCAGATCACACAATTACTTAAGTGGCTTGGTTACAGTTTCAATGATTCATTACAATTTAAACATTCCCATAAAATAGACCATTCATTCCATTAAGTATATTTGTTGGTTTAGAATTAAAAAGATATTTCGGCAGTCGTCGTGGGAGTTTTCTTTGATAGAAACGCTATATCTTTCGTACATTAATCTAAGGCTCCCCACAAGACAATATTGACTAAGGCAATAACGAACAATTTTAATTTGAAAGAAATAAAAGTTGTTTTCAGTAAAAGTATATAAGTCTTTTATTACTGGTTGCCTATTTCAGCATTTCAACGAAAAATGATTTACGCAACTACTATTCAACGGATAGGGTGACTGGGCCGTATCAGCAAGTAGCGATATATGCTCTGACTAATTGAAGTAAACATTGAAAGTAACAACCAGGTCAGCCTAACATGATGGCATATTTTTGCTATAAAACTTGAGTACGTAATAAAAATATGTTTTTCCCTGGAGACCCAAGGGCCCGAAGCTTTGGACACCAAATGAATAAATATGTTATATGAATAAATAGGTAATAGTCGATATTTGAAGTACAAATAACTTACGAAGAAATGATGTTGGACAAATTAATTAAATTTTGTTTGTATACTACAAACGTGTCTGTTGGGAAATCAATTGATATATTATTTGCGTTACAAACTCACACACGTAATAAAATATTACGTGGTATTCGTCGTTTTATATATGAGGTCGCTCGCTCGGGCAGAAAGTTCATCAATTAGTTATATTAAGGCCCTCCATATAGCCGATGACCTTGAGGATTTGACCTCTAAGTAACGTTACTTCACCCCTTCACCCCGCTTTAATATTACGTAAAATGCCAAAAACTTGACATCTATTGATCATTTTGTAGTACTAAGTTTTGATAAAAACCTTGCCTTTTTCACCACTAGAGGGCTGGCAATGACGCGCGGCGCGGTAATATTAACGACATCTAGTTGAGAAACCAATTATTAAAATATTTGAACACTTTCCATAGACCTCTAGAACTAAACAATATCAGTTGACACTTTTAAAATGATATATGAATTATGATAGAACTAAATATATATTATTAAAAACATTGCAAATGAAATTTTGCAGGCGATGTATGTTATGTCGTATTTGGTTGGTTACACAAAATTATTTAACAAAACCCGTTTTTTTGCTCTAGTTGTACCATACTATCTCAGGAACTATAAGCCCTATCAAAATATGGATTAGACAGAAAAATTGGGTATTTTTCTCTGATTCACATTCAATGAAAAAGGTCATTTTGCTACAACTCGTGTTGTACCGGTTTTCACAGGACACACACATTTTTTTTAAATATTGATCGGCTGGATTTTACTATCGATACAGTACCAAAATAGTCATTTTCAACAAAAAAAAACTGTACGTCTGCGTGTTAAACCGTATCACGCAAAAACCACTGAATTTAAAGAATGAATTGTGATGAAATTTTACACGGAGATCTCGAGTCAACATTTAGAGTGTTTTTTATCCCTGAAATGCGTAGAACTAGAAAAACCAAACTCCACGCAGGCGAAGCCGCAGGCACCCACTAGTATGGTATGAAAAGCACTATGAGTCAAATCTATATCATAATTTTATTTGCGACATACAATACATAGTTAAATTTCGCCATATTTATTATTGTATACTATGGCGTTGTGGTAAATAATGTCTAG
Source organism: Endotricha flammealis (assembly GCA_905163395.2). Classification (NCBI taxonomy): domain Eukaryota; kingdom Metazoa; phylum Arthropoda; class Insecta; order Lepidoptera; family Pyralidae; genus Endotricha; species Endotricha flammealis. Next base: position 6,874,108 of record LR990853.1, read on the forward strand.
TGTCCAAGTTCAATCCTTAGTTGGTGCTCATGTTTTTTATTTGATTTTTACACTTCTTTTTAGCAATATAATTTTATGTTTTACTTTTTACCTACGTAACAGTAAGTTACGTACGAGCAGTAAAAAAATATTATAATAAAAATGTCCTCAAAATTTTAAATTGGTATCTGATATTGTCTATTTTTATACACATTAGTAAATAATATTTTTCGTTTTATCTCTTTTTTTCTCGTCTAAAAAGAGATAAAAAGAAAAATATAATTTTAATGTGTATAAAAATACTTCGACAATTTCTGATTCCTATTTAAAAAAATTAATGCATTTTATTACATATTTTTATTATAGTTTTTTACTGCTTGCAATTGTAGGTAGGTAAAAAGTAAAACATAAAATTATATTGCAAAAAAAAGTTTAAAAATCAAAAAGCATGAACACCAACCTAAGGATCGAACCAGGAGACACTGGACTAAAACTAGCGATTTGTTGAATCTACCACAAAGCCATGTAACCAATAGGAGCAGTGTCGAAATTTATATATTGTATGTGGCGCTGTAATGAGCCACAATCATTATCGTGGATAAAATAATATACGTCATAATATATAATTCAACGTATTTGGTTTGACGACCTCCGTGGCGTAATGGTTACCACGCCAGACCGCCACCCAGGAGGTCCCGGGTTCGATCCCCGGTCGGGTCATGATGAAAAACGAACTTTTTCTGATTGGCCTCGGGGTCTTGGATGTTTATCTATATATGTATTTGTTATAAAAGATAATATCGTTGAGTTAGTATCCCATAACACAAGTTTCGAACTTACTTTGGGGCTAGCTCAATCTGTATGAATCTGTATGACGAAAATATCCAAATATAAAAAATATCAACTAAAAAAAATACAATAAATGCATGAAAGTTATTTATCTTTTTAAAAATAAAATAAAATATTTATTATATAAAGATAAATAATTTTTTTTAGATGATATTTTTTATATTTGGATATTTTCGTCATAATAATAAAAAATCGAGAGCATGCATGGTGCAGCGAAAATTTGGCACACGTCCATCCATCCGAAAGCGTGGGAGCGCACTGATTACCTTGTGTCCAGTCACCAGCTATCCAGAAATTACGTAATTGACGGAAAATTGCTTGTGACTTGGTGGAAATACACTCAAATTAAAAAACAAAGCTACAAATAAGTAGATAATATTATTGCCTATGTATTAATGTAAATTTTACACGAATCGATGCATAAATACCCAAGTTGAATCGCATTCTTTCTTTGATTACTAGGTTCCTTAAATATTTTATTACTCCATAAATATTCAGTAATTTCAAATTTCGAGCTGCATAAATGTAGTACAATGATTATAGCACAACATATATTTTTTTGGTGGTTATTCGTTATGGTAGCTAGGAGTAGAGACAACTTGAAAAACAGCAAAATTTTAGCGAAATTTGTTGGTACGGCCTTAATGGGCAGCGTAACAACTATGGAGAGACGCTCCGAATTTCAACTCGAATACATTAAACGAAATCACTATTTAATAAAATAATTCTGTTATTATTTTTGGTTAACAAGAAGTTTGGAAGGACAAATATTTACCTCAACTAACGACAAAAACAAGTAGTACAAAGTTGTGGGCGTGGTTTCACTTGTGTCGATTTAAAACAAAATTGCAATTGAATTATGGACTTTTTACTGGAAAAGGTATCAATGTTATCCAGGTTACAAAATATTTCACCAACTAAAGTACTAAACCATCAGATTCTATAATAGTAGATAAACTAATTCATACCCAAATCATCTGCCATGTCAGCAATATTTACACCACTCGCTTCTAGACGCTGTTCGAAAATATTTATTAGATGTTGCATGTTCCTTACACCTCCGTCGGAATCCATTTCTTTGTATATTAAATAGCAGATTTAAGACAAATATAATAAAGTCTGTAACACTGACTTCTTATAGTCCACTGACAATGTTCATCACTAACTGACTCACTAAAGATAAAACGATAAACCACCTTAAAAGGCGATTCAATGTTTCATGTAATCGTTGTCCGATAAAGCCCGATAAGAACAATATTATCAAAATGTGTAATACATGTTGTGTTGTATAAGAACCAATGATTACTGCACATTTCATTTCATTACTACTGGGGATCGACATCAATAAAACTCGTATTACAAACTGGTCTGAAAATCGTTTTTGTCATTAAAATGTTGGTATTACACAGTCTCGGCACAGCGAGCTATGATTTTGACTTATTAGTACTTTTTGAAGAGCTAGATGCAATTGGATAACAGAAAATACCACTTTATATTTAAGGCGAGATCACCACCACGAGCGGGAGTATAGCTACGCTAGTACTATTTATTATACTGTGATATAGCGGCCATATTATCTTCATTCCCACTTTCCATAAATTCTCTAAGGTTGTGTTTGCAATAAATTTCACTCAAGTACGCTCGCCTTGACAGACATTTTGCAACATCTGGTGACAGTTCTCGCAAATAATCGATTAAGTTCTACATATTTCTTGAACTCGTAAAGTTGTTTGTAGGAAACTTCCGCGAGAAATTGCAACAACAACATTAAAACACAGCCTTATAATATGTCTCCAAGTGTGTGTATATAGTGCAATAAGATCTTTGATATAGTGATATAGGAGGGCGATATAGTGATTTCGCCCTGTGGATTTCGTTCTAATGCGGGCTCTACACTCAAATCTGCAAAAACGAGAGTGTGGACGGGCTCTTCATTTTATTTCGTCTTTACTTTTCCTTTGTTTTCTAACTTCGTGCCTAACTTCCTTTAACTTCACTTCGGTCATCATGCGTCATGCGACCATTTCAGACATGTCACTTTTTTCTATATACCCTTATAGATTAAATGAAGTTAAACGTATCATAACTACGAGGATGATCTCCTAGGATCTAATAAAGAACATATAAACAGCAATGCAACGATAAATTGTTTAACATCACTGCGAAACGTTCGTGAAATTCTACGATACCTTCATTACGAAATGAAACTGACTTTTAGTACGGTGATAAAGAAACGTCGTCGGTCGGTGTTATTTCAACGTCGGCGTCGGTAAAACGTTGTCCCACAAGAAACTTTCATCGGTAATTAAAAACTGGTTTTGTGTTTTGATAGACTAAGTAAGGTTATTTTGCTGAGGATGTTGGATTGTGACTCTTTGCCAATTTTATATGATACGTTTATTTAATTAGAAACGTAAACGAGTTTATATTTATAGTAGGTAATAGTAATTTAAATGCCAATAGAGTTTTATGTAATGAAAATTATACTAAATTTAATCCATTTTCTATATAATATTTCAAGAGACTATAAAGTCGTTCGTACCCACCTATAGTTTCATACCTCTTTACCTATTATAGATTTCTCTGCCTAGCAACATTGCTTTTGTATTCGGATTTGCAGAGCAAACCAGAAACTAGGGACTACGACTGTAACAAAAGAACTTTGTGAACTTTAATTAGTTCTACCTTGTGATCTCCTTTTGTGATTATATTCAAGTACAAGGCGACAGAAGCTTACATAATTTCAGATGAGATAATATCTTTTTGGGCAAAAGTAGGGCTTAGAAATGGAATAATTTAAAGGTTTTATCACTTTATAATGGAAGTCGACCGAAAAAGATTTAACGAAAGCAAAACAAAAACAAATTTTATTTTCAAGTTCCGCAAATTAAGGAGCTGAGAGGTTGTTGAATTTGAATAAATTGTCGAAACGTCCCAAATGGGACGTAAAAAGGCGACTTACTCTTTCCCACGCGACAATAACGACTTTTTTATTAATGAATATAGTGGTTTCCCGGCTAAAGAAGGTTAGGGTCGGTCGCATTGAGAAAACCGATAGGACGCGTGCGAACATTATTTAAGGAAATAGAGAGCCAACCAATATTACATTTAGTTTCTGAGTCATTTTCATTGGTCGGTTTCTGAAGCGCCTTTGATGTGCGGGAGATACATGCCGCAGTGTTCGCATGCAGGAAGACGTTTTCATTAATCGATATAGCTCTTATTCGGGGTGCGAGAGATTTCGGCTGAATAGGTACTCTACCACTTAATATATGTTGTACTAGTAATATACTCGCAACTTCGTTTGCGTATATCTCCATTTCCCGTGAGAATTTTGAAAACTCCTTTCTTAGTACATATACACATTCCAAATTTGGAATCTCTAGACCCAGCGGTTTGGGCCGTGCGTTGATATAATATAGTTAAATCAGTCAGGACTTAGAATTTTATGTAGATAGGTATATACACTGGGCGTCAAAAATAAGTAGTACAGTTTTAAAATTGCAATTACTCTTAAACTATAGAAGTTAGAGTTTTGAAATAAAAGTCATTTTATAGCAAATTTAACAAAGTTTTCTAAAAATAATATTTTATTTAGTATTAGTAAAGTTTTACACTGAAAATTAAGAAAAAACTAAAAAGCTAACCATTTTGAAGTAACTATCAAGAACTTAATTTTTACGTTTTGGGCCTTGTTTCCACTTTAGTAACTTGTGTTGCCGCCTCGGGCTCTGATGACATCTTGGAACCGGTTTGGCATGCTGAACACTAAGTTACGGAGGCGGTGTTGGGGAATATTCACCCATTCTTCTATCAGGGCCTGTTTTAGAGCCCTGAGGGTGGCGGGGGGTGGTCTGCGTCTTCTGACTAGCCTCCCAAGCTCATCCCAAGTGTGTTCAATAGGGTTAAGATCTGGGCTTCTTGATGGCCAAGCCATCAAGGTAATGCCAACCTCCTGAATGTACTCTTGTACGAGGTGAGCGGTGTGTGGCCGGGCGTTATTATGCATTAGAATCGCTCCATCACCTATATTTACTAAATATGGCCCTGCATACTCGATAAGGATCTCTAATGCATATCTTTCACCAGTCAGAGTGCCATTTTCTATGACCACTAGCTCTGTGCGACCCTCTGAAGAGGTGCCAGCCCATACGTGTACAGAGCCCCCGCCGTATTGAACTCTTTCCGAGATGCAACCTTGAATGTATCGGTCACCAGGTCGCCTGTATACTCTCCGCGTTCCATCGGAAGTGAATAAAGAAAACCGAGACTCATCTGTGAACAAAACTCTTGTCCATTCTTCTTCGCCCCATTGTACGTGTTGACGGGCGTAGCGTAGTCTTGCTACTCGATGCCCTGTCTCAAGTTTGGGGCCATTTGCTGGCCTGTACGACTTCAGGTTGGCTTCAGCAAGTCTTCTCCTCACTGTACTCTCACTAACGTAGTCTCTTCGGGTCTGAAGAAGCTGTTGCTGGACCTTAACTGCATTAAGGTGACGACTTCTTAACACAGTAGAGACAATTAAGCGGTCTTTCAGGTACTAGTGCACCTGGGTCTGCCATTACTTGGTCTCCTTAGATGGTTTCCAGTCTCTTAGTACCTTCGCTTTACTTGCTGCATCGTTCTTAGAGTTACACCCACCGTTCTTGCAGTATGACGCATACTGATGCCTACTTCGAGAAAAGTTATGATTCTTGCACATTCTTCTGGTGAAAGAGGCATGATTAGTGAAGTTTACTCGCTGAAGACACATTTGCTTTTGAATTGCAATTGATTTATCAGCAATAAAGAAAACAATAAAAAACAAAAGTACAAGCCAACAGTTTAAAAAAGAGTGTTTTTGTTTATTAAGTTTTTTTTTTCAGTCAATCTTAAAAAATGATATTATGCATAACGTTTTTATTAAATGAAATGAAATTGTCTTTTAACTTTTTTTTATTTCAAAGGTCTAGCTTCTGTAGTTTAGGAGATATTGCAATTTTAAAACTGTACTACTTACTTTTGACGCCCAGTGTAGATTTCGGTCAACTTATCGATCAATGAAAATTAATTATACAACATGGTGGGAAAGTAAAATAATTGATACGTTATTTCTGTCATAAGTCTTTAAATACAAATGAGACTGAAACTAACATAATAAACTCTCATAGTAAATTTGGGTCTGGTTTGGGAAAATGGCTTTTCTATTTCATACATTAATATTACCTACGTAGGTACCGGCCAAAAAGGTCAGAGCCGGTCACTACGAGAAAGCTTGTAGGTGGTAGAATAAGTATAAAAGAAGCACATAATGCAAAGTAATAGTCTAAAAACTAGAATAATTAACGTGAGTTAATTGTTCGAGCTCAAAACAACGAGTTCTGTCGGCAACGAAGCGTCATCAATGCGAAACGTCTAATTACTGTACTGACGTCAACGACATTTCTTTTAATTCCTTTGTACAGACAAGAACACGTCAAGCCTAACACATTGGACTTTTTACTTTGTGTTGCCCTCCTTAGAGCCGAGTGAGCTGATACTTGCATTTGACAGCGCCAGAATATTCAATTAACTGGAGAATCTTCAAGGACATTTTTAGGGTTGCGTAGTAAACTACAAGGAACCTTTATAGTTTCGCCATGTCCGTCTGTCCGTCTGTCCGTCCGCGGTCTAGCGCCTAGACGCTTGACGCTAGAAAGCTGTAATTTGGTATGTATACTCATATTAACAATACTAACAAAGTAGTAAAATAAAATTTTTTTGGCGTGCCTCTCCTACAGGTAAAGTGGAAATTAACATTTTTTTTCGCACCGACCCCATCTTGTGGTATCGTTAGATAGGTCTCTTAAAAACATTGAGGATGTGGGAAGATCATTTTCCGATACAATGATCCGTTTGCGAACTATTTACATTTAACGTGTCAATTTTCGTTTTGCACGGTGCCCCCCCCCCTCTATCTCCGAAAGTCTTAAGTTTAGAAATTCGGAAAAAATCATGGTAGTAGTCCATATAGTGAACCTACAAGGAAAACTATAACGGTTAAGTAGGCACTACTACACTGGGCGTCAAAAATAAGTAGTACAGTTTTAAAATTGCAATTACTCTTAAACTATAGAAGTTAGAGTTTTGAAATAAAAGTCATTTTATAGCAAATTTAACAAAGTTTTCTAAAAATAATACTTTATTTAGCATTAGTAAAGTTTTACACTGAAAATTAGGAAAAAACTAAAAAGCTAACCATTTTGAAGGAACTATCAAGAACCTAATTTTTACGTTTTGGGCCTTGTTCCCACTTTAGTAACTTGTGTTGCCGCCTCGGGCTCTGATGACAGCTTGGAGCCGGTTTGGCATGCTGAACACTAAGTTTCGGAGGCGGTGTTGGGGAATATTCACCCATTCTTCTATCAGGGCCTGTTTTAGAGCCCTGAGGGTGGCGGGGGGTGGTCTACGTCTTCTGACTAGCCTCCCAAGCTCATCCCAGGCGTGTTCAATCGGGTTAAGATCTGGGCTTCTTGATGGCCAAGCCATCAAGCTGATGCCAACCTCCTGAATGTACTCTTGTACGAGATGAGCGGTGTGTGGCCGGGCGTTATCATGCATTAGTATAGCTCCATCACCCATATTTGCTAAATATGGCCCTGCATACTCGTTAAGGATCTCTAATGCATATCTTTCACCAGTCAGAGTGCCATTTTCTATGACCACTAGCTCTGTGCGACCCTCTGAAGAGATGCCAGCCCATACGTGTACAGAGACCCCGCCGTATTGAACTCTTTCCGAGATGCAACCTTGAATGTATCGCTCACCAGGTCGCCTGTATACTCTCCGCCTTCCATCGGAAGTGAATAAAGAAAACCGAGACTCATCTGTGAACAAAACTCTTGTCCATTCTTCTTCGCCCCATTGTACGTGTTGACGCGCGTAGCGTAGTCTTACTACTCGATGCCCTGTCTCAAGTTTGGGGCCATTTGCTGGCCTGTACGACTTCAGGTTGGCTTCAGCAAGTCTTCTCCTCACTGTACTCTCACTAACGTAGTCTCTTCGGGTCTGAAGAAGCTGTTGCTGGACCTCAACTGCATTAAGGTGACGATTTCTTAACACATAGAGACAATTAAGCGGTCTTCTCGGGTACTAGTGCACCTGGGTCTGCCATTACTTGGTCTCCTTAGATGGTTTCCAGTCTCTTCGTATCTTCGCTTTACTTGCTGGATCGTTCTTAGAGTTACACCCACCGTTCTTGCAGTACGACGCATACTGATGCCTACTTCGAGAAAAGTTATGATTCTTGCACATTCTTCTGGTGAAAGAGGCATGATTAGTAAAGTTTACTCGCTGAAGACACATTTGCTTTTGAATTGCAATTGATTTGTCAGCAATAAAGAAAACAATAAAAAACAAAAGTACAAGCCAACAGTTTAAAAAAATAGTGTTTTTATTTATTAAGTTTTTTTTCAGTCAATCTTTAAAAAATGATATTATGCATGAAGTTTTTATTAAATGAAATTAAATTGTCTTTTAACTTTTTTTTATTTCAAAGGTCTAGCTTCTGCAGTTTAGGAGATATTGCAATTTTAAAACTGTACTACTTATTTTTGACGCCCAGTGTAGTAACCGAGTAATAGCCGACGAACCTATGAAGTAATATTTCTTTGACGAACACGTACAAATGTCATTGACAATGGCATTGTACTCATCTGCAAGCAATAAATGCATGGCCAATACGGAACCCTACATTGTGCGTGGCCCGACACGTACTTGCCTGGTTTTTATATAGAAGTTTCAAGAAGGTGTGGTCGCGCCAATTATACGATTCCTACCACTTAAAACTCTCTTTACGTACAGTCAAAGTTATGTATGATCGGCGGTACTCATTAGAACTCCATTTCAAACTTGGACGTTTGGAGTCTACTAATGATTGATTATAATCTATACAGATTACTATGCTTATTTGAGATGCTAATATTGAAGTATAAAACTTGCTCTCGTAGAGCCATAAGGCGTATTACAGTATTCATGAAACTGGATAGCGAACTGCATAATTCATTTTCATTGAAAATAATGTGAATTTCAATCTTGAATTCCTAAGTTGAGTACCTACCTATTCATAATTTTCATGACCACTCAATATAATAATGGCCAATAGAGCAAGTTGACATCACTGCAAAAGTTAATTAAGGTTTAAAATATTTATTTCTCATACTAATATTATAAATGAGAAAGTGAGTTTGTTTATATGTTTGTTTGTTCACGGCTTGACTAAGCAGCCGATCATTATAAAAAATTGCATACATATTGTTAGGGGTACAGAGCCCAACTTAGGCTACTTTTGATCCCGTGAAAGTATGTCGTGACAATGGGAAAATAATTTTTCTACTATAGAGGACGCTGTATCGGCCAACAGATGGCGCCACAAGTCGCGCTATGGGTTGTTTTGTTGTCAAACGAGATCTATTCTATGTTATAAAATTAACGCGAGCGAAGCCATGGGGAAAAGCTAGTTTCTCATAAAGATTACAATGTGCATCATATCGTCTCGAAATTTAAATGAAAAAGTTTACTTCAAGTAGACTATTTCATGCATAAATTTAAGTCATATACCGACGAGACGCTGCTGTTCCAAGAGCGCTGCAAACTTACTTACGATAAACTTGATCGTCTACAGAAATATCAACTACATAACAAATCCGAGCCACTGAAAGAAGAGCTCTATATTGCCGAAATCCAAAGCGTCAGTCGATCAAGTTATTTGTCTAATTATCCTAATTAGAGTGCCGCCCTCTACTATGTAATAAATGGTAGCAAACAGTTGACAAATTAAAATGGAAATGGTCACGGACAAAGGAAATCTTAGTCTGAGATTTAGTATTAATGCTTGTACATTATAACTTAGATGAGTTGTTGGAAACTCCTTACAAATTGTAATATATGGACTAAACTAACAAAATTTCACAAAGCACAACCTCTCTCATACACGGCAGAGCGAGCGAATCCCCATTCAGTGGCTGTTTATTTTCGTCCCGCTTGCATGGCCAAGGACGCCCTTAGTTTGAAAGCCGTTACGTAAACTGTATTTTTACAGCATAACCATATTATGTTATGATAAAACGGCTTTATGAGATATGGTTTCGGCATTTCCCACGTGGTTTGTATGAGTTTTTATCTTGAACTGTAAAAGTCGATTACACGGGAGAATATTTTTAAACGGTTAACATGTTTGAAAAACTGAAGACGTTTTCAGTTTTTATAATTTATTATGTCAGTTTGACAATTAATGATCAAAAGTATCCTATGTTCAGATTTCCAGATTACTCTTCACTCACTATACATATTAAATGTTTCGGCTGATCTATTTCACTGTTTCTAAAAACATATGAGTATCATTTCTAAATTTTACATAGCCTTGGGAAGCTGCCGAGTGAATGCAAGCATTTGCTACACCTAAATTTTCTGAGTAACATCAAAGGAAACACATGTTTCTTTTTACTTTTTAAGGAGTGCATATTATGGCATCATAATCTCCAGTCACAAGTCCACTGCTGCTGGACATAGGCCTCCACCAGAAGTTTCCAATATACTGTACTCTACAAAATTCCGAACTTTCTCAATTTACTATCAAACTTATTTGATACATTTTTACATAGGTATATCATAATTATTTCAACACTGTTGAGTCCATTCAACTCTCAATTTAACAAGCAGTTAAAAATATACATGATGAGATTTCCACACATGTTTTGGATAACGTCATGCAAATGTGTATGCCAAAATTTCTTATCTCACTTTAACGACAAGATTTATTTCAAGGTAATATTGTCCTAGTTATAAAGAAGCAATGTCAGTCTTACTACCTGACCCTGATAAACTGTAATCCCAATATTTATAGATAGGGCTAGTTTTCCACTCGCGGTCATTAAATTACATCGTAAAAGCCCTGTCGGTGGAGACCGTTAACCAGAGTGCTTTTAAAAATACAATTGTCTTTCTAAATAAGAAACAACAAGATATCGATTGTTCTTATTCGGTATCTTTCACTCAATTTCGTTTTCTCTTTTAGATAAATAACCTTATTATTTTTTGGCCAATCTAATAAAAAAAATGATGCGAGCCTTTCCGTCCCGTAAAGTTTTTGTAGGGTTACTGCCTGTCAAATTCATGTTACGTTAGGTATACCATAAATGGACGTCTCTTCAATAACAAACAATTTCAAAAAGCCTCTTTATTCGATTGTTCTGAAACACTGTGTTTTATGAATAAAATATTATACCTATTGAGTTTCTATGGCATCAAACATTTATTTAAAAAAATACAATGAAAATGTATTCCATCTCAGAGAGGTATATCTCAAAGATCGTGAATACCAAAGGAATTGTACAAAGTCCACAAAGGGCTACTCATTTTGGCTAATTAAATTATACTATGATAGAGTTAACTACATTGGTGACATTTTCCCTCAGTAATTTTATATCGATGACATGTCATAGTCATCGCAAATTAAAACCACGTAAAACTGTAAAGCAAAATCGTTTTCTCGTAAGATAAATGGGATACTAGGCCGGCCGGCCTCATACTAGTCAAAAAGGTAGGGTTCAAGGCGTCATAAATATCATATGTTTCAAATGTTTCCAACAGATTAGGCCTTTTTTCCATAGACTTTTTTCAAAGGTCGAAGGACTCTAGGGAAAAGTAAAAAAAATAGAAGACAGTACGCGCCGAAAGCACTCAGTTTATAAAACAATTGAAAATCGATTGTCGTCATGCACCGAGTAATAAGTATGAGTTTTCGTTTTACGTCTACGCGACTCAGTCGTATTGGCGACTGGTATTAGGATGCATTTGACAAAACTGAAACTAGAATTAATAATTCCACTATTCCATTAAATCCAATATTCAGATGCCGCAAATGTTTGTGTTTCGCGAGTAGTATCTTCTTGTCCATACTGTTCATAGTGTTCATTTAGTCATATTCCTCGTATCAGGTGGAATCAAATGCTTAGATGCGCGTTATGACAACATAAAAACTTGTATTCCTATCATTGACGCACATGTAATATGCGCCTCTACCATGAAACGAAATTCCGAAAGTACGGGCTGATGTTTCGTTGAATTCTAACCAATTTTGATTTGAACCTTATTCAGGACTACGTGCTTCGTTGTTTCGGATGGACACTTTCATGGTTGCCCCCAAGATGTTAGTATCTAAATAAAACACAGTAGCTATACTTATTAAAGATGTAGATCTATTTAGATTTCAGTCTGTACGACTCTAGTTTTCTGCGGTGGCGTTGGCGGCTTCCTATTTGCAATTCAGGTTAATTAACCTGAATTTATACCACTAACTCCAAACATTATCTGTAGATGTCAAAGTTCATAATTCGCTAAGCGAATTTATCGTATCGTCGATACTACAATTTTGAGAAAAGAGAATTTGAGAAATTTTTGGAACGGTGTTCAGCTTCATTAGAGTCCTATTTTAATAGAAAAATCGTTCTGATAGAAAGTGGTTATTGCCAGCTACCTATGAGCATCAGTAATACCAGGGGAGCTACGAATGTGTTGCACGTTGCACGCTAAGAATGCTCTACCACTTCATAGTATTATAAAGTGGTAGAGCATTCTTAGCGTGCAACGTGCAACACATTCGTAGCTCCCCTGGTATTACTGATGCTCATTTTCAGAAAACAGATGTGATTTAAGACGTGAATTCACTAAAAGTAAAGTGCTGCCACAACTACATGTTTGCAGCTTCAGTAGTTTAGGTCATGGAATCACATTCAACATATGTATTATTATTTTTCAAAAGTCATGTATACTATTATGTCCCTATGTAAGTCAAATATTCCATATTTTAATCCACTAGAAACTAAATACCGTTGTAGACAACCGTTGAGCTAGTCTGAAGACGATTAACAGTATTAACGGCAGATGAACACTTCATGTAATTAGCTCTTACTGCCATTTTGCTATTATATGTTTATTTAAACAAAGTGAAAAACTATTAATTACACTTTTATTACTTTTATACTTTCATTTTAATAGAAAAATCGTTCTGATAGAAAGTGGTTATTGCCTGCTACCTATGAGCATCAGTAATACCAGGGGAGCTACGAATGTGTTGCACGTTGCTCGCTAAGAATGCTCTACCACTTCATAGTATTATAAAGTGCAAGAGGATAAAAAAACAAAGGAATTTATTATTTAATATTTACCAAAAGATAAATTAATAGGTACACATGTAAATTTCATTGATTAATATATTAATTCACAAGACAAAAGACAACAAAAATCAAGAATTTTATTGAAAAAACTGATTACCTACTGACGATGTAAACTAGTATCAAATGTAAAAATTGTCACGAAATACGACGAACCGCAAGCAGTACGAACCATCTGTTGCGTTAATGGTGGTTTGCCATGGGCCAATCGCTCGTCACCCTGCCTTATATGTGCTTACACGTATGTATATCTCACCACAAAGCCACCACGTTCACGCTTGACCTGCTTTACCGAGATGCTTATCGATATTTTAACCCCAACTGGTATTTAGCCATTTACTTTTTAGAGAAAACTAGGTAGTTATACAAATGTAAACTAAACTTGAGCTCACACGATGGTACTCAAGACCTCTCTGATTAAAGTGAAGTAAGGTGGGACTAGTGAGAGTGGGTACCTCTCAACTCGCTCCACATTCGCCACCATCCAACTAAACGACAAACTCGTGTATATTTTTAATGAGCTTCCCATTCCCTGACGATGACGACAGTATTCATAAGAGTTTAAGAGAATACGTAACATATACAAGGTTGATACAAGCGCAAAATTAAATGTATGCTTGTCGAAAAGCTACCGGTTCGCAAATTAACATAACAGAATCGCACAGAATGCTAAATGTAGATCTTATGAAAAGTTAAGCGGTGAATGACAGCTTTAAACCGAGGTTGGTGACCCAGAATGGAAATGTCAAGGGTTTTAACGTATCACAATGTGATCATAGCGATACCGGTGGGTGCTGTTACAGATGATGTTTGTTTTCCAGTAATAATCTCCGTTCTATATTTACAGTTCGTTTGGTGGTGTGCCAGCCAGGTCAAATCAGACCACCAAGTCACAAAACAACTCTTTGAATTCTTTGAAAATATTATATGCAAGCGGATGCCTGCCTACGCAATCCCTTGCTAGTTCTAGGATGATTTGAGAGATAAAACCCTATGTTCTATGCATACTCTCATACTATCTCTATAATAAACATCTAAATCGATTCAGCTTTACATGAAAAAGTAATTAGTATTTTCGCATATTTAAAGTGGATTTAATATATTCTATAAAATTTTGGATAATCCATCACCAAAGAATATTTTTACGGCAAGATAAACAAGGCGTCCCTTTTGGATTGAAATGACAAATGAACAGTACCTTCATGACCAGAATGATATAGCGAGAGCTCACGATAGCTAATAATGATAATATTTGGTGGAAACGGGCCGGTGCGATTTCAATTCTTGTCTAGTCTAGCCGCCGCCGCCGGTGGAAAAGCAGCATTACGGAGGAGGTAGAATTATTCATCAAGAGGACCATGATATGAGTAGATATTTTAAATGCACATTCTCGGCAGTGATGTAATTATAATACATATAAGGAGCTATCTAATCTTGTTACATCTACAGTAATAATGTTATTAAGGGCCTGTTTCATCGGTTTTAATAAATTTCGATTAACATATTTGTTAGATACGTCGACAGTTATATGATTTTGTAATTTTTTCTCAAGTCAAGTGACGAATAGAGCCTTTAATGACTTTATTACCGAGAGAAAAATAGAGACAAGGATAACCTTAGAATAGTCCACATTTTTGCGTGCCATTCTTGGACTTCTATTAATCTACAGTTTTATAATTGGCTACAATAAAATAAATATTAAGTTTCTTTATCAATGCATGCGCATTTTGTCATTTTCCAGATCGGCGAACGTCAAACAATAGCGAATAGAATCGATTCTGCAGGGAGCAGCTTCCTTTCTACTCAATGAGACCGAACAATGCCTTTGCCAGCCCTGACGCATAATTTCCGTATTATTTCAAGATCGTTTCGAACTCAAAATCATACAAGGTACCCTATTTCTTGTCGAAGTAACATATGACTATGCTCTTTGTAATTTGAATTAACAAAGATGAGTCATCTAATGTTACTGAACTCTTTCGACAAAAATACGACTACTTTAATTCGGTTACAGACCATGATGACATTATGTTTGTACTTATTAACATTCGCTTGTAAACATTTTTTATTATTATTGTGTCATATCAACTACGTGCTTTCTTTATACGTAAAAAATCATGATAAGATTAGATTTCGATAATAACAATGCAATAATTTCATATTTTTTATTATTTATTATTATAACAAAATTTATTTGTGTAACCTTTATTTATGTTTTAGTTCGCATCCATTAAAGATTTGAAATAGAGACTATTTTATAATTATTTGTAATAAAAGAAGAACCAAGTAATGGTCGACAACTATCCTTATCTATATACTAATAATAAAAAGTATTGCAAACGCGTTAATATCCAAATGCGTTTTACTTTGTTGTTTGTCCCATTAAAATGGAATAATAGTTGTTTGTCATAATTTTTCAAAATAGTTGGGATTATTTTATTGATGACGCGAAAGAAGGATATCAATAACGGTTATAAACATAATCCTGCATTAAGGAAAATAAGTAATTCTCTTTGCTAATTCATCATCCATTCGACACGTAATATATTTTCGGTTAGAAATACATATTTCCTACAAGAATTCTGGAATCGTAAATCAAAATATCTGTAAATCTAGTGTATGTAGTTCAACTAGCGACCCGCCCTTCGAAGTTTCTTCGAAATGATAGAAATATTATTGTCTCCACTAGAATATCTTACATGAGAGGCTTTCTATTGGTGAAATACATAAAATTCCACTAAGAAGTTTCTGAGATAAATTAAGAGAACTTTAGTGTATAAAATATAGTGATATCCATGTGATATCATCCTATATTTAAGTTTTAGTTTCGGACTGCAACTAGCAGATGCTAAAGTTAGAAGTGGGATTAAATAAGTAATACTTACTGTATAATTTGCGATTATATCCGTTAAATTGGCCACATAAAATGAAAATACACAACACAATCACAAATTATACTTCACGCACTAATACCAAAGAGAATGCACAAGGCGTGTCAACATGCGCGTGCGCGGACACTGACTGGGTGGAATCAGCCGACGGATATTATGTGGATATTATGAATCACCAACATTTGCCGGCCAGCCGTTCTCTACGATCTCTACGAGCCGAAGTAGCCACCCGATACAAACTACATCACACAATACATCGATATCCGGAGTGAAGCATCGATATGACTCATTACGATGACGTGCTACGATGACATTGTCATGTATTTTAGTCGTCAAATGGAACAACGGACAATCGATAGGTCAACCATTAATTAATATTTCATACTGTAAGCGGAGATTCCTAGTTGTCTACCATTGTATATTCTCACTATTTTATTTTTCCACGGTTGGCAGATTAGATAGTTAAGCGATTCTATTTCACAGCAGATTTATATTTTTTGCACCAATTTTCTCCGAATACCGATGTACGAAAGGCTTACATGATTTAAAATTAACAGCAACTTATTCTTGTAAATAATTAGTTATAATTAATCTACATTCAATTTTATTATTTATTAACTTGAGAAAATGAAATAGTAACATAAATAACGTTTAGGTGCTCATTCACTATAATGGTAGTCTCGAATAAGTATTTCTGTGAATTTTTGTTACTATAGCGCAACGTAATAGAGATAATGTTTATAGATCGATAGAACTAATTAGTCCATACTCAATTACTCAGACTCAGACACAAATTGGATACAAATATTTCCTGACACTTATTGGATCTTTAGTGGTTATTACCTATAGGAATTCAGATAGGTAATAAGAGTTATTTATACATAAATCAATCAAATATAATGAGTTTTTTTACTTAATATTATTTTCAAAAAATCATAAAATCTGAGCTCGTTTCAACAGTAATCCGTTCCGCTTAATCACCTACGAATTGTGCGATATAAGTATACAACGTTTTAGCAGACCAGAGTTTTACTTCTTTTTGTTCCGAGACGCGTAATTACTTACAAAGAGCCACTTTTTATAGCTCATTTCATTTTCTTCTTCTTATAATATTTACAGTAATAAATAACGAATAATTGACTTAAATATAAAAAGTAGGATTATGTTACTACGCTATTAATTCTTTTGAGCAGGAGCAGAAAATGTATTGCTGCTTCTTTGTCATTTAATAAAAACTAGAAATGTCCGCGACTCCGTCTGATGTGAAGTAGGAAAGAGCAAAACTAACTTTTTGTTTATGAAATTTAAATAAAATAAACATGAGCAAAAAGAAATTGCACAGTGTAGTGAAAAGCACATTCGATTAAGCAGTTTCTAATTAAAGCAAATACAAAATGCACAAAAAAAAATATATCATTTATATCAAATCAAATCAAAAATACTTTATTCTGTAGGCCCACGTAGACACGACACTTACAATGAATCTGTATTAAATAAAATAAGCTACTCTATAAACTACTAAAATTGTTTGCATCAACAACGTAAGTAAAAATAATAAATATGTTATTTACTAGCTTTTTTGCCCGCGGCTTCGTCCGCGTGAAGTTCCGGACCCGTTCCCGTGGGAACCACATCGAATTTCGGGAAAAACTATAGTCTATGTCCCTCCCTGATAATGTAGCTATCTATTGGTGAAAGCATTTTTGAAATCGGTCCAGTAGTTTCGGAGCCTATTCAATGCAAACAAACAAACAATCAAATCTTTCCTCTTTATAATATTAGTATAGAAGTATAGATGAATTTAATGTATCACTGTAGGTTTAGTGGCGAGGGGTCCTAATAACACGATTCCTGTCGGCTTCCCTTTTAAAAATAGTGAATTATCTAACAGCATCGACTCTGCTAATAACATGATTTCGCTTCATACATAATAATGATACCCAAACGCCTATACAATAATAAATAGCAATATTGTGATATTGCTATTTATTCGTCGCTTAGCCTGTACGTCGAAAGCCGGTAATTCCCGAGTTGTAGCTGCATACAGTTTTAGGAGCGGCTGTCTCTTTCTTACGCGTACTTTTTGTTCCTAGCGCGGTCTCTTTCTCACGCCGATCATATGAACATATTAAGCCGGTATTCGCCGAGTTACGAAAAGGATGGCATGTATCAGATTACGTTAGTGCGACAAAGATAAACAGATGTATTAACCTGAGAAGTAAAAAATATAGTTAATTATGTGTTTAGTGCTTGAATAATAAAACAACTATAATTTTGTCGCGTTGTAATTGTCAAAATTATGACATTTTTTCAATTCACTTTCGCCTGTGTTTTCGCTCGTACTGTTGTTAGTTTTTTTTTATTTGTTTGTTGTTAATTTAGTAAATTTGAATAGATTAGAGTGACTTCGTGGTTAAATGTTGGACAGGGCTCGGTGTGAATTGTGTTATAGTTATAGAATTTATCGGTTTCAGTTGTAAGTAGTTAATTGTTTATTTTGGTTTAGTCTGTTTTGTTTACATTCGTAATGGCTGCAATTTTAGACGTGGGTTGTTGTCTCACAGACTTTTTATTAGATAATAATTTTCAAACATACAGTTTTGAAAATAAAAAACATATTATACAGCGCGCCAGTGCTTTTCCTTCTATGAAAATAGATTATAAACGGAAAGATGGCTTTACTAAACATTTTCATTGTAATTTGTACGAAAAGTATTCGTGGCTCACAGGTAGGTAGTTGTAAACTTAAAACACTGTTTTGGTTTTCCATATTATACCTATCAGTGCTTTTATGTACGGTAATGGTAATATGGTATTCGGAATTCTCCATCCCTGTGGTAAGATAACACTGTATTTTTTTTTTGCTCCGGCTTCCCCTGAGTAAAATTTCACCCTTCGCCACTGGCAGGTACGTTAATGATTTTAATAAATGTATAATAATACATAGGTTTATCATATTCCCTTTCATAATAGTTTTATGAACTTTTGCGACTATTCCCTCGGGGGAAACTCCGACAAGCCTATGAAGGCATGTAATTTTGCTAATATGTATATAAAAAAGTTCCCTACCATAAAAACCCAAAGGTTATCAGAAAAAACTGTATGCTTAATTCGCTTTTTGCTTGTGTACGTTCTGCACAATTAATTTTTGTGTAAACTTGAAATAAAATTATGGCATTTTACCTTTGTTATATGCGTGTATTGCAGACCTAAAAGTAGTCAAAGTGGTTTATTTAACAAAGAATAGGAACCTACCTATGTTTACTTTCGAATGAGAGATAAGAAATTAACGAATGACATAACCAAAGTCTAAGGTAAAATAAAGAGGAATAGGCAATATAAAAGAGCTTTTTAAGAGCCAACATAAAAGTAGCAATTTCATTTATCCGGAATTCTACCCATCTAGAGTATCGTAAAACGGTTTGCACGTCGTTGGCGGTAAATTGATTGGTTTATCCATAATTGGGAGGATTCTGAGTCAACATGAGCTGACATAAAATACCAATATCAACATTGATCCAATATTTCATTTGTACAAACACAGCACTTCGCAAATAACGAATAATCAAAACGTACCGATAATTTCGTTATTTGAAATAATGGTGTAGATATTCACGCATAATATTTATATGATATCAGCTGTGGGGTAAAGGAACTCGAGATAAACTGCCACTTGGGCATCAGCCAACCACGGCATTGATTTTTGCCCGCCCACTGCAAATTTTTAAAGGTCCATAGCGGATGTTTTGATCATGGTTATAGGGATATCTGGATCGATTCTTACTATTAAGATATTCATTGCAAATGTAGGTTCAATCAGAATATTGTCCAACGCACTAAATACTATTAAGTTCTTTTTAATAAAATGTCTGTTATAGGTTTTATAATCGCATCAGCAATATTCTCAAAAAAGCTCAAAAGGGGTCCCAGTGCAATACATTATCGTTTTTTTGTTAAATAATAATAACAAATTCCACACCATTCACACAGCACCACCTGGCCCCAAAGGCCCAAAGTAACCGGCTTGTGTTATGGCTACATAATATTTACTAATAATACATAGAAAACACCCCATACTCGAGACAAACATAAATGTTTGTTCCGCGCTGGAATCAAAACCGAGCCACTAGGCGGTCAA
This sequence comes from Endotricha flammealis, assembly GCA_905163395.2. NCBI lineage: Eukaryota > Metazoa > Arthropoda > Insecta > Lepidoptera > Pyralidae > Endotricha > Endotricha flammealis. Next base: position 6,894,156 of record LR990853.1, read on the forward strand.
AACGCTACGTATCAGTAAATTTCGACTTTCGTAATATTCTCTCATTCTTTTCAGAAAAATGTTTTCTCAACTCATTCAATCACGAAATGTTTGTATATTTATGTTTCATTTTGAACATAAGAAACTTTCTAACACTGGTACAAACATTATCTCATTGCAGTATCTTTGTTGGCCTAATATTTGTTTTCCGTTTCAGCAACTTTGATTTGTGTTTAGTACTGTTTAGATTGTTTGGAAAGGATAGTTTTGTTTACTCACCTGCATCAGCCACGACAGGACCGAGAGGATCAAAACGGACCCGGTGTTCAACCGCTGCGCGCGCGGCGCATACAAGGTCAGAAAAAAATCTATGACGTCGCAAAGCCAGTTCATCCCGACCCACTGGCGTAGCCGGGGGTTCTCCTGGGCCTTCTGTATCAGCGCCCTTGGCAACAGGTTCCTCGAAAACTTCATCATCATCTGAATATGAATCCGGCTTTGTTACTGGTCGTGGTTCAGCAATACCATTGCTACTGCTCGTAGTAGATTTAAGAATGCCAGAAGATTTTCTTCTAAAAGCGGGACGAACATCAAAATTTGTTCGAGCTAATTCTTGTTCAAGACGTGCCAATTCCTCTAAAGTGGCGGAATCTCGTCTATAGTCGACAGAAAATCGCTTGAAATCTAATCTATTTCTTTTATAGTCGACTGAAAATCTCTTTTTTGTAAAGTCACGCTTAACGATCACTTGATCTAAAATCTCCTCTTCTCCGCTTTCACTCGCTGAGTCGTCACATTTTGATTTATTTTGTTGAGTTTGCTCTGTGTCAGCAGACTCCGTGTTGAGCCCTTCTTCGATCATTTTAGAGTTTGCAGCACCTTGTGGCAGCGAAGTATCCGTTTTAGATACGGTAAGCTCTTTCTCGTTTTTATCCGTTTTTATCTCCTTATCTTCCTCTAAATTTTCTTTTTTTGGAATATTATTTGAATCAGACATAATGTTCATTTCTTCTGTTTTCGATTTACTTTTGCTTACTTTTTTGCTGGGTCGAGCACAACAACTTTTAAACATAATTATATCATATAATATGTTTAAAAATACTTATGTTTATATTGGCAAACATGGAATAATAAACTTTAGAAGTAATGCAACATTGAATTAGAAAATTGTTTTAAAATATACTTTAATACGTGAATAACTTTTATGTAATATCTATAACAACTGTAACGAACGTCTCGTATCCTTCAGAGGGATGTTGTCCTGTTTCAGGGGTCGGTCGGCGGCCAGCCGGGCGCGCGGCGGCGTTCGACTGCCGGCACTGACGCAGGGCGGATGCGCCGCCCGCCCGGCGCATCCTGCCACCCGCACCCACATCCCACTCATCTCTCTGGGATTCGAGACTTTGGTATGTGGGTATACCGCAACACCTTTTTTTAGTAAAATTAAATAATATCCACGATATGCACTCCCATTGCCCAAACCAAATATTGTTATTGCAATAAAAGGTCAAGTGCCAGATTTTTTAACATTTTTGTGGTTTTATTTATGAATACATTGAAATACAGAGTCTTGTGATACATAAGCGTAATATAATAATTATGTTGTTAAAGGTTAAATAATCAATGATAACAAAGTTTTACATCTTAATGATGTTTATCCCTAACAAAAACGCGTCAGCAAAATATTTTACTAGTCAGACACATTCAAACTGGTGATGAGGCGTCGGGACTCGGAACACAAACAACTTAGAGAAACACAACTTATCTCGTAATAATGTCCCTAGAAGAAAATAAAGTAACGTCGTCGGTAAAGTAAATACGACAATATTTTATGAACAGAGCTTTATAGAAAATTATTACACTGCGTTTATTTCTATTTTTATTTATTTATTTTCAACTCTCACACTATCGTATTACAAAAAAGTAATTTCTACGCTAATTAACGAAAATAGAATAAAATTTAATTTGGTGTGTGTAAGAAGCTGAAGCCTGAAATAGGTTTCTAAAGAAACCTGTAATAGTACAGGTCAGGTAGTAGTAGTAGTACAGGTCTCCAGGCTCTCAACCCACGGATGAAGCCAAACACAAATAATAACAATTTGGAAATGCAGTAGTTTTAAGCTCACAATACCGTAGAGCGCACCATCGGTGTATAAAAAATATAAAATGAAGCAAGCGGAAGGAGCCATATCAAACTGATTAAGAAGCAAACAGCGACTTCTAACTTCTTTATATACTGAATTTGGCAGTGAGTCCGCTTTATTATTTCTAAAATAAGAACACCCTGTATAACACCCTAGCAGCTGAAAATGTGTCAAGCGGGACGTATGCCATTGGAATGAAGGGAAATATACATTACCTTACCTGTTGTGTGTGTGATACATTAATATAATGTAAAGCTATACATCCCGGGATGTAATGTATATTAATATACATTATAGCTGCTGTGTGTGAACCCCTTAATACGAAAATTACTGACTCTACACTCTTGCGAAGTTGACCAAGCTAAAATGAAGTTAGACACGAAGTTAGATGACAAAGGAAGACCTTGAACACACTCTCGATTTCGCTTAATTTCGCGAGAACGTAGAACCAACATCATTTTCTAGTCTAGACAAAGCTGCGTATAATTTATATGGTATGTTGGTGCGTGGTAAATAATGGACCTCCATTCTACTCAGAATGAACACCATTCTAAGACAATAGCGGCGGCTGCACGTAACGACTGGGTCGGAGGCTGCAAGTAGAACGCGCGTGCGTATGTTCTCTACAATGTTTTTGTAAGAAACTACGCGAACAAAATGTACCTATAGTATGAATTGCGTGCGTATTGGAATATTTTCTATACAGTCAAATGAAAAGTATAAATAATGTGTGAAATGATGTGATGAATAAATGCATTCATAATGTAATTACAAAGTTTTATATTGATGCTTACTTTAATAAAAATCTTTGTTTTTTTTAAGTTCTCTACCCTGCATACTGATTGTTCGTTGACTGTACTAAATAAGGGTTAATGTGTAATTTTTATTCTTTTGTACCTAAATGTATTTTCTCAATTTATAACGTATGGACTTATGTATGAGAATAAATTATTTTTATTATTGATTATCAAAATTTAGTATTTCATCTATATCTACTGTCAGACGTTTTTAAATTTGTATTCCATTTAAATATTTAGTAAAGTAGCACTGAACATAACTCAGAAAAAGGCAAACAGAATGTTTACTTAGTATTTAATACAGCTAAAAGGAAAAGAGGGTTCATATTATTTGGAGTACTTTTTTGATCTATCTAAGGTTAAAATTTTAAAATATTGAAGCAATGGCTATTATAACTACTTTACACATATCGGCATTTTAATAAAGAAAATTATGTTTTTCTTTCTTGCCAAAAAAATAAGTTTGTTTCATATAGTTTCTCAAACTGGTGCTTTGTATGTTTAATCTTTGATATGCTGGAGCATAGATCAGTGCTCATAATAATATTTAGTTTTATGGACAGTGACATTTTTCCACAATAGTTCAACAATAAAGAAATGAATTCAGTGCATGGGAAAATTGTGCATGTTGCCACAGTGACACTAATATAGGACACTTCCTGAATATAAATAAATAATAAATAAATATATAGGGTCAATTCATACAGATTGAGCTAGCCCCAAAGTAAGTTCGAAACTTGTGTTATGGGATACTAACTCAACGATATTATATTTTATAACAAATACATATATAGATAAACATCCAAGACCCGAGGCCAATCAAAAAAAGTTCGTTTTTCATCATGACCCGACCGGGGATCGAACCCGGGACCTCCTGGGTGGCGGTCTGGCGTGGTAGCCATTACGCCATGGAGGTCGTCAATATATGGAAGATTTATTATTTATTTATTTATTCTTTATTGCATGATTGAGAGTACAATTGGCGGACTCAATGCCTAAAGGCATTCTCTACCAGTCAACCAGACAAAAATTGAAAGCAAATATGGTTATGTAAATACTAATAATATATATATAAGGCTATAAACATACACATATAAAAATATATAATAATAAACTTACATATACTATATGCACCTAGTAAAATATTCTGACAAGTATAGACACCTGAAAGAAAGGTGATAATAGAGTTAAGATTAACTTTTCAAAGTCAATATGATTTAATTGCTCAATTAATAACTGGAATTTGCACTAGATACCATATAAACAGTTTCAATGTGCTATGATAGTGTGAAAACACTAAACACTCCAACTAATTAATTGCTCTTTTCAATTTGTATCAAATTTTGTTATACAAATAGTAATTCACTAATAAAGTGAGTTAGAAAAGTAGAATAAGTAGGTACATAATGAGTCAAAAAATTATAATTTGTTGGTAAATTGATCAAAACCATTTTTAAAGTTAGGTACACATTATTATGACTGACAAATTAATTAACTGCCTGTCATTGCATGTATGAAATAATGTATGTAATTGTTATTAAAATTCAGTGAAATCTAAAGAAACATATCCCACATCAAACAGACCCTAACGCGACTCTCTGACAAACAAATCAATAGTGGTGATAAACAGTACAAACAAAGACTTACTTACAAAAGAATGTTTGTAAAAATAAATCTATTTTCACATACAAATAAATGTAATAAATTAAGAACTGGCTCTATGACAAATTAGTCCTTTTGATTAACTTTAGTAGGTAGTACTTTTGATCGATAGACTTACAACGCATTATTATTATGAAACATTCGCCGGTTTTTGTAAACGCAACGACGCTAGAATTTTTATCAACAATTTAAGCATCAAACAACTGCAAACAAAGGTATTATGCTAGATGAGTATCTTTTGACTTGTTTGTACCAATTTTATCATCACTTATTTAGCAAAATCTAATTAAATAATAAACTGGTTAACTTATTTCTCTTTCTTTAGTGAAGTCAATATAAATGCTTAGTAATAATCAAGACTTAGGACCTAAAATAGCTAACACCGACTCGCTTTATATTATAAATTACGCACAAGCGACAACAATGAAGATACTGAAATTTGAATAACTCACGTTTTCCAAAACGTAGATATGCACAAAATTGTCACTAATATGATTAATAGGCAACAAATCACTAATTAATTACGTACAAAATGATAAAAAATCAGTCTTTTAAAGGTTACTTGTCAGATAACGGAACGGCAACTAGCTAGTGTTGTCATCATCAAAAAGTAGAAAAGGTAATTCATGAAAATCGGTACAATGTCATTGAAATCGGTAGGGCTGCAAGCTTGTTAGAAAAAAACAGTTAAAGACCGTTCACAGTTATTTTACCTCTGACAGATGTAAAAACAGGTTTAAAACACAAAAAATAAGAGAGGTCAGTTCCGTATAAAGTTGATCAATGGCTAACCTAACTGCTCAAGCCGTCCGTCTATGTCGGCTAGGGTTGCCAACCATACTTTATAATAAAGTATCCTACTTTATTTTTGGTAATTATACTTTATACTTTTGCATACAAATAAAGTATGTGAAAATACTTTATTTTCAACTTTATATATGTATACTTAAAAATGCATCCTGATAGCTTACCAATTATAAAAAAAGTTATTTCTTATTTACTCTCCGAGCGTCAATAAATTTAATTCAAAACGAATTGATTTTTTATTTTTTTATTTCGATTGTTAAAAAGTTGTTAGCATGTGCTAATAAAAGCGCTCAAAAATACGTTTTGAAACAACAAAAACATAAAATTTGAAAAAATACTTTTTTTTTCTTCTAAATACTTTTTTTTCCCATCCAAACCATTTTATACGTTTTTTTAGTCAAAAAAAGTTGGCAACCCTAATGTCGGCTCAGCTCACACATTATTTCTGCTACAGAATTTTATTATTCCTGTGACACTTATTTTGAGTGTTTTAAACCATCTGTCAGAGGTAAAATAACTGTGAACGGGGTATAGGAATTATTGTGGTAAAAACAAGGGTAAAAACCACTAAAAACAACCAATACATAATCTAGTATTTTATTATCTGTGGCTTGGTACAGAAATTACTCGCCGTTCACAGTTATTTTACCATTGACAAATGTATTAAACAGGTATAAAACACGGAATAAGTATCACAGGAATAAATCTGTAGCAGAATAACGTGTGAGCCGACATAGACAGACTGCTTATGCGGCCTAAGGAGTTAGCCATTGATAAACATTCACGGACCGCTCTTATTTTGAGCGTTTGTAAACCTATTATAATATACATCTGTCAAAGGTAAAATAACTGTGAACGGAGAGTACAGTCTGTTCACAGTATATTTCACCTCTAGTTATTTCGTTGATTAATGCTGCGTACACACGGGCCCAACGAACGCCATCGAATGGGTTTCGTTGGTCCTCTCTGGACGGCTCAGCGAACGCTAACGATCGTTCGCTGGCGTGTGCCGGCAATCCGAAGCGTGGCGATAACATCGAATGCCGGCTCTACACGTTGGCCAACACATTGGCCAATGTTGTGGGCTGTGGCCAATGTTGTGGTGATATGTTTGTGATGACGCACAGTATTAGAATCGGCCGATCTGGCTGGACAAAATCTCCAAAAATAACCTTTAAGAATATGAAAATAAAGACCATTTCTGCAATCGATAGTAACCTGTTAACTAAATAGCATAAATGAGGGTAGTTTAAACCTTCTAGTTAACATCTGATATAACGACAAAATCTTACATTCCAACTTATCCGATTTGCTTTTCGTTTTCACGTAATCGTTTGCTAAGTTCGAAGTATTTATTTATTTAAAATAATTGGTTTATCGTTGTGAAAATGGTTTTCCATTCAAGCTCAGGTATGTAGCATTATATTTGATACATATTTTATGAGGTTTAATGAAGAAAATGCATATAAGTCATACTTTGCAATCCGTAAGTATATAAGATATAAATAAATGTTAATTGCGCTAAATTTTGGACCCTAACTTACCAGTCGGATCCAGTCGTATCATGAAACTACTGTTTTTTGATAGGTAATTTAATAACTTATCGTATAGTGTTAATCGTTCCACGGGAAACCGAGATATACGCAAACGAAGTTGCGAGGGTATATTAAATTTGGCATGTAGTTTCCTTACGACGTCTAGGGATGTACTAAGAAAGAATTTTTTAAAATTCCCACGGGAAAGGGAGATATACGCAAATGAAGTTGCGAGGGGACCCACAGCCTAAACCGCTGGATCTAGAGATGCCAAATTTGTCATGTAGGTTCCTTATCAGGACCGGACCGACCGGACCAGCGAACCGGATGGAACCGTACCGTACCGGGCCGTGCCGGACCGGAATTTGTTTCTGAAGAAAAATATGCTAATAGTTACTAGGCCACGCGGGCGAAGCCGCGGGCGGAAGTTAGTTCAATATAAAACTAGCAATTATATTTACTTCGTCGTCGTTCATGATCAAATAGCGAATGCGAGCTGGAATCAGGTACCAACGAGTGATTGCTCGCGGAATATCCTTCGATTCGGCGTTCGTTGGGCCGGTGTGTACGCAACTCATGACTGCAAGAGCGGTCTGTGAATCAAAAGCGAACGGCTCGAGGATGTCGGCTCATACATTATTTATATTATATACTTGAGTGTTAAAATGGTTATATACCTGTTTTTACATCTGTCATTGGCAAAATAACTGTGAACGGACTGTAAATTTTTGGTGGTTGGCTCATTACTCTTTAAATTTTTTGAGTGAACCATGACAAAATAGGTGAGTCATCGAAATAATATTACTATTTTACGTATAGAAATGACAGCGCCTTCAAATTTTGGCGCCGCGTTCGGCCGTGCGGGGCGCGCCCCTTCCTGGCCCCGCCCCAAACCGAGTCATAGAATATGACATTACTACGCAGGGGCGACACTTTGTTTATATTCTGCCTATTGGACATCTAACTGATTATTTTATTTTATTACAATATTTTATTTTACATAATAGAATAAATTTAATAGAAAATAGGTATAATATTAGCTATAGATAGGAAGCTAGATTACATTTTTGTTCTTAACTTAATATTAGTCAAAAATAAACTGAGCATAATAATAATGAATCAAAACTAACTTTATAGTGAAGCTATTTATATATTGAAGTATTTTGTAATATTTGCAATAACCAGGAGACGGTCGCCTGCCAGACAAGAGGAGTTGTGTTGAATGGTAACGTATCTTTACTCCGAAACTTGTTTGCCCGAATTTCATTTGTTCGAAAATGGTTGGTCGAAATTTAAAATGCTGTTTCGTTTTCCATCTTTTTGTTTTCTAGAAACTTATTTTTTTTACTTAGTTAGTAACTTTATCCACATTTACGTATTTTAACTAGTATATGAAAATATTTTGGAAATATAGTTTAAAAAATCAATATTTAAATTATATATTATTTAAAAAAAAGAATGATTAAAATCGGTCCAAAATTGAAGGAGTAATCGGCGGACCTCCAAAAAAAAACATAGAACCTCCTCCTTTTTTGAAGTCGGTTAAAAAAAAGTTACAAAAATTTCAGAAATACTTAAATTATATCATAAAATTAACTGACGCTTAGTACCTACGTATCCCATCTGTACGATTAATTTTTGATAATCTATGATTTTCACATAGAAACAAATGACAAATGACTAAACGAGTTGATGTCTATTGGCCTCAACGTATGGGGACAAAAATTTTGTTCGCGGTGTCCGTTCTATACGTAGTAATATTATTTCGATGGTGAAAGTTGTGCCTAAGGAGGGTGTAAGTCACAGCGTAGTTGTTATGCTTATGATATGAGCATTATGATACAAGCATTTTATTAAGTCTACATGATGGCTCTTCAAGCTATTATAGGTCGCATATAGACGTGTGGTTATCTTAGTTCAGAGAGAAAAATAAGACAAGTTCTTAGTACCTACACCAAAACACAATACGTGCATCATTCGTACGCGATGTATACATTGACTCAATAAAGAAATGGAGCGTTGTTAATCTATGTTGCAAGACAAGTCACTCGTCTTCGCTGATCTGTCTTGAATATCGATCAGATGGCCTAGGAGCATCTACGGCCATCTACCACACCAATCATTCTGTTGGTTGGTTGGTGTAATTAAAGATTTACTTGAAAGAAAATACCACAAAAATAAAACAACTATTCATATAAAAGTATTTATCTTTTCATATTTCTAAACAACATATATTATTTACTAATAGAAGAGAAAGCTTATTAGCATTTCCGATTTATTCCAGATATCAACACTCTTCAAGTAAAGACGTCCTAGCAGGATATTTTAAAAAATCACAACAAAACACCATATCAAATAATCCAATAAATAATAATAAATCCAATATCAAATCATTTTAGAAACAACATTGATTTTTTTTCTTCGTAATATGTACTGGAAAGACTTTAGTTGATATGAGGGAATTTCTGGAAAAATATTACGATCCGCGCTTGGAATTTCCGAAAAATTAAAACTACTTTCTTACACATGTGCACATTATTTATTATGTTTGTAAAGGCACAAATTGTGTTGTAGATACAAGAGAAATAGGACTATAGGACGTATGTGCCTTATTACCAAAAGCTCTAAAATCTAAATTGTTGGGTGCATTATCCATTGTAAAATATTGGTCCGTTGAGAAAAAAATATTTTCCTGGATACATTCTTTTTATATAATGGCAATCGCACACCACGAAATAACATAACGAGACGGTGAACGAGAGGAATTATTAACCACATGTTAGAATTATTCATGTTGTATTAAAAAAATATATCTACAATGCATTAAAGTAATTTTCATTCGCTACAACAGTCATATTGTTACAATGACTATTACACTGATGAAATGAGTAACAAACGTACGCACGTAAAGATAAAATATTAACCTTCTAGATATCAGTGGTTTACAATGTATGAAACGTGTTATGTAAATTAGTTTCTTACTCATATAGAAAATTAAATTGGTATTTGATTACATAAAATATAAATACCTACTGTATTATTAAATTATGTGCTTATTTTTGATGTGAAACTCCGAGATATGACTCGGATTCGGTGAACACTTTTTTTTTCAGATTTGTTCTTTATTGTAAAACAAAATAATATATGTTCCTTATTAAAGCCCTTATTACACCTGACTGAATTCAGAGTCTAACAAAAGAGATAGTGCAATACTAAGAAGTGAGAAGTTGTAAGTGCTTCTCGCTTATTCGTATTGCACCATCTCTTTTGTTACTGAATTCAGTCTGGTGTCATACGGGCTTATGTTTACCAAAAAATATAAAATCTTAAAAGTATGCAATACAATACACAATATTTATACCTCTATTGTTTAACTCGATGCAAGTTTTCGATTTAACAGGAAAAAAATAACTATACACACTCAGATTACAGAACAAACCAGAATGAGTGTTCGATCACATTTGTTGTGCGTACGCGCGTCATGCGCAGTACTCCATTTGACAGACGAAGCCATTGATAATAATTTAAAAATCTACAAACATGTCGTTGTAGTTTTTACCTATTCACATTACAGCACTATGACGGTTTCTGTTTTGTTTTATATTCCGATTATATCTACACCCTTATCATACGTGTATCATGATTAACTTTTGAAAATTCAATAAAAGGGAAAGCTAAATGCACGACACATGTAAAAATATAAATACAAAATTTGTACAATAAGTTTCACATATCTCTCTTCATTTCTACTGGAACTGGACGATTCTATAAATCTACGAAATACTAAAATATCTTAATTTAACTTAGGGCGAAGGAATATTGCATTAAATACGTATTTTTATTCTAACATTAACAAACTCAATCTATGATATTATTACAGAACATGATTGACAGATAATCAGGAGAATAATCATTTTGTATAATAAGTCGACTTCGCGATGTCTCCAGAATGAAGACGTAGAACGTACGAAGAGGGCTGGTTATCAACTGTCAAATACTAGTTTGACGGGTGTAATTGCACATTTTGTACAATTTATCCTAAAAGCTACCAGTTGCTTAAGAATGATAAAATAAGACAGCCGTTCGACTTTCATAGGCGGAATTATCAACTAATTTATTCACCAACTAATTTTCTTTTCTCACCACCCATACAAGAGTTTAGGCTTTCCAAACCTTTATTTAATATTTGACATATGCACACCTATGAAGTTCTATATTAATTAACAGGCAACCACAGACAAAAAACTCAACACTTCATAGACGTTTTTGAAGTATATATCAAAACCATTTTTCAATTAATAATGTGTATTAAATACATATATTCATTTAATTTACTTATTTATGACATTGTACACATAATTATTATTAAAATAAGTAATTAAAAATAAATATTTAAAAAAAAAGTATATGTATTTAAAAATGGTTTATTTTAATTAAAAAATACATTTAAACGCTTGTGTATTTCTATAAAACAAAAATGTTAAGAGAAAATAAAATACTTAACAATGTGTGGAATTGATAAAAACTTCTTCTTAAAATCAATTGTTTTAGGAAATAGAATCAGGAACGTCACTAATGGAGCTGTAATCGAAGTGTCAAATATTAAATAAAGGTTTGAAAAGCCTATAGATTCGAGATCGCCGCCTTGTCAACGAAGGTCATCAAGATGGCGACCTCGGATCCTCACCGTACCACGTTGCCTTTATAAAGTGTACTTTTTTGCTGAAAAGTGTTCATTTGTAATACTCGACATTGGCGAAATTGTCTATGTGTCGCTAAGACACGACAAGATAAACTAAAAAAAAGCCTATAGTGACATTTTCGATCAATAAATAATGACTTTAAATCATGTTCTATAACATAAATTCCTTTGGTTCTCATCTTATTTCCAAAGAATAAGGAATGCAAAGTATTTCTCGTGGGCTAATTTTATAAGATTTTTTTAAAATTACTTTATATTAGGTAGGAATAACTACATTGTTCATATTGACTAGCACAATGTACTTTTATATGCGACTATTCGCATTCTTATTGTACACTAATTCAACAATATATAACTATAGTGCCCGAAAGCTTTGTGAGCGAGACATAACTTTTATTTACTTTAAATACGACACCGTTACTTTGTCGGTAACATGGGAACTATGAGAAGCGACAAATACAGTCTAATAATTATAACTAACACCAAGTGTTACAATTAAGAGCCGTTTAACTTCCTGAGAAGTTCTAGTTAGACTAACTGTAACTTATCAGGAATTTGCTCTAAATTACAATAATCTACATTTAAATATTTATTTCATATATAAGTAGCTCTTAATACATGACCATACATGTATATAACATATTCTTTGATCATAGTGTAAAAAATATTAAACATCAATAAGTACGTAAAATAAAATCTAATAACAAATATAAACTCTGTATTATCTTAAAACTAATCTTTTGAAGTACACTTAAGTAGACAGACCTATAATGAGTTGCATAAATTTTAAATTAATTTCACTAAGTCTTAAACTACATTTTTTTCTTCCTTAATTAGACAATGACAACAAGTCATTAATTTTATAATGTATTTTGCAACTCAACTGATAATTGTACAATGAATTTTAAAATTCTGAATGAGACCAAATAATCTTAGGTGCAGAGTTGTAATAATAATTAATTAATTAATGTAACCCTAACAGCTCAGCTTTCCTGATATTCTACCTCGGGAGCGTTCAAATACATACCAGCTGCTTCATTTCCTATAAGTTAAGGCTCATAGCTCATATCACTATGTTCGTAATTTCAAGAAATTATGAGTTTCAGGACAGCTCTCCGATTGGTGCATTTTGAAGCCACAGATCATGTATGAAAGAGTAAAGATCGTCGCTAACTGCCACCTACAAATGAATAAATGTTTAATCATTATAATGTTTATTTGTTATCGAAGATTTTATGAACGTTCTTACGTTTTTTTTTTTAAAGAAAATGGCTCATAAAGATTGAAAAATACATTTAATTTTACATATTTAAATAATCTCGCGTAACGAACGTCAACGTCAGTCACAGCCATAGACTATATATAAAAGAATCATCGTTTATTCGGCAATGTGGTGGCAACTCTGGGCAGCTATCTATGCTAATATTATAAAGAGGATAGATTTGATTGTTTGTTTGACTTGAATAGGCTCCGAAACTACTGGACCGATTTCAAAGATTCTTTCACCAGTAGAAAGCTACATTATCAGGCAGTTACATAGGCTATAATCTTTTCCCTAAAATTCAATGTGGTTCCCACGGGAACGGGTCCGCAACTTCACGCGGACGAAGTCGAGTAGTGCTTGTTACACTAGCTACGCTGATAGGAGTGTCTTCATCAAGCGCTCTGTCAAAAGTGAAGCGCTCATTTGGCGCGCTTTGATATTGACAACTACGAAGCGGTTCGGCAAAGTTCGGCGTTTGATGCCATTTCTGGCACCAGTTGAGGTGTATCAAAACGGGTGCACGGATACTCCTTCTAATAATAATATTATTCTTTTCTGTTGTCAACGCAACTCTTGTCTAAGGTCTGATTTATACAGAAACGGAATACGGTAAAGGCGTGGCGCAGGCACGATGACGCTTCAAAACGTTTTCATAAAAAATGTATGAAAGCGACGCCTGATGTAAATTATACTGAAGCGACTACTAAGGTAATCAATTCCATGACTTACCTTGTAGGGCGTCGGATTCAAGTTCCTTTTAATATCTTGTCGTAGAGTTTTCAACGAGGATTGTACTCTCTCACGAACTTCTAACAGGGGTTTGGGCTGCACACAAATTCGGCCCTCCTTCCAATACACCTATAATCAAATATTTATTATTCGATACTAATATTATAATTTACTAACATTTTTTTTTCCTTTCACTGTTTTTATTTTTAAATTGGTATTACTAACATAGTTCCTAAGTATTTCACTAACCAATATCTATGACTGTTTGCTTTAAAATTGTCAGACCAGACTGATGTCCAATTTGTGATTAATAAAAAAATGTAATATTAAATTATATTATAATAGTAACGAATAAATACAAAAACTACTAGACCGATTTGAAAAATTCTTTGACCGTTGGAAAGCTAAATAAAAAAAATGGAGACCCTTACAAGATCCCGTGCGAAGCTGGAACGAGGCGCGAGGCTATAATAATTATAAAAAGCTGTCTTCGATATGACTTTCAATTGTCGCACACTTTGGAAGAGATGCGATGATTAATTTGTAGTTCCACACATCACGCGTGATGTTTTACTCGTTGGTACGAAGACCTCAACAAAAAAATTATTTATAGTAAAATTACTAACCTTGTACAAATGTTCGACTTTACTAGGTATGACATACGCCCTCTTGGACTCTTGGAAAGGATGCCTACAAAGCACCTTCTGGCCGACCTCTGGTGGCGGCTCCGATGACCTCTGGAGCATGTCTATGAGGGCGTGCCCATCAGCTCCAAATAATCTGTATGCCTGGAATACACGAAACAAAAAAAAAACTATAAAATATGCATTCTTTTAATATTTAAAACGCACGGCATTTTCTTTTGGGTCTTAAATACATGTTTGCCTTGAATCTATTAAATATAGTCGTAACTATTATGTAATCTGTGTCAGGGTGTTTTCAATAAAATAATAATTTCAATATAAAAATCGCATTTGTGTTGTATTCATTGTGGGTGATTAACTTGGACACAGAGTTTTGTAGAACATAAGCGTGCTTATCGTCGCTTAAACAACAATACCGCGTAAGTAAATTTGTTAAATTTCCAGGATGAATAAAATATAACTAGGATTTGTCTCTCCTCAAAACTTGTTAAATTTTACTTGCGCGGTATTGTTGCATCATCTCTTTTACAACAATACCGGGTAAGAAATTTTGGATGAATTTGCAAGATGAATAAAATATAAACCGTATTTTGTCTGTATTTTGTCCCAAAAACTTGTTAGATTTTACTTGCGCGGTATTGTTGTATTTAACGACGTTATGTGGTATCAATTGATCTACTAGCCTTTGACTTAAATAATTTCTAGAACATGCATGGTATCTTTATTAATCGATTTATACATAATTTGTTATCCTGATGCGACATAATTATAGCAATCTTATTTAATCAGAAACAACCTTGTGTATCATTGTCTAACGGTTAATTTATCAGCCATTTATTTATCATGTTTTATTTTGATTTTATTCAACATCACGGCTGCCTATGACGTAAATAACGACATGTTAACAATATATCTAGATAAAGTGTACAGTTATGTAATTCTATTATAGTAATTATCATACAATGTTGTACATTGTCATGCTAATATATGAAATGAATATAAATTTTATATGTCAAATATTTATCTACTTAAGGCCAATGTCTCCGCTTTACTTTGTATGACAATAACGTCAGCGAAAATTCTCAACAAAATCGTCATTATTATCGTGTTTAAATAATTAATTAACAATAATAATAAACCCTACACAATTCATCCAGCTACAAAACGTAAGGAAACTTGAGAAAACGAAAGTAAGCTAGGCTTAAACTGCTTGTATTATGAATACAAGACAACGGATATATCATTGTAGATTATATACTTATAGATAGAAAACAGTCAGACACGAGACAGACACAAATGCCATTACACAAATGTTTGCCCCGTGCGGGGATCGAACCTGCTAGGTTACTCTGCATAGCAATCGCGATTTTAATTTCAATTCTGTATAATTTCAAATGCAAAAATAACAGCAAATCCTAATTCGTACCATTGAAATTTTATAATTTACTAACTATTTGGTTAGCACACAATCCGATTTCATTTAGTTTAGTATTTAGTTAGCGCTAGTTTAGCTGTAAAGAGTACCTAAAATTAACAATCCAATGGCGATCGTGCGGAATTGTCTTCAAGAGTAAGGGGGCTGGAGGGCTACTACGAAACGTAAATTCGATACTTCGGCCGAAGTATCTTTTAAACATGAATTACAAGGTATTGTTTATCATGGTTATAGTTTAATGAACCACTAAAATGACCATAAAGTACAAGGTATTTCATGGATAGAATTCAAGGAATAACTAAAAATAACCATGAAATACCTTGTATTTGTTGGTTAAAATTCTTCTCGGATTTACGTTTCATAGTAGCCCTCCTGCGCCCTCTGTTGCCAAAGGTAGAATCACTACCAGCGCGACACAGTCCCTTTAAATCCTACTAATATTATAAAGGCGAAAGTTATGTGTATGTTTCTTACTTCTTCACGCTCAAATGGGTGGGTGGATATTTATGATATTTGGTATGTAGGTAGGTGATACCTTGGATTATAATACATAAGATACTTTTTATCCCGAAAAGTACACAATTCCCGTAGGATTTCATTAAAATTCTGATATAGGTGGCGGTGCTACTGTACATAAAAAAAATACACGCACAACGAAGTTGCGCGGGTTTCAATAGTGATTTATAATTAACATGATATAAATTACATTATAAATTCTACCAACAAGTAATAAACTAACTCAGCAATGTAGCTTATTTTATCTCTTAAACAGTAATAAAAATAATAAACAGATTATATTTATTTAAAACAGTTATAATGACTATGATTAGAATACAAAGTAATAATCACAGTAATTTATATTATAGCGCAACGCACCCATGATTGCCCAGCGTAAATAAATGACATATCGTGTCAAAGTAAGAAATAAACAATGTTATTGAGACGGCGAGACCTTGGACTGATAAATTATCATTAAACGCAAAAAATAACCTACTGTAAACATTATAATGATATTATTAGGTTAATAACTATGTCAGTGTTTCAGACTAATGATAGTCTAATCAATATAATATATGATAGCGACGATGTGAAGGAAGGAATATTTCCTTGTGTAAAAACTTGTGTAGTCATGGAATGACTCGCACACATGTAAACCTAAAAATAATTATGATTAAACAAGCAACAATGCCCATTAGGGCCTGGATCAGTGCTACGCAAATTCTGCGATGAAACATATGAAGCCTATAGAGAACTTCGTCAATCTGCGGTACAACAGCGTTTGGAGTATGCTTTAATTAATACCCTTTTGGTTGAAGACAGACCCATGTCTATGGGTCTGTCTTAGCAGTGGCTAAGATGACTGTTATAATCCCACTGGATAACAGTCATGATGCGATTAACATGACTAAACAGGCAGATGATCGGGGTATTACCTGGGCAGTTCTGAATTTTCTATTGGAATGTTCAAAAATCTTTTCTTATACATAATCTACATAAGTCGAAAAAGGCGTATCTGTGTATCCAAGCTAAACTAAATTCAGATGCGGTTTTTAGCGTCAGCTATATTTTTGACTTTGAAAAATCTTATAGGAAAGCGGAACGATAAAATTTGCGCAGTGACGCACTTTCGCCAACTTCCAATAAAATGTATCGACATTATGTCCAACGAAAAATATCTTATAGGTAATAAGCAAATTACCTATACTTCCAATCTGATACGTAATCGATTACAGATAAGCAATATTCCGTCATTGAGATATGATGTCAATAATCTTGTAAAATATTTGATCTAATAAGGAATGTACGAGTAATATGGTGTAATTAATTATGATAATATCAGCAAGTTGCATAGAAATATTTTAAGACATGGCAGTGTAGCCATTTCTCTTTACTTTAACAATGACAGCGCCAGTTTTGTTATAACATTCATTAACTTTAAAGCTTTTTTGTGCGACTGTAACACTTATAATACAAAAATAATAATTAACTCAATCATCAACCACTACTTATCCTATTACAACAAAAGTTGAAGTGTAAATGGTTCCGAAGATTCCCTAGATACAGGAGGGTCACTACGAAACGTAAATCCGATACTTCGGCCGAAGTATCGGAAGAATTTTAACTATGAATTACAAGGTTTTTTCATGGTTATTTTAGTAATTCCTTGAATTATAACCATGAAATACCCTGTACTTTATGGTTATTATAGTAGTTCGTTGAATTATAACCATGATATACCTTGTATTCGAAGTTTAAAATTCTTCCGATACTTCGGATCTCTCTAGTAGATAGTCTCTTTATAATAATAACTAGCGAAGCCCGCGCAACTTCGTTAGCGTGTATCCCGCTTTCCCGTGGGAATCTCGGATTGTATTACACTTAAAAACCTTCCCCTTGAATCTCTCTCTATCTCTCTATCTATTAAAAAAAACGCATGAAAATCCATTGCGTAGTTTTCAAGATTTAAGCATAAATAGGTACGCACAGACAGACAGCAAAACGACATCATTTTATACTATGTAAAGATATAGATTTCTATAAGCGACATAGAAAGTAGGTATATCAGTTTACGTGTTAGCCGAGTGTTAGATCCATACCTCCTTGTGTCCCGGGATAGTGACCTTGCCGACGTCTTGGCTCAGCTTGATACGCGGTTGCCCATTTATTTCCACGAGCTTGTACACGCAACCCAGGGCAGGCTGCCTCTGACACGTGACTGGAAACGATAACCGAAAATTATAATAGACAACGATCGTAGATTGAATAAAGATCGATACTTGGAAATTGCAATTTTTCATGCAGAATTGCCTTTTCCTATTCCATATTACAATATACACTCTTAACTAGCGGCTTTGCTTTGACTAAATGTTAGTTAAATCCTGCGAAAACAAACATTTTGAGATAAAAATGCTAATCCAAGATATAAAGCGTATGCGAGTTGGATAAATGAAACAAGAAAAATGGCTTGAATATTCAACTTTCTAATTTTAATTTTAGTACATTTACCAAATGAAATAGCTATCTAGATGATACTATAATAGGTCACAACAAAGTTTTTAATGTTTTTTATGTACAATATGAATAGGTACTAATATGGATAATAACAAAAAAAACGAGTAAATCTATACATAGGTACGAGTAATATAAAATTCAAAGTCCTGACTGACTTAACTAGGTAGGTATATATCAACGCACAGCCCAAACCGCTGGGTCTAGAGATTCCAAATTTAGAATGTAGGTTCCTTACAACGTCTAGGGGTGTACTACGAAAGAATTTTTCAAAATTCCTACGGGAAAGCGAGATATACGCAAACGAAGTTGTGAGGGTGATCTGTTGGGTCTAGGGGTGTACTAAGAAAGGATTTTTCAAAATTCCAACGGGAAAGCGAGATATACGCAAACGAAGTTGCGAGGGTTTTACTAGTTCTTTCATACACTATTAAGAAAACTTGAATCATATCGGATCTAGATCTCTCTTTCATTTGGCGACTGTAGGATTGGATTAGTGTAAACGTAACAATAACCTAATGGGGTGACTAATAACGGTCTTATTGTTAACGAGCTGTTACCCGCGACTTCGTCCGCGTGAAATGTTCAAATAAGGATAACTCCTTTTCCTGTCATGCGATTTAAATGAAACAAAGCCTATATTCTGCTCCAAGCCGAGATCTATCTCCCAAATAAACAAGATTAAAATTCGTTCAGTAACTTAGAAGATGTGCGCGTTCAAACAGACAGAGAGACAGACAATAAATTTTAAAAAAAATTTTTTCGCTTTTATTACCTTTCTCTAACTGTTCCCTCTCCATTTTTGCCAAATATGTTCAAAGTACAGACATATCGGGGTCTACTGTTTAATATGTACTTGTTTAATATGTTTAGATATTTTTTCCCAGGCAACTTATGATAAGGAAAAGACTAGTCTGTGCAATATTATGAAAGAAATATTCTAATCCATTACTTAAAAGTAAAGCCTATTTAGTATTTTAATAAATATCCACGAATTTGCGTGATACTATATATTTTTTCTTTCAGTTTGCATGCAAATCGGAAATTGCATTTTAAAAAATCTCGTAAATGCAATCAGTTAAAATATTTCATTTTAAGAATTATTGAAGTAGGTACCTGGTTTAAAATGGTACCAGTAAAAGTTAATTGTAAAATAAAGTTTAAAACTCGCGATCCAATTCCATGGACTATAATTTTGTTTTGCCATGCAATATACTTGGAAAATTGTTTCATTACGTCATGAAACAAAATCTTGATAAAAATCGGAGCCTATCCACATTACCAACGGCATTCAAATAAAATATAATATCAATTTTTAGTAATTGTATACGAAAATAAGCTAAAATTATTACGTACCCAAATGTGTTCCAATCCCAAAACTGTCGATTTTGTGACCCTGTTCGTTTAAACTTAATATTGTTTCCTCGTTGATGTCATTAGAGGCGACAATGGTTAATTTCTCAAACCAAGGTAAATTTAAGGCCTCGGCAATTTGTTCAAAGGTCTCCCGAGAGAGTACAGATAGGTACGCTAAATCTCCGCTATCAATGCGAATACCCAACGCCCTGTATCCACAATCATTCAAAGCCAGAGCCACCGCACAGAAGTTCAGCAAACCACTCCTGTAGAAAAAAACCCAAATAAATCAACGCCAATATAACACTCAATGTATTTAATGAATGAATCATCCCTACCACATATTGACCTCAATCATATCAATCGATCAAAATAATATTAATTTGAATGCGTTTCATTCATACAGAATCATTCTTTATTACTTTGTCAGTATGTGGTACCGTAAAGTCGTGTTACGCCCAGTATAAACCAGTTTTTAAGACCTTGTGGCATCGCCATGCTAACTACAAACATGCAATTTTAAAACCAATTAAATAATTCTTATAAATACCGATGTAACGATAATGAACCATATTAATATAACAATTAAAGTTCAGTTCAACGAACGTACGGCGTGCTCGCAACTTCGCTCAAATGTCGCTGCAACTACTCGAAGGAATTAAATTACCAACTCGTTCGTCTCGAGGGTGCGGTAATGCAGAATGATGTCATAGACAGTTACCAGTTTAATGGGCCAACGCTACACTCGATACAAATGCATTAAATCTACATTCTAACATATTACTCATGGTTGAATATTGAATGGATGATAATGTTCTACGCATGCATATTAATTACAATTACAGGTGACCGTGCAAATTCCTATACAATGCAACTGTGCCCAATGACTAAAATTGTCCCTAATATTGCTCATAGGTCCAGGACAATACGTCACACTGAAGCAAAGGTAAGTTCCTCGATGTGTTCTCATTTATTTACATTCGGTTGTTATATGAAGCGCCGTCCACATACGCTTCACTGAAAAAGCCAAACAAATAGATCTGTCTACGGCCATGAACAGTTAAGTGGCCCCGAGGCAGCCCGAGCGTGGGTACGGAGTGCTTGTAGTTAACATGTCCCCGGTGTCGCATGCCCATCCCGGCCATGATAATGGAGATGAGCGATGACTGGACCACACCAGCTTTCAAAAAAATCAACTAATTAATAAACCAAAACTCCACATAACTTAAGACATAAATGAACGATGCAAAACAATAGTACAAATTTAATCAGACACCAAATGTCAAATGAGTTTTCTATTGTCGTTTTTACCTCAGTGTGCGTTCGACCGTGCTATATCCATATGTACTATGTATACTCGGTGATTTTTGTACTCTAGGACCATTGGTTCCACAGTTGCTATTGTAGCCAGAATGCCCATTTATATGCTGGCTGTGTCGTGACGGTAAGCCTTGAAAATTATACCTCTTGACATCGTAAGTATCCACAAGGGCCATGAAACCTGACGGGAAGGCTATGGCGTAGGAAATGAGGGCGGCGAGCTCGCCGTCGCTGGCCTCTTCGGGGGATATGTCTATGATGGCGGAGACGCGCCTGCGCCACTCTAAGGCCAGCTCTAGCAGGTTGCGCCTCTCCTGCGTCTGCGCGTGTCTCAGCGTCACCGCGTGCACGTCCTCTAGCGTGCTGAACGACGTCACAAACGAGTGCGCGTGAGTGCCCTTCACGGGGATATTGAACATTTTGCCAGCGAGCACATTGCTAGTTCCGTCAAAACCACCTGAAAATAAATTTACTTAGTCACTAACATTCACTCAAATTCATCTCTTCAACTTATTACTACCATTCGAATACTCAAAATCAACTTGTTTTCTTATCGACACTAATATACAAAACTGTAGCATTTGTTTGTTTGGATGCGTGAATATCAGGTGCCTACTGTAATAATTGAATTCCTAAAACTCTTCATCCGAGAAGGTAGATGTCCTTTAGAAGCCGACTCATAAGAGCGAGCGAAGCCCCAGGCAAAAGCTTATTTCATAGTTTATTGTTTGATAATAAAATAATATTCGTTGTATATTTTTTCATGTAAATTGATATTAATGTAAATAGGTATATAGATTTAGCTGTTTAGAAAGAATGTTACATCCACAAACTATGGTTACAAAACAGCAATTTGAAACTTTGCTATGACTAAGGGAAAACGTTCAAGGGCGTAGCTCGCGAAATTCGCCTGATTAAACCTATTAAATAAACGTATATACGCCATTGGAGGCTTCTTATGAGTCAATGGCGCGGTAGGGTGTGTTATATTGCACAAGTCTGAGGGCAAGCGGTACCAGGTACCGGGCTCGGTTTCACCGGCACAAGCTGCGGAAACACGTTAATAATCAATACAAAGACATGTTAATTTACTATACACTATGGGCCACTTGCCCCCTGAAACAAAGTTTCAAGCATCAATTACGATATTTACGATAGAACTTATTGGCAACTACTCGAAGTTACTCTGTTCCTGTGTAATCAATCTATCTGTCCTCGAGTAAAAATCCCCAAAAAATCGGTGTATTTTTTTTTTCAGTAAACATAGTTTTGTTTAAGACCCTACATTACCTGCCTTGGCTTTTGAGGATTTTTTTTATTCACGTAGTAAATATAAGTTGAGAATATTTGCCGACTTTCTTATGACGGTTACAATACCTGAAAAGTCCACTTGGTCGATATCTTGCAACTAATATATAAGATCTATGTAACTTACCATATTTTCAAAAATATGTTAAAATTTTACTAATAAACTACATTATTATCCGAAATGTTTTTAAAAATAACTAACCAATATATGCGTATTTTGATGCAGAAAGCCCCCCGTCAGGTCCTTGAGCTCTCCGTAGTCCAAATTCCAACAAGGATACATTTTTTCCAGCGACCATTCTGTACCGGGCGGCATTTGTTGCCATCAAACTGAAATAATTTACGGGATTATTTCTATCGCCTAAAATTAAGGACGATTTTGTATGAGACGAGTACAGAGTTCAGCTGAAGGCGCTGAATGTATACATTGGTTTAAGTTGCATAAATAGAGAATTTCAAAAATAGCACCCACAATAACGTTCATTCGACACGTGGAAATAGAACGAAATGAAACAATTATATTATCATCAAAAAAAAGAAGATGAAAATGAAAATGATACACACACGTAGTTAGGTAGGTGCTAAGAAAAGAGAAAAACAATAAGACTCGTACAAATTGACAAAGCAAGAAAACAGAGACTTAAATACTTCAGGTTGTCGAATCAGCATAGCATAGCATTTGGCATGTTATTCTCAAACCGGTTGTCTCCCACTGTTGTATGTAATCTATCCTCTCTACTATTAATAATAACAGCAGCATTGCTTGTAATATGGTAAAATAAAACAAAGTTTTTTTTAACGAATTATCAGCATTAATTTCCTAAAGGCAACAAAGTCAAATCGAATATTCAAAGAATACACTCGGTTTATAAGCGACAATTTAACTTCACAATTTTAATCACAATATCGTGTTTATGGGGCAAACAAACGAACTTATTATAAATGGAGAACAGAGGTCGTTTGTTTAATTTAAGTTTTCATGGTTAAATAAATGAACAAACTTGTTTTAAGGTTCATTTGAAGACAGCCTAAACATTTCTCTAATCTAAAACACAGTAAACACTTTTAAAAAGATTATCAAATAAAATACTTCAGTTCAGTTTCTCATTTCTTATCTTAGTTTCTTATACATAATATAAAATAACATTTTAAAAACTTATATTAAATTTTGAGTTAATATTAATTTAATCAAATAAATGATTCAGTGATTTTAATCTTATTTTCATTTATAAAAATTTAAGTGCTGACTAATTAAAGCCCAGCTCAAAATTTTTGACTAAGAGCCAGTTTTTGAAACGAAATTTTAAAGTTAATGACACATTAAATTATAGAAGCTGTCACAGGTGCTAATTCTGTAGTACATATAACTAGACTAAATTAATTTTGACACCACTAGAAGTGTTGCTGTCCTTGTCACTGTCTTTGTCACCTTTGGTCCTGTCAAAATTTGTTTAGTCCACTGTCAAACAATAGAAGAAAAAACCGGGCAAGTACGTGTCGGGCTACGCACAATGTAGGGTTCCGTATTTACAGTGCTTTGCTTGCCTACAGTTGAGTCCAATATCTATCACAATTGTAAGTTTACATCAAAGAAAATTTATTTTATAAGTTCGTTGGCTATTACTCGGTAACTAGTAGAGCCTACTTAACCGTTATAGTTTTCATTGAAGGTTCAACATATGTACTATTACCATGATTTTTTTCAAATTTGTAAACGTAAGACTTTTGGAGATAGAGGGGGGGGGGGGGGGATCACTCAATGTTTTGAAGAGACCTATGTAAAGATACCCACAACATGGGGTAGGCGCGAAAAAAACATTCATTTCCACTTTACATGTAGGGGAGGCACCCCAAAAAAAATATTTTTCGAAATTTTCTTCCAGCACTTTGTTAACATTGTTAATATGTTTATACATAGCAAATTACAGCTCTCTAGCATCAACCGTCTAGGCGCTAGACCGCGGACAGACAGACAGACAGACAGACGGACATGACGAAACTATAAGGGTTCCTTGTAGTTTACTACGGAACCCTAAAAAAGAGATAGTTTAAGACTTAATGTGGAATTAAATTCAATTAAAAGAAGTCGCTATTTGTGCGTCGACAATTTTTGGTAAACAACTCATTTGATTGAATTCGTCGCTGTTCGTGTGTCGAGTACGTACCTACTGTCGACGCACGAACACCGACGAATTCAACCATTAATTAAAATGGTTAAGTTTCAGGAACTGCCTGTTAGAGTGCTGTTTGGAACAGAACGTCTGTGTTTTGCTCTTATTCATGTAGACAAGAAAAGTATGTAGTGACCCTCAAACGAAGTTATACGGGTTTCGGTAGTAGTAAGATAATATAAAGTAAACTAGGTAACGACAAAATAATTCTACGTATTGTGTGTATACAGTATACACCAATGATTTATATCTATTTACGGGATAATGCTAATATTGCTAATGTATATTTTTTAAATTATGAATACAATAGCTATTGTTAGAGTTAATATTATTTTCTATGGTAATTGTACTTTATATATTTATGCGCTTAAGTCTGTTCCGTAAAAATAATAATAATATATCAGTCTTATTAAACTTGGTTGACAGAACGATAAGGAAATATATTATCAACATTTATATACCAGTAAGGTAGCAAACAAGCATACGGCCTACCCGATAGTAAAGTTTTCGTAACTTAACACTGGCAGTTTCGCGGATATACAAGGCGCTCGACTGTTGATCCCCCGAAACGTCTATAATCTTCAATTTGTTAATTTTTGATCACATACAGAATAAATAGGCTACATACAATTCATCCCATATTTTTTTTTTGCATATAAGACAATAATAATATCGGCACATACAGCAAAAAACGTTAGAAAAAAAACAGCTTTAAGCTTAGGAACAGAGTCTTCGGAGTTGAGGGACCGCTTATCATCAACAAACTAGGGGCGGCTCAACAAACTAGCAGGCTTATTCTCTTAGGTTGGTTTTAGAGTTGCGCTGACAGCACGCTAACCGTCGCCGCTGACCTAAGCCGCTGACAGACGAAAATTATGAACTTCCAGGAAGCGTTTTTGAATAACGCGTAAATAAGAGCGCGGAGCGGGCGCTTATACATTTTACTGTCAGCGCCGACGACGGTCAGCTCTAAAACCAGCCTTAACTAAAATTGTAAAATTCTAGTTTTGATGTCAAGCCATCTTTATCTATCGCTTTCATACAAAGCGAAAATGAGCGAGATAGAAATTAGATTTTAACTTTTTTTGTTACGAGAATATAGGCTAGGCGAAAATACATTATGGTATATTCCAGATATACACAACCTTCTTTATAGTGCCTATTATAGAGAAAGGAGTATCGTAGCATGAACAAGTCGATGATATTAAGAAATTCACTGAACTTATTCCCTAGAGCCTTAACGGAACGTTAATCAATAAACGATTTAGTTTTGCCTCAGTGCCTTGTGAAATAGATAATTATTATCTTATCTACAACATAGCCTTTAATTCTCATTACAACGGAATATTAAATATAAAAGGATTTCATGCTACCCTGATTCTCGTATCGTACAACGATACAAGGTTGACTAACCAAAATGTGTAATCATAGCTATTTTTATCTACACAAGACAATATTACAAGGTAGTTGTTGTTTAGACTTATTTGTAATTAAACACACTACTAGTCATAGGTAGTTTGAGTTGCAATGCATTTCGTATGTAGGTAACGTATTAAATTCAAGGCTACATAACATTTTCCATTATTTCTTCGACAAAAAACATAGAAACGTGTGTACAATACTTTCCGTTTTAGTTCCGGACAACATAGCACTAATTAAATCCGTTAAAGGTGAAAACCCTTTGTTTAATAGTCATTTATTTTTTATTTAAGGAGAACCAACAGCTATATTAACATAAAATATAGCTACTAACAAAAAAAAACAGATAGCCAACCACGTTCCCACGGATACATTTTATTTATGTAAAAAAAGTATAATAAAATAGAAAATAAATGATGAGGTTTACGATATTTTGGTGGAATTTTCGGAATTCAATTAGGTACAGGCTGAAGACCTATCCAGGCCGCGCTATGGATCGAAATTCATTGGTAACAATGCTTGCTACTTCGTATTAAATTCGTTGCGAGTCCCCAGTTATTTTGTAGATTATATTATAAAGTTTCTGTGGTCTTATTGGATTGTCTAACCGGATTTTTAATCGCAAGTGATGAAACAGGCGTTTACCCTAATAAACTAGAATATACACTAGACCAGCTAGACAATGCTTTTAGTTTGCGATGAGATATGGCAAAAAACTATCGCGTCTGGAAAAGATACTGTAGGTACTAACTATAAATATTCAACAATATTGTAATTAATTGAATCAATCAAGCATTACTATGTTCAGATAAGGTTAGATAGGTCGGAATCGATAACCATCATCCAGAAATGATTATGATTTGATAATTTTAGCCTACGAAGTACGTATTGGAGGGCGTCAGGTAGCAAGATGAGTCAATGTCAGGAAAATTACTTCGGTACCAGGATCAAGTTTTGTTTATGTGCAATAAAGAATAATACAAGATAGACATGGAAGGGAAAACGAAATCAGGCCATATGCCTAGCAGATTTTGTATGATGATGGTCTTTGGATGGTAATCTCTTTTATATAAATAGGTAGTCCTATAGTCTATAATTCCAAGGCTGAGCAGGCAAGACCTTCCCGTGCGAAATAAGGCCGCCATTTATACTTTCAATAAATTGCTGCGAAAAATTGCGGACAACACTGTTCCTCAGCAACTCGCAAAATGTAAATTAAATAGGAAGTTACTCGCGATAAATCGTATTCGCGACAAATCATGAGTGTTCTTATATAGTATGAACATGATCTACGATTCTGTGCTTGTGCTACATCCATAAATTATAAAACCAATTTGGAGTTAAAACACTTACCTTGCAAAGTTAACCAGGGTCAATAAGGTGGTCTCTAATAATTGTGTGATTATCAAGGGGCCTTCTACTCTCAGTAGAGGTACTCTGTAACAAATACATTTTTTAACAACAAATTCTTCATGGAATAAATAGCAGGATACACGCAAACAAAGTTACACTAGCATAAGTACAATTAGCTCCACATTTCCTATCGAGTCATAAATTATGTCACACTAGAAAATTGACACAATTCAACAACCCCTAATGATGAGTGTAAGATTTTTTTTATTTCTAGTTACTTTTACTTTTTCTAAATAACTAATGAGGAAGTGATTCACTGACTTTGAGACACCTGACAGTAAGCATTCACTGCATGCCTAGACTTCTATGTGGAGAAGTCTAAGCATTCTGAAATCCAATGTATGGAGAATAAAGGGACTAAGGAGAAATTGCATAACAAAGGAGTTGAGCTTCAAATTCAGAATGAAAATGTGGTAATGTATTTTTAGGTAGACGTAATAATAAGTTCTACACAAATAAAAATAAATTAACAAACCTGGGAAACGCCACTGATCCCTCCTCAATCGCGCTTAATTTAATATCTTGACAAGTTAAATCTTTTAAATATGCGAAAAACTCAGGTTCAATATTATCTGGCAATGTTTGCATCAAGTATTCTATATCTGAAACGGAATACGCTAGTTATAACTAAATATCTTTTTTTTTGGACCAATTATTCAAGGTATTTTTATATTATTATTTTGTCCTTACCAAACAAATAATTATTATACAAAATTATTTAGATAAATTGTTAAGTAATTTAAGAGTTAAATTGATATGTATATTAGTAAGTATGTATTGTATTCTTACATGATATGTACCTTTATGTACCTGTATGTTATTATGACAAACCCTTATTATATCTATTATTTATTGTATGTAATTTATTTTAAAACCGCATTCATGTATATCTGCACTACCCAAAGGTTGACTGGTAGATAATGCTGTTAGCGTTAAGTCCGCCTTTTGTACCCTTATATTGTGGTCAATAAAGTTTAAATAAATAAATATGTTAAATTAAATTCACAATGTTTAATGTGCCTGTAAAACGTTTTAATTATATAAACAAAATAAATTTTTTGAACATTGTAACTATAATTAACATCATTAAATTTAAAACAAACTCCAAAATAAAACAGGTTTAAGCTATTTTTTAAATTACTTACCTTGATTTTTATTATTAGACAATGAAAAGATATTTTTCATGGTCATATGCTGTCATTTAATATGTTTACAAACAAACAAATCAGTCTAAGAGTAAACAAAAACTTCAAATTTATTAAATCAAATGAATGGATTTTTTTTTGTCTAAAAGATTCAAGATGTTTTCATAAAGCTTAATTTTTGGGCAATTATTTATATTTATTGGTTATATTACAAATTACAATTATTCTTAAAAAATCTTATATACCTAGCTATGTCATGTTTTTTTCTAATAATCATATCTAATAAATATAAAAAAAAGTTCACTCACCACTGTCTGAATAATGAAAATTCCCTAAAAACTTTAGACACTCTTCGAGGCCTGCAAATATTGTAAATTCCCCTTGAAAAGGATTTGAGCGGAAAAATAAGTCGAAAACAGCAACATCATTTACTTTTCCCGCTTTCCAATATGCATATGCCATAGTTATCTGATAAAGATCTGAAATATTTCAATATTGGTTAATACTAAAATTATTAATTAATCAAGTTAAATAAGTACTTAATAAAAAACACAGTGCCTTTCTTAAATAAATTTAAAAATCATTATATTTTTTTTTGGATATGCAAATTTCAGTGTTATTGTAACTTTTTGCAGTACAGAACCCAGATCAAAAGGGCACATAAAACACATTTTTAAAATTCGCTCCTGAAATAATGTAACAATCGCAATAATTACCAGTCAGTAGAGGTTGCACAATGCCATTCTGTCGAGCCATTTTTCTATTAAAATCCAATTGGTCACTAGACATCTTCGTTGTAGAAATTAACACAGCTGGGAACGTGAGAAAAGTATGATATCTGTCGCACGACTAAAAAGAATAGTTTCATCGTGATCAACACGGTTACGGCTTATCAGCGCGCCAAATACAATTTGACAGAAAATCAACGCATGCGTAGGTTCTCATTGCATATTGACTACACTGGGAAGTTTAGAGGTCATCCCTGAAGGTCGTAAAAGTTTATTTTATATAAACAATGACATTATCGAAGTACATATTACTGATTATTTAACTCGTTATTTAAATTGTATGGACTTTCGTTGTAAAATTCCAATCGCAGACTCGAAAGAAGTAAAGATAAACTTAGAGATCAGCGACAAAACTTCAAAACAGGAAGGACAGTACAGTCAGTAGAACGAATGACCAAATCTGTCAAACAAATTGACGTTGACAATGACAGTAGCAACACCAGTACTACCAATGGCAATTCTCATATGTTACGTAAATAAATTGCTTATGTTGAGTGTGAGATCATATTGTTTCATCTATTAATAGAAAAATCAAAATGAAAAGGCCGTTTTCACTACTTGCTAATGAACCCGATTAGTCAATGTAAAAAAAGAATTCAAAACTTTTTAAAGTTACACATGATTCAAAAAGTTACACCATGCTGATGTAAAGTAAAATACTGGCAATATTATTCGGTTATTCAGGGATACCAGCCCATTATCAACAAAAGGTAGGAAATAAAATAAAACAATTAGGTACTCATGATTTTGCACACGAATGATAACAAGCTTTATAAGATCTCTGTATCCTATGCCTGTGAAATTTCCCTAAAATCTCTTTCTTGATTCGAAAACTATTCTGCTTCATTGTAAGCCATGCCTTCGATCACAAATCCATGAGGAAGTCAAAGACTGACTTTTGTACAGCCACATGAAGCTTTACAATTTAACATTGAGTCTATAGATAACAGAGACATGGTACTGGTACCTATATAATCACTACAGTGCTACCTACAATGATATTTATGAACGTTGAGTGTTTGTAGGAGGGCGTATGGCATATTTTCATTCATTTTGTAAAAAGCGGACAGTCGAAAAGTGACATACAATATGAACTTATGAACGGGAGTTGTAGTTCCAATTTCGGCCACGTTCATAAATAGCATTGTAGCACTGTACGTTAATTTGAGTCCTTCTTTCACTCACACACAACACAGCGTTCGACCAAAGATTGTAAAGTGCTACAAACATCTTTAAGAACGTGAGTGACGTTTGTAGAAGGGCGTTACTGAGGCATATTTTCAGTATTCTCATTATTTTCATACATTTTGTCAAAGGCGAACTGTCAAAAAGTGACATAGAAATATGAACGGGAGTTGTAGTTCCAATTTCCGCCACGTTCTTATAGATGTTGGTAGATAGATCTGTAGTAGGTACAAAAGGCGGAAACACACTACCGTGTCGGGGCGTGTCGTGTCGCGCTCTGTCGTGACGGTGGGTGTGCACACTTACGTGTCGTGTCGGGGCGCGCTTCTGTTCAGAAATGAACGAAATAAACGCCAGACGTTTATTTCTTTCATTTCTGAACAGAAGCTCGCAGTGTTTGCCTTTGTCTAGGTGTTTTCTATAATGTATAATGGTATTTATTTTCAAAAAAAAGTATTTAAGTATAATTATCAGGAATCTAGTACCTACCTAGTAACTCACTTGCTCGCGCCACGAGCCGCGCGCGGGTATAGAAACACATTTGCAGGGCGTGTCGTGTCGCGTCATAACCCCCACCACCGCCGTGGCGCAATCGGCGGCCAGCCATAACCATATAAAATGTATGAACGCGATATGCTTCTGGCGCGACACGACACGCCCCGACACGGTAGTGTGTTTCCGCCATAAGTAATATCGGTAGGCTCTAGAGTGGCAACTCCGGGGTGAAATCGGCATCTATGGAAGGTGCTGCTACTGCCGTGCCGGGTGGATGAACTAAAATTCCAACCCAATCCAACTAATGTTTTTATGATACCATTCGATTCTTCCCTATATTTTCTGAAATATTTTCTTTGTTAGCGCCCCCAAAGAAATCCCCCCATCCGATGGGATACATCAAATGTCGAGTGTTTAAGTATTCAATTTGTAAAAAAAATAAAAATTATTTTAGTTATTTATTTACTATTTCAATGCTATCGAATGGTCCGTCAGACAGACAACATGTGAAGGCCGCTATTTTTTTAAATTTTAGTTCACCCACCAAGCGCCAAATGTCGCTGTTGCCTATGAAAATTGACGGTAATACTAGTTTGCTCCCCCTGCGTTCGACCCGCGTTGAGTGAGAAACGAATGATGCATTTTGCAATTTGCATGCATGCATGCAATTATAGAAAATTCGGTATAGAAATGGATGCATCCAGCTTCCAAAAAATCAAGTTTTGTTGTTTAAATAATCAAGGCGCTGCTTATACGTCCATCCAACGCCAATAGTTCAATATCTAGTTAATAGATAAGGAGTAAAAACAGTGCCAGCCAGTAGATTATATTATAACAATAAATAATGTCACAAGCCTGTATTGGTTAAGTGCACACTTTTAATTATGACTTCATAATATGATTGGTAGGCATATTTATTTCAAAAGAACATTTTTTGAAAGAAGAGCGAGAGGTCTATCCTTATTAGGATGTTCTTTGCCATGGTGTAAGAGCAATCCTCGTCTAGTAACAAATTTCTCTTCGCAGAAGGTACAATGGAATGGCTTTTCTCCTGTATGTTGGTACATGTGATACTGTAAGTAAAAGAAATACAAAACTATGTCTTATAATTTTGTCTAAATTAATCTAAAATTGAAAATCTAAGATTAATCTAAAAGGGTAAGGCATTGGTATGGCCCCTGGTGTGGCTGATGTCTATAGGTGGTGTGGGTAACCACTTTTCATCAGGTGGCCCGCTTGCCTGTTTATTTGTCTGTAGTAAAACAAAAAATTACATAATGTTTTACAATGGCAAAGTGCATAACCAGAGGATATTTCGTGCCACACAAGGCTTAAGTCATTCTGTTGACGGCAACAATATGACAGGTTATTTGCTTTTGAGTAAATAAATTTAAAAAAAAAATCATACACCATGTATAAATAAATATAAATAACTAACGTGAGCTACACACACATCTTTTAAATTTATTTCGACATTAAATTTCAAGTTTTCTTTTTCAGTCTTATTTATGTACTGAGTGTTTTGTTTTGTTTAACTTACTGTGATGAAGTAAAAAATAAAATATTTTATTACTTACTATAAAGTTATCTCTTTTTATAAAGCTGTGCTCACACATTGTGCACTGGTACTTAAACATTCCTTTGACGGATACAATTGGAGGCTTTGGTGCTATGGGTCGTAAAGGCAAAATAGGTTGGTTTTCCCTCAAGCCGGCTCCACGTCGTCTAGTTTTTGGTTCGTACCGTGTGCCAAGATGCATACGAGTTCTGTGTGAATAACAATTTCCAGAGCTAGCAAAACTTTTGTCACAGAAAGGACACTTATAAGGCTTAGCACCTGTATGCTGATTGATGTGAAACTGAAAAAAAGTAAAGATTGCTTTAAAATTTTACTACCTACATCAATGACAGACCAGCAAGAACTGTTATATAACTATCTATGTCATGTTCATAAACTTTTAAAATAAGGATAAAATATTATAAATTACCTTTAAGTCTTGATTCCTTTTGAAAGTCTTTTTGCAAAAATGGCAGTGATATGGTCTCTCATTGCTATGAGTGATACTATGTGTTTTGAGGTTGCTGTTGGTGTCATAAGAGCGTCCACATATCTTACAAATATATGACTTCCCAATAGACTGATGTGCAACCATGTGTGCCTTCAAATTCTTTTCTGATTTGAAACTGAAAAATTAATTATTTTTTATTATTCACATGTTTCACACATTGCACTGTGTCCTGTTTAGTCATACCTATTCAATCACATAGGAAACTGAAAGAGTTAAAACTACTCTATCCAGTTATCCTCTTTGAATAATTTCTCTTCCAACCCTCAATATCACTCCTTAGACAGTTATATTGATATGATTAAAATAGTTGGTGATATACTTAGTCAAATTGAAGCCTTTTTTCTACATTTTTAATTTGATAATGCATTTCTTGGTTGTAGAATAATCAACATCATGTTATGAAGCTAAGTAAAATTAAGAATGAACAAAGCTGTTTGCAACATCTAGTCATCATTACTTACCATCTCCCACAAAGCTGACATAAGCCACTAATTCTATGTCTCTTCATGTGATTTATATATTCACCTTTGAAGTCAAAACTTTCATCGCATGACTTACAATGGAATTTCTTTTCAATTTTATTGGTACAATGTACCCAAGAATGGTTCATAAGAGCTAATTCTGTGAAAAAACTTCTATTACATGTAACACAAGGGAATGGTTTGAAACCCAACTCATTCCCTTCTGATTTGTCGTTTTTTCTTATTAACTTTATTGTAACATTTTCTTGATCGACACTATGCATATGAGTGACATCTTCGGTAGTAATTTCTGAACTATCCGGTGACATAGGTTCGTCTGAGTTTTGTAGGACCATCATCGGATCAACACTTACTTCCATTTTGGTATTACCGTCATCATCATCTATGCATTCCTCATTTTCACTTTCATTCTTGATGATGGGTAAAAAAATATTTTCCAGCATTTTCTGCGCTTCTCTACTTTTGTCTATGAAATCACATACTGCATGTAACTTTGAGCAACATTGCACACAGATGTTTTTAGGTAACTTATCATGCTCCTCTACCTGAAATGAAAAAATGTATGTGTGATTATAAAGGAAATCTTCAAAACTACTGGACTGGTTCAAAAAAATCTTATGGCATCATGAAAATAAGTTAATATCAATAAAGTATGATAGGCTAAAATTGAATTTGAAAGTTCCCTTACCACAATTGACAAATAATTATGAAGTTTTTTTTTCAGCAGCATGGCTTGGGCTTCAGCACTGAATATCATAATCGTAGCGTCCTGTTCTTCTGCACATAATCGACAGCGTCTGTCGACACTAGTTTCCGGATTTTCTTCCATCCTGGTATTAACTCATAGGCGACTAACCAAACTTTGTGATAGACTGTTCACATAACCAACAAACCATACTAAAATCAGTATACTTTTGTATTGATTTTTCCACTTGTATTTCAAAAGAGCTATAACGCATGCGCGTAGTGAGATAGCGATGGGGTCTGTCCAAGTGCTTCATGGTTATTGATATTTTCTTGCTATGCAGATGAAAACAGCAATGCGCAAACTCGTCAATCTGCGTGAGTATAGTTTATTCCTCTCGGTCGGATCGGAGTGAATCCAATACTATACCCGTACCCGTACGTAAAATAGGTACTCACATTACCTTTGATTCTAACTAGCCTAGCTACAAGATGAGACAAATTTAATAATCTAGGAGAGCACATCAGCAGAGGCAAGAACTTAACAATGAATACTCTGTGTCTGTGGGGTAGTGGCGGTAGTGCAGTGCACAGAGTGACAGAGTACTTTGTAACGAGACAAACAAACTGAAAAAATAGTTCTCCACTTTGCTTGGGATTGGGACTCTGCGCGTTGTAGGTCGGGGCATTGGTTTTTACCCAATTTTGAAATATACTTATTATTATATATTATATAGCAACGAGGGAGGAATTATAATAAATCAACCATGATAATGAATGAGGCAACAAGATTTATAAAAAAAGTTTAAAAATTTTAAATTAATAATTTCCCGCCACGTTTTTTATTTTCTACCTTTTTTTACCTTTGGCAACTAAAGTTTAGAGTTTAGAGCGAGTACACATTTGTGATTTTCAATCGATCGATTGTGCAAGTGAGTGATATAACTAGGGAGTGAGTGAGACAGTCATACGTCACACGAAAGAAAATCAGTCTTGCCTTTAAAAATTTTGAACTTCTACGGACAGATTGATAGTTCCTGCGAGTGGTTGCGACTTTAATTCATTTTAGTGAGGGAACGCACGAGCAACTTTGTCTCTACGACTTAAGGCCTATCCGAAGAATTCTTATACTTGGTCCTAGGTGCCGGCACTGTTGTGTGCGGATAGGCCTTAAGTCGTAGAGACAAAGTTGCTCGTGCGTTCCCTCCCTTAATTTGTTGTCTACTATTTGAGAGTATTTGAAATAAAATATTTATCTGTTTCTAACAAGGTGGTTTAAAAAAGTTTTATTACTGTCGGTAAAAAAAAAACATTCTTTAAATTTTAATATACAAGTAATCTTTTACATTGTGTATAAAATTATTTTGTTAATTCTTAATTATTATTCCTCGATAAAAATTAGTGTTGGGTATCAAAAACAGAATGATGCATACATCATAGTATACCATTTACCAGGTTTTTTTTTTGACGATGTTGTGCAAGCTAGTGAAGCGCTAACGGGATACGCTTCACCAGCAACATTGGTTTTACGTAGGCGAGGTGTCATCCCGGCGCACAACCCCCGAAATGCTGGAGGACCACACCCGTCGTTGGTCAGCGAGTCCATCGGACTTAGCCGGTTAGTGTACACCACCTCGTACAGCCTAGCTACTAGCTAGGCTGTACTACCGACCATTCCCCTATCCGCCACCTTGGGGACGCTCCCCTACGCTGTGAGGGCCAGCGCGGGGCATTTACCAGGTTTAGTATGATGTTTGCTTCATACTATAATATATGGTTGCTGACCATGCCTAGATTTAGTAGGACCTACTAAATCTAGGCATGGTCAGCAACAGAAGTAGAAGTAGCACACTTTATAATTGTCAGTATGTAAAAGATCCAAAGCGTTAAAAATAGTTTTTTTTATCATCTCCAAAGCAACAGTTGGATTTATTTTAGTTGGACTTTAATGGTACAAGTTGGGTTAGTTGGGTATAAGTTCCTTGGGTACAAGTTTAGTGACTGTGGTGGCCATGGCATAAAAATGGGGTATTTTTCTTTTATTATGTAGGTAATAAAAATAATTTAATTCTGATTAGGGTGACCACAAATTAAATAATTTTATGTATTTTGTTTGTTATACGTCCTACTATGCGTCCTACTCCTACTATCTGATGTCCTACTACTGTATAGGGGTGAGGCGTATTTATCGGAACAGTGACAAATCACTGTTACCGAACAATTCGGAACAGTCACTGCTCCTGGCGATACGAAATACCTGTTACGAAAAATACTAGCCTGTGACTTGTCACAGTTCACGAAGAGGGGAACTGTGACTTGTAACTATCGCCATCTCGTTTCATTTGTAGGTGCTGAAACGAGAAGCACCTAGTATTAAAATACTAGGTGCTTCTCGTTTTAGCACGTATAAATAAAACGAGACGGCGATAACTTATGATCTGTCAGTCTGTCTGTCACTGTGACTTTTTTTCCTTTCGTTTGGCAATCAGACTAAACACTGTGACTATTAAGTTTTTTACATTGTGGCAACCTAAGAACAAGGTAGCATGGCAAACCATGCTTGTCACCAGTCACCAGCAATGTAAAGCAAACAGTTCGTTAACAAAACTTTTTTATCACTGCGGAAGCCATATTATATATGCTGTGGATTTATGTTATCTACCATAAAGTTCTTTTTCATTACAAGATTTTTAGTTAATAAAAAAAATTAAAGTACCAAATCAAAAGTGATTTCAGTAACATGCATTCGGAGGGTTGCCAAGTTAATATTTTTCATTAGCGATTTGAAAAAAAGGGTAGCCATCTCAAGATTTTTTTTAATTTGCCGCTGTTTTCGAGTGACACAATTGGACACGATTAGATTGCCAGACTTTTAATAAACAAGTTTAATGACTATATTTTCTGCCATTATCAAATTACTTTATCACAGGCAGAACTTATAAACTACGAACGTCTTTTTTACACACAAAGGATTACTTCCTCTTACCTATTATAATATTATAATTGGTATTTTAAATATTTTTTTATGAACCTTATTTAGGTACCTACATACATATATCCGAACACGTCGAAAATTACAATATCTTTTTCAACATTTTCCTCCAGCAGAACACTAAATAAAAGGTGGCGTTAGCTTATTAGATACTGTGGTTCTGGTCACTTATACAAACTCTCGCCCCACGGGATTTTGCGAAATTCAACTCCCAAGGGGGCGAAACAAGATGGCAAAGTTTGTATGAGAGAACGCGATGTCTTGGCCCGATTAAATTAAATTTTTTGCATATTATGACATAGTTTATTGGTAAAATACATAATTTAATAACATGAAATTCAATAAAATTAATTAAAACTAAACTATCAATTTTTTGCTAGATTATAATATGATCTCATAAAAATTACACCATAAAGTTAAAAAGTTTATAAGGATGCGAATGTGCTAAACAATATACGATTTAATCAAATCCATTTAGAAGTTTCATTGTAAATTTTAAGTACTTACAGTGTCCTGTAATATCATTAAAGTATTTAGTATTGTAGGATTTAGTATTATGACCATTCTTAAGCTACGTGCGATAATGGTGAAGCAAGAAGAAGAAAACATTTATGGACAAAACTGTTAATGAAATATCTGTTATGAAAAATACCTGTGACTTGTCACAGTCATTAACAGGGGAACTGTGACTTTATAGCCTGTTATGTCATCAAGTATTTCTATTGCCATCTTGTTTCATTTGTACGTGCTGAAACGAGAGGCACCTAGTATAAAATACTAGGTGCTTCTCGTTTTAGCACGTATAAATGAAAGGAGACGGCGATAACCTGTGATCTGTCAAGCAAGTGTCACTGTGACTTTTATAATTAGTATTTTTTTTTTTACATTGTGGCAACTACTAATTCAATTTCAATGACTATATTAATATTTTCATTTTTGAACAACTTTGAAAAATTTCACCTGTTATTTAATAACAGGTATTTGGACCTGTTAATTCTTGGGAACAGAAACAGGCATAACAGGTATTAGATTTTACCTGTTATAACTCATCTCTACTACTGTAGTTTTATTATTGAACTTGGCTTTGACACGCTTTATATGTACCTACTTGATTACTACTTAGGCACCTACTTGCTTACCTAAGTTATAATAAATTTATTAGCAAAAATATGTCTTTCTCCTACAATAACTAACACAAACATTTTTAAAAATAAATTCTCTAGGTAGGTATATAAAAGTGTTGTTCATTCGGCTTTTTTGCTTTTTATTATGTTAAATATGAAATTGCCAAATTCAAAACATAAAATACCTAAGTATGAGAGAATCTTTTAGCATGTACGTAATTTTGTTTGTTAGTACTAATAGGCGAGCCAAGGAGATAGTACAGTAGGTGTAAGCAATGCGGGGTGAGGGGCATTGGTCTCGAAGACCGGTCTCTGCAGAGCGCGGGTGGTGCGGCGCGGGTGCGCGTGGGCAGGGAGCCTTGCGAGGTGCGGGCGGGGCATGCGTCAGTGCCGTCACTCACAGTCGCGCAACAAGCGCTATATTGCAAGGACGTTGGGTGGCGCCGCGCCAACCCGTCGCGTGTTAGTGTTGTGTCACTGCGGTGGGCCAGGTCGGTTTCGAGATTTCTTCGTCCCGACATAATCATGGCTCTCAACTCGGACGCTGAACAGAAATCGAACCTGGTCCTCCGAGTGGACCAGGATTCTGACTCGGTTCTACAGTCATTGTT
This sequence comes from Endotricha flammealis, assembly GCA_905163395.2. Lineage (NCBI taxonomy): Eukaryota > Metazoa > Arthropoda > Insecta > Lepidoptera > Pyralidae > Endotricha > Endotricha flammealis. The sequence goes on from LR990853.1 coordinate 6,933,425, forward strand.
CGACACAGTGCTCAAGCCGGACTCAAAACGGCCGCTACAGGTGCCTCTCCGTATGCGACAGCTTCCAAAGTCGTTCTTTAACCCGCCGTCGACCGGTTCCAAGTCGCCATCTGTGTCTCATTCGCGAGAAAACTCGGCGGACTCGGCGTTCGGATCGTCGTCCGCGACTGGCGCCGCACCGGTGTCGCACTCTCGGGCTCATTCTTCTCCAGCCAGTTTACAACAAACATATGCGGCGGGCCAACAAAGCCAACCAGCTCCACTTCATCATCAACACACAAAACAAAGGTCTTATGACGTCGCCTCACATATTCCTGATGATCTTGGTCCTCTTCCACCTGGTTGGGAACAAGCTCGCACCCTCGAAGGCCAAATATACTATCTCAAGTAAGTTTTTAAACCTATTTATGTTAAAAATGGATCAAATTATTTAGATATGGGTACATACTGAAGGAGGGAAGGAGTTATTTCTAATTTTTTAGCAACCTATTCTAGCTTATTGATAAGGAATACGTAGAGTAGATATGACCTTTGGAAGTATAACTAAGTTAAAAGCTAGTTACTTAGCGTACATGTAAGCGTACCAAGAAGGATCATGAATCGTTATCATGGAGAATATTCAAAAGTGTAGCTGTAAATTTTTACCTTTTATCTTTTAGTCCTACTAATACTTCTAATTACGCGAAAGTTTGTATGGATGACTGTGTAGATGTTTGTTAATTTTTCACACAATGTGACTTAATGGATTTGCTTGAAATTTGGTACACACCTGGAGTACCACTTATGATAGTTTGTATCTTTCATATCAGGAACAACGAAATAGTAGTGCAGGAAAAACCGCGAGAATCAGCTAGTAATAAATAAACACCCAATAAACTGTACATATAGGTAAGTATGCAACATAATTTTGATAAAAACTATTATTATGACAACTCTGCAATGTTTACTGTATTGCATAAGTAACCTACATAATATGGACTCGTATGATTGTACTGTATCCCTGTAGTATGGCTTCTGAGACTATAATCACAGCTTTAGTCTCGTGTAAGTGTACAAACGTCATTTCACAAAGTTTACACATAACGAAACCTGTTACAAAAATCACTACCTATACGTATAGGTAATATCTTTATTCATACATCTGTATTGGGGTTAATATTGACTAAAGACCCGAAATATAAAAATTTACTACATATAAAAAAAATGTTCAGAAGAATACGCATCGATGGGATACTTCCATACTTGACTTCCCACCTACTCCGATCCGCACTTAGAGTAATAGGTAAATACTCTAAGAATCCGAACATCAACAGTGAGAGACCCCTATTTTCCTTTTCACTCATTAGTTTTGTAGTCATTGTGAGTTGAGAACTTTGTAATATTATTTATTTATCAAAATTTCATGTTGAAAACATATTGTCGTCATGATAAGACTATCTTATCGTGATCATATTATACCTGCCGTCAGTGCATAATGATAAAATATGATAACTACAGGAAAATGATTCACCTTAAACTCTTCATCACTAGGGGAGGGGGCGACTCTTTCTAAGTTTTCTTGGTAGAATTTTATTACAAAAGAAAATCCTACATTCTGTAATATTGTAGTCTTCCTATTATTATGACATTAAATGTTGACATTTTGATTTCAACCAATGGTGAGGATGGTGAAATTAAAAAAAAACATCAAGATTTTAGTAACTGAAATTTAATGGAATGAATTTAAACTTTTACGTTTAATAAATAGAATACTACTTACTAGTGATGTCTTACGTAGTCAATATTTATACTACTTAAATAGAATTTTCTAAAACCCCTCGATGTACTGTACCTCTTCGTCTTGCACGAGTGGAACAGCGGCAACAGCGCAAACAAATAGATAGAAGTAAACTTGAAGATGGCATAGATAATCTTCGCCCAAAGAGTAATTGAATGGTAAAATTTCAGCTTTTAGCTAATTCACTAATGTTTGAGGCTGTTATGCTAAAATATTATTTAAGTCCTAAAACTAATGCTTCGAGTTAGGTAATGAGTTTATTGAATATTAGGCATCGATAATGTTGAGTGGTTTGGCGCCACCTTGATGCTATGACGCATTAGGATTTTGTTGTGATTCCTATTAAATATTGATACCTACTATACTACGGATTATTTCTGTTATTTATTCGATATTGTTGTCATGACTCATTCATGACTTTGGGTTGAAAAAGTGCACGTTTAGCCGTCGCGTCGGTCCCGCCGCCGCCGCGCCGTTGTCGATATTATGATAGTTGATAATCCAAGTCTGTGAACGAAAGATGACCTGAAGACACTGACCTCAGATAACCCGTAATTAGGTACTAGTATTAGTATTTCCTAACCTTTTTCTTTTTAGGTAGCAATCGGAAATTGATTGAGTTACCTTATTTAATCACTGTTGATAACCACATGACTGATAACATAAATGGTGATGATAGTACCTAGTGTGTGTAATTATCTATAATAATAATTTGATATTATAATACATATTATGCTTTTCGTAATCAATCTTGAAAATACTTTAGCACTTTAGGGGAAGTAAGATAAGTATAAAGATGAATATCACAATAAAAATTCAAAAAGCGTGTCTTTAGGACTCCGTATGTTACAAATTGACGTCTTCGGATGCGGATGCAAAGACATATAACCGCCAACTAAATCAAATCAGTTTAGCCTCAGCTTACTAAGTTGAGCGTTAAGTAAATTTTTCACACTAGTGCGTCCACGCAAACTATCGGGACAAGCTCACCGCGCTGTCTCCTGTATAGTCAGGATCAACAACGGCGACCTCAGATTGACAATAAGCAATGAAGCTTATTGACTTTCAGGGGGAGAAACTACAGCTGTCTTGAAACTCACAACGAATCAGAAAGAAAATAGACGGAGTATGAAGTATTTAAAGGACTTCTCTCCCACGCAAACTATGCGATATTTAAACTATAATGTGTTAAAAACTGTCTCAATTATATTAGTTACCACACTAAACTACGCTAACTTATTTGGTTTAGTTGGCGGTGGACCATAACTTTCAATATCTTTCTAAATTACCTACTGATGATTTCCAAATAGTGATGCACCTAGTTTTTTCTCTGGAACGTTAATGACGTATAAATACTGCTGCTTATGTTAATCTGTCTGTATACGTTTCTCACTTGCAGTTAAGTTATTAATGGTCATTTTCTGACTGACAGTAAAGTTGTTATAATTTATAGACTTGTTATTAATGGGATAGATATCAATTTTGATATTTATATGCGTAGGTTTATAGTCAAGTGCATGTGAAGCTCTTCACTTGTAAAGTTATTTTGGTTCTATGGCGCCTAACATAAAAACGGTACAAAGACCAATTTGGAAGGAACTTGGAGCGATCTTGACTTGATCAAAATTAAGAGGAACCAAGTAAATCAATTCAACGGTGCTTGAATTTTAAATACACTAATGGATAAACGAACAAATACACTTTCCATCTTTCAATATGTATGGATGGGATGAATTGAAAATAGTCGAGAAGCTCTATCATTATGACGAACACTAAAGATCAACCAAAAGCAAACGCGTAAAGGAATCACGCGCTATGACGGATTTACAAATCACTCATAAAAATATACACACATTTCCAATTGCCCACATTTCCAATTATACTGAAAGATAATAACAAATAAAAAAATAAAGTTATCACTTTACAGGACAATATTTAGATAATTAATAATAGTAAAGGTGTTTGGATGATGGTATCTTTGAGTCATATGTCGTTCATGGACGACAGCCAACATAACATCAAAGGTTTTGCCACCTCGTAAATAAACACCGCTGTAAGTAATACGGCCAGACAAGAGACTACCTATTTATTAAAAACAAATATTTTTGAATCAAAACGTCAAAATTGTTATAGTTTTTAGTCTTTTCTGTGATTTGTATAATATCATTATGTATGACACGTGCAACAGTGTTGCTGGGAATAGATAAATGTTTTTAGCGACGATTTATTATGTATTTCTCTTAACTCGGTTCGTTAGCGCACGTCAGGATTGCCAACGCGGAAGGCCCGCTTGTATTTGCAACGACGCACTTCATAAGCTCCCTTAAAATATTGATATTTCGAATATCAAAGGTATTAATTTAGACGGGCGGCCGCTTGGCTCTGCTCTCCGAGACGGCGGCTGCAGGAGCAGGCAGCGATGGGCCATTGCAAGCGGTGCGTCTCTTCCGCGTGTTCTTAAATAGATGTGCGCGTTTCTTAATTGCGAGCTGTGGCCGATGCTTTATAAGCTCCATAACGTCCGTCGGCGTGCGTCTCGACTGCGAAATGTTTGCTTTAATTATTATTGGAATGGAGGGTAATTCTCTGTGGTTTTGTTCGGCTAGACTTGGCGATGTTCCGAAACGGGTAGCGATGCAAATTGCCTTGGCGAACGCCCAATGCGGCGCTATCAGCTCCAGGAGCTTCAACGTCACGGTTTCTGCTGACTCTTGACCCGTGCGATTTACTTACCTGTCTTTGTTATAAACTTAGTTTTCCTGCAAACTTTTTATTTGTACAAGTGCAAGTTCCCGGTAAAATGTATTATTATTCACATTTTCAACCTTAAAAGTGTTTACACGATTGATATTGTCATTATGTAAACTAACTTGTGCATTTTAAAGTACACGCTCCTTACATTTCCCGTCGGCCGTCGTGTTCATTGCGTACAATGAGCAAGTGATGGGTCTACGGACAATATTTCCTTTTAAGTTTCGTTCTTTGAATCCTTAATCAGTGATACTTCTCGCGCTGCATACAAAGAAATAAACGTACGAAAAAGACGTACCAAGTTCATTCAACTCTGTTTTATTTAGACAGGTAGGCAGAAGTATTCGAGATTACTTTTATCAAGCGCCACCTGCGAGCATTCAACCTTTCTAAATTATGTAGATGACAAGAAGGGCGATGATCAAAGGCGAATTATTAGTAGTGCGTATTTCGATACAAGTTTACAGTATTTAGGGGCACCACGCGAAAGGCGTATTGCTAGCCTTTCAATTCGGACGTCTTTGACAAGGCCGTTCGTATATTATTACGGTCAAACAACACCGCATTGAAAATATGACACTACATAAACCGATATGCATTAAATGTAAGTAATTAAATGCATTCATTTAGCTTTTAATTATGAAATAATTCCATGTTCAATACAATTATGTTGAGATAAGCGGTATTTTTTGATAGACAATTTAATAAACATGTTTATTTTCGCTCAACAGACTTTGACATAAGTAATAGGTATCTTATTATTAGTGATACGAACGAACCATTTGTACATTTTATTAGGGTTTCGCTTGTATAGCTCCGCCATGTCCATCCAAAGTCTAGCTAGCGTCTAAACGCTTAATATTAGAAAGCTGTACTTATGCATGTCTACAAATATTACCTAACTATGCTAACAAAGTTGTAGAAAACTCCTTCTTAAATTCCTTCTTACACCCCAGGTGTACGAGACTCTATTGCCTATTTCGTTCTCTATTTAAATAAATATACATAGGTTAGGTAACTATGTTAAACTGAATAAAAAAACCCATCATTTATTGGTCTATTTATTTTACTACTTCATGTATCACACATTATAATAAACTAATAGGTATACTTATCGACTTCAATTATGGCATGAATCATCAACTGTATTCTGCAACGCTGTAGATTTTCTGTTATGATTCGAAAAAATAAACAATTGCGATCAAAAAAGACCACCCTGAATATGACGTACTACGTTTCAAATATTCTGTGGGAAAACGTACATGGGAACAAGATTTGTTAGTATTACACTACTTATTCATTGTGATTTATTGGCACTGAAGTAATTAGGTACAATACAACGTCACATAACAATAGGTTCGAAGAAGGGCATGGCGGCGGAGCGGAGTAGTCACACGCACAAGTGGACTTATCGCAGAGTGCTCGCAGCGATAACATTAAAATACTGCTCACTATCGCCTTCCCAGAACTCGTCCGTCCGCCGAGCCGGCGAAGGCGACAGGTAGCTCTACCTAACGGCACTCTCTGAGAATACAATTTTAGTTTTAGAACAAAGTAATGATGTGCCGTTAATATACTTTCTCTTGCCGTACGCTCAAAATAGCTATTATTGAAGTATAGTGAAACCGATTCTGTAACAGGTGGGCTAATAAATTAGATAAGTACTAATTTATTAATTAACTGCCTAACAGGTCACTAATCGATTTTAAATAATTACGATCTACCAACTACTTGACAATTTGTTACATATTATAATTTTCTATAGTGAGTCGTCGTTTTGTTAAAATATGTGTAAATGTTTATCATGTACTAATAGATTTTATTCATACTTACCTTGCAGTAGTCATGTGACATGTACTCTACATCCTTATGTGTACGATAGCGTTAAATATTGTGTTGAAAGTGTCTGACAAGTAATGTAGATTCTAATATATCGTCATAAAGCATATTATGGCTCGCTTCAGCAGCAACAAGGTACTCACTCAGTTTCCACGCTCTGATTACTGGATGTTGGCTCTTAGACAACGACTTTATCGCCGATCAGAAACTTAGCGGCAGGGTTCAGAGAAATTATCCAATAATCATGTGGATTGGCTGCGATAAAGAGCATTTAAGTAATCGAGTCAATTAGCATAAATTAATTTTAAAATTTATTAAGAACTTTTGGAAATGTACCCGAATCTAATTAGTAAGTACATTTTTTTAAATGTAATTTTTAAGGGGCTTTTATCTTGATGATACGCCAGCCAGCCCCATCATACCCTAATGAAGGATCGCACTTACGAGGGAATGAAAAGTTCTAAGAACATTTTGGTGAGAGCAGAGCTTGTTGGCTTTGCCAGAATCGTCTGAGTTAGATCCACCTCATTAAAATTTAGTTTCAATTCTCTCATAAGAAAGTCCCTTTTACATTTATATCTGACACATTTCATAAGAACATGTTGGACATCTTCAATAACTCCACAGTCACTCACAGTAGTAAGTACATTATCTTAATAAAAAGCAAATTTTGTATAACCTATGTATTAAATCATTTAAAAAAAACTTTGTGTTACGTAATTCCATACTATCAAAATATTATAAGTAGTTACAACTATTCAAAACTGCTGCCTTGCATCAGCATAAAGCAGACGAACACTTGAAATATTTAAAATTCCTTTGAATGTAACGAATGCATTTACTGTTTAGTTTCGGAACCATAAATTAATATCTACTTAAAATATTTATAACTTCACAAATTGTAGGTTCTTAGGCACTCTGCCGCGGCACCTTCAAGGGCAGGTCTTTGTTCATGATGCGCTGCATTATCAAGCCTTGTAGATTGTGGACACAGATGGCTCTCATCGGCTTGCTTGTGTCATCGGTATTAATGTGCTCCAATAATAGGTGCCATGATCAACAAAGCTGCTTGTTGCCTTGTTGCGATAAAAGAGAGAGATGGAGCATTCACTCAGACCCAGACCACACCGGTGGAATCGGTGCACCACGGTTGTTTTGTGTGCTTATTTGCATATTCATATTATTAGATCTTGAATAACCGAAGAAAATGTTTGGGTTACTTACTTAACTTTTAATAGTTGATACAATAAACGCTGCTGCACCATGTCGCATTATAATTAAGTAAATCATATATTCAACAATTTAGTTTAGTGTATTATAAGCATTTAAAGTTCAAGACCGAGATCACGTAGACTTATTCATACAATGTTGACTGTTGAGAGTATTGCCATGCTTAATTGTAGGATCAAAAGGGGTCAAGTGTGTACATTGGCAGGCGCGTTAGGGCCATCATCATGGTCGGGTCTCGTCGACTTTTAACAATGGACGTTTTGCTATATGGCATAACAACCCGCAGTAACCATATTCTTGAATATGACGAATAGTTTAGTTGATATGTTTGGCATACGTAATCGTCTATGAATTGCGATTGATTTAACTTTAGGGCATGAATCAGTAGTTTCAAAAAGTAAAATCTTATTGAATTCGTTTCAATGTGTTGCACCCTTGCAATTGAATTAGGCTTCACTTATTTGATTCGTTTGTTTTCAAGAAATCTAGGGTCATTTGGTTCGTCATTTTGTCGTTAGGAATAGAAATTATTTATATTTGTTAATTTTTACTGGTGTCAATGTTTTTGATTCTATATTGAGAGTTCGTTTTGTTTCAATTACTCATACTCGTCTATGGTTTGTTGGCTACCAGTCACACAGCGCGACCGGACCTACATACGCCTTTCTTGAATACTGATAAGTTTACTCATATATTTGCCGTTGTTTGTTATTCCTGTGATTGTTTATTTATTTTATGGTAATTAATTTCGACTACGTCACTTGCGACACATATTGTTAGAATATCCTTTGTTTTAGTTCAGTACTATTCGAGGTATTTTGTCTAAACTGCTTGGTTAAACGTCGATACAAAGTAAGCTTCAGGCTCAAGACCAGGCATAAATTTGGAAATGACAACGTAGGATGATAGAAAAATTTATTACATTTGCTTACGCTACTAAATCAATCACGTAAATAAGAAACACTTTGAAGTTGATTGTTAAAAAACTATGCGGTCAATAACCCTACATAATAATTTTGGAATATGAGTAATCACATGGCTAGTAATCCTCTCTGTCACGTAATGTTGACTCTGGCGCTTCGCCCGGATATAATGACTATTTATTTATCCGTAACAATATCAAGTCATAGTTTTGTGGTATGATAAGCTTAAGCTACGGTAGTTAGTATAATTTAGAAGATTTGCTAGTCTGTTCATTGAAGTTTCTTCACTTCTACTTCATCATCTGTTAGATCAATATTGATTTCTTTGTACTTACCTTCCTTTCTTCATTATTCAATTCAGATATTCGAAATATTTTTAAACAATAGTATCATTACTCGTAAAAGTATATATCTTAAAACTATACGTACCAAAAGCAACATTTCGAGATGGTATCCTTAATGTATGGTTTATGGGAGACGAGAGGAACAGAGTGGCGGCGGTGTGGCGCGTCGTTGGCGGCGCCTCGTGTTCGTCGTGTGTTTACGTCTAATTTTGGCGCGAGCGCCGCGACGCCGCCCCCGCACTTCCCGCGCACTGCCCATTGAATACGGTTATTTCGGCATAGTAAAAGCGGCACTGCAATGACGCCTCATATTCTACCATCTTTTCTTACCTATCATTGTATTCAAATTTATTTGTTGCAAAATTCTCTAATTCTTTAAATTGTTTAGTTACTCCTTCCTTACAAAGCTTTAAAAGCTAGGATCGCCGAAGTGTTTTTTCACTAAACACAGCTTTCTTCAATTTCAATGATCTTATATCTATTGCTACAACGTGATCTAAATCCAGAGATTCACAATGTTCTTATTATCATTGTGTTCTGGAGAGTAAGATTGGCCCTCTGTATCTCGATCGATCTACATTATATTTATCTCTTGATCTATACAATTTCCCTACTATTTTAAAATAATCTAATTTAAATAATAATACAAGTCCTGCTTCCACTTTGTATCTATTAATTTATTTAAAATGATTTCCAATTATTATTTTGAAAAGGGCACCATATAATTGGGTTTGCCCGCCGTCCATTTTTCACGTCCCGGCTAACGACTAACGAGTGCGAGTTCTGTGATGTTTCCATCCGCGCGTAGATGCGCCCGCGCCTCACCCCGCGCCTCCACTGTTCCATAGCACCTACCTACACAACATCCAACTTCTCAGAATCGCTCAAAGCGGAGCCCTGCCCGTCTCTCTTCCACCCCCAGCAAGCGCCTCTGCAGGACAAGATCCGCTTATAGGCAATGCTGCCCCATTTCACTATCGATAAAAAATATTTATCTTTCAGTATTTTATGGCGAATTGCTCAAAAAGATTGTTTTCTGAGTTAACATAAGCGTTTGTTTTTGTAGGTGCTTATATAAATTAAATTCACGCTTGAAAGCGATTGATGATTTTTCTATCATTTAATTAATATTTCTATGTTATACAAATGAGTATAAATATTGTTAACTTTCAATTTCGTTACATAACGAAAGATATATTTTGCATCTGATTTCAGAAATAAAATATTGAAATGTCCAAAGTAATATTTTTGTCATCTAGGTACTTTTTCTCCTTCCTTTTAACAGTTTTCTTTTGCGATTACTCTATGTTCTATCCATAGAGTTCAAAATTTTGTATCTCTATCTACGTTCTAAAAGTATGGTTCATTTTACTAGTTTCATCTCATTTATATCGATAAATTGTGTGGTATCGTTGGCGCCTCCCTGGGCACTGGCAGTTCGTGTTTAGCTCTTTTTATTTTGTTTCTGTACACCTGAGTTGTTAGTAACAAAGGGATTGATTTTTTTCTCTCAGCTCCGCCCCGGCCTTTGATCGGCTCGCCGCGTTTCTCAGAACCTGCGTCGATCATTCAGTAATCTTAGATAGTCTGCCGATAGCGCTTCGTGCATCGGTCAGACCCTTGCCGCTCGGCGCAATCCACAAAAAAGTTTCTCGATCAATGATGCTAATACTTTTTTTATATATTTTTGTACTTTTATTTTCAATCATTATGTAATACAATCATTGTTGTAGTTTGTAGTTACATTTAGAAGCATATCATCCTTACAGAATATTTTATGTCATTTCTCTCCATAAACGAAATCACATAGTAAAAACTAAGATAGTTCTGAACAAAGAGCTTCATGTCTTGCCTTATGAAACGTAAAGTTCATGGCACTTCACGGGGTTGTCAAGTTTGTAATAGGTATAACGCATTTTAGCCTTGAATATCAAACAATTGTATTTGGGACAAGTGTTATGTAAATCACATCTGACATTTCGCACTTCCAAGGCAGCGGGGTGCTCCGTTCCCTTCTCAACAGCCTAGCATTTCGTAACGTGCTGTGCGATTGTCCTAGATTCAAAGTTTGGTTTGTAGTTAACAAAATGTAAATAATTATCAGTATGAATGAATTTTCCATATCTAAATAGTGTCCTTTTTTTTTTTTTTTTTGTTTTAAGTCAGGAAAATGCATTGCTGCATGCCCCGCCACTTGGGGAGCGGCGGGGGTATGTCGGGCTCCCCTCTAACCACTTGGGGTATACCGACTAAAAACCTGACTGACTGCCACCTCATCCGCCTAGATGGGCGGGGCTGCGGGAACAATGATACAACCGCTGCCCCGCCGGCGGTCGTCCGAAGACCCCCTTGTTGGGCTACGGCACGATTGGCGGCGCGCGCACGACTAGGCGCGCCGCGCCGCAACACTCGGGGACTTCCGTTCTAATGGGCAGCGGTTCCCCAACCCGCCGCCCGGAAGCCCCCGTTAGGGTGGCAGTCGCCGGGCATGGGCCAAACGCCTGCCGCCCGGTCTTTTTCGGCGGAGCGGGGGGGCGGCTGGATCCGCTTCCCTCACCCGCTCCGCTGCCTCCTTCTGCGTCATTATTTCGCCGCAGAAGGAGGCCATCGCATCCCACGACCTCTCGCTCTCGACCATTTGTTTGACAACAGCCGGGAGCGAGAGGTCATCGCCAACAATTGCCACGAGCGCGGCGCGTGGCGCAGCCCACGCCGGGCATTCCTCAAGTGTGTGCTGCGCCGTGTCCTCCACGCAGCCGCACTCGTGGCACTCCGGAGTTTCCTCTCTCCGAGCCACGTTGTGCAGGTACCAGCCGAAACACCCATGGCCAGACAGCACCTGCACAACGTGGTAACTAAGCGCACCGTGGCGCCTCCCTATCCAATTTTCCAGGACCGGACAGATGGCGCCAACGGTGCGCCGCCTCGGTCTGCCGGCCCTCGCCAGCCCTTCCTCGCATCTCAGTGCCCATTCCTGGATGAGGGACTCCCGGGCAATCTCCCTCCAACGCAGGACCCCATCCGGGAATGGGTTCCCGCCGGCACGGGATTCGGCGGTTAGCTTGTAGGCTGCCGCCAGCACCACAGCGTCTAGCTCCCAAGGCGGACTCGCCGCCAACACGCACGCTGCCTCGCCCGAGATGGTGCGGTATCCCCTCACCGCTCTGACCGCCATGGCCCGCTGTGGTTGTCGCAGCAGGGCCATGTTGCGCGGGGTCAGAGCGTCGGCCCATATGGGGGCTCCGTAGAGGGCCATAGACCGCACCACCCCTAGATAGAGGCGGCGGCAGGCGACACTCGGTCCGCCGACGTTGGGGAGCAGGCTGCCTAGCGCGGCGGCTGCCCCCTTCAAGCGCGGCACAAGTCGCCGGAAGTGTTCGGCGAATGTCCACCGACCGTCAAGTATAAGACCAAGGTATTTAATACTTGGCTCGACGGCGATGGACACACCCCCGACGACTATATACGCTCCTGGAGGTGGCTTTTTCCGGGGCCCATGAAAGCACAGGGCCTCGGTCTTGTGCAAGGCCACCTCCAGGCCCAACCGCCGAATCCGCGCCACCACGTGTGCTACTTCGACCGTAGCGAGCACGGCCGCAGCGCGGTAGGATTTGCCGCGGGCCGTTACTAGGGTGTCGTCGGCATAACAAATCAAGCCGACGCCCCTCAAGTTCTCGCCCCGCAGCACCCAGTCATATCCGATGTTCCACAGGAGTGGACCCAGAACCGACCCCTGTGGAACACCGCAAGACACCGCTCTACGGCCCCATCCGCCAGGGACCGGAAAGACGACCTCCCTCGCGCTGAGATAGTGCGCTAGGAACCCCTCTAAGTAGCGTGGCACCCCATGATGCGCAAGCGCCGACCGAATCACCTCCCAGGGGAGCGTGTTAAACGCGTTGGCGATATCTAACGATACCGCCAGCACGACTTCACCCCGGGAGGTGGCCTCGTCCGCCAACGTTCGGAGCCTCGTGACCGCGTCTATCGTAGACCGGCCGCGGCGGAAGCCGAACTGCCGGTCGCTTAGGTCCGGGCCTACCTCCTCTAAATGCTGGATGAGGCGAGCCGCGACCACTCTTTCAAGCAGCTTGCTCGCCTCATCCAACAGGACGATGGGGCGGTAGGCCGACGGCGAGTCCGCTGGCCGGCCGTCTTTCTGTAGTAGGACTAGCTTGCCGGACTTCCACCGCAGCGGCACACAACGCTGGACGAGACACGCGGTGAGCAGACTCCTCATCCGCGGTCCGAGGCCTTCCTCTTTCAGAGCCAGCGCCCACGCACGACCTGGGATACCATCCGGGCCCGGGGCGGCATTGCGCACAGACATCCGCGCCACCGCCGCCCGGAGTTCCGATTCGGACACTGGGGGCACCACGCTATCTACCTCCTCCGATGCCGCAGGCGGCGGCGTCATGGCCGGAGGCGTGAATACGCCCCTGTCCGGGAACAAACATGAGACGATGTGTTCCCGGATGTCAGGCTGGAGACTCTCTGTCAGGGGAGCGGCGTAGGGGCGCAATTTTGCGCGCACCTGCCGATATGGCCTCCCCCATGGATCTCGGTTTAGAGCCTCCAACATCTCTTTCCACGCCTCCGACTTGGCGCTCCTTATGGCCACCTGCAGCGTCCTCGCGCACTCGCGGTACTGCTGGTGCAGGTGTGTCTCCTCTTCGGCGTCCCGGTTTCGCCGACGTCGATATCGGGTGTACTGGCGTCGGGCCACAACGCAAGCCCGTCTAAGTATGGCGAGCTGCCCGTTCCACCAGTACACCCGGCGCCTCGGGCGACGTGGCCCCGCGCGGGGCCACGTCTAAATCTAAATAGTGTCCTCAAAATACAGCATCTAAGTTTTTAGAAAGGTGTAGTAGAAACCAGTCGTACAAGTCTGGTTAGACCGACTCGCCTTGCGAAACACCTTTGTTCCTCAAGTCGTATAGTCTTAGTTTAGACAAGAAACCTGATGCCGTTTGGGTACCTGGGATAAACTGTCAGTAGTAATGTAAATGTGATGAAAAGGCTCTCTAAAATCTCTGTAAAGCAGGTATCAAAGACCCTTGTTATGTTAATGGGAATTTGTGAATATGTTAGGTTGTGATTTTGTTATTACTTGTATGAAAGTTAACAACCTTAATTTCAATTTGTATAACATAGAAAATCATTGGTGCTTGATTTTCAATATGACTTGGTTACCTTGTGGACAGAAAAAGTGCACCGATACTAATCGAGAGTTGAGGTTAATAGTGATGCGGGAATAGTGACGGGGAGAACAGCATGCAGCATGCCTATGGGAGCGAATGAGACGAGTATACAACAATCGGGTTGGAATCGGGTCCAAAGTCCGCGCCTTGCAGGACACTAGCCTCTACTCTGCACCGCACTCACCACGCCAGTACACCGATTATTGTGTATCGACTTGGAGTATACACATCTTATCTTCCTGCAGTTGTGTTAACTTTTGTCTAAGTGTACATACATTTTTGTCTTAGAATCATCATGAAAATAGGAAAAAATAAAAGGTTTCATTTATTTTTACTCTAAAATTGTGTGATTAAAATTTATATCCCCCTTTTTCTCACTGGTCGCCAGTGAAATGTTTCCAGGGTCGGAACTCTACTTTAAATGTTAATATTCTGCTGAGAAAAGAAATCAATAGGTTTATCGCATACCAAACTCATTCATGTTTTATCCTCAATAACATCAAAATCAGTGTACACCGCGCCTTCGTCATCTAATTCTTTCATTGTGGCGACCGAGCACAAAAATGATGCGAGATTTTTTTACCCTTGTGATACGAAACCATAAAACATGAAAATACTATAAGCATTTAGCTAATTCTTTATAGCGGATATATTCAATACTTATTTGAAGTGACTATTATTGATCACACAGAGTGCCAGTTAGTTGCGATTAATTGTCGATCGACAACGGTAACGGTGATGTGATATGACGTATATTATGCATACAATCAAAGCTAATATTCTGTGGTATATTTTAGTAACATTACAAATGCTCATTAACACGAGTGAAAGGGTGTCCAGCGTTAACTGTTTAGTTCCTGGCAACTTCCAGTTCCGGCGTGCAGCATCGAACTCGGTGGCATTAGAGCTTCCTGTGTGACTGTTCAGTGAATGGGCGTCCTACGTCCTATACGCGACCTGGCTGGCGGCTGTCATGTCATATGAATGGGTAGCTCGTAATGCACAATGAATTATTCGTGCCAGACCGGCTTCCGCTGGCGCCCCGGACACATGCTCGTATTCAGCCTTTTTCGCTGATACATTCGTCTAATTTTAGGGCACAGCTCTCTACCACATGACTCCTAGTGACTCAGCTCGGCTTAATAACTGCACAATACTGCTCGAAACTTATTAGTAGAGTGCACATTTTGAGTATAGCTCAGACAGTGGGAGTGTTTTCTTAGATTGTTGCACATTTAGATCATTTCTATACGCCAGACAGGGTTTGAGGGTTTGTATTATGCTTATATTCCGCTGCATTTACCTACTGAAATCTTGGAGTTTTCTTACTTTATAATGAAGTGGTGAAACGACACCAGTGACTTACAAACTACCTTTGTTACGTTCCCAAAAACTTTTTTTGCTCCTTCTGAAAAATTTCACGAAATTTAAAAAAAGTTTGTATATTTTATTCATATTTTCATGTGTTTTAAGAATCATCCTGTTTGTATGTGGACAATTTTGTCATGATTTGACTTTCACATTATATTTTTGTACTGAAAATATTTTGTTAAAAATTATTATTCAATAAGTTTGAATATGAGTTTTAAGAATACAAATATTTTAACAAGATCACTAACTTCCCGTTTCGTGATTCGCGTGCAAATTAGTGTATGAATTATTAATATTATATGTTTATTGATATTTTACACAAAATTGTAGAGGTCAAACGGCCTCAAAACCGGTCCAGTTGTACCAATCTGATAGTACCTAGTCTTCTTTCCAAGAAAAATTTGGTAGCTTGGGTACAGATAAGAAACATGATGTGGCGTCGACCCGGATGCAACGACTTGTGCTTGCGACTCTATAGCGGTCCCTAACGCTGACTCAATACGACTGAAAAGCCTGGTCACGACGACGCCGCCGGCCGTGTCGCCTTCCTTCTTATAATCAACAACTATTTCATCTCACAATTTATTATTCATAAGTACCATTTACTCATTACAACATTATTAATATTCAAGACTAGGTATAATCGACTTCAACATTGTGTAATGAACCTACGCAAATTATTCGTTACAAACCTTTCGTTAATTCTAACATTAATTCATCATAACGTACTAATTTTATCTCAAGGACAGAAGTAGACGAACGTGAAGTACGTTTTTTTCGTGCTTCCTCGTGATCTTGTCGGCGATCAAGTCGTAATTTTTGTGAGATAACGCTCAGCGCGTATTATCTTGTTACTTTCTAAAGCTAGATGAAAAAACACGTTGTTAACCTCTGGCAGCGAGAGGCTGGCCGTCGAGCAAGGCCGACTGGTCGCGCTGCTGTGCCGTGTCGCCTGCACTGCCTTGCGTGTGAGTGCGTACGCACCGAGACCTATTAACTGCGCTATGATTGTATTTACATAAGCATATTGTATGTAACACATCACATTTTTATTGATTATTGTCTTCCGAACCTTTTTCAGTTTTCGCAGTATTGTAATTTGTGTTTTTTAAGATAATTCCTGCTGAAAGTAAAGTTTCTTTTCTATAGTCGAAGAACTGATTACAGTCTAGGGATCCAATAAACGATAGGTTTCGGAAAATCGGAATCGTAAACAATAATTTGGAAACAATAAACATAATTTAGTTTTGTCATGGCAAAACCACATAGGTCATGCATGTCACAACAAAATGGCTTTGATGTATTGTCAGTGGCAGGTTTAATTACGATGTTAGGTGATGTGTAAAAATCTGAATGGTGTTCAGGAGCGATGGCGGCGCCAACACGGCTTTTGATGTTGCTGTGCGTAAATCAGTCTGTTCCTCGTCACAAACGCAAGCCTGGCGCCATACGATTACGCCTCACCACACACTAATCTTTTGTTCTCTGTGATAAAGCTGTGGTAATGACTAATATAGCATATTTTGTTGGTATTTGGTGTAAATTTATTAGTTGATACTTCACACAAAACTATATCCTCATTGGAGAAACTTTTAACTTTATAGACAAAGGTTTATACAAAAGTCAAAATTTTCTCTCATGTCTTTAGCCACAGAACTGGGAATTTCACTCCCCAGTAGAAATGCGTGCCATTTTCCATTTTCAGACATTCATCTTGTGTTCCATGTACTTTTCATTGCGATTTCTTTAATAGTTTACGATTGGATCATTTAATTTTGGAGTTCCATTTTTGGTGTATTCGAAGTCCTGTTTTTGCAGAAGTTTGGAAGAGAGTTCTAATTAAAGGCTGGAACTAAAAATGGAAATTCGTTAAATTTACTTACGTACTGGCTGGAACAGTAGATCCCAATAATAAAATCATTGGCCGGAAGTCGATGCGTCATGGTTGCGTTTTCGTCCACGTTTGTTTGTGTGGGTTTGTAACGCTACTGTTAGAGTACATGCTGCATAATAGTTTAAGTTTGATTGTCTAGGCATTTTGGTCTCTGAATGAAACTACTAGGGCAGCAGGAGTAAATACATCAGCTTTTGGACTTGGCGCTAATCGACGCCTAATATAAGCTACACGTAGATTAGTTATGTTAACTTGTGTGATACCGTCGTTATACGAATCACTACGTACACCACTTGTATAGTGTTTCCGATTATTAGTGTGTGCGTTTATTTACGTACGCGAGCGCCGACTCGTCCGAGATTCAAATTTAGAACGCCTTCTCCGCCATGTTGTTCTCGGTGAAAAACCTACGATCCATCGTGTGGAAACCGTGGATGTGTCACATCACAAAGATATCGTTAGTTTACACTGTAATCTGTATAATTCTCGCTGACCTATTCCGTACCGATGTGGTTACAAATCATCCCCGTTCCATTGATACTGGTAAAATGTTTACGCTTGATCCACGCGCTCCAAAGCCCAATATTTCATTAAAATGTTATTCTTGTGAAGTTTAGTTCTTGTTTAAACTAATGCTTCATCATCATCACCTACTTTATCTTACTGCTGAGGTATGTGTTTCTCCAAATGTTCCAAAATCTGAAAAAAATGTTTTTAATGTAGGTACTTCGGTCTACGCGAATAATGATTGTTTTTGGGGTCAGAATTTTCAAACCATTTAGGTGGCTAGGCGGTAACAGAACTGACGAATCAATGTCATGTTTGTTGAATTTTGGGTGAATCAAATTATTCGATTCATTCACAATCTACTTGTTTTAATTTTTGTCTCTATATATATTTCAATACATTGAGTTTATTTACAAACTGTGTTACTGGTCAGAAAGAGAGAATATACTTTAATATGAAGTGAATAGTAAGGGTAAACTCTCTTCTCATTAAATATTAATAAGGCTTGCGTAACTGGTAGTGTTCACTGTTCAGTCTGCTAGAGCAGGTACACTAATGTCTAGCGGCGCATTGTCGTGGGGCGGCACACTTCGCCTAACGGTACCTTCTGTTTATGCTGTCTCTATCTGTTACGTTTCCACAACAAAGCGGTGTATTTGCATGTCAACATCAGTAGGTATTCAAGGTAAATGAAGAATGTACGTAAATACCTTTACAACATTATCCATATAATGAAAGTTTCTGTTATTTCCCAGCACAGTGGACAAAGGTATTTTGTTAAGTATTGATAGACTCCCTAGTGTTTTGCTTGAGTCATTGCTGTTCTTGTTTTAGTTTAAAGTTTTATTTAAATAATTATGTTGGTCTATAATAGAACTTACCTCTAATAAGCATAAAGAATTATATTCTAATTTAATTACTTCCATTTCCTGAACTGATGCGAGACAGTCATTCTTTACTATTTTGTTGAAACACCTTACCAGGTGTCTCATACTCATACGTCAACAATATTTAAGAAAAGATAAAATCTCTTTATTAATTCTTACGCAGTTGTTGATAATCTGTGCCTGTAACATATTGTAAATACTGCAAGCGTAAAGTGGGAAAATTACGTTCCAGACGAGGATGTGCGTCCGACACGAGCATGACGCGCGTCCGGTGGCCGGAGGTGCTCAGCGTCATCTTAGGAGCGCTCATTCAGCCAGATTGTACTCGATTTAACTAGCTAATTGGCTTGTTTATCTGGATTCAGAGATTGGTTTATAAAGTCGAATTCAAGACAACACTCTCCACTTCACGGTGCGGGAATATTCACCAGGCGCCGCTGTCGAATGACGTCGACAATTTGAGAGTATTTAGAAATGACGTTAATCAATTCCCTATTTATAAAGAATAAACGTATGACGTCAGATGAAAATAGCAATCGGAAATATTCATATATATTTTTTTAAGACATGTGGAAACCGCGGATGTGTCACATCATAAACTTTTGTTGGTTTACACTGTAATCTGTATGATTCTCGCTGACCTATTCCGTACCGATGTGGTTACAAATCATCCCCATTCCATTGATACCTACTGGTAAAATGTTTACGCTTGATCTACGCGCTCCAAAGCTCAATATTTCATTAAAATGTTATTCTTGTGAAGTTTAGTTCTTGTATTAAACTAATGCTTCATCAAGTTCATCATCATCAACTACTTATAATCTCCAGATAAATATATACTTATATACAACTACTTATAGTTAAATCGAGTACAATCTGGCTGAATGAGCGCTCCTAAGATGGCGCTGAGCACCTCCGAATACCGGACGCGAGTCATAAAGGGTTTACCTGTTGTTATACTAGATAAACCTAGGCATCAACAACTGAATGGGATTTGAAAGTTGTTACTCAAACATCATAGTTATTTTAATGTTTATGTTACGTCGACGCAAGCAGTGCCAACTTTATTTTCCGTTTAATTGAAACACGAGGCATTTCACTGAATTCGTCATATTGTGCATGCGATTCAGTTTACGATCCCTACTTTGTTGCGGACCAGTTTATGTGCCTTTGAGTGGTTGTCGACAGTGACAAACAACTTTTCATTCCCATTTTGGATTAAATTAAATCTCACTCGTATGTATGTCTTTTTATAATTAAGTACTGTGATTATTATCAAGCGCGATGCTTTTTTATAAATTCTTACACGTATTGGATTTTAAAAATACATAATTTACTTAGTTTTGTTTCAAGCATTTTCGAGTTGTAATTTTAAATCATTTGTAATTTTTACTTAAATTATGTGCCATAAAGGCTACATCCTTTCAAACGATTGGTTCGATTGCTCGTTACTTGCTCTCGAGCGACACCAGCTGGCTGGCAATGTTGTGTAAGAGTGGAAGGCCTTCGCACGAGAGAAATGGCGTGCGGTTTCTTAATTCCCCTTGTCATCTGGTGATTGTTCACAGTGACCCATTTAAATTCTAATTTCACGAGGCTTGCGCGCTTATGTCATGTCATGTGGCAGCTTATAATTCTGTTATTAAAATAAATTACCCGGTTTCACTTACAAATGCGTATGCCTACTGCGTCATAATACTGGCTTCGTGTATGGTACATAATGATTTGCCGGTACTCAGCTCATGGTAGCTATGTCAATGGAAAGAATTTATCGTTATGAAGTCTTGATAAATTACTTGATGTCAATCGTCACATAGTATCTTATGCAAGTAACTTCAAGAACCAATCATTACATCAGTTTAAACTTTATGATTTGATAGCATTGCAAAATTTTCGATGTTAATGATTTTGTATTTGCATGAATAACGTTGTTTATGTCCACGCTGCCAATTTTGAGCTAGTTTTTCCAAGAAATTATGATTACGTGGTCACGGGGTGTGTGAATAAACAGTGTATTGTGATCGTGTTCAATACAAAACAAACATATCGACAATTGTTTGTGGCGCGGGTGCAGCAGTTCGCCCAGTGTTATGCAATACGGGCCATCGGACGTTTTTCTTTGTCCGCCCGTTAGGGAAACTAAAATGTATGGAAAGGATATCAGGCGAGTTTTTTATATTAGTAGCGTGGCATGTTTTCCCTTTTAGTTGTTATGCTTTTGAATTAAATATTCTGGGTTGTCATTAGGAAGGTTCAACTATTTACCCACTTTCTGTGATGTGACTTCCCACTTTTCAATTGCATGCAACACGCCTCACAAACTCACACACAACGCTCATACGTTTGCCTACAGACCTCTAGCAACGAGCAACTGCAGCTAGCACAAAGAAAAAAGTTACTTTTATATTTTTTTTTAATTTCCTTTTTGTTTTTAAATCGGTTTTACTTTTCTTCAACAGCATTTGTGCTACATACAACAGATCCATTTCTTAATTTATTTGGTCAAGTATCAATCCTTTTTACTTCAAAAATTCTCTTATCATCTTATTTTAGTATCTAGTATGCAGAATGAATACAAATCCTCTGTAATCTATATATATAAAAGGAGAAGCTGACTGACTGACTGACTATCAACGCAAGGCCTAAACTCTAAGGGTTAGAAACTTGAAATGTTGCACAGATGTTCCTTTTATAACGTAGGGGAGCACTAAGAAAGGATTTTTCAAATTCCCACGGGAAGGCGAGATATACGCAAACGAAGTTGCGCGGGTTTCGCTAGTTTGTAATATACTTTACTAAACCTTTATTTTACCTACGTCAATGGGATGATAATCGATGAGTCAAATAATTAGAGTTATTTACTTGTATGGGATTTATAAAACAACATACGCCACTGCGAACAATATATCTTTCGTTAATATTGTGTTTAATTATGATACTTTGTTTTTGTGGACCTTGCTTTTATTATTTATTCAAGTAGTCGCTTCCGACGTAAAAATATTCCATATAGGAAATAAATGCGAAATTATTGTTCGCCTGCGAATAAGACCAATGTTAACAATAAACTAATTAATATGTTATGATTTTGAAAAAATTTAATACGATATAACAGAACAACGCAGATATTACATTATACTTCTACTTGAATCAATGTACCTACTTATTAATGAAATAAGACAAATGGTAGAGACTAGTTTTTATTTACTTCATCCAACGAATCCTTCTTTTCGCACGTAAAATTCTATTGTCAAAACACGTAAAATGAACGAAACGTGGTCCACGTTCCTTCCATCTTACAATAATAAGTAGTTAGATCTTGATTACTATTAATGACACGTACGCTATCGTTAGCAAAAAACAAATGATTCTAATGAACGTTGCTCTTGAGGTGGTCTTCAATTATGCCAGGTGTTGTTAAAGGTTATTCGTATAAAAGGAAATACTTATAACTAACGTCGAAATAGGCAACGATAAGGCGCGTGTCGCGGCGCAGGTGTATTGTTAGCGAAGTACAGGTGGTCAGCGGAACATCGGAACAGCTGATAGTGCGCCCAAGTTCATTACCGCTTCGTGCAAATCGATTCGACGTGGCGGTGACGCCCCACCTACTTTCCAACGCAACACTTTCTTATCTCAGCAAGTGAATGGTTTTGCTGAACCCAAGTTCACTTTTTAATTTTTTATTTGCAAGTTGGTTAAAGGTTGTCCGTCACTACATAGGTAACATAGGGTTCAGTCATCTTGGTAAGTCAAATCAAACCTGTTGCCAAAGATCAAATTACTGTTATGCATACGGAGAACAACATTATTCTTTAATTTACATACCTAGTTTTGATATTGCGACTTGAACGACGGTATCACCTACGCGGTGACGTAGTTCAGTGAGTACGAATGTTATCGTATCAAAAGCAAACACCTGACTATGAATAAAAATATCACCTATTTTATGAAAATTTTGAGGTAACCAACCAATAATTTGAATACTGTGCTGTATAGTCACTAAGAGATAAAATTAATGAGAATACCATTCCACCCCAAAGAAACACCTGGCAATGCCATCGCAGCAAGCAATTGACATAGTATTAAATATTATCAACTTTTGCTGTATAAGGAACTGGAGTCAAGAATAGTAAAATAACGTGAAAGGGGTCATTTGTCAATTGTGTGTCGATGTTGAGTGCCTTTCAGTAAAGAAAGTAAAAGAGTATTCATCATAGAGAGCCAGCGGCGAAACAGTGGGCCGCAGGCCGCACACGGAGTGTCGTGTCCGGTTTACGTACAAATTGGTCACATCGACCGCTAAGTGGGAGGATTCGGCTCACACGGTGCCCGTGCCGCTAACGGCTTTATGCCAACTGCTAATAGCGTCACTATTTCTGTTTATCCAATAAATTAATTTACTGGATTTATTTTAAAAAAAAATCAAGCGGACGCCCGCGACTTCGCAAAATACCATTAGTTCCCGTTCCAATGGCAGTGTCGAATATAAAAGTTCTTCCTATGATATAAACGGCTAGTGAAAGTCTCATCAAAGATGGTCCAACACAAAATGTGCAGACAATAATAATATATAATAAGTCAATAATAAAAATAGATTTTGGAATATGATAAAAAATGACAATTATATTTATTTGTGTGTAGAGAATGGATATTTTATGATAGAGTAATGATAAAGTTTATATGATTTGTTTAAGGTATGCAAGGGCATACCTTAAACAAATCATATAAACTTTGGATATACATATGTAATATCTTTGACATCTCAAAGACTATCATGATGAAACATTCAAACTTTGTATTGATTTCTTTTGTAAAATATTTTCTCTATTATTTTCAGTCACATAACAAAGACGACGACATGGGATGACCCTCGAAAAACTTTGGCAGCACAGTCTGTGGCCAGCGCCGTGCAGCATCAAGCTGGGGAGGCTCTGCTCACCCAAGCAGCCACGCAGTCAAACATTACAACTGTACCATCACCAGGTAAATTATGATCTTTTAAACCCAGTTTATCTTGCTATACGTTCAACTAACACTTGCGCAATTGTAATTTCTTCTGTTAGGGCTTCTAAAACTAAAACCATGTTTCATGTGTTTCTCGTAATCAAATTGATATTTATTTGTTTTTGTACATACATCATATACTGGGTGTTAATTAAAGTCTCACAACATTTTCCTAATAAATATAGCATTAGAAACTTATTTAACTATAACATATTTCGTTAAACTTTAGTTGAGTAGGGCTGGGATTTCAACAACTCGTCTTGTATTCGTCTAATTGGCCACAGAGCAGTGTTTAAAATTATCATGGAACTGAAATAAAAACAGTAAATAACCCGAATTCTAAAACTGATTTTATGACGAGAATTAACGCGTTGTTTCCGTCGGTCGATGCGAGACGAGCGTTGAAAGGTGTTCGGAAAATACATTGGTGTCGCGGCGCCGCCGCCGGCCGTGGCGCCCCTCGCGGCTTTCAGCGCACTTGCGACACGTCCGCGTGCAACCAAACCAAACTCATCATAACAAATACATCTTCCAATCTTTGTCATATCATCGTAAACAAACATTTATTTTCAGAACTTGTATGTCAGCCTTCTAAAAATCTTAAATTATCTGTCGTGTAACCCATTTATAGAACTACGGGTATCGGGTGGCCCTCGGGAAAAACAAGTCGATAGAGCGGCATCGCGTTTCGAAGCGTGATCAGTGTTACGTGTCCTCGCACCTATTTATGTGTTCTTTCTTCAGTCTTCAGTACGTGATCTAGGCACGTTTTAAGGACGTGCGTTTGATGGCGCCGCAGACGCTACTAAGAGTCAGTCGCCACTGTTATGCGGACTCTACACTCTGACAAAATTTACCAAAATTAGGCACGAAGTTAGATAACAAAGGAAAAGTAAAGACAAAGTAGGACGAAGAGCCCGTCCACACTCTCGTGTTCCTCAATTTCGCAAGAGTGTAGAGCAGGCATTACATGTTTGTTATCTCTGCGATACCGAATAAATTTCTAAGTAGATCATAAGGTGCCAACACAAATAAGTTGTGTTTTCGTAACACATTCTTCCTTAGTCTCACATCGTGATAACTTCAAACCTACGTATTTTACAGAGTATGTCATTGTATATATTAAAATAAAGACATTAAACCACATGAGAATAAGTTTTGAAGCGCCATACAAGAAAAAAGAAGTCCTACAATGCAAAAGATGCCAACGATTCGGACACTCAAAGAATCAATGCTTTAGACCTTTTAGATGCGTCAAATGCGGGGACGATCACCCTACAACCATGTGTGCGAAAGCACGAGATACAGAAGCGACATGCGCTAACTGTGAAGAAAAACATCCAGCGAGTTATCGTGGCTGCATTAAATACAAACAATATAAAGAGCAAATCTTAAAACTGAACCCAGCGAACAGAAAAAGCCAACCATACAGAAAGGATGAAAATAACCCAACCAGCCAAAAGACTGAAGACAGTAAACATTTGAAATCCCTAAAGCCCTGGTCGATAAAGTCAAAACAGAACCAGACAATCGACTTAACCGAAGAACACTTCCCACAACTGAGTCGGGCGCCCAGAACACCGCTGACTCCGAGCACTTTCGACAAAACAACCAAACGAACAGTACAGTCATTTGCAGACACAATAAAAGCAAAAAACAACACAAAAAACACACCGCCCGTTGGCCCGACAGCAGGATCTGAAAACATAGCAGACATACTCGACAAAATGTTTAATAAATTCGAAACACTCATGACAAACATGATGAACAGTATGATGGACCGAATGGTCCAGCTGATCAGCTGCCTGCTATCGAAATGATGCACAGCATACGTATCCTCACATGGAACGCCAACGGGCTCACCGAGCGCAGACAAGAGTTAGAAGCGTTTCTTAGCACAGAACAAATTGATATCGCGTTAATATCTGAGACAAGATTTACAAAACTTAGTCATGTAACCTTTCGAAACTACAAAATATATACGACAAATCATCCGTCAGGCAAAGGTCATGGAGGATCAGCAGTTATAGTGAAATCTAACCTAAACACTATCCACTTGAAGCATACTGCACTGAAAAAATACAAGCAACACAAATTAGAATTTGTGATACCAAATCGGAAATAACACTATCCTCAATCTATTGCCCTCCTAGGCATACAATACCCGCCGAAATTTATAAGGAATACCTGAAAAGTCTAGGTAATTGATTCCTAAGCGGAGGAGACTGGAATGCGAAGCACCCCTATTGGGGCTCCCGACTTATAAACCCAAAAGGAAGACAGTTATACCGAGCACTGGGCGACCTTAATCTTGAATGTATATCTACAGGAGAACCAACATACTGGCCCACAGACCCAGAAAGGATACCTGACTTACTTGACTTCTTTATCTTCAAAAACCTACCATCTAATAATATGAGCATAGGACAAGTAACAGACCTTACCTCCGATCACTCCCCAGTCATCCTCGATATCTACTGCAAACCAATCTTCTCCGAGGTACCTACAAAGATCTACAATAGAGATACCAACTGGAATAATTACGAGACAGTCATAACATCAGAAATAGACCTTAAAATTCCTCTAAAGTCGTCAAAGGATATTGAAACGGCTGTGGAAAATTTGAACAGGGCAATCCATATTGCAGCTACTCAGTCAACACCAACACGTAAAGCTTTTTCACGAAACAATCATATCTACCCAACATCCATAAAAAATAAAATACAGGAGCGGCGTAGACTACGAAAAGTTTGGCAAAAGACAAGATATCCCAAAGACAAGACTGCCTTTAACAAAGTGGCTGCCGAAGTTAAACATCTAATTAAAAACATGCAAAATGAGAACCTCCAAGCTTACCTTAGTAAACTAACACCGACTAGCGACACTAATTATTCCTTATGGAAGGCCACCGCAAAATTAAAACGTCCCCAAATTCAAATGACACCGATACGAGTACAGCCGGGAAGTTGGGCTCGGTCTGACGAAGAAAAGGCAGAAGCCTTTGCCATTCATCTCCAGAAAGTATTCCAACCGCTGCCAAGCCAGGACCAGGCTCATGACAACGAAATTGAGAAATCACTTGAGGCTCCATTGCAGCTCTGTCCACCTCTGAGATGTGTCACTCCTGCTGAGCTGATCGCAGAGATCCGTCGTCTACAGGACAATAAGGCTCCAGGGTACGACCAAATAGACTCAACTCTGCTGAAACACCTCCCGAGAAAAGGGATTATGCTGATGGTAGCGATATTTAACGCATGCCTAAGACTTTCAATCTTCCCGAGTCAATGGAAGATAGCGCAAGTGGTTATGATACCAAAGCCCGGCAAGCCACCACATGAATTGACCTCATACAGACCAATAAGTTTGCTCCCAATAATGGGTAAATTATTGGAAAAAATTTTGCTCTCCAGGTTGCGCAAACATCTGGAGGACGTGTTACCTAAGCACCAGTTCGGCTTCAGGGAGGGTCATGGTACTATTGAACAGATACACCGCCTGGTCGACACTATAGGCAGGGCACTTGAAAATAAAAAATATTGCTCTGCCATCTTTCTAGACATCAGCCAGGCATTCGACAAAGTATGGCATAATGGGCTCCTATACAAAATAAAACAAACATTGCCGCACTCTTTCTTTGTCTTTATAAAGGCATATCTGGAGAAAAGATGCTTTGAAGTCAAATTCAACCAGGCGACATCTAGAATGTACCAAATAGAGTCGGGTGTACCGCAGGGTAGCATCCTGGGACCGATCCTTTATCTGATATTCACTGTCGACTTACCAACAGCAGACGAAAGAACTACCACCGCAACATACGCTGACGACACGGCTCTACTCTCAGTACACGATGATCCGGATACTGCATCAAATAACCTACAAACGCACTTGACCCAGATTGAGGAATGGCTGAACAAGTGGCGCATCAAAGCCAACACAGATAAATCGGTACAAGTCACCTACACACTGAGAAAGAAAACCTGCCCACCAGTGACTCTTTATAGCAAGGAAGTACCACAATCTGACAATGCCAGGTACCTGGGAATGCACCTAGACCGCAGGCTCACTTGGCAAAAGCACATCTGGACGAAACGCAAGCAGCTGGATCACAAAATTAGAAGCATGTACTGGCTAATCGGAAAGAAATCACAATTAACCGACACAAGTAAAATCACAATCTACAAAACCATCATCAAGCCAATTTGGACATATGGAATTCAGCTATGGGGCTCAGCTAGCCACAGCAATGTCGAGATACTGGAAAGATTTCAAAGCAAAACCATCCGAACCATGCTCAACATTCCTCAATACGTCAGCAACAAGTTTGTTTACATGGACACTGGGTTAAACACAGTGAAACAAGAAATTGGACTCTATAGTCAAAAATACCAGCAGAGACTCCGCAGTCATAAAAACGACTTCGCCTCCCAACTGCAAGGAACTGGCAGTCTCAACTTCTCCAGACTGAAGAGACATAGTATCCAAAACCTGGCAACGAGATTTGCAGCTAAATAGTGAGGGGTCTATCGGTGGATTCGACTCTCAGCGCACAGAGACAGACTAAGATGCAAAGCATCAACCAGCACATTGGCCCATTGTTTACCAAACAGATCGCCAAGTAGCAGAGAAAGAAAAAAAAAAAAAATGTCATTGTATAAACAAAAGTGGGTAAATAATGTCAAGATAAGTCTGTAAAATAATTTTCCGATTACTCTATAGTTTTACTTCATATAATATGAATTGAAAAGGTGTAATTCTAAAAAACTTCTGCAATCTATAGTAAATAATTTTCATGACCTAAGAAGACAATGGTACAAAAGTATATTTCATAGGTATTTTCTAATATGTTTTATATTATTAAATGATAGGAAAACAGTAATACCTAATAGTAGTAGATATATCTACGTTCATAATAAATATTTTTGCCATTGGGGTTTTCCAAGAGCCCGTGCGTTAAATAAAACGCTTGGCAGCTATTATCCTGCTCAAAAGGACTGCTATCAAAGGAATTATGACTATAAATACCTATTTAAGTATGTATGTATCTAAATATAATGATTCATCCTAAGAAACTGTGATAAATAACAGTAACTAACTATAAACCTTTTGGTTTTTCGAAGCCATTCTGAATAAATTCTGTGTATTTTTATGATTTTATATTTACAAAGAATATTCGAATGTGACGATATGGTTCAATTTTTTGTACCTTCTGGTTTCTTCAAAATGTAAAATAACTTTGCACAAAGGTTCAGATTTCAAAGAAATTTTAATAATATTATGAAACAACTCCGCAATTAGCATAGATAGTCAGATAGGCAAGTAAATTGTCGGTGTACCGGTAGGTAGACGTAATGTTAAGTAACGTAATGCTGTGCTTCGTCGCCGCCTGCGCTGTTGAGTAATGATCACGGCAAAATGTTTAATTAAAGACAAACTTTTCTAGCTCTATCTTGTGATAGAGCTAGAAAAGGATAAAATTGATACGAGGTTGTTTACATTATAGACATAGTTAAAACTATATTTTGTAAAACTTATAAGGATATTAAGTTACTATTATTGTAAATCTTCGAGATGTTCGCTAGGCATTTCAGCCCAGCATCTGTTTGTACGAAACAACTGCAAATTCGACGTTTGAAAATGCATTTTATAGCTATCAATGGCAGTTTATGAATGATCTGTTGATCATCGTACGCAAGAGGGTGAGATGGGAGGCGGTGGCAGAACGCATGGCTCGTGACACGACTACGCGAGGGACGTCGCTGCGCAAACGCCATGATTCATTTTGGTGCGTGCGCCAATATTGGGACGCGCGGGCGCGCGTCTGGCGCCGTTGTTTTCTTGGAACGAGCTCTCGCTGACCTTCCCGATGTCCACCTGATTTTCAATCACGCGCGCGTACGTCTTAATTGATATATCGCCGTTGGCTTGCAACTAGTCGCTGTTGAAAGGATCATACATCGATTGCCCACTCTGAATTCTCGATAAAATGTCAATAAACGCTCATCGAATGCCTCTGATTGGTTTCAGCAGCGAAGAGTACAAGTAGTAACACGACGACAGATCCGCTAGGACCGTTACCGGAAGGCTGGGAGCAGGCATCGACTCCGGAGGGAGAAACGTATTTCATCAATCATGCCACTCGCACGACATCCTGGTTCGATCCTAGAATACGTAAGTTTGATTACTAGTGACACACCACTTCTATGAGATATATTTAGATAAGTTATATTTATGAAATTTCTTTTATTTTCACAGCACAGCACTTGCAGCGCACACCGGCGGCGAACGCGGGCGCGGCGGGAGGTGGCTGGGCAAACGCTTCTCTGCAGGCGTGTCAACAGAAGCTACGTCTGCAGTCCCTGCAGCTTGAGCGAGAGCGACTCAAGCAACGCCAGCAGGAGATTAGGCTCCAGGTAAAAATTAAATATCACCCTTGTTGATTTTATATTTTCAGCTGTTGATTGTAGTAATGTGATTATAGAGAATATGACATATACATCTAATTCACGTTTTCTTACCAATGTAGTGTGTTCCTCTAACGAATGAGATATTTATTATTGTCAACCTATTTTCAATAAAAAATTTCTACAATTTGATTTTCAGCAAGAGCTAATGGCCCGGCAAGTAACGTCACTGTCAAATAGCATCGGCAATGCCGCTAATACAGAACTGTCTCTGGACCCGTTCCTCTCGGGGCTGACAGATCACCAGCGGCAGGAGTCAGCGGACAGTGGCCTAGGCATGGCCGTCCCGCAGTCATACTCCATGCCCCACACCCCTGAGGACTTCCTGGCCAGTATGGACGATCGTATGGACTGCAGCAGTGAGGCTGGTGCCAACTTAGATTCGACTGATATACCACTTGGCGACAACCTCGATACAACAGAGGACTTGGTGCCTTCGTTACAGGTGAGAAAAAAATTTAGGGACTAGACTTATCCACTGATTAATGTTAGTTGTAATACTGAGCAATAATTAAATGTGGGAAAAGCACTGCTTAAAACCAAACATTCTTAATTACAGATGACTGAGTTTACAAACGACATACTACTGGAGGACGTGCAATCATTGATAAATTCACCGCAGAGCAAGTCGGGCAACAACGTGCTTACATGGCTGTAGGCGCGCGAGGACCAGGCGCCAAGCATGGCTCGCTGCGCGACCAACATGAATGGCGCGTGCGCACGCTCAGTGCTCACAAACTCTCAAATTAGGTATAAATAAACTAAGCGTACTTACCGCATCAAACGGCATCAACCTTTATTCAGTGTCGTCGGTGACAAAACGGTAATGATGGTGTACATTTTACTATGAAAATTACAGTAACTAGAATAATGTGTGTATGAACTTTCAGTTTACGTTGAACTGGTGTGATAATGCAGAAATGTCGTCATCGTTACGACACTCACTCCTCATGTAACGAATATAAAATAATTTAATCGCTTGTTGCTGCAGAATTGGTTTTATCGTCTCTGCATTTATTCGAATGAGATTGAAATACAAAATTCTGCGCAATAGGCGTTACCTTTTCACTGTCGGATAATAAAAATACACAGTATGTTTAACTCTTACTTGCGTTTCAGAATATGCGTTAATTTGATGTCTTTGTATTATAAATTAATTAAGAGATGTATTTTTGTAACTAGCAGTTGTTCACTCTATTCGTAATCTATGGATGTTAATCTATAGCAATCGTTATTTTGAACAAGCTATGTCAAGTACTGCTATGTTATAAGCCATGACTGTCATGAATGGCTAGTCATATTAGTTAGATACTAGTTCGACAATTGCATCGCAAGGAGCTGACGCTCGATTTTCGGCGGATGCAAGCTTCCTTTCTTCACTGAAAGGAACCGCTTTGCAATATTATTAACAGTCAGGTTTCCCATATTCTTTAATCTTAAGACTGTCGGAAATCCTACTATTTCACTCGTTACTATCTAATATAGATGTGTTGTCTGAATTTGACTATACTTATATGAAAATTGTTTATTTACTAAACTAAAATTGTGATAACATCTTAACAGTGCCTTATCGTGCCTTTATAAACGTTATTTATTGTGTTTTGTAATTTAGATTAATGTTTAAATATTTCTACACCATTTTGTGGTCGAACTTTTGATGTATTAAGTTTTGACAACATTAAAATATTATACATTTGCCGTAGCAATGATTTTTGTCGTTTTACACCGTCCTTTCATATTCATCTCGAGATTATTCATAGTCGATAAGTTTAATTATAATGTGACCTAAATGATAATATTGGCAACTATTAAGTTTACTTATAATGAAGTTTAGTTCAAGTGAGCGGTGTAAAGTTTTCATACATCGTAGAAGTATCCAATACTGTATTTACGCCTGCTACTGCATCTACGCTAGCTAACCTGTGTAGGTTTATGGCATCCGGAGTGTAGGCGTTTTTGCCAGTTGGTTGGATAGTTTGCCTTGAGTGGGACGCAAGTTTTGGATACAAATAAATGATGAGTTTTATTAGTGGAATAAGTCGATGTCTTGCGGGTTGTAATCGACAGTCGACCTGTCGACAGACATCGACACGTGCAATAATGGATCAATGGATTTCATTGTCAATTGGTGCCAACTCGTTCTACTTAGAAATAATATTTTTGTTAAGTATTACTTTTTACTTTTCTATCGATCTTTTCAATCTTACCATCTATTCTTTGTCAGAACGTCAGATCTTCTTGAAATTGTGTTTTAGCCCACCTAGTCTTTAGATGTTTTTATTACTTATATGCGTGTGATGAATTCAACTAGCTTGATCAATTACGTTATTGAATTTAGGCCTATAAACATTTATTATATAAAATGCTACATTGAAAACTTTGCCATATTAGTAAAATACTATTATTCTTATAAGACTTAATGTAATCATCAGTTTTATTAAAATAGTTATAGGCATCTGTGTAACTATTGTAATTAGAGGTAACGGTGCTGGGTTTTGATACATTTAATTTTGTATTCTGTAGATCCATTTGTTGTACTTTTATTTTGTACTCGTGTAATAGTTTTATATCCGTAAGTTGTGCTTCAAATATTGTTCTGTTCATTATTCCCTTAGTTTCCCTCGTTCCCTGCGCCCGCTCCGATGGCGGGCGGGTGCGGTTAACGGTGTAGATATTTGGTCTGTGCCTGCCATTCAATATGTGTATCAGTAACCAAAGTTATCCGACGTTTTCCCGAAACACTTAAGAAACATTCCATGTGCTCGCAGTCGGCGGCGCCTCGCTAACCGGCTCCGCTAACGGCGGAATAATATTCGGAACAATATATCAAGTGTAAAATATATCGTTTATTTCTAAGTATAGCCTTTATAATACAAACATATCTTTTTCAGTCTGATGAACAGATGCAAGTTTTCTCTGTAGTGTATGTAATTTTACGTGTATCAGTGTAATAACAATGAAATCAAAAGTTAGTGTCAAAGTTAATAATTTCATTGTAAATAATTCGATATTCTTTTATGAAGTGAATAAAATATTTGTTTTAATACTTCATTCTATTCATCTCTTTCGATCCATTTCGCCTATTCCTTATACGAACTCTTCAAAGTTCATTACGTTTTTTCTGTAGGAAAAATGAGAGAAACACATTATGTAACAGTTCTTATTTATTAAGCAACAAGCCCGATTGAGAATTTGTTAGTAAGTAATACCTTTCGTGCGTTATAAATAATGTTAATCCAACACCATGCTTATACTGATCTTCTGACCTGTTGAAAAATATTTTATAAAATAGGCGATCACACTTATCAATATGTATGCTGGCTGGCTTATGCCAGAGGACGACTTTTGTCCATCCAATAAGATTGTTGCCGACTGATGTGGTCCCGTAACCAAAGCTATTTAGATATGTAAACATACATAAGTACATGATATGTTTCTAGTAGTCTATTAGTATATACTTACGATATAATCAAAATAATACATATATACAAACTGGTATCACTCACAACTAATTTAAGTACGCAGTAGATATGGCAGCTTTACTAAAATAGCTAAATACAAAAAGATTATTAAAGTCTTACAGAAGGATCTTTGAAGCGTTCATCTTGGGGTAGTTCCCGCGTAGCAGTGAGCTGTCGATAGTACTCTACCGATAATTTTGGAATTCTTGGCCTCTCTGGCTTTGTGATATCGACATAGTAGAAACCAAATCGTTCCCTGGAATTGTATAATATCGATTACACATTATTTTAAGATAGACTTCATCATCATCATTTTATCAAGAAGTCCACTGCCAGACATAAGCCCGCCGCTAACCGGTCGCGCTGGAAACGTTTGGGAGAAGCCTGTTGGTCGATTTCTGCGACACCTTCCTCACAGGTAAAAGGTTTTCCACAGTAAAAATTTGGAACTAACTCCCGCCAGCAGTGTTTCCGAATGACTATGACTTGGGAACCTTCAAGAAGCGAGCATACATGTAGTTAAAAGGCCGGCAGCGGCTCAGGGACTCCCCCGGTGTCTCTGTGCTCCATGGGTGACGGTGATTACTTAACGTCAGTTGACAGGGATGCTCGTTTGTCAACCTCTTACATTAAAAAAGCCTATGTGTAGATTTGTACTTATGAAAAGAAAACATTTAATTAAGATAATTATTTCGATCGATCGATTTTCGATCGTTCAATTCGACAAAAACACGACTTAAATAAGACAATTGATGCATTAAGATCAATTTACAGCGAATGCCCCAGTCCTTCAAAAGTCATGCGTCTGGGAAAATACAACCCCGAGAAAAGTCGTCATATAAAAAAGTAAATAATTTAAATGTCATGTAATATCATCAAGAGAAAAAAAAATGTTATGTGCTCTTGCTCTAATACTTACGAAAATCCGGCCCTCCATTCAAAATTATCCATAAGAGTCCATGCTGTGTATCCAAGTACATTAACACCGTCCTCATAAATTACATTCAAAATTTCGGTTAAATAATCCTGAAAAAGAAATCAGACTTACACACACGTAAAGGCCATTTTTCTGAATAAACATTTCATATTTATAAATTTACAAGCTGACGATGAAGTAGATTCCAGTATAAAGCAAAGGTTGCACTTGCGTTTAAGCTTATGACATAGAAAATAAAGTTTAATATTGAAAGTTTGTTGTATTTCGATAACTAACGTTAAAATATTGGATGCGGCCATAATCTTCCAAAGTGCCGCGATCAGAGAAACCATTCTCTGTAATATAGATTGGTGGGTCGTTGTAAGTGCTCTTGCACCAACGCAAAAGGTTTCCGAAACCGGCAGGAACTACCTGTGTGAGAATAAAGACATAAGTAATAAATTATAATAGTTTTCGTAAATTTTTTCGGGTTCCGTACATACCTCAAAAGGAAAAACGGAACCACTTTGTTGTTTGGAATAAGATCACTTTGTTGTCCGTCTGTCTGTCTGTCTGCCTGACTGTCAAGACACACTTTATTTCGAGAATGCGTTATCAAGTGAACCGTATACTCAGGTCTACGGTGGTCCCATAATGAAGTTGTGAAAAAATCAAATTTCCAGGTTTACGTAAAAAAAGATATAGCCTTTTATTAAGCAAAAAACGTATTTTTCGACACTCTGAAGGGAATCTAAACTCATAGGGTGCTTCCCTTTGACCGAGAACTATGAAATTAGGCAAGTAACATCGTTATAAGTAGACCACAAGTACAAGAAACAATCTCAGAACTATACATTTGTAATAATCTATAAAAATTGGGGAATTATTTTCGGGAAAAGCTCGAAAAAAAACTGCGCAATTCGATTCCTGTATTATAAGCACGTACGGAACCTTCGGTGAGCGAGTCCGACTCGCACTTGTCCGTTTTATTTTAAACACTGATTATGTATATTTATCGTATTTCATCGTATTTGTGATAAAAATGATCCACACAGTCATGTAGATTTTTTTTGTTGTATGGAGTAACATGGTTGTTAGGAGGCGGTGCGGCACTGCACGCCATTATGTGCGTTATCCTTAAAATGTCTTCCCTAGATCTAAACCATTCCATTAGTATTAAAAGACCGTTGAGTGATCTTCATAATATCTCGAATATGTCATCAACGAATCGAAAAGAAAATAAAAAACCTCGTTACGATTACATTACCCTAAGCCATTCTGATGCAGAATCAGCTCCAACTTCCATAGTGGTTACAGCTCCAATATCTTTTAACCATGAAGGGGAATTAGCTGTTGGATCTACACCGGGACCAGTTATCAAATGTGTAGTATAATGATTGATTCCAAGAAAATCGGAGGTGCCCTTAATTCTCTGAATCCAGTAATCATCGAATTGTGTGAGTCGAGATCGCAGTAAACCTTCCGCTTCGCTTTGTTCAGCGACATTTTTTATCATAGCCGCTGGATATCCACCTGCTTCAGTGAATATCGGGTGAGCAAACCAACCAAACTAAAATTAAAAGTAATTAATATTAGTGAACTTGAATGGTAACTATTTTAGATGTTTAGAAAAATTACATGTATTAAACTAACCTTAAACTGATTCGCCACTTCAGCAAGAGCAACCTGTTCAGCATTATCAGGATCTTTTGGTTCATACCAAATTGAATTTATGGAGATCATTATTTTTCCTTCCTGTGTAGGTCTGTACTTTTCGTTGTACAGATGATATGCCTCGGCATGGGCTTTCAACAAAGTATCACTACACAAGTAGTTACCAACTCCATTACTATGAACTGCTGGTGCTTTCTTCTCATCACCATAGGCATCCTCACAAATCTCATAAGGCTCATTGAAGGTAATCCAGGATTTAATCCTACTACCGAATTCACGAAAACATACATCTGCGTAGTCATGGAAATATTCAACCATATTTGGATTAGCCCATCCGCCGAGATCTTGCAAAGTTTGAGGTAGATCCCAATGGAATAATGTTACCTAAAATAAACATGTCCATTTGTAAGTACTTAAGCGTGTAAATCTAATTACTATAAAAAACGGCCTGTGCAGCCGACGGACTTTTGTCTGCCAAAAACTAACGCATGTATTACTTGTGTGTATACCGTACTTTTAGTCGTACTGTCGTCTATTTTGGTCGCAGACAAAATAGACGACTTAGAGCCAAAATTAATGTAGTTTGGTTTTAATATGACAAAATGAAAGTAATATAAAATAAAATTACTAATGGTTCAATATTTTTCTGCTCTAGCGCATCCAGGAGCTCATTGTAATAACGAACTCCATCCGGGTTCAGCACATCGACACGTCCCGTGGGCAGTATACGCGCCCATGATAACGAGAATCTATAAAAGTCAACGCCCAGGTAGGCCAACTCGTCAACGTCTTCTCGATATCTGTTGTACGAATCACATGCTATGTCTCCGTTAGTGCCATCTGCGATCATTTCAGGGCGGGTATGAGTGAGTCGATCCCATACATTTTCAGATTTTCCTGCAACAAAATTATTTATGAACTAGAGCCATCGAACATCCCATTGCTGGGAAAAGCCCCTCTTTTCCTTCAACAATCCCTTTCTATAACTAAAGTTCTACTTTTGGTTTTATAGAGGATTGGTTGTAACTAATCCTACAGCTTATCCTCATGCAATTCGCGAAATATCAGTCATACATAAGTAATCCTACTATCACTGGTACATACTTATATTGATTGAGTGACAGAAAACACTCAAAAGTACTCAAAACAGATAAACATTTTGATAATGTTGATGTTCAATCCAAAACAAGATAGGTAAAATATATACCGATATCTAAAAGTTTTATATAATCTTACCGCTGACATTCCATGCGCCTTCGATTTGGTGTGATGCGGTTGCAACACCAAATGTGAACCCTTCAGGGAATTTTGTGTAGTGAGCCAGGCTCCTGTATCAAACGACAATAATAAATGTAATATGAGTAAACCGAAAATTAGGTAGGTACCTACTTAGTAATC
Organism: Endotricha flammealis; assembly: GCA_905163395.2. Taxonomy (NCBI): domain Eukaryota; kingdom Metazoa; phylum Arthropoda; class Insecta; order Lepidoptera; family Pyralidae; genus Endotricha; species Endotricha flammealis. Next base: position 6,971,063 of record LR990853.1, read on the forward strand.
CGAAAAAATGACCGAAAATAATTAAATCATACGTAATTATAAGAACAGCTGCAGGCGATACTGCCTTATTTACGTAACAATAGTAACAGACATTAGGTAGGTATCGAGGACAGAAAATAACAATGGAGACATAATAAGCCAACAAAGTCTTTATGATATGCAATGGAATAGTAGTGTTGATTTATAGTTTGAATAGTTTCACTTCCATAGTTATTGAAATATCATAATTAGAATTAATTATTTGATGTTAAAGATGTATGATAAGAGAAAGTGCATGTTAAGGTCTAGTCTCTAAATGAAATATTAGAGTCTTCTTTTTAATCTGGATAATACCCACGAAGATCATTGATCATTTTCGCGCAATCAGGATAAATGTCATAAAAACCGCAGGTCTCACGAACCTTGAATATACAATGAAGAAGAGAAATAGTGGGAATAGATAGCTCTATTTTATATTTGATTGATTGCTTGATTGATTCTTTTTCTGTCAGCTGGAGATTGAAACTATGTTTTTAGGGGTCCGTAGTAAACTACAAGGAACCCTTTTAGTTTCGCCATGTCCGTCTGTCTGTATGTCCGCGGTCTAGCGCCTAGACGCATAATGCTAGAGAGCTGTAATTTGGTATGTATACACATATTATCAATGCTAACAAAGTGCTGGAACAAAATGATGAAAAATATTTTTTTTGGGGTGCCTCCCTTACATGTGGTGTGAGGTGCAATTAATTTTTGTTTTGCACCCACCCCATGTTGTGGGGTATCGTTAGATAGGTCTCTTCAAAACATTGAAAGTGTGATGGGAAGATCATTTTTCGATACAATGATCCGTTTCGGAATTATTTAGATTTATAGTTTCAATTTTCGTTTTGCACGGTGGTCCCCCCCTCTATCTCCGAAAGTCTTGTGTTTAGAAATTTGAAAAAAAACATGGTAGTAGTCCATATACTGAACCTTCAATGAAAACTATAACGGTTAAGTAAGCTCTACTAGTTACCAAGTAATAGCCGACGATTATAAATTAAGATTTTTTTGATGATAACTTACAAATGTCATAGAATAGTGTACTCATCTGCAAGCAAACAAAGCGTAGCCAATACGGAACCCTATATTGTGCGTGGCCCGACACCTACTTGCCCGGTTTTTTATTTGTAGATATTTTTCAAGAGATGCATAAAATAATGTCACTGTAAAATTGTACCAACATATTTAAAAAATAACAATATATAATTTTGATTAGATTCTGGATGAAAGCAATTAATTAACAAGCATTAAATTTTTTGGAATTACTAAATGTTGGATTCTTGTATCGCGTTATCCAACATTACGCGTTATTAGACCAAACAATGGATTGTACTCCACTAGGTAGGTTATAATCAGAGGATATTTAGTAAATACTATGTATTACATAAACAAGGTACTTACATTTGGCATAGCGCCAACACCACGAGAATGGTCCATCCAGTCATGTTGCTCCCAATCGACTACTTACTGCAAACTCAGTTCAAGTTCACCGCTAGGTACATGGTTTTGACGTAACCTAACGGTATCAGAAGGCTGGTCTTTTTTTTTTTCTTTAAGATAAAGTTTACCTCTCAAATTGTGACAATGTTTAGATAAAATTAAGTAATTTAAGTATTTAGATATACCAAATATGTTTTTACAATTTAGCATAACCCTTTCCACTAGAGAAGAGTTCATTACGTACGTACGGTCCGTCTCTACCATGCCCGAATCAACAACAAAACTTTTTGCAACGTTTTAAACTTCAGGCGTCACTAGTCACTAAGCTATAAGTAATATTGTTTTGATATTTTTGTACTTGCAACTAGCAGTTATCTAGCTAGTGCATAAGCTAACTGAAACTTAACAGGAACTTGTGAATCTGTATTTTTAAAGATTACAATGCGTGTGACATGTTCTGTAGTAGTAAGTTTAACTTGTATTACGTAGTTGTACTGTATTTATTTAATCTACATAAATTGTTTTATGTTATCTAGTCTAGATCATCTAGAAAAGTCTATTTATTATGAATTACAAAAAAGTAGAAATGATTTAATTAATAAAGTTATGATTGAATTCTTTTCTGAGAGAATTTGGAAACTGCTTGCCTACGTCAGACTTATTTTGACAATCTGGCCTTTTTTTCACCAACTTTAATTTTATCACTTATTTAGTGACCTTGATGGCTGACCTGACCTGACATAACGTAGGCGTATGTGCGTCATCTTAGTGCCGTCTAGTATAATTCACTCTGCGAAGTGCAAAATCTTAAGTGTTCGACTGTTAACGTTTCATGTTTCAATGACAATGATCGGCTCTTGGCGCTTTGGCAATGCTCCGATTTTATTTGTGCATTGTGATCTTAGATTGCATTTTTTTACGTTTCCTCTAGCAGACCTTGCATAACACAGAGGTAATCGACAGAAGTGGCAAGTGAATGAGCCAGGAGTATGCCGCGGGTTAAAACCTCTTGAACCTTCCACAAATCTTGTATATTATATGGATGGAAAGTAGCAGACATCGCACTTCGCATTATATATTTCGGAGAGAATCTCCAAGGCTGGTCCAGGAACCAACTACAAAAGGGAACGTTTTTAAAATATTGTATTGAAATTTGTACCAACTGGTAATTTTTATGGAAATGCAAGCAAAATCTCACCAAAGGTCCCTTAGAAAATACAGGCATGACGCTACCAACGTGTACGCATAACGCTTACCTCAGGTACAAACCCTCAAATGAGTAGAATGTAATGCAAACCACAAATATAGGGTATATTAACGGCATGATAACCCCCAGACAGAGAATTAGGGTAGCGATTATCTTGAGGAATGTAGGAAATGCTGCACCATATCTCCATAGGGCGTGAACGTCTTTTGCAAATTCACGCGTCCACACCTTCACTCGGCCTAATGCTGATGCGGACCGTAACTGGTAAAGAAGGGCTGTGTTCAGCTGGCATACTCTTGAATAAAATCGCAGAGTTAAAGTGTATTTATTAAGTAAGTATATTATATTTTAGGTTCATATATCGATGATGAACACATTCCCTCTGATCATAATGAATGTACTAAATGTGTGTTCAATATTAAGGTGTTAATTTTCAAAGTTTAGAAGTCTTTCGAAGAACTACATAAATAAAATAAATACTCCAGGACCCGATGGTAACGGTAATTCGTCTTGATGGCGATCTCTTAGTCCCAAACTAAAGAAAGCTTGTTATAGCTTTGTTAAATATATTTTTTATAATTTTGTAAAGTTACCCAGATATAGAAATATCTAAAACAACAGTCATTTTCAAAGACAAATTCTAGTTATTCATATACTGGAAGCGCAGCCATTTTACAAGCACACCTAGAATAAGGCGCTTCGACATATAGGTAGGGATTATAGTTTATATGCGCTTAAAATTAGTATAAAACACCTCTCATGTTCATTTTTGTTGTGTGTAGAATTGGAAATAAGTAATCAAATCAAATTGCTAGCGACTAACGATCTTGTAATACGATACGATCCCCAAATCTGATTTCACAACATGCAAAACTTTTACCTGGGCCATGAACACTTTATTAGCTCTTCGGTATGGTTTCATGATCAGGGATAAGGTACCATATGTGTATGTTCTTTGTTTTTATGTCGATAGAAATAAGACATCCCTTATTTTAACATTATTTAGATTTTGTATGGATAAATTTACGAAGATATACTTATTATTATTTATTTCATTGGTTATTTTATTTCACAAACAATAACAATGATGACGGGAAACGTCTTTGTAATACTGACATTTTGATTTAGTTCAAAAATATCAGATTAATTTTTGTAAGTAAATAAATACCATCGAGCATGTTTATGTACAGACAGTGTCATTCGTGAAAATAAATGAAATTAAATAAGTGTAGTAAGTGTAGAAACCCTATAAAGTGCGACCAAAATGATTTTGAACTAGCAGCAGTAATGTTCACGTAAACTAAGTAAATATATAAGACACAATAATAGTCATGTTTTGTTTCTGTAAATAAATAAATATATGGGGACAAATCACATAGATTGAGCTAGCCCCAAAGTATGTTCGGGACTTTGTGTTGGGGGCTACTAACTCAACGATACTATATTTTATAACAAATGCATGCAAAAATGCAAACATCCAAGACCCAGATCAATCAGAATTAGTTCGTTTTTCATCATGCATGACACGACCGGGATTCGAACCCGGGACCTCCTGGGTGGCGGACCGGCACGGTAACCATTACGCCATGGAGGTCGTCAAGTAAACAAAGATAAATTTATTTATTCATGTAAAACAAAAACATGTAACTAAAGACACAGAATAATAAATAGTACTTTAAAGACAAAACCTTGTATGTAAAAGTACTGATTTTTTTGGCGCAGTGCACAAATATTACCTACATTCTTTATTTGGCCTTCCTTTCCTTTGTTTCCCAGGTGTTTCAAACTTTCCATGTTAATTAATGAAATTTGATAAAAAAAAATATTTAGTTAATTTTGTTAGACCCTATACCCTCTTATTAATAAACAAAGATTAGCTAAGGTTTAACTAAAACTTGTTTTGTCACTTTCCAACTACATTAAATTTTCCTTAGGAATGACAGTGACAAAACAGGTTTAAGTTAAACCTTGGCTAATCTTTGTTTATTAATAAGAGGTAGAGACGTACAAAGTAGTCAAAATGTTAGCAACACAATAAAATAGAAATAACATTAAGCATATATGCTTTTAAAAAGTTATATGAGTATTTATAGATGACATTCAATATGTGAACTTTGTGTCATACTCGCAGACAACAAATTGATAAAATTTGTTTGGCTGTCTACTTAGTTCATCGTAAAAATAAGATAATACAGTTTACAAAACTCGCGGCTTTGGATATGGACTATGGTTAACAAATTTAAAATTAATTATTATGTACTCACTACCTACTCACCATCAACACTTAATCACAATTCAATCGAAAGAATTTAGACTTCACCCACCACCCACCACTCTATTCAACTACGCGTTGCGCGTTGACATAGGTATAGAGTACTTACTTTCTCACTTACTCAGTGGTTAGAGCACTCGGCCGGATATCGAGGGGTCGTGGGTTCGAATCCCACCTGGGGGAGGAGGTGAAATTTTTCTTTCAAAAAATCAATTTCAGAAATATGAATGGCTAGTTGCCTAACAACTATAAATAAAAATCATAAATACTTACTTTGACTTACTTTGATGGTCATTGAGCTGACTTGGTTTAATGGGGAGGGTCTGGTGAACTGAGATACAAGTCCCGCTTAGTTTAGGCACCAGTCTCTAGTATCTTACAATCTTGCTTTGTATAAACTTTAAAACCTGTTTTTCTTAACTTAGTAAACAATCTTAGCGTAATAAGCGTATCTAATAAAGTAAAGTTAACCTACACTACTGTGTAGGTTAACTTTATTAGATTGTAGTGAAAATAAAGAATTTTGTTTGTTTTGTTTGTTTAACTTGGTTTAATGAATTTTTCCATTTAACATCACCATCATCTCAGCCTCAAGAAGTCTACTTAACTGTTGGACATAGACCTCCCCAAAGGCCTCCAGTATGACTGATTGGCAGCGGCCTGCATCCAGCGGCTTCCTGTTTGCCACAAAATAAATTTGTCACGGAACAAAACTCAGAACCAGTTCAGTCCCAGTAAGTAAAATATCGGTGATTTAAAACATCATCGCATCAAATCGGAATGGATTTAAAAATAATTAAACGATAATAAATCGTGTACACACAGTAATTAAACTCTACGTTTTCAAATTTCAAGATGCCCCCGGGTGTCTTCTACAACACGCGATCGAAACCGAAAGTGCGTTTATTGGAAATCATCCAATATAGTTTAGTATTTGTCAAATATCATCTCTATCTAATAAGACTTTGGATGGGTTAAAAATTACATAGTCAAAGTTTAATTATTCGGTAACTACGCACTGTACTGTACCTAATTGGAGATAATGATTACAACTGTTTATTTAAAAATGATAAATGCTCTGCGATGAATAAAAGTCCACACTGGAAAAGTTTACACCATATTTAAATCGAGACGCTGATATAGTACTCGTGTCCTCAATATGTGGTTGTGGTTACTTATTATTATTCTCGTTTTGATTCTGTTGAACAAATTGACAAAGAATGAAGACTTCGATAAAATACCTGGACCACCAGGCTTCTACCTATTAGGGAATGCCCTGGATTTTTTCTTAATGGATACCGGTGAGTAGAAATCATTAAATATTTCCTGATCCTTATATTTTTTTGGAGGTATTATATAGTCGAGTATCCAAGTAGCTGTGTCAAAGTATAAATGAATCGTAGTGGGTTCGATTCATACATCGGGACAATTATTTGTATGGCTGGCAAACATTTGTTTTGAGCGAGCGTGACCTAGCACATTAATAATATGAGTAAAAGCAAAACATAAATTCAGGATACACCCTAGTTACCTCAATGTGTTTTTAATATCAACTTAGAAACTATTATTATTATATATATATCCGAATATGATTTTGTCCCATTCGGTGTCGAGACCCTTGGTCCGTGGGGTCCTTGTGCTATAAGACTTTTTAAGGAAATTGCAAAAAGGTTAGTCGATATCACAGGAGACCGAAGAGCTGGCAGCTACCTCGGACAAAAAATTAGTCTAGTTATTCAAAGGGGGAACCCTGCCAGTATCTTCGGAACCTTGCCTTAAAGGGACTCCTTTTAATTATATATTTTAGTTATTTTATTATATTTTTTAAGGTTTTTAGTTTTAGGTCCATTATAATTTGTTTATAATAATATGTTTAGTTTAGTTTTAGTTTTACTCGTAAATTATATAGATTTGTGGGTGAAACCAATACAGTAATATTTAAATGGTGCTATTAACTTGCCGTAGCATAAAATTAAATCTAAAATATAAAAAATCTGTGTTGACGTTAAGAGCAGCATAATTAAATTTATTAACTTAGAAACTAACAATATTTACAATATAAAATATCACGACACAGGGAATCCTAGTGTGGAGTTTATTGTAGCATCTAGCAAACTTTTTTAACAATACAGACTTAAAAGTACTATTTTTAATTGTTTGTAGTTGTTTCGATTCATTATTTTGAAAATACATATTTTGAAAGAAATAGGCGTAATTAAACAGCCCGTCTTCGGGAATTTGTATAACCGATTTCATTTTATCTAAGAACGCCGTTTGTTTACCATAATATTCGTATGAGACGGATCTATCTATACCTATTTTTGTATTGCACATCATCATTGACCTTATTCAACACATTTTCACTCTATCTACAATGAGGAAAGATTTGTATGTTGAAGGGACAAATCACACAGATTGAGTTAGCCCCAAAGTATATATAGATAAACATCCAAGACCCAGACCAATTAGAAAAAGTTCGTTTTTCATCATGACCCGACGGTGATTCGAACCCGGGACCTATTTACTCAGATACGAGGATTTTGATGTCAATTAATAATAATTTAGTCCGCAATATAATAATTTACCAATAAGTAATAATAACAAAAATAAATAAAAGCAAAGTGGCTCATGAATCATATCACATACATCTAACCGCTTGTGACGTCACGAACGGAAACAATTTGCTAACAGATGGTAGGTACTTGAACGGACATCTACTTATATACTGAAAGTAAATGAACAGACGTCTGTGCTTTAATATATTAACCGACTTCAAAAAAGGGAAACTCGATGCCACCTTATGTATTTTTTATGTTTGTTATCACAGAACTTCTTTTTTTTGTTTGATTTGAAAGACCTACCTATATTGGTCATCTATACTAATATTATAAAGAGGTAAAGTTTGTGTATTTGTTAAATTGTAAGAGGTAATCTCGGGATCTACTGAACCGATTTTAAAAATTCTTTCACCAATAGAAAACCACATTATTGCTGAGTGTCATAGGTTACATAAAAAACCAAAAAATAAAAAGGCTTTTAACATTATGCCCAACGAAGTGGGCACGGGTCAGCTAGTATTTGAATAAAAATATTTAGAATTAGAATTTTACATTACTACTTATACTATTCATCTTATAATAAACTAGTGAAACTTTGCTTGTATCCTGCTTTCCTGTGGGAATTTATTATACATAATAATCCTTCCTCATAAAGCAAGCACTCTATCTATGAAAAAAACGCAACAAAATTCGTTGCGTTCATTTTAAAGATCTAAGCATAGGTACATAGGGACATACAGATAGACAGATTGACGTCATTTTATATTATGTAAAGATTATGATAGTAATTTATGAATGGATTAACAAAATTATTAAAAAGCAATATTTACGTCAGTAGAGTCAAAAAAGCTTATTTTTAGTCTGATTATTAATCTTCTTTTGTGAAATCTAGACTGGGAAAATCTCATCGAAACAGATGAAAAGATTAAGGCGGATTTCCTCTAGTCCTTGTAACTTTTCACCATGAATTCACATCATCACATGCTTGGATTTATCATAAGTAATTTAAAATTAAGTATGGATTAATTGTCCTTATCATACTCTGAATATCTCCATAAAAACGTGACATTTACTTTAATAGGGTTAATGAGAAACTTCCTTTAAGTAATTATTGTGGTCTTTCTAGAGCTTTAATTTTGTCATAGCTATTATTTATGTGAGCATCTATAAATCACTAAAATGATTTCACTGAAACTATGCACTATAAATAGTGTCAATTTAAGTTTATTCACTTTTGGTGAGTTAACGTATAACATTTTAAAGTTAATAACACATTTAATTAATTGATCAGGGAAATACTCGCTAGTGAAATAGGAAATGAAGAATATAAGTTAAAAAGAAGATAGGGTACGGATATGGGTATGGATAACTCAAATTATTTTTTATTAAAAAAAATAGTAAAAAAAAAACGAAACGAATGGATTGATAAGTCAATTCGATATTTTTGCGAAGGAATGATATTTTTCGAGGTTACACATTTTAAAAATTGCTCTACCATTACAAATACATAATACTTAATACAGTGCAACCTTAATATAACGTACCTCAATATAACGACTTCCTCGACTTAACAAAATTCTTCGTGATCCCCTTGAATTGTCCCTAAGAGTCAATGTAAAATATACCTTTACATTGCGAACCTTTTTTGCGAAAAACCAAGAAAAAGTATAAAATACCTCTAATTAACGAATTTTGAACCCAAAACCTTTATATAAAGTTCCCACCAATGTATGACTGTTAATTTCATAGTAAGTATGTGATTCATGAATTTAATTTAATTTGTAAGTTTTATTGTGCGAATCTTTGAAATTAACGTTAAATTACATACATAATGTAGGTATGTACCCACGTACCCACCAATATTTGTACCTACTTTTACGGATTTTACTACATTTGATTTTGATTAGATATTAATGTAAGAAAAAAATTTTGTTACCTAAGTACCTACCTAATTGTTTTTAAATAGAAAATACACGTACGGTAAATTGATAAAAATTGTTATCATTTATTAGTAGAAGTTGTTCTCTATAACAAGATGAGTAGATACGTAATGTGAAGGTGAATAAAACAATTTTTTTACCTCTGTAAAACGAATTTTAGACCAACGTAACCTCAACATAACAAACCTCAGTTCAACGAACTACTTGATATAACGAATAGGTATTTACTTTTCCCTTCCGATTTGTTATATCGAGGTTGCACTGTATATATAAGGTCCTAATTTATTAATGAACTTCCTTTTAACAACAGAACAGGTTACATAATTATGATCGTTTAAGCAAGGAAATAATGGTCTAGTATTCAGTTAAAAAAAATTTGATTGTATTGTAAGTATGTAGTTAGAAAAAATTGCATATAAATTCATCCATATTCAACCATTTTGATATATGAGACGCGTTGACGCGCCCCTCGCACCGCACTGACCGCACCCCTAAACATTTTTTTTCTACTGACGGATGGCTGTTACAAGAGAGGCGCATTTTACCGAGTACTTATTTCTAAATTTAATTTACTTTTTTTTACTGATACTAGACCATTATTTCCTTGCTTAAACGATCATATGTAACCTATATGTATAGTCATGTGTTAAAAGGAAGTTCTTTAATAAATTAGGACCTTATATGTATATTATATTTACATTTATTTAAACTAAATTCATATTGTTTGTTTCAGTGTACTTATTCTACCATTTTCGAAAATTAACGTCAACCTACAAACAATTGTTTAAATTGAAATTGGGCCTGATGAAAGTCCTTATCATTTACAACCCTGAAGATGTAGAGGTAACGTCTACGGATCTTTATATTTCGGATTTTTATTACCTACCAATACCATAATATTGTTAATTTTCAATCATTTTTACTCTGTCTAATATCTTTCTGATTAAGTAAAGTTGTGAACTCCAGGACACTTGGAGACTTAGTCCCAGGATCTCAATAAACTTTTGCTTTTTGTCAGTTTGTGGTCTTATCGTTCTACCGGCTTGTCGGAGATGCAGTGACGGGATAAATACGATGTATGTAGCTCTTAGTAATTGTATGTATGTCTATAATGTATTTAATATTTTCCAGGCATTAATATCTGGCTCTAAACATAACAAAAAGGGATTCGTTTACAGCTTCATAAGGCCATGGCTCAAGGAAGGATTGTTATTAAGTGATGGTAATTAATTTTTAATTATTTACCAATATGATGAGATGATATTAACAAATTGTAATCTATATATAATTTTGGTGGGAGTGTTATTTACCGAATAGTTCAATAATAATACATTTAAATTATTAAAAGAAAAAATAATTTACCAATCGATCAATGACTTGTGTTCCTCAAATAAAGAATGTTCATTGTTCAAAATAAGTTTACAATGATTCCCTTTAAACAAATCACGGTTCGATAAAATATAGACACATTCATTATAGTCATAAAATATTTTTGATTGTTATTCATTATAATTATAATGTACTTACTAACGACGGGTAGGTTCCATTTGTTCCATGGAACATGACGTAATAGAACAATTTTAGAAAATATTGTCCCTATTTGTATTGTAGAACAGTTTGTACCTTATATATCTCATCATGGAAGAATTCGGGAAAAGAGATTCCCATTTAGTTCTGTGCATTCATAAACAAAAACAGGAGCAAGAGCTAGTATGTAGTTCTATAGTACAAATAGGGGCAATATTTTCTAAAATTGTTCTATTACGTCATGTTCCATAGAACAAATGGGACCTACCGTAACTAACAGTATGTCTTTATTAGACATACTGGATATTATTTAATAAGTGTTATTAAAATATCAGTTAGGTATACTAATGAATAATTTGGAGAAATGGGAAGCCCAGCTTAGTTCAAAGTATGTGATGTTCAGTTCAACATTTTAAGTTTAATATTATTCACAGAATTTTAAACAAAATAAAAAAGGTAGCTGAACATTGTCTATGAATAAATAAATAATGTTAATAGAATAATTAATTTATCAAAGAACAACGTCTAGTAGGTGCCACACTAAGATTTTGTTGTCATCACTAAATAGTGATAAATAAACTTAAAATATTATGCATGTTAATGATACTAAATTTACACAAACATCCACATTTTAGGTGCCAAATGGCTACAACGGCGAAAAATTTTGACACCAGCATTTCATTTCAATATACTGCGACATTTTAACTGTATTTTACAAGAAAACAGTTGGAAGTTCGTGGAGCAACTTGTACAAGAAGAAAATGAGAGTAAAACGGATGTTTCTGCGTTAATTACCGATTTTACTCTTAACTCCATATGTGGTTAGTAAACTAATCTATATATTTATCTAAACTTACTGAAATAAAGCTGCGAAGTTTGTTTGGTAGAACGCGCTAATCTCAGGAACTACTAGTTCAAATTGAAAAATTATTTTAGTGTTGGATAGCCCTTTTATCTAGGAAGATAACCCAATACGCTATAACATCACGCTAAGCAGACAAAGTTTTACAGCTTTTTTTAAAAAATATTTATTTAACTCTATGTTTTTCGTTAATTTTAGAAACAGCGATGGGGACAAAACTCGACCACGAAACAAACGAATTTGGTAAAACTTACAAAAACGCTATTCACAAACTCGGACAGTGTGTCGTATATAGAGGACAAAGGATATGGGTGTACTCTGAAAAAATATTTAGAAACACAGCAGTAGGACGGGAGTTCTTTAAACTGCTGAATCTTTTAACTACATTCAGAAAAACTGTTGTCGACAAAAGAAGGAGTGACAAACAATATAAACATTGGGATATAAATGCAAATGAATATGAGAGTGACGATGTTGTTTTTGCTTCGGAGAAGAAGAGGCTCGCCATGCTGGACTTGTTGCTCCACGCCGAGGAGAATGGCACTATTGACGCTGATGGAATCGGTGAAGAAGTAGACACTTTTATGTTTGAGGTATGTATTTATTTTTATAACGTCGACTTATGATGAGGAATTAAAAAAGCACCACAAACCTCTTTTCTGATATCCAAATTGAAGTCACTTTATGTTTTTTAAAGGCACCTAGAATTGATGCCCATGTTACAGGAAATCAAAAAAGCATGATATTAATAACTGAATCATTCGATTCCAGGGTCACGACACGTCTTCAGCCGCCCTTCAATTTGCATTTATGCTAATAGCCAATAACCCAAAATGTCAGGTCAGTCACCGATCATATCAAATTAATTGATTTACTTAAACAAAAATGTCTGTGTAAATTAAAAATTTCACAGTTTCTGGTTTGTTAAATTTAGACATAATGTCACCACTGCTTATGGATTTTCCGATCAATTACTCTGCTACAAATTCAGACTGTAAAACAATAAAAACATCAAATGGAATTAAATCACTGCGAACTGAAGAGTAAAATAATAACTTCTTAATTAAATTTGAAATGAGATTATGTAAGTGCATTTTAGCTAATGATATTGAATATGCGTTTCGTGCAGGAAAGAATATTTGAAGAATGCAAGCAAATATTTGGCACATCCGATCGAGCAGCAACCATGAACGATTTGGCCCAGATGAAATATCTCGAATGTTGCATAAAGGAAACGATCAGACTATATCCTCCTGTGCCATTCATATTAAGAAGAACATTCGAACCTGTTCAATTTAGTACGTATTCCTTCTTTTCCTTGTGGTGCTCCTTCGACTAGTGAAGGTTGGCGTTCAGCTTGGTGCAGTCCTCCTTGTTCTTCGCACGACGGAACAGGTCGGCCGCGCTGGCTACCCTGGTCCACTCCCTAATGTTCCTTGGCCAATATATTGCATTGATTTACAAAATCAAACCCACAATATTTGATTATGGAATATGGTTTACTTATGAATATGGTAATCGGTTGTTTTATTTTTAGCGATGTTTCCGGATAAGTGCCTCTTACCCTATTCGTCATTATAAATTTTCAATTTTACTGGTAATTATAAAACGACTAACGAAACCCGCGCAACTTCGTTTGCGTGTATTTATGCACAGTAGCGTCATCTATTTTATAAAACGCCATTTACTGTCAGCCTTTTGATCAAATCCTACGAAATCGCGTACTTTTCGGAATAAAAAGTACCCTATGTGTTAATCCAAGGTATCAACTACCTACACACCAAATATCATATAAATTGGTTCAGCCATTTGAGCGTGAAGGAGTAGCAAACATACACACAAACTTTCGCCCTTATAATATTAGTATGAAGTATGATTGCTTAGATAGAAAAATAGCGATTTCATTTAGTTTACCAATATTTAGAGGTAGGTACATGAATATAATTCCAATCAATTGCAATTGTATTCAGATAGATTCCAAAACCTTTTGAATGTTTCGCCATTTTTATTGAGTTTATCGCGATTTTAGCTATTTCATTTTTACATCCACAGAAGACTACCTAATTCCAGCTAATACAGAGTGCGCTGTTTTAATTTATGATATGCATCGTAGAAGCGATCAGTTCGTGGAGCCCCTTGTATTTCGACCGGAGAGATTTTTAGAAGAGCCCACTTGGCATCCATTTTGCTACATTCCATTCAGCGCAGGACCAAGAAATTGCATAGGTAATCATATCTGTGCTTTATAACATTAAAACGTTAAACTAACTCAGTCTGTTACCAATTAAGATGATAAGGTATATAAATGTTACATAAATTACCACCAAAAACAAGCAAAATAACTACTGATAAAAGAAAAAAATGTAATTTAAAATTCCTATAATACCTTTGTGTGCTGTTACCATTGACTTATATGTATAAGGCTGTTATAGTCGTGTTAGTCAATATACACACTATGCATTTGGAGCAGAGAGCTTGAAAGACCCTCATACGGCTTCCTCAAGTGCTGGGACCTACAGTAACGTTTATCCTAAAGCAGCGTTTATATGTGCAAGTTCTTGCAGAAAAACACAAGTTGGAGTGATTCTTACAAAGTTTGAAGTGACTGAAGAACTTACTGAAAATTAACTAAACCGATAATCGGCGAAAACTGTCGCCATCGCCATATGTCATGCAAAATAGTCATGATATTAACAACTCGAAGGATGTCGTCTGGCAAGCTGTCGCGAGTGTTCAATCCGTGGAACTATAGAGATGAGACCTGCTTGATTGCTGATTTGACTTGTGCAGTTAACGATTTCTAGTAAAATAGTATATAAAAATCATCTACTGCACAAGTCAAATCACGTGATACGCCAGGGTCTCATCTCTCGTGGCGCGGGTTGTACAATCAGGTGCACGTCGAGTTTTACACTTGCAGTACAATTTTGGCTCTTATGACATAGAACTTAAGAATGGTACAAAGTCCAATAAAGGTCGACTTGATCTTGACTGTACTTGCGTGCTTCAAATTAATTTATTGGTTTTGTATCTCCAATAACTTTGTGTTTTTCAGGTCAAAAGTTCGCCATGATGGAAATGAAGTTGGTATTGTCTTCAGTATTACGCAAATACCAATTGAACGCAGTCACGAAACCTCAAGATCTAGTCTTTGTCACAGATTTCATTTTGAGGACAATCGATCCTATTTATGTAAAATTTGAGAAGAGAGAACTAATGTAAAATAAATTTAGATTTAAAATAATAGCCATAACATTATTAAATAAAGTAATAAAGCAATGTATTGTTGAATTAATAAATAGTTGTTATCAAATCAAAGTTTGTTTTATATGTTATAATTTTTTCTACAATAAGTACTAGCGAAACCCGAGCAACTTCGTTTGCGTCTAGGATTTTTCCTTAAGAAATTTGGAAAGTATAATATTTAAAACCTTCCTCTTGAATCACACTATCTATTTAAAAAAACAAAATTCGTTGCGTAGTTTTAAAGATACATTTGAAGTTGGGGGAGGTCTTTGCCCTCCAGTGGGACACATATGGCTGATAAAAAAAAGCATACATAGGGACAGACATACAGACAGCGCGACTTCATTTGACTATGAAAAGATTCACAAATCTTTAGTTGTAAGTCATCCTACTCATAATCCTTTCGTGTGCTTGACATCAACTGCGGTCTATTAGGTGTTACGATCATTAGCTTAGCTTAACAATTATCATAAACGTACCCGACAAATCTCGGAGGAATTATAAGGAAAAAATATAAAATAATGTACAATGCATCTTAATTTCTACTCATAAAATCTGATTGTCATTTTGAAATGAAAAAAGTCAGTATTAATTATATTTATTGAATGACTTCATCATTACAACAACTTGTTTATTTTAAAGTATTGATTTTATTGTAAAGGTAAGATAAGAACATCAATGATTCGATTTTTTTATTCCGGAAGCAATAAACAATCAATCCGTTTTGAGGCCATCTGTCGTGGATTCGGTCGAATGAAATTAACTCAATATTGTTATATTTGTTACAAAGTTGATCTTTCCCAACTTTTTACGTAAAACGTATTTATATCGTACGCGTTTTGGCCGTAACCTATGTTGCTGATATTTTTAATAATACATTACATGAAAATGCATACTTTAAATCGTATATTTAATACCTTCATATAAATATTGGAAGGCATTTTCTTTGTTTTCACTTGAATAAAGTGTATATCTTGTTTTTTCAACTTTGATCTCTTTCACATTAAAACGGCTTGATGGATTTGCTTAAAAATATCACACTGATAGCGTATCGTATACACGTTACACAGAATAGTTTTTATCTCGGAAGTGGGAACAACAGGATTGCGCCGCAGAAACCGCTAACATCCGCTAGTAGACATAACGTAAAGATGAGAACCAGAAATCACCGAGACCTTTGACAGAGATCCTTGTTACATGCCCAATCCACTCATTCAGTCCCGATATATACATATTAAAACACGTTTAATTTATTTTCGTCACTGTGTCGAAACAACATCATGGTAAAACAATAGTACACAAAATTTAGTTAGTAAAATTTTGGCTTCTTGTCCTAACGGTTCTGAAATTTCTTTCGCTGGCGAAGCCGAAAATACTTGGAGACAAGCTTGCCCAAACACTGATTACCCCGAAAATCGTTTATCGCAAAATCTGTGGGACGAGCCGCTTTGCAAGTTAGTACGGAATAGTCTTCTGAATACGTCAACTGACTCAGCAGAGCGAGCTCGTCTCTTAGCTGCGGGCGAGTGGGAATCGGGCCTTTGGCTGCAAGCTCTTCCATCGGCGAACATAGGCACGCTGCTAGATAGTTCCACTTTCAGGATCGCCACGGCCCTTCGTCTGGGCGCAACCTGCATTGCACCACACCAATGTGGATGTGGCCATGTCGTCAATTATCTTGGTCGTCACGGTTTATCGTGTTGCAGGAGCGCCGGGCGCTTTTCAAGGCACGCGGAGTTAAACGATGTTATCCGTCGGTCCTTTGCTACTGCTGGTTCTCCGGCAGTTCTGGAACTCAATGGTCTGTCGAGAGATGACGGAAAAAGACCTGACGGAATGACGCTCGTACCCTGGAAGATGGGTCGGTGTTTGGTATGGGACGCTACTTGCGTTGATACTTTTGCTCCGTCGCATCTTCCAGGAACAGCAATCAAAGCTGTCTCCGCTGCCGCGACCGCTGACAGCGCCAAGCGGCGCAAATATGCCGGTTTGAGCAGTGACCTCATTTTTGCGCCGTTTGGTGTTGAAACTCTCGGGCCTTCGGGACCAGGTGCTCAATAACTGTTTGAGGAGATTTCTGAGTGCTTGGTCAATGCGTCCTATGATCGGAAGACTGGCCGGTATTTCACGCAAAGGATTAGCCTCGCAATACAGCGGGGTAACTCTGCCAGCCTTCTGGGAACGCTCCCGTTTTCGAGGGATCTGGGTCAAGTTTTTTATTTGTAAATAGTAGTTGAGTTTTATTTCTTACTAGCTTCTGCCCGCGGCTTCGCCCGCGTGGCCTAGTAACAATTAGCATATTTTTCTTCAGAAACAAATTCCGGTTCTGCACAGCCCGGTACGGTACGGTTCCATCCGGTCCGGTCGGTCCGGTCAGTCCGGGCCGGTCCGGTCGGTCCGGTCCTGATATGGAACCTACATGCCATTTTTCTACAGAAAAAAAAACCGGTCCGGTCTGGCACGGCCCGGTACGGTGCGGTTCCTTCCGGACCGATCAGGTCTGATCCGTTCCGGTCCGGTCCGGTCCTTATATGGACCCTACATGACAAATTTGGCATCTCTAGACCCAGCGGTTTGGGCTGTGCGTCCTCTCGCAACTACGTTTGCGCATATCTCGCTTTCCCGTGGGATTTTGAAAAATCCTTTCTTAGTACATCCCTAGACGTTGTAAGGAACCTACATACCAAATTTGATATAGCCTCGCAACCTCGTTTGCGTATATCTCGGTTTCCGTGGGAATTTCGAAAAATCCTTTCTTTGTACACCCCTAGACGTCGCCGTCGTAAGGAACCTACATTCCAAGTTTGGAATCTCTAGACCCACCGGTTTGGGCTGTGCGTTGATATATGTATAGTTAAGTCAGTCAGGACTTTGAATTTAATATTTATAAATATATATATATATATAGTCCGGTCCGATCAGGTCCAGTCGGTCCGCTCCGGTCCGGTCGGTCCGGTCCTGATAAGGTACCTACATACCAATTAACATATATTTCTTTAGAAAAAAAAACCGGTCTGATCCGGTTCGGTCCGGTCCGGCACGGACTCGGTACGGTGTGGTTCCTTCCGGACCGATCAGGTCTGATCCGTTCCGGTCCGGTCCGGTCCGGTCGGTCCGGACCTTATAATGACCCTACATGCCAAATTTGGCATCTCTAGTCTAGACCCAACGGGTTTGGGCTGTGCGTCTTCTCGCAACTTCGTTTGCGTATATCTCGCTTTCCCGTGGGAATTTTGAAAAATCCTTTCTTAGTACATCCCTAGACATCGTAAGCAATCTACATGCCAAATTTGGAATCTCTAGACCCAGCGGTTTGGGCTGTGCGTTGATATCCCCTTGCAACTTCGTTTGCGTATATCTCGGATTCCCGTGGGAATTTTGAAAAGAAACATACACTAAATGTTAAGTTGAGCAAATCGCCACATATTAGTGAAAACCGCATCCAAATCGGTTCAGCTGTTTCTGAGATTAGCGTGTGCAAACAAACATACAAACATACAAACAGACGGACAAAAAAAAAACGGTCCGGTCCGGTTCGGTCCGGTCCGGCACGGACTCGGTACGGTGCGGTTCCTTCCGGACCGATCAGGTCTGATCCGTTCGGGTCCGGTCCGGTCCGTTCCGATCCGGTCCGGTCCGGTCCGGTCCGGTTCGGTCCGGTCGGTCCGGACCATATATGGACCCTACATGCCCAATTTGGCATCTCTAGACCCAGCGGTTTGGGCTGTGCGTCTCCTCGCAATTTCGTATGCGTATATCTCGCTTTCCCGTGGGAATTTTGGAAAATCCTTTCTTAGTACATCCCTAGACGTCGTAAGGAACCTACATGCCAAATTTGGAATCTCTAGACGCAGCGGTTTTGGCTGTGCGTTGATACACCCTCGCAACTTCGTTTGCGTATATCTCGGTTTCCGTGGGAATTTCGAAAAATCCTTTCTTTGTACACCCCTAGACGTCGCCGTCGTAAGGAACCTACATTCAAAGTTTGGAATCTCTAGACCCACCGGTTTGGGCTGTGCGTTGATATATGTATAGTTAAGTCAGTCAGGACTTTGAATTTAATATTTATACCTATATATATATATATATATATATATAGTCCGGTCCGATCAGGTCCAGTCGGTCCGCTCCGGTCCGGTCGGTCCGGTCCTGATAAGGTACCTACATACCAATTAACATATATTTCTTTAGAAAAAAAAACCGGTCCGATCCGGTTCGGTCCGGTCCGGCACGGACTCGGTACGGTGTGGTTCCTTCCGGACCGATCAGGTCTGATCCGTTCCGGTCCGGTCCGGTCCGGTCGGTCCGGACCTTATAATGACCCTACATGCCCAATTTGGCATCTCTAGTCTAGACCCAACGGGTTTGGGCTGTGCGTCTTCTCGCAACTTCGTTTGCGTATATCTCGCTTTCCCGTGGGAATTTTGAAAAATCCTTTCTTAGTACATCCCTAGACATCGTAAGGAATCTACATGCCAAATTTGGAATCTCTAGACCCAGCGGTTTGGGCTGTGCGTTGATATCCCCTTGCAACTTCGTTTGCGTATATCTCGGATTCCCGTGGGAATTTTGAAAAGAAACATACACTAAATGTTAAGTTGAGCAAATCGCCACATATTAGTGAAAACCGCATCCAAATCGGTTCAGCCGTTTCTGAGATTAGCGTGTGCAAACAAACATACAAACAGACGGACAAAAAAAAACGGTCCGGTCCGGTTCGGTCCGGTCCGGCACGGACTCGGTACGGTGCGGTTCCTTCCGGACCGATCAGGTCTGATCCGTTCGGGTCCGGTCCGGTCCGTTCCGATCCGGTCCGGTTCGGTCCGGTCGGTCCGGACCATATATGGACCCTACATGCCCAATTTGGCATCTCTAGACCCAACGGTTTGGTCTGTGCGTCCTCTTGCAACTTCGTTTGCGTATATCTCGCTTTCCCGTGGGAATTTTGAAAAATCCTTTCTTAGTACATCCCTAGACATCGTAAGGAATCTACATGCCAAATTTGGAATCTCTAGACCCAGCGGTTTGGGCTGTGCGTTGATATCCCCTTGCAACTTCGTTTGCGTATATCTCGGATTCCCATGGGAATTTTGAAAAGAAACATACACTAAATGTTAAGTTGAGCAATTAGCCACATATTAGTGAAAACCGCATCCAAATCGGTTCAGCCGTTTCTGAGATTAGCGTGTACAAACATACATACAAACATACAAACATCCAAACATACATACATACAAACATACAAACAGACGAACAAAATTTTACGAAATTCTTGTTCTATTGCTTATTCTTCATCGCCCTAAACAATTTTTTTGGAAATATATTCAATGTACAGACAAACTTTTTTTACACTTTTATTATATTATATAAGATAGATGTCCGCAATAAATCAGTATGGTAAATATAATTTCTCTGAATAATTTCCGTGTTCTCGATGATAATTGATAATAATAATGCAAAAGTAGATAATTACGCTTTTATTCACCAAATTTTCCTGTGGTCATAAAAACCTTCGGTTATAATAACGTGCAGGTCATTAAGGCTTTGTTGTCTTCCTTCATCATGCCATGTTTTTATCAACCATGGCATTTAAACTCTAATAAGTAGGTAAGCCTAAATCGATAGATTTTTTGCCCATGGTTTTCGTGAGGCTGGGGCTGGCAGCAATGTCTGTACTTACCCATAGAAATATCAGAAACACTTGTGAGAATCCTTGTTACATTGTACGATGTTTTTACAAAAAATAATAATACAGTGATAGATAGAATACGCTTTATTTGCAAAACACAAACAAGTGATATAGTAAACAGTAACAGTTACAGACAGTGTTTATGCAACAAGGCGGCCTTATTGCTCAAAGCAATCTTTTAAGGCAACCTTAGGGTAACGAATTTGAGATATTTAACGATAGTTTGAGAGTTACTACACAACAAGTCCATCGACTGCGACGTCATTTTTACTCTTGCTTAATAATATTCGTAAGAAGTCATCTGATAATGTTTCTGTATATATCTACATTTGACCTTAATGCCGGAAATGATGATAACAGAGCATGCTATAGTTGACCCTCGTTTATTCAAGTTGTTCTGTTGTTTTCAATTGAATGAAATGAGCAGTTTCTAAAAAAATATTTGATTAATCAGACTTTTTCCCTTAGATAAGATAAGATAAGATAATTTATTTGCGAAAATAAGGTAGGTACATAAAGGTGTTACATAAAAATAAGTATCACTTATTCTACCCTCAAAAGGGCGTGCAAATATTTCAATAAATCCATTAGTTACAAATTATTTGACGTTAATAAAATAAAATGTTAAATTTACATATAGTTAACATTAATTAAATTTTAACAATATACATTTATCAAATTTTAAAAATATCATAATTCAAGTTAAGCATTTATTTAATTTATTACATTTTTACAATGGAAATTTATTTTTATTTAATTAATAAAAGTCTGTCTTCCAGATATTCCTT
This sequence comes from Endotricha flammealis, assembly GCA_905163395.2. Taxonomy (NCBI): domain Eukaryota; kingdom Metazoa; phylum Arthropoda; class Insecta; order Lepidoptera; family Pyralidae; genus Endotricha; species Endotricha flammealis. The sequence goes on from LR990853.1 coordinate 6,992,613, forward strand.
GACAGTATAATAATTTTTCTTTAATAGCCATTCAAACACTGTTTTTTTAAATAAAGTCATTCGCAAGGTCTTAAAACCATCAGGAAGATGGTTAAAACATTTTATTGCCATGCAGTGAACATTCTGTGAATACAACGCAAGTCTCTGTTTAGGTACTATTAATCTATCTTTGTGCCTGCTTCTGGAAGATATATAATCGCCATGTCTAACAAACAGATGTTGGTATTTATGTACAAAAACACACAGCTCATATATATACAGGCAAGGTAATGGTAAAATATTTAATGTTTCCTTAGAGAAAACGTAAAAAGTTTATAACTTTAAAAGGTCTTCTTTATTGCCGCATAAAAGTCACAGCATGGCCGAGACCAATGCTATTTGGCTACGACCTTCTGGAAAGTGGAGGTCCTTCTCCAGAGGGGCTGCTCCAATTTGAGCGGATTATCCGCTGTTACCTCTCTCAAAACCTCTTTAAACCTCTCTTAAATCAAAAGGAACTGTATTTACAGGAATAGATTTAAGGTAATTAAGAGTGAATCCCGAAAACCATCTTATTCCCGCTGGTAAGTATTTTTCGCACTGAACAAACGGGCGAAGTCGCCGGTAACAGCTATATACATACATACGTGTGAAGGAAATAATATTTTCACTTCTCATGCTCAGAAAGTGCTTATTTGCGCAGGATATAGGCTGCACAAAATCGAATTTTGTGCACAAGGGCAGAAAAGTAAACTCATAAATGTATCTATATTAAGACAAAGGAAAAATAAGCCATACAGCCAAACACAACAAAAAGTTCAGAGATAGAATTTGTTATTTTATAATATTTACTTTAATTTATTTGCCTAATGTGTTTTTTAAGTCATTAAAGTACGGTAGGTTATTTAATTAATTTAAGAAAATTATTTTATTACAAAATTAATTTAATAGTAGGCTGTATAGGTCTGCAGCCCAAGCCTAATTTCAAAGTCGTAAGATTTTAAAAAAAAAAGCGGCGGGAAATGGGAAACAGGGTCTTGTTTTTCTTGCGTTTATTTATTTATTTCCTCGCAATCGAAGTGAAAAGCAGAGTTTATAACTCGTCCACAAAACCATTTCTATCCTCGACATTACTATCAGCCCTCGCCTTCGGCTCGGGCTGCTAAAAGTCTCGGATAGAAATGATTCGTTTTGTGCACTTGTTGTAAAATCTACTATTTCACCTTTCGAGTTATTTATGTACGCTGATGGGTTATAATAAACCCGAGTCATTTACTGTGCCGCTCTCAAAAGTACTCATACTACAACTTCCTTTTAACTTTGACCTTTAAGAAATTTGATCCTTTTATTGTCTTCGAGACGAGAGCACGTATGCAGGAAATTGTTGATATAAATAACTTTATTAAAACGCAATAAAAATGATTTCACAAAAGTAAGTGCGAAAAACAGAAAAAAATATTTTATGAAATTCATATTTCGCTCAAGGCGGGTTGTGTGTGCTATGTGTACACCACATGGTGTTCACTATGCGAGCATGATCAATTAATTTTCCCACACACTCAAATGAATAAATACAAATATGTTGAAAATATTTTTGAAATAAAATGTCACCTGGATAGAAAATCTGTGTAAACTTGTTTTATGAATAACGTATTGAATCTTTGTGTGGTTTTATTGATTTGATGTTCTTTTTTTTTATTATAATTATTATACAGCGCTGGTCAATTCTCATAATTAATTTCTTACTTACAGTATTATTCGTATTTACTCGGCTAATCACACGACTTGTTCAAAGATAATCGAAAAAACATCACTATTACATAGGCGTTACGTCACACCTACATCCCTAGAAACGTCATTCTTTTTTTCGTGTGTATTCGGCAATACACGCAATAATATATTTTATTCAATTTTATTAGTTTTTTCTATTATTAAGACATTATTAAGTCTTTATATAAGTGGAAGAAGAGGAGATAAAAAGAAAATGTGTAAAAATCGAGTAATGGAGGAATTCGACGAAAACAAGACTCACGCGCCGTCGTCGTCGCCGCTACGAGGATGGTTACCTTAGGTTGATATAAATCCAATATCTATATAATTTCAAAGCAAAATGGTGAGTTGTTTTAAAGTTGAACTCTCAAAAAGAGTAAAAATAATAAAATCTCTTAATAATTTAGATTTCCAAACAATTCGGCCGGCGACCTGGTAAGAAAAAAAATGGCCGCTCCTTTCATTTTGCAATTTTTTTTTTTATAATTTGTCGTAATGTTCCTATAAATTTGTGATGAACAAATTTTTCTATGGGATTGTTGCCTTTAGAAAAAGTAAAGATCGTTATCCTTTTTCCAAGATGTGATTTATTTATTTATTTATTATATTACACACAGATTTACAGTCTTGACCAAGGCATCTGTATGGTAGACAATAATTCATAAGAAAAATCTAAATTAAAACAAATGAAAAAAAAAAAACACAATAATAACAACGAATATTAATATGATTATGAATGAGATTGATAATGTAGGTTATATCAATTTCAGACCAAAAAAAATCAAAATCAAAATTAAATTAAATTACAATTAAAATCAGATTCAAAGCTATAAAAATTATAATTAAACCGAAATTATTATAAAATTTATTAAACATTTATTATTATTGAAAATTAAATTATAAAATCAATCGCACTCAAATATGTCAACACTCTATTATAGAAAACGCCATTTGTGTCATAAAAAATATCTGCCTCAAAATTATGAACAAGCATGTCACCGAGCAACTTTAAAGCTCTCGCGGTTGGAGCATTCTCCGCGTATTTAGTACGGACGGCAGGCAGACCAAACAGGCGTGGTTTTCTACGAGATGCCACGACCGCGCCCTCGCCCTGTTGCCAGCGCGCAGGTACACGTAGCCCGAGCTGTATAAGTACTGACCCATTGTCAACTCTATTTTGTAATAGGTGATAGAAGTGAAACAGAAGCAACATTTTTCTTCGAAATATCATTGTGTTTAGGTCCACCATTCCAAGCACAAACATAGACGGGTAAAGATAGGGGTAATATCCGTATTTTCGTTTGTACAGCCATCTCGCGAATCTCCTTTGCACCCTCTCAACCATAAGCGCATACGTACTCTCATACGGGTCCCAGATTATGGCACCGTACTCCAGCTTACTTCTGACGTAGGCGTTGTATAGTGTGACTGCTACTTTGGTGTCGTCAAAGTCGGAAGCTACCCGAAGAATAAACCCCAGCGACCTTAAAGCTTCCTTACATTTGGCAATGATGTGGTCATGAAAATCCAAGCGCGAATTTAGTGTAACACCCAAGTCACGGATTGCGTTAACACGTTCAATTGCGCTGCCGTCGAGATTGTAGGTGGTGAGTAGAGGTGAGGGTGAACGGCTGAAAGTAATTGTCTTGCATTTGGCTATATTGAACGGGAGATGGTTGACCCGACTCCACTCGGCCAGCGCTGCAATGTCGCTCTGAAACCTGACCGTGTCGGAAATGTTATCCACCCCAAGGAACAGTTTTAAGTCATCGGCGAACAAGAGACACCTGGCAGATTCGATGACCTTTGGAAGATCATTGATCATTATAAGGAACAGAGTGGGGCCTAATGTGCTACCCTGACTAACTCCAGATCTGGTATAGTAACAATGCGACAAGTAACCATCCAGTTTCACTCGCTGAGATCGATTAGACAGGTAACTGGCGCAAAATTTAAGAAGACGAGGCGTGAATCCGATCGCTGAACATTTCTCCAGGAGCACATCATTGTCGACTAGATCGAACGCCTTTTGGAAGTCAAAGTAAGAGGCGTCGACTTGTTTACCATTGTTTAGTTCGATACAAACATAGTCGATCAGATTGACAAGGTTGGTAGTTGTAGATCTGCCGCTCCGAAATCCGTGTTGAGCATCGTCCAGCCAGACGTTAACCTGCCTTCGTATTTGAGAGTCAATCATGCACTCAAAGATCTTGCCAAAAACAGAGATGACCGCAATGGGGCGAAAATTTCCAACCTCGCTGGCAGATCCTGTTTTATGTATAGGGGTGACATTGCTTGTCTTCCATATCATGGGGTAAGTAGAACTCTCCAGAGCAAGATTATAAATATGCAAAAGAGGTTTATGCAACACACCCAGGCAGTCTTTGACCATAAAAGCCGGAACCCCGTCCGGGCCCGGAGATGAATAAGGTTTTAACTTCTTCACTGCCTTAAGCAAATCCCTGTAGTATACCTCTGAGATGTCAACATATTGAGAACAGCAGGAACCGGAAGCACGTTGATCAGCCTCAGTCACATCCAGCCCAGGAAGATCATGTCGGAACACAGAACCGAAATATTCCGCAAAGCCATCAGCAGCAGCCTGACCCGTCAACGTTTGGCCATTATAGCTGTAAGTTTTGCAAGTTTCCCTGTTCTTTCTTTTGTTTTTCACATACTGCCAAAACTTTGACGGGTTGTTAATCAGAGTCTCCTGTGTACTTTTTAAATATCGTCGATATGCGTCACCAATAAGCTCCTTGACAAGAGTTCTGTAGAATCTAAACATTTGACCATCATACTCATTGCCATCGAGTTTAAACCGCCGCAGGTGGTAGTATTTTATCTTGATATTATTAATTATTTCAGTAGTATACCAAGTAGGATAGTTATAGCGCGGATTTGGTTGCACCGTGTTTTTGCGAGGTACGTATGAGTCAAGGCAATGGTAAAATGAACGCGCTACCACTCGCGCACGCATAAGTTGAGCTCCCGCTTTTTAATTCGTCTAAATTAGTAACTTCACTGTATCAGTATAATTATGTCTACATAAGTTCGCAAAGTGCCATACTATAAATAAGTGATAGTTCCAGTTCATAAAAGTGCTTTAATTCAGTAATATTCACCAAAAACTTATAATACAAACAGTTTTAATAACGAACCAATCAAGTGCAAGTGATGATTCATAGATCGTGCGGCGACCGCAACATTACCATAATATGGTCAACAATCCGAGCATCGATACTAACGGCTCAAGGCACCACTGAGGATACTATTTGTTAATTTGATGCATTGCTAATTCATTTGCATAATATTATTATAAATTTAATAATGTCAAATCAAGGCATTGTGTGTGGCTCAGTGGTACCGACCGTTCCATGCATTAAATGGAATACATTCATTTCAAATATCATTGATCTTAGTATGTAAACCACATTCAGCTAAACAATTGTTTGATGTTTGACCAAAAACAATTTGGTCTAGCTAGATGAATAATAAGAATACATTAATAATATACTTCACAATTATTGTGTTAAGTACTAACACATTTGGAAGTTATTTTATTTAACCTTGGTAAATGGCCGTTGCTGGATCAACAAAAATACATATAAGTAACCAATATAGTTTGGAAGACCCTTTCCATATATATATATTTTAAATACAGAAAAACAAAGACTGGCCGCTCCTTTATGTAACACATGGGATTTCTTGCAGTGACTATCTTTACAGCTGCTTTACAGTATACAAAATTTATAAGAGGTATTTGGCACAAATTTAAAGTTGGAAAAGAAGAAATTATTTATTAATTTGTGTACCTGCCATGAGGATTTTTTATTATGCCAACCATTATATTATTATCCGAGATTAAGGAACTGCGAATGATTTGCGGGATCATTTCTTTCCGAATTATATCCTAGATATAAAGGATGTGTCTAGTTTGTGGGACTAGTTCCGTTCTTATTTATCATGGATTTTGGGACATTAGCGTCTGACACATTGGGGTCAGATCATGTTTCCTGTTCATAAAAATCTTGGATTTAGGGATTGCGAATAGCACAATTGGGGCTATTTCTTCCCGGTTTTTTATCTGGATTTATTATCCAAAAATTGCAGCCATCCACAGACAGGAGGCACTTGGCTCCGTGTGGTTTTGTTTGTGCTGAATGCCTCTTTCCTGACACAAATATTATATTAGCATTTATTAACAATAATGTTTAGCGATGGTTGGTTATATTTTCTTTTCTCGGACCATTACCTTCGTGAAAATCCTTTTTCCAAGCAAGCAATGGAAAACAAAGTTGGCCTTGGTCATATGATTTTGTGAAGAATATAGTTTCAGAATTAATATAATTTATTTCAGAAAATTATGGATTGATTTCCAGAATACGAGTTGTCCTTATGAGACCATACATCATATATCAACCCATAATCATCCCACTGCAGGGATACGGGTTTCCCTTCAACCGAAGGAACCATTTCTTTCACAAAATTAAATTATTTTTCTAGCAATGCATTAATGACAATGGTGAACAATGTTTACCTGGTTATGTGAATGGTTTCTTAAAAGAACCATCTCTGCCAAAATTGTTAAAAACAATAATATTAATTTATTCCAGACCATAATGCATTAAACACAATGGCATATGTTAACCAAGGAAAGTGATGGTTATAGTTGGAGATTTATTTTAAAAATATACATAAAAATATATTATTATGTTTTTACATGCCTTTAGTGGAGGGTTTTTGAGACAGTTACCTACTGTTCTGTCTTTTATGCATTATTTATGAAAATTGTGCCTGAAATAATTTACTCTTACTGCTAAAACATAACGTTTTTTCTTTTTTCAGAATTATAAAATCATAAAACGATTATTCTTTTTTTCACAACGGGAAAAATGCCAACTAAAGCTCTCTTTGGCAATATCTAAAACTCCCGTCTTACGCATTATATACCTACAAGGTATTTTTCTTTTGCGAATTTCAGCTTGTTTGAACAAGACAAGACTTCGATCAGTCGATCGAGACGAGACTTCATATTTTTCAATGGCTTTTTAGCAATTTAATAATTTAGTACTGGCAATACTAAAGTTTTTTTTTTTTTCATTGGACGACAGTATTAGTATGCCAAAAACTGTATTGTAATCAGACAGTTGTTGCCAAAGAAGAAGAAGTCGAAACAAAACGTCACGAAATTGACAGTGACATTAGTGACAGTGAAAGATTTTAGTTTTTTGAATAAATAAAATAAAATTATTAATCCTTTCTTTCAGTGTAAACAAAGTTTATAGGAGCCATAATGTGTAAATACACAGTAAATATATCGCATTGTTGTGTAATTATGCAGAAAAAAGGGCTCAGTTTATAAAACAATGGAAAACCGATTGTCGTTGTGCACTGAGTACCTAATAAGTATGATGAGCGAGTTTCGAACTTCGTTTTTTTTTTATGACTACGCGAGCCAGCTGTGTTGGCGACCAGTATACTTAATTGTTTTACATACGCTTCTTGCACTTAGCGGTCTTAGCCTGAAAGACTACCTAGTACCTACGCCAAAAGCGTAACGTACGTTTGTACAGCACAACCAGAAAGTCGGCAATGAAATTACAATGAATCTGTCCTTTTTATTAGGTACTTAACCAAACCTGCAAGATACAGTTTCAAACAAGTTTGTATGAATTATTTCCTACTTGGTAGAAAAATACATTTAGTTATGACATCTTGTCATAAAGTGGTTTTTTTTCTGTAGAATAATTTACCTTTTATATTGTGTGAGAAAACACATACTATGCAAGTAATTCTGTTATGGAAGTGGCAATTGATTGTTGCCCTTGTTTAAGTAAAAAATATGACCTTTTTTTATGAAAGATTTTACATATGTAAAATTCCTATAAGTAGTTACAATTACTATGAATCTTTTGTAACATAGGGTGACCTATGTGTACTTTGATCATTTTCTGATGATGAGCGTCAGTGTATATTCAAGACAGGTTGATGGATACGGGTGTTAAAACCTTTTGTGTAATAATTTACATAGCATTTGCTGTGGTTTTATATATACACTTATTATAAACCTATTCTATTATGTAATATATATATTTATTATTGAAAAATGGTTGAATTTATACATAGTTGATACTAAAACTATCATATTCTCTATGTCAACATGGTTTATCCAGTAATTATGTAGGTACTGTGAATAAACAAAAATAGAATGTAATTAACATTAAAACTATAGTTAATAATAATAATAATATGATGTATTCATGATTGGAATTATCCTGACCAAAGTCTTAAGTCTATAAAACTTTTAATGATTGAACAATATTAAAATTGCTCAATTCTGATGTTTTCAGATTGCATAATATTTATGTATGTACTTTGAATTTATGTTTCAGAACTAAGCTATCATGAGCTATGTACAGATCGCAAAACAAATGAAATTGAATTTCAATTTTCTTAAAACTACAAAAAATCGTTTATTCAAACGATAAATTATTTAACTTATGGTATTTAGTGGTTTAAGTAAACAAATGACTTTCCAGTATTTGACTCAATTATATTAACAGCAATACCTTAGTATGGTATGAGATCTTATCATGTATAAGCGTTGTCACCCAACAAAGCACTTCAACCCTTATGTTGCTGATGGTATGAGATAATGTCATTAAAGCTTGTTGCAAGTTTAACAGTTGGTTTTAAAAAATAATAATAATAATAATGGACAGTATAACAGAAAATAGTGCTTTTTTAAGTTTGTACTTTTATAATTCATGTTTTTGATTCAATATTACAGTAAGAAATTACTGAACCTGTCCAGAAAAGGAAGGACAATGGTTATTGAAATTTCCATTTCATATAACTAAAACTAGACTTTCGAATCCTGCATTGAATTGCTTTAAACATTGGGGGGGGGGGGGGTGGAGTGTAGTGACATGTTATGCAGAATTGAAAATCATCCAGTTGCACTGATTGGTTTTTTAAATTTAAAACAAATAGGTTAAAATAATATTTAAAGATAAATACCTAAGCAAGAGATTTTCTGTACGGTAAAAATCTGTAGTACTTTGCGATAACTTGTCCTTTTACCTTAAATTCACTATTAACTCTCACATCTAGTGTGTTAATTCTTATCAAATCTTGTCCACTTTTCTAAGAGATAAGCTATGGGCATGACTTAAGTATAGCGATTAGATATATTTTACATTGTGTTTGCATGTTGTTTAATCGAGATCTATAATGTGTCTGTAATATCGGTAGGTCAACACTATAGATTTTACCTATCTAATCATCAATATTAGTATGGTTTAAGAAATTTATTTCTCATGAGAACTTAAATGACAATATGTTCACTTACTGAGAAACTAAATAATTCACTATTATCACCGAATCAATATTAGTCAAATGTTTTTTCTGAAACTGTGACCGAAATGGACATTTATTCAAAACTATTTGGAGTTTGTATTTTTATGACGACCCTTTCTGGGATAGGCAAAAATACAAAGATAATATTATATTTTCTGTTTACTACAGAATCATCTTCAGAACTGGTGTGCTGACCATATAGGTATTTGGTGTTCTGGTTATAATATTAAGGACAAAATGGGCAAAAATCCAGATGCTCTAAACATCTACTAAACGCTGTATAATTGATGATTAAACGAACTTACCTGTACGTGAAGTTCTATCATAATTATACTAGCTGGTCAATTCTCATAATTAGGTCCCTCCCAAGTACCCCTCCCGTAAGTGTATGGGATACACAAATCTGTATTTAGCCCACATTGTCCGAGTCGGGCGTAGACAGAATAGTATTCTCTGTCTACGGAGTCAGGAGTACTTTAAACAAAATGACGTTTCTAGGGATGTAGGTGTGATGTAACGCCTATGTAATAGTGATGTTTTTTCGATTATCTTTGAACAAGTCGTGTGATTAGCCGAGTAAATACGAATAATACTGTAAGTAAGAAATTAATTATGAGAATTGACCAGCTAGTATAATTATGATAGAACTTCACGTACAGGTAAGTTCGTTTAATCATCAATTAATCTGTACATACCTACCTGTACATAATCTATCTTTATATATAAAATGCTTTGTCCTGACTGATTGACTGACTGAGAATCAACGCACAGCTTAAACTGCTTATCGTAAAAATCTGAAACTTGGCAGGTGGAACTATTTATATGACGTAGGCGTCCGATAAGAAAGGATTTTAAAAATTCGAACTCTAAGGGCGTTTTCCACTACTCCGGCATCCAATTTTTATCGGTCTGGTAATTGCCGGTCCGATGTAGAAATTCATACTTAGTATACGCGCTTCTTCACTACACCGGCGTCCGGTTTTATGTCTAACTAAAGTATGAATTTCTACATCGGACCGGCGGCGGCAGTAGTGGCAGTAGTGGAAAAACGCTCTAAGGGGGTAAAAAGGGGGGTACAGTTACTATGGGACAACTTGATTCCTTGGTCCAATCTACTTCAAATTTTGCATAAAAATTGTTTAAGAGAATTGATGGAAGACATGATTCTTATTTTATTGAAATTCTTGAAAAAATGTAGTTTGTGCGTAATTTTCTTCGAGTTGATATCAATACTCTTACCATAAAGTAAAGAAACGGAACAGAGACCAACCTTCTAAGAGCCGGACAAATTGTTCACCTATTCTGGTAGGGTTGGCACGGCATAAAATTAAAAAAACAAAATGTTTATCAGCTTTTTACTAACAGAATATTTTTTACAAATTACTTACTCTAAAAAATCATGGACTTAATATAAAAACAGGACTGATCACTGTTAAAAATTAAATTTACAAATGTCAACTTTAATAGTTCTCATTAAGGTTCAATTTGTTATAACCATGAAAACAGAGAGAAACCGAGCAGAGCGAGATAGTTACAAGCTTAGAGAAAGGATGAATAGAGGCGACACGGTAGGAGTGAGCGAGATGAGTAAATACAATATTCACAAGGCCAAAAAGAGCTAGAGAAACATTTTTTGTCCTTATCGACGTATACTATTTTTTTGCTGAGCACATTCGCTAACTGTGCCCAGCAAACGAAAGCGGTTTTCTTTATTTCTCAAAATCTGAATTTTCAGGGTGAAAACAAGGCGAAAACTGTGTTCTGTGGTTGAGTTGATGTGTTTTTGCGTTCATAGACTATGGTGCATTGTAGTGTTTTAGGCTGCAATAGCCGCAGTGAACATAAAATCGACAACATAACCTTTCATTCGTAAGTACACTATTTAGACTTTATTTCGGCCATAATTGATAAAAATGAATACAGATTATATTTATTAAGACTCAAATGACGGCTACAATGTACAGAAATAAAGAAATAAAACGTAAATGGTCAAGAAAATAATCGTATTTTGTAGTATTATGCACCCAAATTAAGTAGGTAAGTAAAATGAAGCCAGGCGGCCACTTTCCTGTGTCTCCTGAATTTAGTCGGGTACCACGCGTATTGGGGATACCAGCAATTTACTTCAATTTACCCATGCAATATTACCTACCCACAATTGAGGTAAAATAGTGACAACCTAAATTAAAAATAATATCTATTTAATACAAGCTGAGAGAGATCTGTAGTCACACCAACCTTCCCATACTACTATAGGAGACAATAGGAGTTAGCGGAGATACAGACAAACAGGCGCGGACAGCCTCTTCGATTTATTATACAAGTATAAATCGAAGTCTCAATATATTTAATGCTCAATAAATTAGATAATGCTGTTAGCGTTAAGTCCGCCTTTTGTACCCTTATATTGTGGTCAATAAAGTTTAAATAAATAAATAAATATATTGATGATTATAAGAAAAAATACATCGCAAATCATCAATTAAATAGTCCTATTAGTTTATCGTATATAAAAATATAAAAAAAACATGGGGTAAATCATGGGGTAATATTCTCTTTTCTGGTAACACTGCGTAATCAATGTACTTTGTTTTTCTCCCTTATGGGTATACGCCAAATGACAACTCTATTCATCCTTTCTCTAAGGTTACAAGTCATGCCCTGTGTCTCGTTCTCCATTGTTGCCAACAAAAAAAAACAAGTTATTTCTTTCTGAAGTTACCGAAGTTACTTAATTTGTTCTGTTGTGTTAGTAGCCCTTCCAAAAGGGACATGGCGGATAATTCAATTCTCAATTCACTCGAGTTGTAAAATCTGGCTTTTTTAGAAACTTTATTAAAAGTGGATCGAAAATGGTTAAAAAATGTTGTGTTAATGGTTGTCCAAGTCAGTCATATGGTGGTTGTGATTTCCAGGGCAAGCAAAATTTATTATGGTCACCCAGTTAAAAAGAGACACAGAGCCTGTCTAACCTGTCTTATCTGCATCTCGCTCGGCTCGTTTTTTTGCTTACAGAGCTCAGTCCTGTTTGTATATTAACTCCATGCTCTAAATATATATATATTTTGTAATTTTGTTTTTTAATAATTTATTATGCCTTTTAATAGAATGGTAAATTCTTAATCTATACTCTTATAATAAAACTGTAAAAGGGCCAATTCTGTACATTGAAAAATAATTAAAAAAAAACCTCCAGGTGTCTTTCAAAAAGTAACAGACGCCGAAAATGTGATTTTTGAATTTTTTGTCTGTCTGTCTGTTGTCCGCTTTTCACGCAAAAACTACTGCACGGATTTTGATGAAACTTTTTTTGTTATATTGCTGTTGGTCCTCGCCAACATATGGGCTATAATTTATTTTGAAGATCGGAATACCTGATGTGAAACCCTAGCAGCCCAGCTAAACTATAAGAGACAAATATAGCGCATTAGGAAAAGTTAATCAGCATGATGAGCATTTTCTAATAACGTAAAAAAATCGAAGATCTGGCACACTTGATGTGGAACCGTAGCAGCCCAGCTAAACCATAAGAGATACAAATATAGCGCCTTAGGAAAAGTTGATTAGCGTGATGAGTATTTCTTATTGATGTACAAAAATCGAAGATCTAGCACACTTGATGTGAAACCGTACCAGCCCAGCTAAACTATATGAGATACAAATATAGCGCCTTAGGAAAAGTTGATTAGCGTGATGAGTATTTCTTATTGATGTACAAAAATCGAAGATCTAGCACACTTGATGTGAAACCGTACCAGCCCAGCTAAACTATATGAGATATAAATATTGCGCCTTAGGAAAAGTTGATTAGCGTGATTAGTATTTCTTATTGATGTACAAAAATCGAAGATCCAGCACACTTGGTGTGAAACCGTACCAGCCCAGCGAAACTATATGAGATACAAATATAGCGCCTTAGGAAAAGTTGATTAGCGTGATGAGTATTTCTTATTGATGTACAAAAATCGAAGATCTAGCACACTTGATGTGAAACCGTACCAGCCCAGCTAAACTATATGAGATACAAATATAGCGCCTTAGGAAAAGTGGATTAGCGTGATGAGTATTTCTTATTGATGTACAAAAATCTTAGGTTTTTAGCTTATATCTCAAAAAGGGTACGTTATGGCGGAAAATTGTCTATTACGAAATGAAAGCTTATAAAATTCTCTATTACTTTGATTGTTTATATTTTTTTCCATATTCCCATCCGTTTTCGAATTACACGCTTTGGAACAGTGATGAGGCCTCAATCTATTGGCAGCCATGACAGGTCCATGTTCTTAGGAAAAAATGAAAATAATCAAAGAGTTAATCAAATTTGGTAGAGAATAATCAAATTTGGAGTGGTAGAGCAATTGTTACGAAATGGGCTAGCTCGACTGGGGAAGTAACCAAAAAGTAGCGGGCACAGCTAGTCTTATATAAAGTTCTTATAAGAGTCTTTGGGATAACAAAAATATGATGTTTTTATTCTTTACATAATTGTTCATACACAATGTACAGTAAACCATATTTGCACTTTTTTTTTATAAAACACCAATTTAGACTATATAATATAATATATAATATACACGCCGCGTCGGGACTCCGGACGGGAGAGACGACTGAGCCCTGAGTTGAAGCACGCGCCGAGCCGAGAAACCAGTTTCGCTCCGTACGCAACAGGCCGGCCGCGCGTGCCGACGCACACACGCGCATCAAGCTTGTAGTGGGGTACCTATCGCGGCGCCGTTGTATGAAGCTTTGTCTCTGTTCCGATTCTTTACTCATGTGCTCTAAGGGCCCCGGAGACAGTCAAACGGTTTGATTCAATCCTTACGTGTTTGACCAAACCGTTTGATATAGCTATCTTTGAATTCGCATCAAACAAAAGCGCGCATTATAGCATCAAAGTTCAAACAAGAAAGTCCTAGTGATTTCAAAAAATGTCGTCGACTATGGATAAAGACTTTCTCGCGTTTATTGTATTAATGTTTTCAATGTCTATTTCGTCTTCGTCTGTCATTTTGGAAACCACACAGAACGTATCGCTTCGAAATTCAGCACAAGATTAAACGCGCTTCAAACAAAACCAAAATATAAATTTCCATCAAACGAGCTTCAAACACGTTAAGTTTGATTAAACCTGTCATACCAACGCGTAAACGATAAAATTGGTTTGACTCAAACCAAAATCTACGTGTTTGAATCAAACCGTTTGACCGTCTCCGGGGCCCATTACTCCTTAGTGCTTTTGATTTCAATTACATTTCATTTTTACATATCCGTGAAGTGAAGTGTGTCATCTGTCATGTAATATTTTTATAAATTGTGTATATTCAAACAAAATGATTTCATAATGTCGTCGTAGGTACTATTTATTCTGTTCGTGATCCCGGAAAAACAGCTAAACTTCTAACTACATCCTAGCGGATTGAATCATATCCATCGATAATAACAGTAAGTAATTAAATCGAGTAATAACATAAAGAGGGAGTGTCCCTGCGCTCTTTTGATACACCTCAACTCAACTGGTGCCAGTCTGGCACAAAACGCCGAACTTTGCCGAACCGCTTTGTAGTTGTCGATGTCAAAAAGCGCCAAACATGTCTCCCGGAAAAAAAAATATGGCGGTTTATGCTATTAAATCGTGTCACAACTCACAACACGTCTGAGAAACAAAAGAAATGTAGTTAATGATATCACTTTTCACAGGAAAGTTTTAAATATTTGCTGCTGCTACTGATATTTACGTAGGTATGTGACACGTTCTCTAATGGAAGTCCTTGTGAATTTACGAAATCATATACCTAAAATTTTTTTACTTGAAAGTTGAGAAATTTAAACAAACTCTATTTATTTCCTTTTTGGAAACTACACCTCTATTGGCAACATTACGCAAGTGTCAAGTGCATGTCACCGACATGTCATCGAGCGTTCAGCGATTCACTTTTGACAGAACGCTTGTATAATAGACCCTACATCTAGTAAGTTATTGATCTAAGAATTAAATATTCAATTCTATGATATTTGACAGGGTTCACGTTAAATTGGTCAATGGTTAAATGCAAAGAGAAAAATAAGACATATAGAAAGTTAAATGGCATATTGCTATTGTCTCTTTCACACTTATAGAAAATCTCATTACGTCGACTCGCTCTGTTTTTTCAGTGTTGTAGGGATAGTTGTATTGTATGTAGGTATTGAAATACCGATATTAGTTATACATTTTTTTTACGGATGTGGTTGGAAAACAGGCTCAGGAATATGGATCATTTGATGTTAGGTGATTACAGTCGACTATGGAGCACAAAGATTTTAGGGTTCCTAACCCGTAGCCGACCTATAACAGGAAAAAATAGCATTTAGCGAGAAATAGTAAAAGGAAGGAGTTAGAATTTCGGATATTTCACTCACCGAAAGAAACGCATTGCTGCTTCACGTCAATATTCTGTAAGAGGGTGGCACTTCAACGCAACCGGTCGGGCTAGCCTATTTCATAAACGCCTACTCCAAAGATTGTAATGAGAAGTATATAAATAGAAATCCTACTTCGTACTATCCTATCCTATCCTATCCGGAAGGATAGGATAGGATAGGATAGATATGAGTATGGATATGAGTAGGACTACTCATATTATAAAGGCGAAAGTTTGTGAGGATGTATGTATGTATGGATGTTTGTTTGGTAATGTTTGCGTGAAAGATCACGCAAACATTACCGAACGGATTTTAATGAAATTTGGTACACGTGTAGACTATAACCTGGAATAACTACTTTTTATCCCGAAATTCCTATGGGAATGGGAATAATAGGACTGCTGTGTATAAATAAATTCACGCAAACGAAGTTGCGCGGGTTTATTAGTAATTACTACGAAAGTAAAAGCTAAACTCGTGACTGGAGCATTAGTAAATGAAGAAATGTCCAAATATCACTGCGTCGTGGTGTAGGCCTGTGGTACCTAAAGATGACTGAACTGCGACGCAACTAACATAAACTTTAAAATTCGGACCTACAACGCTTGGTTCTCTTAGAATTTGCTCATAACTATTGACGATGCTTAGATTCCCTTGTGACGAATTTAAAAATTATATTTACTAACTTAAAAATTAAATATATTATATATATGTCGCATACGGTCATGAGTATGGACATGAACACTAAGCAAAACGAGGGTGCGCCATCTAGCGGCGTGTTGAGAAAACGTTGCTTTTGGCGCGCTCCGGCAGAGTCGTGAAGTCGTGATACGGAAGGCGGGCTCGACTGAACACTTGACTATGGAGCGCCACCGAGAGTAGTACTCGTAGTCACCTAGTGTCTATTTTGTGTTGAGTTATATTAAGAAACTGTACCTAATTAAACTGTGTTATAACGACGATTGATAAAGACCTAGACTAAGATTAATTAAATGTTTTAATGTAGAACAAACTGTTGTTTCTCTCATATCACGACTTCGTTACGCCCTTGTGATGTTGAATTGCACATCGAATTACCGCTAGGCTATCCGTTATATAAATATATATTATAAATAAATACCAATTTTGCGCCTTAACACCACAACCCGAACTGTTCGTAAACTGTCGAAATGTTAGGTAAATAATTTTAGTTATTAAAAAAAATAAAATCTTTTAAACAACAGAGTCCACTCGATATTCAGACGCGGCCAATCAGTGAGCATAGTTTGAGAAACACCTGTGCAAAACACAGGAAACTCTGTTAGTTGCGAATTTTTGACGGTAGAAGGTACAGAACTAAATGTAATCACGTCGCTCGTCGGTATGAACATAATGAACGCACTCCCTCAGGGACGCTGGGTATCCTATAGGTACTGGATTTTTTAGTGATAAAGCATTTAAGTAATTTATGACGAGCTAGCTTGACCGGAATAAGATCCAAGTTTGTACAGAACCCTCGGTGCACGAGTCCGATTTTCACTTGACTGGCTTTTTAGGGTTCCGTAGTAGTACAAGGGATGCTTATAGTTTCGCCATGTCCGTCTGTCTGTCCGTCTGTCCGCGGTCTAGCGCCTAGAGAGCTGTAATTTGGTATGTATACACATATTAACAATGGTAAAAATTAAAAAAAATATATATTTTTGGGTGTCTCCCCTACATTTAAAGTGAAAATGAATCCCTCCCCCCTTTTTGTGGGGTATTGTGAGATAGATCTCTTCAAAACAGTGAGATGAGAGTGTGGAAATATCATATTTCGATACAATGATCCGTTTCGGAATTATTTACACTTATCGTGTCAATTTAGTTTTTCACGGTGGTCGTCTTCCCTCTATCTCCGAAAGTCTTATGTTTAGAAATTTGAAAAAAAAACATGGTAGTAGTCCATATGCTGAACCTACTATGAAAACTATAACGGTTAAGTAGACTACTAGTTCCCGAGTAATAGCTAAGTAGAGTAATAATAACTTATAAAATAAAATTTATTTGATAAAAACTTACAAATGTCATAGAATTTTATATTGGACTCAACTGAAGGCAAGTAAAGCACATCAAATACGGAACCCGACATTGTACGTGGCCCATCACGTACTTGCCCGGTTTTTATACACAATAATATTATGCACTTTTTTCTGGAAGGGTTGCCAATTCTGTAGTTTATTTTGTAAGCACTGAGATACCTAATAGAAAACAAAAAATAATAGGACATAATTACGCGGTACACACCAGAACCTATATTCCTATATATCTCACCTCTAGCACAGAGGAACATACATACCTCTAGTCTTATTTGAGGTAGGAGGTATAGCGCATCCTCAGAACTCGTTACTTCACAACGAACGAATACATATATGGCTTGTTTTACAAAATAATAATTAGTTATATTTACTGTAATTTGTAGTGATTACAGTAAGCGTCAACAGTAAATGATTAAATTGGCCATTAAAATTCCATATTGAAAGTGCGTAGTAATCAAAGCAGTTAAATTTCGCACAGTGCACGAACTTCCGCGGCCACCAGGTCGACGCGATGCTGGCGAGACTAATTTAAATAATATATTCAGTCTATTTAATCGGTAGTTAATTAAATAATAGCCCTCTCATATATGGGGCGATATTTCCTCATTATTTTATTTCCATAAAAATCATCAGTCAATTATATTTAAAACAGTTTTGCGATTTTATTTCACTTGTACGCGGAGAAATTAACACTATTTCCTTATTATTATTTATCTCTTTAATTTCTCAGGATTTAATATTTGTAAACAAGTAGGTTTATAAACAGGTTGAAATCTTCAATGTGCAGATGACTAACAGCCCATTTGCAGACAAGCATTTTAATCTTAATTCCACATTTTACTCAGATGTTACAGACATAATTTAATGTGTTATTTTTTTTATACCACAAAGTGGGCAAACAAGCATACGGCACGCCTGATAGTAAGCATCACCGTAGCCTATAGACGGGATATCACTCACGCGTTGCCAACCCTCCCAACCCCCCCAAGTGGAGCTCTGGTGACATTGCTCACCACAGATAATAAATAATAAAATAAATTCGACACAATTTTAAACGCGTTGTGTCTATTTGTTGCACTATCACGCAAAAACGGCTTGATAAACTTTAAATAAAGGTACAAAAGTAACTTTTACTCTGGATTAAACACAGTCATTATGATTTTTTATACAAAACATAAATGGACAACATTTTGTCAATATAAATCAGCAAACACAATCGAAAAGTATGTACTTATTTCAAAAATCAAGACGCTTAAAAGTTTTTGTTTTTAGCGTTCCGTAGTAAACTATAATAACCCTATAGTTTCGCCACGTCCGTCTGTCCGTCCTCGGTCTAGCGCTAGAGGCTTGATGCTAGAAAGCTGTAATTTGATATGTATACGCATATTAACAATGCTAACAAAGTGGCAGAATATAATTTTTTTTGGGTGCCTCCCCTACATGTAAAGTGGGAATGAATTTATTTTTTTTATTTTTTTATTGAGTGTGGGTAGATCATTTTCCATAGATACAATGATCCATTTGCGAATTAACATTTATCGTGCCAATTTTCGTTTTGCACGGTGGTGCCCCCCCCCCCCCCCATTTCCAAAAGTCTTGTGTCTTGTAGGCATTTGAAAAAAAATCATGGTAGTAGTCCATAATTATAGGGAACCCTGCATTGTGCGTGGCCCGACACGTACTAACCCGGTTTTTTTTTCTATAAGTAAACATTTTCTTACTTTTACTGTGAATATCATAACAATGAAAAGAGGTTTAGACTCATTTTTATTTTAGGGAATTTGTAGATCATAGAAACTGTCAACGCAAAATAAAAATAAAACATTTTTTCAACAAGGAGCCTTATTTAAATTAACTCGATTTTGTTAGTTTCAGACTTTTCACCTTTCACTATGACTATTTTGAAGAAAATATAACGTTTAAATAAAGTACCTAATACATAATTGGAATTTGTAAATTGATTCATTAAAAAAATTCGTTTGATCGGTGTAAAAATTTGCTCATAAAACACAATCAACTGTACATAACGAATAAATTTGAATGTTCATTATGAAAGTTATGATAGCTCTCGTATGAAACATATTTAGTAGCGAGACCTATATATCACATGAGTAGAGAAACGAAATCTTTGCTCATGTGCCATTATCATGCGTCAGTATACATAGAAATAGCGTGCAAGGCACACCTTCCTTGAAAATGATAGTGTATATTTTAATCTCTATTGCTCTGCTATTGTGTATATTACATGTGTTGTTTAACTACAATGAAACGGCCAGAATGATGAACAAGATTCCAGGCCCGCGAAGTAACTTTATAATAGGGAACGCGTTGGAACTCAACAATACCTCAGGTGATTCTTTTTCATATTCTGGCATTCATATATTTTTTTATTATGTTAAAAATAAATTGATATAACCTAAATAATATAAAATGTTTTCTTTCAAAAATAATAATATTTAAATTATGTAAGTAATTAATTACAATAACAAGTCAATATGACGTGAGTCCGTTTTTTTTTCTGTTTGTCTGATCTTAAGCTTAAACCACAGAATAACTACAAGTACTCTTAAACCTCAGATCATACACACACATGATCTAAGTCTTAAACATAGAAATGAAAGCAAAATGCCTTAACTTAATTTTTAAAACATACTATTGGCACAAAAAAAGAGCTTGCGCGCCATGACAGGATAATCACCTCGTGATTCGTGAGAGCCTTTGTTCAGGGATCTTGGTTTATTACCCCTACCCTGTCTATACATTTACGATGCATGCGTTTTTGTAAAACAACACTTTAATTTCACTAAAGCAATTTCACAAAAGCAATTGACCTGTACCCTAGAAGCAAAAGAAATACACAGATTAGTTTTCTCTGAACCACCAAAAACAGAAAAATATTATCGGAATTGTTTATGTATGTGCGTTAGACTGTACAATAAACTACCATCTGAAATACAAGGGTTGCCCACTAAAGAATTTAAGTATAAATTGTATATGGCTATAATGAAAAAAAAAAATTATAACATTAGTGAATTTCTAGAATAATTTATATTGTTATTAGAATTTTTCACTTAGCGTTTTAATTTATATTTGCGGTAAGCAGCAAACTTATAAATTAAATCTCTCCCTCCCGGTCGGTAATAATGTTTTTATGTACATATGCAAATTGGATTTTTAATTATCCATGTATTATTATTCAAAAATGGTTCAGTTCAAAGTATAAACCTTATTTGATTCCATAACTTAAACATTATTATTTTTTTCACCTCACAAGCTCGGAAAGAATCTGTTTGTCATTCGAAATCTGAGCGCAAAAGTGCATTTTGTGCCCTAGCGTGGAAAGTATTTTTAAAATTCGAACCTTTCTATTCTTTATTTTTTTATGCCGCCAGTCCTCTGAAAATGCATTAATACTTATTTCATGCCAGTGCGCCAACCTTATTTTTAGAATAATCGAACTGGCCAGCACGACCCCGCATGAAAAAAACAAACACTTATTGAATATACCTATTATTTGCGTTTTTCTTGCACCTTTTTCTAGCTTCCTCGCTGTAGTGAGGTGAAAAATTTTGTGTTTCGCTCGGCAGCAAAGTTATTCTGCGTCTCGTACCTTTGAAACCCTCGCTACGCTCAGGATTCTATATTTGTTAATAATCCTAGAATCCTTCGCTAGCTCAGGTGTCAATTTAAGTACTCGCGCCAAAAAACAACTTTGCAGCCTTGGATAACAAATAACTATTGTTGTTATGTCACCTAGTAGACAAACAAGCAAGCGGACCACCTGATGGAAAGCGGCCACCGCCGCCTATGGACATCAGTAACACCAGGGGCGCTACCAATGCGTTGTCCACCAAGGGGGTTGAAGAAAAGGAAGGAGGAAAGGAAGGGAAAGAAGGAGGGGGAAAGAGGGGATAGGAGAGGAGTTCAGGATCTCTCACTCACCGAACGAAACGCATTGCTGCTTCACGTCGATATTCTGTGAGAGGTACTTCCCCGGTCGAGCAAGCCCAGTTCATAATAATTGCTCTACCACTCCAAACATAAATTAGAGGTTGCAACTTTTATGCAAAATTTTCGTCAGGACCTATAATATAACTACATCGTCTTAATTATAATTAAATTGAGATTTAATTACATAATGATAAATTAAATATTATTTCTAGTTGACTCCTCAAAATCGCGAGCAAAACTAAAGCTAACTAAAGCTAAGAAACTTTATTTAGTCACATCTAATTTTAGTTTGAGACCGTAACAAAATAATGGTGGTCATTTTGCTTTGTTTCCGAAATGGTGGTAGTTTATGGAGTAGTATTATTATGTAACATTCATTGTAAATGACGTGTCTAAGTAACAATACTTTACGCCCACAGAATAAAGTATTTATGAATTTGAATGTTAAATTTTTTTTCTAAGTTTTAGCTTGTTGAAAATGCATATTTTCATACAAATTGTTCAATGTTCAGCTAATTATGGCGTGTGTGCATGTCCTTGGTGACGCCTGTGATTGTTCTTTTGTCAAAGTCACGCGATGGATTGACATGTTTTTACAGGCATAGTTTAAGTTCTGGAGACATAACTGCTGACTGCCGATAAACTAGTGATAGTTTGGCAATTTCATTCAAAATTTTATGTAATGTGTTTTTGGAAATAAGTAATAAAAAAATAAATAATAATAATATAAAAGACTACTTGTTATCCGAAAAAAAAACTTATACGGACGGCAAAAACATACCTACATAACTCATTGGCACATCCTTTTGACAAGGCGGTTGAAACCGCGACTAATGGTTAGTGTTTAAAAGTGGTAGTACGTTTCCAAACTTTTTTAAAAGCGGGAAAAATATTGCTTTTACTTTACTTTAACAAAATTTTGTTTGCAGTGGAAATGTTTAAAGTAGGGCGAGTATGGGCAAATACATGGAAAGGAATTTTTCGATTCTGGGCATTTCCCATTGGAGCAGTCAGTATCTACAACCCCGAGGATATAGAGGTTAGAATCGGTTGATGTAAGAATTCCCTACAGAGTGAAAAGACTGTACTCTAAGAATAGGGAGGCATAGGGAAAGAAGGGTCTTTCCCTATGCCTCCCTATTTTTTCTATCATTTCCTTATTTAGTAATGTGTCTTGCTAGCCCAGCTCACTCCATACAGAAATTCGTTACTTTAACGTTACCTTGAAAAATTGCTTTCAGCAATAAAGCTGCCTTGTTGCATATACACTAGTCTTTAGATTATTTTTTCCTGATTGTGTAATGCAAATAAAGCATATTCTATCTGTCTTCTTCTACTCTCTTTAAAAGTGGGCATCCTAGATGCCTCAGCAATCACCAGTTAACATGAGAAAAGACGATTGCTTATCGTCAGCTTCGAATGTTAAAAAGTGTTTTTACGATTTCCATGAATACTGAAAATGGTCAATACAGTGCAATTTGTCAATAATTAAGCTTCCTCTTTTCGATCTATAGAGTCTGAAGTGACACAGCCGGAGGAAACAAAATCTGTCATTTCAGACTCTTTATAACAAAATATTATAATAATATGATGGTATCAGAAATAGCCGGAGGAAAAAAAATCTGATAGATGCCATCATATTATACTTTTTAAAGAAAGTAATGTGTCATGTCATGATGTGTCTTTACACAAAGAATGTAATGCACTCTACACTTTATAAAGTTGAGCGAAAACGAGAGTGTGGACGGGCTCATCCTACTTCGTCATCACTTGTCTTTTGTCTTTTCAATCTTACAAAATAATATCAATGTAAAGCCGTATTATAAAAGTGTCATAATAGTATTTCTATAAGATACATGTTGCGTAAGTAGAGAGTTCATCACGAATAAGTGCCTATTCAAGTATTTAGGATAAGCTCTTACGTACCTACAAGCATAACATTTTTTTATTTTGCAAGCCAAAGTTAAAGAAAATAGTTAATTTAAAATTTAAGTTAACGTTAGAATAATGCCTACGTTATGTTTACATCAAAAGATGCTCAACATTGATATACACGACTTAAGACCAAACTTTCCTCTCCCAAAAGTTTCCTTCCAGAATCTTTATCAAGACGGTTTACTCTTTTAATATTAGTCATCTAGATCCCACTGCTGGGCTAAAGACTCTTCTCCTTTCCTCCATCTAATAATTTTCAAAGGTATTTAGATAGGTACAGTCAACAGCATGTCGCCTTTACATATTGGACTTTGTACCATTTCTTAAGTTCTATGTCATAAGAGTCAAAATTGTACTGTAAGTGTAAAGCTCGATGTGCACCTGACTGTACATATTATTATTTATGTATTTTCTTATGTCGGGTATGTTTCTGTTACTTTTCCTAAATTTTAAATTGCAGACTGTGATGTCTACGATGAAGCACAGTGAGAAAAGTTTGGTTTATAGGTTTCTGAAACCTTGGCTACTGGATGGTTTACTCCTAAGCAAGGGTATGTATTGAAATTTCAAAAAATCTATAGAAAAGTATAATAATAAAATTTAATATTATTCTTAGTAAGAACCTGTTACTTATTTTCTATGGTCTACGAATAAAATGGTAATATGGTCTTTTATTTTCTTTAAGTTTTTAATTTCATTTTTAATGCAAAAAATCTTTAATCTTTTAGATTTGTACGCCACAGAAAACCTTTGTTAATTTTTTTATAGATTTCAATTCATAATTACCGACTAATAAGTAAAAACACTGATAAGGATTTATAAATACGGTCACGGTTAGGTTACGTAATATTGCTATCAAAGTTCGTTTAGACATTACATTGTTTTTTGTTTAATTAAATAGTAGATTTTACAACAAGTGCACAAAACGAATTTTTATTCGAGACTTTTAGCAGCTCGAGCCGAAGGCGAGGGCAGATAGTAATGTCGAGGATAAAAATGGACGAGTTATAAACTCTGCTTTTCACTTCGATTGCGAGGAAATAAATTAATAAACGCACAAAAAAACAAGACCGGTTTCCCGCCGCTTTTTTTCTTAATCTTACGACATTGAAATTAGGCTTGGGCTGCAGATCTATACAGCCTACTTTTAAATTAATTTTGTAATAAAATAATTTTCTTAAATTAATTAAATAACCCACCGTACTTTAATTTAAATTTTAATATCTTTTATGACTTAAAAAACACATAAGGCAAATTAATTAAAGTAAATACTATAAAATAACAAATTCTATCTCTGAACTTTTTATTGTATTTGGCTGTATGGCTCATTTCCTTTGCCTTAATATAGATACATTTATGAGTAGATACGTTTTTGCCCTTGTGCACAAAATTCGTTTTTGTGCAGCCTATATCCTGCGCAAATAAGCATTTTCTGAGCATGAGAAGTGAAAAATATATTTGTTTTGCAACACTACGATTTACAAAACATTATGATACAGGCGACAACAGAAGGAATCTACAAAAAGTAGGGTGGACTGAACCTTAAGGTAGGAAAAATCCTGTGTTTTTCGGGATAGTTTTGTTTATTGTTGTGTACCATCAAAAAAGAGATCAATAAAATGAGACTTTTGTCTTGGAATACCTCGGCTATCAGATAGATGTCGACAGTAGAGTGCGTAATGTGTATTTCTCTTTTTATGCTGGATCTATTCTCGAAATCTCTCGAAAATGAATCTGGACGAGCTGTTGGTCCTACTTCGTTTTCACTTTTCTTTCTCAACTTCTCGTGCGTGTATGTAGGGTTAAATACTATGACTTCAACTTCCCAAATGTAGCTTCGTGAATATACATTTCGAGAGGGCCAGAGTTCATATGACTAATCTTTATAACTTTTTAGGTTCCAAATGGCAACATCGTAGAAAAATATTAACACCGGCCTTTCATTTCAATATCTTACGAAAGTTTCACCATATCCTGGAGGATAACAGTCGGCGAATGGTTGAAAATCTGGTGGAACACTTGGGAGAGACTGTGGATATTATGCCCCTGCTGTCTGAATTCACTCTCAGTTCTATTTGCGGTAAATCATCTTTTTTATTGTAGTTTCTTAAGTTATTAGTATTGACGGGGTCCTCTATCCTCCTCTAACCTAACCTAAGTCTGAGGATTATACGACGATACAGATTTATTTATACACCTAACAAATGTCGGTCCTCCAGAACCCGGAGGGTATACCAGACTTTTCTGCTAGTTACAGTTTTCTCGCCATTTTTAGGGTTCCGTACTGTAAACTACAAGGAACCCTTATAGTTTCGCCATGTCCGTCTGTCCGTATGTCCGTCTGTCCGTCCGTGGTCTAGCGCTTAGACGCTTGATGCTAGAAACCTGTAATTTGGTATGTATACTCATATTAACAATTCTAACAAAGCGGTAGAACTAAATTTTGAAAAATATATTTTTCACCTCACAAGCTCGGAAAGAATCTGTTTGTCATTCGAAATCTGAGCGCAAAAGTGCATTTAGTGCCCTAGCGTGGATTTTTTTTTTTAAATTAGAACCTTTCTATTCTATAATTTTTTATACCGCCAGTCCTCTGAAAATACATAAATACTTATTTCATGCCAGTGCGCCAACCTTATTTTTAGAATTAGTGAACTGGCCAGCACGACACCGCATGGAAAAAAAAACCACTTACTTGAGTAATATATTATTTGCGTTTTTCTTGTACCTAGCATTTTCCTCGCTGTAGTGAGGTGAAAAGTTGTGTGTTTCGCTCGGCAGCAAAGTTATTCTGCGTCTCGTACCTTTGAAACCCTCGCTACGCTCAGGATTTTATATTTGAACCACTCGCTTCGCTCGTGGTTCAATCCTATAATCCTTCGCTAGCTCTGGTTTCAATATAAGTACTCGCACCAAAAAACAACTTTGCAGCCTTGCATAACAAATAGCTATTGTTATTACCTACAAGGATAACTATAAAGGTTAAGTAGGCACTACTAGTCACCGAGTAATAACCTAATAACCGACGATTTTTTGACGAAAACGTGCAAATGTCATAGAATACGCATTGTATCTGCAAGCAAGAAATGCGTAGCCAATACGGAACCCTACATTGTGCGTGGTCCGACACGTACTTGCCCGGTTTTTTATTTCTACGGTCAGCAAGTGATAGTTAGAAATATTAACATACCTATACCTAATCGGTAGATTAAGATTATTTAAATATGCGTTTAGAAACTGCAATGGGAACGCAGCTCAACATGGAAGGCAATGAAACCGGAAGGCAATATAAAAAGGCCGTGTACGGCATGGGAAAAATATTTTTCGAAAGATTTGTCAATGTCCCATATTACTTCGACACTATATTCAAACTATCTTCTTTGGGAAAAATACAGCAAAAACTCCTTGACGTGATCCGAAATTTCACTGAAAAAGTTATAGAAGATAGAAAAGTATATTTAGATACTAATAAAATAGATACATTTGATAATGATGAAAACGATGATGATGTCATCATGAATAGAAAAAAGAAGGCGGCTATGTTGGATTTGCTTCTATTGGCAGAAAAGGACGGCTTGATTGATCGCGAGGGCGTTCAGGAGGAGGTGGACACGTTTATGTTTGAGGTGAGATTTTAGAGTCGGCTGGTCGCCGGAGACGCGGTCTCTCAGCGATTTAAACACAAGCGATCCAGCGGCGACCAAGGGCTTAAAGACCTCGTAACATTATAGAAAGTCGAAACCAAGTCTCTGGCGACCAAGAGGCGCTACCAATGCATTATTTCGCTGCAACTGCTGCAAGGGGGAATGTTGTAAGGTGAAATTGGATCTGGAAAATTGGACTTGCGTATTTCTTACTTATCTTGTTTCACGCCAATATTCTGTGAGAGGTGGTACTTCCCAGATCGAGGTAGCTACATTTCATAAATGCTCTACCAGATCTATGGTCACGTTATCGTATGCAATTTTCTGCGAGAAATTGCCGACAACTTGCAAATATAAACTCTAATCAAATTAATCACTAAATATCAAGTTATTCGCGACAGATTGCACAACAGTTCCTGCAAGTTCTCGCGCAAGCCATCAATAGCAAGCAATAAATATTGTCCAGTCCAAACGTTCTTTATTTGCATCAATTATATAATATATTGTCATAATTTTTCTTGAAATTCATTAATTCTCATTTGTTACCTCTACGATAAGCCGCGAAAGTATTGTTCGCAAGAACTTTCATAAACGATTCATTGTAATATCTTCCGCGAAATTTTTCCTATATACTTATACGCGACTTTAGAATATTAAGCGGGTTAGTTTTAAAAATTGTTACTATTATTGCACAGGGTCACGACACGACTGCATCGGGATTAACCTTTTGCTTGATGTTGCTGGCAAACAATAAAGTCATACAGGTAATTACATGGTTATTACATTTAAGACTGTTGTGAATACAATGTTGTAAGTCTTAGTGTACCCACACACAAGCGTCTTCCGAGCATCGTTATTGTGGGTTGACATTTGTTTGCAATTAAATAGTTAAGATGTGGGTGTGTGGCGTCTCACCAAAAGGATATTGGTTTCATACACTTTAACTGACATCTACGTCATCAGTTGCCACGCTACGACACATAATTAAAATTAATAAATTCGTAATAAGCGTGCGGTTCAACACTTGCTAATAAGTCCGATTAAGCTATTTTCCAATGAAGAAACGCCAAAACCATACCAGAATCATCCAAAATTGTCAAAAAAACTGTAACATGAAGCTGAGTGTTCCTTGTGTGTGTATGACCCTTTGTGTCGCGACACGACACACCACCTACTTATATAAAATCTCTGTGCCACCTCTTATAACGATTCAACGCTCAGTAGACGGTTGTTATCCCGTCTCCACATAATCGTCTACACGGTACACTTATATTTATATTATATGTATCAGTGTTCATTATGATCGATAAATTTTATTGATGTAGGTTAGGTACTTGTTTATTAGATTTTACTTGTAGTGTAATTATGGCATAAAGATTTACATTATATATAAGTAACCAACTTCGAGCCTAACTTCACTTCCCTCAACTTCCAGTGATTGTAGAGTTTAAAAGGTATTAAATACGAAACATAGTAAAATTAAATTTTTTATACCACAAAGTTGGCAAACAAGCATACGACCCGCCTGATGGTAAGCATCACCGTAGCCTATAGAAGCTTGCAATACCGGGGAGGTATCACTCACGCGTTGCCAACCCTCCCAACCCCCCCAAGTGGAGCTCTGGAGACCTTACTTACAGGAGGAACACAACATGGCCGAGAGTGCCGAGACCAATGCAATTTGGCTATGATCTTCTGTAAGGTGGAGTCCTTCGCCAAGCGGGCTGCTCCGATTTGAGCAGATTATTCGCTGTGCCCTACCTCTCGTTAAAAAGTTTTCTTTTATTAAGCTACACTGGGACACTGGACCTATTAAGTTTCTTGACTTTCCCTTAGCAACTTTTCATACATAGCTCTGTATTTATTATAATAACTAATATTATAAAGAGGAAAGATTTGATTGTTTGTTTGTTTGTTTGTTTGCATTGAAAAGGCTCCGAAACTACTGGACTGATTTCAAAAATTCTTTCACCAGTAGAAAGCTACATTATCAGGGAGTGACATAGGCTATTCCCGAAATTCAATGTGTTTCCCACGGGAAGCGGGTCCGGAACTTCACGCGGACGAAGTCGCGGGCAAAAGAGCTAGTGTATTTTAATATCTGTGGCTTTGGTTTCAACTCTCCCAATATGGTTTGTGGTTTATTGTTTGTGTGTTTCTGTCTGTGCTCAGGACAAAATAGTCGAAGAACTTAATGAAATCATTGGTAATGATAAGCGTTCAGCAAATCTCGACGATTTGGCCAATATGCGATATTTAGAGTGTTGCATTAAGGAGAGCTTGCGGCTGTACCCACCAGTGCACTTCATCAGTCGTGCACTGACCGAAAACGTTAAATTAAGTGAGTACATTTTTTCATTTACAAATAAATACGACTTTTAAATATTAATTCTACTAATATTATAAAGGCGAAAGTTATGTGTATGTTTGTTACTTCTTCACGCTCAAATAGCTGGGCCAATATTATACTGATACCTTGGATTAACACATATGGTACTTTTTATCCCGAAAAGTACGCGATTCCCGTAGGATTTCAACAAAAGTCTGAAACAGATGGCGCCACTGTTCATAAACAAATACACGCAAACCAAGTTGCGGGGGTTTCACCAGTTGAATATATTTTGTAATGAATTATATGTATTAATTATTTATTATTATTATTTATATTATGTTTTTTTACACACTTTGCAGGCAATTACACTGTTCCTAAAGGCATGCAGTGTCATATCCTTATATACGATTTGCATAGAAGAGAAGATTTATTCAAAAATGCTTCAGAATTCGATCCTGAAAGATTTCTACCGGAAAATAGTGTGGGACGTCACCCTTACTCATATATACCGTTTAGCGCAGGACCTAGAAATTGTATAGGTAAGTTCTATAAAACTTTTTTCGATGCATTTTTACATATATTATGCAATTTTGACGACCTCTGTGGCGTAATGCCATGCCAGACCGCAACCCAGGAGGTCCCGGATTCGAATCCCGGTCGTGTCATGATGAAAAACGAACTTTTTCTGATTGGCCTGGGTCTTGGATCTATTTATGTATTTGTTATAAAATATAGTATCGTTGAGTTAGTATCTCATATCATAACACAAGTCTCGAACTTACTTTGGTCACTCAATCTGTGTGATTTGTCCCTATATATTTATTTATTAGTAACTAGAGAAACCCGCGCAACTTCGTTTGCGTTTATCCCGCTTTCCCGTGAGAATTTTAAAAAAATCCTTTCTTATCGGTTGCCTACATCATACACCACACTTTTCAGAACACACCCAGGTTTCAGGCTTCAGGTCTCTACGATCAAGACAAAACATTTTCATATGTATAGATGACTATTTTTCTATTTATATGGGTACTTCTCATTACAATCTTTGGAGTTTGTGAAATAGGCTAGCCCGACCGGTGAAGTGCCACCCTTTTACAGAATATTGACGTGAAGCAGCAATGCGTTTCGTTCGGAGAGTGAAATATTCGAAATTCTTGTTTGCCACCTTTGTGATATAAAAAAATCTATCTCCGTCCTTATACTATTTCTCGCTTTATCCTGTTTTTTCCTGATAAAGGTCGGCAACGGGTCAGGGACCCTAGAATCTATGTGCTCCATAGTCGACGGTAATCACCTAACATCAAATGATCCATATTCCTGAGCTTGTTTTCCAACCACTTCAAAAATGCGTTTCAGAAAGTGGTATGCTTATTTAAAATTAAAACAAATTTAAGAACAATTTCTAAGTAAGTATATATTAATTCGGCAATGGTTAGGTTAGGAAATGGAAATTAAAACTTCCATGTTCTTTGATGAAAATTGTGTACTCATGATTGCGTAATGGTTGCACGTAGTTTTCCCATGATGATATTATTGTATATGACAACAAATAATATTTGTCGAACACTTTACTGTTTCTTCGAGGTGTTAGTGTTAATTATAGTAAAATAAATAGCATTAGCAGAAATCATTACTGCATACTTCGATCACAAACACCTGGAATACACTAGAGAAATCTGCACAAATTCGTATGCGTGTATAATGTGTATTTCCCGTGGGAGTTTCAAAAAATCCTTTCTCATCGGATGCCTACGTCATTATCATTGAGAGGTAGGGCACAGCGGATAATCTGCTCAAATCGGAGCAGCCCGTCTGGGGAAGGACCTCCACTTTACAGAAGATCGTAGCCAAATAGCATTGATCTCGGCCATGTTATGTTCCTACGGTGAGTAAGGTCTCCAGAGCTCCACTTAGGGGGATTGGGAGGGTCGGCAACGTGCGAGTGATACCCCCGGTAGTGCAAACGTCTTTAGGCTACGGTGACGGCTTACCATCAGGCCGACCGTATGCTTGATTGCCACCTTTGTGGTATAAAAAAAAAAAGTCATAGAAAGAACGCAACCTCTAAAAGTTTCAGGTCTCTACGATCAGTGATGCGAGTGTTAATCCGTCAGTCCGTCAGGTTTAAGTAGGTTGTACTTTCAGTCCTAGGTTTGTGATTCTACAGGGGAATCTTAGAAATTACAGTTCTGTATATGGATTTTTATTTTTCTTAAATAATAATATTATAACACATTATTTTGTGTTATATTATATTGCAAGTGAAGAATAAACAAATGAATCGTAATATTTTTACTCTGTCGTAAATTACATTTCACAATCTTACGAGCATTACAAAAAAGCTTCTGAAACGTATTTTAATTTTAATTTTAAATTAAGCGTCAAGCTATCTCTTTTCTTCTTCTTTAGTATAACAGTGACACAGAACTGGCTGTTAATCATATTTTTTTCATTTCATATTGAACGTTTGCTCATTTACTTATAAAGAGGTAGTTTATTTTTTTTGGTTATTTTTCTCATTGGATTTAATATAGTTTTTTTATTAGGTATAAAAAAAGTTCTGCTCCTATTAGGTACTAATACATAAACATTTTATTTTTCAGGTCAAAAATTTGCCATAATGGAGATGAAAACGTGCATTTCGGCATTGCTACGAGAATATGAGTTACTCCCAATAACGAAACCTTCCGATATCATTATTGAAAGTGACTTAATTCTAAGAAATTCTGGTCCCATCCTTGTTAAGTTTGTACGAAGATTTACAAGAACTGAATAAAACCTTTATTGTAAATCCAATGAGAAAATAGCTCAGAAATGTACATTGCATAGCATGGACCTCAAGGCGCCCATGTAATTCATTACAAAGGTTATTTTACCTGCGTGCCAATCTCAAGTGCCATGTGCTCTAATCCGGTTATTAATTTATGTTGATTCATACGAGTCTTTTTGTTTTTTATTTTTTTTTATTTTTAGTATTAAATTATTTATGTAATTAATCTACTCTATAAACTAGTTTGTACTCTTTGAACTAATATGCTAAGAAAGAAAAGCAAAATGACCACTGGTAAAAGAAATGGCGAAAGAAAACCAGTTACGGCTATTAAGGATGGAAAGATTAGGAAAAGAGGAAGGGATAAAGAAAACTTATATTGTAGAAAAATATGATTTAATGGCAAGAAGGTGAAAAAGTGAAGTGAAGGTGACAGTAAAAAGTTACGAAAAGTTTTTTAAAAAGAGTTCGGTTTGCCACAACGGTCTTTTTGTCATTATCTTGTTTTCTTACTTACTTATGTCATGTTGTACTTCCCCGGTCGAGCTAGCCCATTTCGTAATAATTGCTCTAACACTCCGAAAATTAGCTGTAGAAGTAAGCTGTTGTATACAGTCCGTTCACAGTTATTTCACCTCTAGTTGTTTTGTTGACTATGACTGCTAGAGCGGTCCGAGTATGTTGATCGATGGTTAACTGCTCCAGCAGTCCGTTTATGTCGGCTCTCACATCATTTCTGCTACAGAATTGTTCCTATGTTTTTATATTTGTTAGAGGTAAATAAAATAACTGTGAACGTACTGTAAACACATATGTTTCTTATTATTTGGTTATGTGTAGCTTTTATTTATATTATTAAATTATAAGTAGATACTGGACTAAAATGATCTAAATAATATCTGATCAATGCTATCAAATATAATTTTAAATCAATCCATGTAATTTATTCAATACATACCTTTTAATAACATTTTCAGAAAATATATGTATAAATTGTGGTATTAAATTAATGATGTCTTAAAACAGAATTTATTTTATGAAGGATTTCTTCGATTTTTAAAATTTGCGTTCAGAACATAGAATTCAAGGTACTTTTTTTTAGTTGAACATCGAGGGAATTAGGCAGTTAAAAGTTTTTCATAGTTTCATATTTAAGTAGGTAAAAAAAAACAGCAGAAACTTTTATTTTTGCTATTGATTCTGATTTAGTTATTTCTATTAGCAATAAACTTCATGATCACATAAAATGTAAGATTTATGTTAATACCCTACAATTTAAGAAGTGCTACTAAAAACGCAGACGCTTTTTGCTACGATAAATCCCTTAATATGCTTCATAGGTATGTACAATCTCGTAGAGTCTAGGAGGCTATCACGCTACGACGTAGACAATAGGAGTTACGTACATAATAATATGATAGTGGAACCATGAGTGGAACCTTACTGAATAGAAGGCCTCAGGACGAAATTTTACTTACAAGCCTTATTTGAAATTACAAGCAGAAAATTAAATTTCAATAATAATCATTTAATTCAGAATAAATTCCATACAAAATGTTAGTACATATTACAAATGTTTAAGAACTATGTTAGTACGATTTAATTATTTATATATTATTTTATTTAATATTGACCATGCATGGCTGCATGGTCTTGAGCCAACATGGACTTGATTCCAATGCCTCAGTATAGGGCAGAAATAGCGACTTTCTATCTCAGCCAACAGGCTGTAAGGGCTACCTCGTAGCCCCACGCGGAGGCTACTCGCTTACGAATGATCGCTTGAAAGCCAACTTGTGAGCCTCCGCAAACATCGCAGACGCACTACAGTACCGAGGCAGCCCCATCAGCGCCCTGAAGCCGTTATTGTATTGGACGTGCAGGGTTCCGATCGCCTTTTGAGTGTACCTACTCAGTCCACAGACTACAGGTATAAAAGGACTGACAAATCGCTCTGAATAGTGTATTTTTGACTGCAGTACTGCACCGTGCAAATCTGCGGGCGTGCATATTAGCTCTTATGGCCAGAACCCTGCGCTGTCCTATTCATCGGACATGTTATCAGTAACCCAGTGCCCCAAGTACTTAAATTTGGTGACCTATTTAAAGATATTCCATGTAATGTGTAATGTGGTGCTATCTTTGTTCTTATATCTGAACATTAAAATTTCACTTTTATTTAACAGCGTACCTGAGGCCTTGAACCACTACACAATTATCACATATGCTGAGTAACTTTTTGAGGCCCTTGACCGATGGGCTCAGCAGCACCATGTCGTCGGCATAGCTGATGTTATTATTAAATATATTATCTATATAACAGCCGACTACGCCTCTACTGAGCTCAACGATCAAACTATTTATGCATAGGTCAAAGAGTGCGGGGGAAGATAAGCCACCCACCCTGTCTTACACCACACTCCAACCCATACGCCTCGGACAGTATTCCAGCCCACCTTACCCGATTGCGTTGATTTTCATACCAATACTAAAACAAACATATTAAGTCCTGTGAAAAGTCTGTTTCAGTGTCCAATTTTTCCCACCAAAGTAACTCATATTGCACCAAATCGAACGCCTTAGACAAGTCCAGGAAACAAGCCAAACCCAGAGTCCTACGATGCGTGTAGTAACGGCCCGGTGTGCTTAAGACAAAGAATAGCACTCTCCCTCCATGGATAGCCCCGGTCTAAAACCAAATTGTGTTTCAGATTAAGAGACTCCTGTAACTTACTCTCAAGCAAACCGTCCATCACCTTGGCCTCAGTAGTAGCCAGTGAAATAGGTGTACAGTACAGTTGTCCTTGTCGGACTTAGTTATGTCTTTTTTAGGGTTCCGTAATACTACAAGGAGCCCTTATAGTTTCGCCATGTGCGTCTGTCTGTCCGTCTGTCCGCGGTCTAGCACTTAGACGCTTAATGCTAGAAAGCTGTAATTTGGTATGTATACATTAACAATGCTAACAAAGTGCTAGAACAAAATTCTCTTTAATATTTTTTTGGGGTGCCTCACCTACATTTTTTTCGCGCCTACCCCATGTTGTGAGTTGATATTAGATAGGTCTCTTCTAAACATTGAGGGTGTGGATCATTTTTCGATACAATGATCCGTTTCGGAATTATTTACATTCATCGTGTCAATTTTCGTTTTGCACGGTGTTCCCCCGCCCTTTATCTCCGAAAGTCTTGTGTTCAGAAATTTGAAAAAAATCGTCGCAGACGAATTTATAAAATAAATTTTCTTTGATGCAAACTTCCAAATGTCATAGAATATGATATTGAACTCATTTTCAAGCAAATACGGAACCCTACACTGTGCGTGGCTCGACACGCACTTAGTCCGTTTTTTTATTTTATTATTACAGAAATGCCTATTTAAAAATGTCAAGGAAATATATGACAAAAATATAATATTGAAGAAAAATATTCCTTTCACTCATTACACCAATCTTGGAACAATTTTAATGGTCCTTCGAGCCGGATGAGAATTACCTGACATGCCCTGGTAAATTATGTATTATTGAATTCTGGAATTCATAATTTATTACGTATTTGCGACATGTGAAGAGCCCTTAATAGCCCTGAATACAGGAATGTCAGGAATATTCTTTTCTCTACCTACACTAACCCTGGCGCCATTTTCACTTACATTATTTTTTTATAACTGTCGTTCGTGGTGGTTGCCATTCACTGTACTTAAATTGAGAACTTTACCATTTCTGCTATTTATCGGTAAGGTAGGAAATTGTACTTTTCGACTTACCAGACCAGTGACAGTCTTTCTCTGGTATTGTGATGTGTCTTACCTCAACTTACTTTTAAATTTTTTAAGAGCATAGAGTTCTCAGAATATATTATTTATTTTCACAAAATATTTTATTTAGTATATGACTATTCATTAGTATTCATAGTTTAAAATAAATAGGCATATTTAAATTCGAGACGCATTATCGTGTCTCAGTATACTATGAATACGTGTAGGACATACCTTGTTGTAAAATGATAGTGTACGTTTTAATTTCCATTATTCTGCTATTGTGCATATGGCACATACACAATAATTACAATGAAACTGCCAGGATATTAAAGAAGATACCAGGCCCGCCATATAGATTTATAGTAGGAAACGGATTGGAATTGAAATCTTGTCCAGGTGACTTTTTGCCTCTTTTTATAAATTAAGTATTTCGATGGAGTCGTTGTATCTATCAAACAGGATGACCGCCGAAATTATTAAACTGCAATATTAATATTTACTTCCTACGATATACATATTTTGATTTTTGACTGTACCAACTCTTCACGGATGATGACCGACCGATAATTATGATGACCTGATGATGAAATTGCTCATATTATTATGGAAGCATAAGTGTATTTGAAAACCTCTATCTAAATATTTTTATTTATTTAACTTTATTGACCACAATACAAAGTAATGATACAATTGGCGGACTTAATGCTAATTGCATTACCCAGTCAACCATTGGGAAGTGCGAAAATACACGAAAGCGGCTATGGTTTTTAAAACATGACTACTTATATACATACGTACAAACTAAAATTATTAAATATGTTACATTAATTTTAATGTAAATAACAAATTTTGCCCAAATTCCGTATTAAGTAATTGTTTTTTATTTTTTTTTAAAACGAATTTTATATTTTTAAATAGTATTTTACATTAATATAAATTTTGTTTGTAGTTGAATTATTCATTAAAGGAAGAGAATGGTCAAATCAATGGAAAGGAATTTACCGCTTTTGGGCGTTCCCGTTTGGAGCAGTCAATATTTTGAACCCTGAGGATGCGGAGGTTAGTACACTCCTGTTTTTACTTACTTAAAGGTACCCCTAAAAGTTCAATCGATTGTAGAAATTACATTGAAACCTGATGTGTTTTTTCATATCTCTTATGTATATTAATGAAATAAAAAGCTCCCTAAATAATTCCAGGCAAGCGGGAATTTTGTACGAGGGTCAAACTGAAAGTTCTTAGAAAACAAAAACTGGGCGAAAATAAAAGTTCTCTCTTCCGTTTTTCCAGTAGTAGTGCTTTCACCATTTCAGAGATACATAATACACAAAACTTGAAAAATGATCTTTAAAATCGAATAAAAAGCCGGTCAAGTGCGAGTCAGAGTTAGTCGGACAGACAGACACATGGACATCGAAGTAAACGCACAAGCGCCACCGTCACCGGTCTGTCAAACCCATGTTTTTCATCTGAAATATTTTTCGTTTTGATCAGAACATGCTAATCTTCCCACCAGGGGCCCGATTCTTCTAACGCAAATGCACCAATGGAGAGTCCATTGGTCCAATGGTGTCTCAATCGAGTCTCAAAAGAATGCCGATAATATCAGTGTTAACTTATTGTTTAAGTCCATAACAAATGTCAAGAACTATTCCACTGATACACTATCGGCATTCTTTTGAGATACGATTGAGACACCATTGAGAGTCCATTGGTGCATTTGTGTTAGTAGATCCGAGCCCCTTAGTCGAGCTCAAGCCGTACCATACCATTCTTTACAGTAATTTACAGGAAGCGTTTCAGGCCATTTTCGACCCCTTTGAATTTTGTTGTGGGTAAAGCTAGGAGCCTCAAATTTGTGCGGAATACACTCAAACGAAAGGAGTTGCGCGGGTTTTGCTAATAATTAATAAATTTAATTTCAGATCGTAATGTCTACCATGAAACATAGTGAGAAAGGTTACAGTTATAACTTCCTGAAGCCTTGGCTACAGGATGGACTACTCATAAGCAATGGTATGTATTGAAATTCTAAAAGAAAACTAATCTAATTGATGCTTCAATATAAGAGAGGTCTTTAACGTTGTAAAGACTATTTACTACACAGTCTTTCAACAATCTCATGCAGTCCGAGTCCCGATTGTATAAGATTGTTAAAAGACTATGTAGTAGTAGTCTTTACTACTTCAATTGGCCAGAGGGCGAGCACTAATCATACTTATACTCTGCAGGATAAGTTTAGGGTCAACTTGCCAATGAGCATGGATCTCCGCTTAGGCCCTAAGGTGTACTTACGGGGTATGGGATTGGAGACAGAAAGTTTCCTTGTTTCCACCTTTTTTTGAAGTTTACCTTTCAAGCAGCCGGATTATTTGTTTTTAATGTTTTTATTTCCATCTTTTTAAGAGTTAAATTTTTTTACGCAGTCGGTTTTTATTTTTTATTTTAAATAAACCTTTTTGAAATAATTGTACTCGAATATCTTAAAAACAATATATAAATATATTAAAAACATAATAGAAATCAAATTCTACTTTAAAAATATTAGGTAGTCAACAGAAAAAAAATGTAGGTACCTACGTTAACATTGTATGGGAATATTTGTAGGTACCTACGTTAACATTGTATGGGAATGATTGATAATGATAAAGTCTTAATAACTGAATACTATTTATTGTTCACTTTAAACTTAATGATAGTGTAAGATGATGAGAACGCGCGGCGCGGTAGAAAGCCAGTTGCGAACTAATTTAATTTTATAACTATCAGCCGGCCAACTATATAATCTATCAGACTATCAGCCGACGCGTAAAATGCTAATATGTACGGATTCCCGTACAAACATTTTAAATGCCTGTGAACGATGCTGGCTAAAATTTACGCATGAAATAGTTGATTATGCTAATAATCCACCGACATTGAAAATTTTTTCAATTGTTAAAATAATATATCTTCAGAAAATACTAGAAAGTTAATTACGTAGGTATTTTTTTGTTGTTTTTTTTACAATATGCTTGTGGTATTAAATAGACAGCTAAAAACACAATTTGCTATTCTAAATTTAAGACTTCTTATAAATTTTAATGTAAACCCTGTTTCTTTTAACTTGACCAATGAAGTAAACAATCTTAGCGTGTCTTTTTATTCAAATATCCATGTGTAAAATAAGAGTGTTGTGTAAAATGCCATTTCTAACTATATTATTATTATTTGGGTGTGAATGATAATTTTAATTGCCTATTTTCGTTAAAAAGACATGCTAAGATTGTTTACTACATTGGTCAAGTTAAAAGAAACGGGGTTTACTTATACCTACATTGTAACTAATGAGTGGAAAAAAAGGAGAAAAAAAAAGTACAAAATGACAAAAAAGGCCGTAACCGGTTTTCTTTCGCCATTTCTTTTTACCGGTTGCATTTTGCTTGTGTCCGAAATGGTGGTAGTATATAACGTAGTTTATTTTCTTTATTTATAAAAGTTGTAAATGACAAAAAAAGTGCCTGTGAAGGTCTAATTTCTGAAATAAACGATTTCATTTCATTTCATAAATATTTTGAATTTTATAATTTTTTGTTTTGAATCAAAATGAAATCTTTTTATATAATCTCAGAATAATGAATGAAGCAAGCTTGTAATTCAGTAGGTATATTCCTTAGGTACATACCTATTGCATCATAGAATAAATTTCGAGAGAATGAATACCTATATCTGTCATTTGCGTACAGTATTATTACTTTTTAGGATCTAAATGGCAACATCGTAGAAAAATATTAACACCAACTTTTCATTTCAACATCTTGCAAAAGTTCCACGGCATCCTGGTGGCTAACGCGCAACGATTGGTTGAAAGTCTGGCGGCTCACTTGGGTGAAACTATAAATGTTGAACCCATGTTGTGTGAATTCACTCTCAATTCTATTTGCGGTAAAGTATAATGAGTTTAATAATTAGAATGTTTGTACTTATATGCTGATATTTATAAATTTTGGTAACCAAAAAAGTAACATTATTAATTCGCGAGTATGCAATCTATCTCTTACTGACCTAATTAATGTTTTTTTTTTCTTGCGACCCTAACCTGTGAAATGCTAAGTCCGATGGACTCGCTGACCAACGACGGGTGTGGTCCTCCAGCATTTCGGGGGTTGTGCGGCGGGTTGACACCTCGCCCACGTAAAACCTATGTTGCTGGTGAAGCGTATCCCATTAGCGCTTCACCAGCCTGCACAACATCGTCATGAAAAAAAAAAAAAACCTGTGAAACGACAATAATTTTAATGCATTTAATATTATTTCGGTATTATACCTATATGTGTGATACAATACTTACCTTATTAGCCTTGTGAGTTTGATGCAACTCACAATGAACCTTTATAATAAATGCGTTTAGAAACTGCAATGGGCGTACAACTCAGTAAGGAAGGTAATGACTCTGGAAAAAACTATAAAAAGGCCATACACAGTTTGGAAAAATTAAGTTTCCAAAGATATATCACGTTGCGATACTACTCCGACTTTATTTACAATCTAAGTTCTTTGGGTAAGAATCAGAAAAAATGTATTGCCGTTATCCGAAACTTCACTGAAAAAGTTATAAAAGACAGAAAAGGATATATAGATAATAATAAAATAGAAACATTTGATAATGATGGAAAGGACGACGATGTCATGATGAATCATAAAAAGAAGGTGGCCATGTTGGATTTGCTCCTCTTAGCAGAGAAGGACGGCATGATCGACCGTGAGGGCATTCAAGAAGAAGTGGACACATTTATGTTTGAGGTGAGATAATATTTCAACGTCATAATAATATAGGAAAATAATAAGATTATTATTATATTTTGTGGTTTTATTATGGTTTTATTTATGACGAGAAGATACTTGCGACATCACCGCAATAAACTTATATCGGGTCCAGTACCTAGTGGCGAATGACGCAGTAGCGAAACACGTTGTGGCGAAAAAAAATTCAGCGTGGTACGCTGGGGCGAAAAATAATTGAAGCGACACTCAAGTAGTCAAATGACACTGGAGCGAAAAACATTGTAGCGGAAAGGTTTTTTTCGCCACAACGTGTTTCGCTACTGCGTCATTCGGCACTAGGAACCGCCGCTATCTGTTCCCTTTTAAAAAAATCTAGTGCCATTCCTTAACCTAAAGCCATAATTTAAAGACCTCACACCATACAAAGAGCTTGCTTGTTTCAGTACGTACCTGCGCAATTCTGACTATGTTTTACTCATGAAAATTCGAAATCTGACCTTGAGTTATTTAAAAAAGAGTATCACTGCGCAGTATAGTACTTCTCTTATCCATAATTAAAATAAATCCCATAATCCCATCTATTTTCTTTTTTTATACCAATGAGGTGGCAAACAAGCTTACGGACTCCGCCTGATGGTGAGCGGTCACCGTAGACTATGGACGCTTGCAACACCGGGAGTATCACTAGCGCGTTGCCGACAAATGAATTCATGCTAGATTTCATTTCCCTTTGTCTTTATTAGTTCGTGCACTATTTTGAATACAAAGACGGTCAGTTTAGAATAATTTGTTTCTTTTCAGGGTCACGACACGACAGCATCGGGATTAACCTTTTGCTTGATGTTGCTGGCAAACAATAAACACATACAGGTAAATCAGTTACAATACATTGTTTACATAAAATGTAGCGTTAATTATTATTTTATTGCCACGATATATTAAGCTGTGTGCCATTACGATTTGCACGCTTTGTAATATTAATAGCCAATTTCCCCTGCGTGCGAAGGTCTGTAGAGACTTCACATTGAACTTCATCATCATCATCAGCCATAGGAAATTGAACATAAAGTCACTTCCATAATATACGACAACCCAATAGAGGACAATGAATTAAATCTTAAAGGAGTCATAAGGGATTAAATTTTAGATAAATTAGATCAAATAGGAAACATCTTTTGTTAGGCGACATAATATGGAGCAAAGCTAAGTTCGGTCTTGCTACAATTTGCGGTATGAGCTGAAATCTATCTATATATATAAAATGCTTTGTCCTGACTGACTGACTGACTGACTGACTGACTGAGAATCAACGCACAGCCTAAACCGCTCATCGTAAAAATCTGAAACTTGGCAGGTGGAACTATTATAAGACGTAGGCGTCCGATAAGAAAGGATTTTACGAAATTCGAACTCTAAGGGGGTAAAAAAGGGGGGTAAAGTTACTATGGGACAACTTGATTCCTTGGTCCAATCTACTTCAAATTTTGCATAAAAATTGTTTAAGAGAATTGATGGAAGACGTGATTCTTATTTTATTGAAATTCTTGCAAAATATGTATTTTGTGGGTAATTTTCTTTGATTTGATATCAATACTCATACTCCTTAGTGCTTTTGATTTCAATTACATTTCATTTTGACACATTCGTGAAGTATGTCATCTGTCATGTAATATTTTTATAAATTGTGAATATTCAAACAAAATGATTTCATAATGTCGTCGTAGGTCGTCGTACTATTTATTCTGTTTGTGATCTCGGAAAAACAGCTAAAATTCTATGTTTAATGCGGACTGAATCATATTCATCGATAATAAACAGTAAGTAATTAAATATTAATTTTATAATATTTGACAGAGGTCAAGTTAAATTGGTCAATGGTTAAATGGCATATTGATATTGTCTCTTTCTCACTTATAGGAAATATCATTACGTCGACTCGCTCTATTATTTCGTAGTGTTGTTGTAGGGATGGTTGTAGGTATTGAAATACTCATATACTTATATATGTTTTTTACGGAAGTGGTTGGAAAACAAGCTCAGGAATATGGATCATTTGATATTAGGTGATTACCGTCGACTATGGAGCACATAGATTCTAGGGTCCCTGACCCGTTGCCGACCTATAACAGGAAAAGACAGGATATAGCGAGAAATAGTATAAGGAAGGAGTTAGATTTTTTTTATACCACAAAAGTGGCAAACAAGAATTTCGGATATTTCACTCTCCGAACGAAACGCA
This sequence comes from Endotricha flammealis, assembly GCA_905163395.2. Classification (NCBI taxonomy): domain Eukaryota; kingdom Metazoa; phylum Arthropoda; class Insecta; order Lepidoptera; family Pyralidae; genus Endotricha; species Endotricha flammealis. The sequence goes on from LR990853.1 coordinate 7,035,572, forward strand.
TTGCTGCTTCACGTCAATATTCTGTAAAAGGGTGGTACTTCACCGGTCGGGCCAGCCTATTTCATAAAACCCCACTCCAAAGATTGTAATAAGAAGTATTTAAATAGAAAAATAATCATCTATACATATTAGAAAATGTTTTGTCTTGACCGTAGAGACCTGAAATTTGGGTGTGTGATGTAGGCAACCGATAAGAAAGGATTTTTTGAAATTCCCACGGGAAAGCGGGATAAACGCAAACGAAGTTGCGCGGGTTTCTCTAGTATATATAAAATGCTTTGTCCTGACTGACTGACTGACTGACTGACTGAGAATCAACGCACAGCCTAAACCGCTCATCGTAAAAATCTGAAACTTGGCAGGTGGACCTATTATATGACGTAGGCGTCCGATAAGAAAGGATTTTTCGAAATTCGAACTCTAAGGGGGTGAAAAAGGGGGGTAAAGTTACTATGGGACAACTTGATTCCATGGTCCAATCTACTTCAAATTTTGCATAAAAATTGTTTAAGAGAATTGATGGAAGACGTGATTCTTATTTTATTGAAATTCTTGAAAAATATGTATTTTGTGGGTAATTTTCTTCGATTTGATATCAATACTCATACTCCTTAGTGCTTTTGATTCAATTACATTTCATTTTGACACATCCGAGAAGTGAAGTGTGTCATATGTCATGTAATATTTTTATAAATTGTGAATATTCAAACAAAATGATTTCATTATGTCGTCGTACTATTTATTCTGTTTGTGATCTCGGAAAACAGCTAAAATTCTAACTATGTATAAAGCGGACTGAATCATATTCATCGATAATTAACAGTAAGAAATTAAATATTAAATTTTATAATATTTGACAGGGGTTAAGTTAAATTGGTCAATGGTTAAATGGCATATTGAAATTGTCTCTTTCTCACTTATAGGAAATATCATAACGTCGACTCGCTCCTATTATTTCGTAGTGTTGTTGTAGGGATGGTTGTAGTGTAGGCTGAGGTTGTAGCAAGTTGTAGGTATTGAAATACCCATATACTTATACATTTTTTTTACGGAAGTGGTTGGAAAACAAGCTCAGGAATATGGATCATTTTTATTAGGTGATTACTGTCGACTATGGAGCACATAGATTCTAGGGTCCCTGACCCGCTGCCGACCTTTTACAGGAAAAGACAGGATATATAGCGAGAAATAGTATAAGGAAAGAGTTAGATTTTTTTTATACAACAAAGGTAGCAAACAAGAAGTTCGGATATTTCACTCTCCGAACGAAACGCATTGCTGCTTCACGTCAATATTCTGTAAGTGTTTCACCGGTCGGGCTAGCCTATTTCATAAACGCCCACTCCAAAGATTGTAATGAGAAGTATTTAAATAGAAAAATAATCATGTATACATATGAAAATGTTTTGTCTTGACCGTAGAGACCTGAAATTTGGGTGTGTGATGTAGGCAACCGATAAGAAATAATTGTTTGAAATTCCCACGGGAAAGCGGGATAAACGCAAACGAAGTTGCGCGGGTTTCTCTAGTATTATAATATAGAGCTAAAACAAATAATTTTCCTTCGCTCCCGGCACATTAACCAGCGCTGTGGTTTCTTATTTATTTTTCTATGTCAGGACAAAATAGTCGAAGAGCTGAATGAAATCATGGGTGATGAGAGGCAATCACCGAGTTTCAGCGATTTGGCCAAGATGCGTTATTTAGATCTTTGCATTAAAGAGAGCTTGCGGCTGTATCCACCAGTGTTCTTCATCAGTCGCACGCTGACCGAAACTGTTAAATTAAGTGAGTATTGTTTTCTAAGTCAGCTAGACAATGTTAGCGAATACTCCGCCTTTAAATGGTTGTTGTGTAAAAGACAACAATGACCGTTTTTTTCTAATCAGATTGTCATCATTCAAAATCAAACTCGTTATGAAAACAGAATACCTTTTCCGAGTAGAATATGCATTTGCATTTTGCATTTTGAAACTCAAAGAAAACGCTTCCATTTTATTTTTCAGGCAATTACACTGTTCCTAAAGGCGTACAGTGTAACATTCAAATGTTTGATATGCATAGAAGTGAGAATTTATACAAAAATCCTTTAGAGTTCGATCCTGAACGATTTCTACCGGAAAATAGTGTGGGACGCCACCCTTACTCATACATACCGTTCAGTGCAGGACCTAGAAATTGTATAGGTAAGTTATTATAATTTGTGGATTTGTGTCAAGTCGGAGCTGCCCGTCTGGGGAAGGTCCTCCACCTTACAGAAGATCGTAGCCAAATAGCATTGGTCTCGGCCATGTTGTGTTCCTACGATGAGTAAGGTCTCCAGAGCTCTACTTGGGGGGGGGGGGGGGGGGGGGGGGGTTTAGTAGTGGGGTTTTTGTATTATGCGTAATGAAAACTATGAAACGAAAGGCAAAAGTTGTTTACATTCTTGGTTAACTGTTTGATGTTTATCGATGTAACGGTTGCACATTGCACTTATAGTTATAATTATGACATTTGTGCTAATGAAATACTTCATGTATAGCTATAATACTGTTAATCAACTAAATGTAATGTCTCGAGAAATTCTGGCAATGTTTACGCTGGATATATGGGTATCAGCTATAGATATTAAAGAAGAAATCCATACAAACTTAGAATCAATAAAACGTTCTAAAAGTCTATGTGATAATTAATGATGTTATCAATGAATTACACATGAAATATAATACATGGAATAAAATATACACTGATGGATCTAAGAGCAATCAAGGTTTAGGTGGAGGCTTATATGATCAAAATTTAGGTCATAAGATAGGTTCTAAGGTAGAATGTAAAATTTCAATCATGACGTTTACACAGTTGACAGTTTGATATACGCCATTAGTACGTAGTACTATTATCTATTCTGTGCCATTAGTAAAGATTTCAATAGAGTAGTCATCTTTTCGGACAGTAAAAGTGGCTTACAGCACGTAGCTCGAGCCGCCTCTGGATCCAGAGTAATTTCGAAAGCATACGATATTCTTAAAAATATTAACATATGGGCAAAGAAGTTAGATTGCAATGGGTTCCATCTCATATAGGCTTAAAAGGCAACGAAGAGGCAGACAAAATTGCTAGATTAGCCGCTATAAATGGAAATATTATACCGTTTATCCCAGATTATTCAGAATTCTTTGTAAAATTTAAAACACTCTCATTCAATTACTGGAAAATATATTTTAGATAGATAGATAGATAGAATACGCTTTATTTGCAAAACACAAACAAGTAATACAGTAAATGGTAAAAAGGTACAGACAGTGTTTATGCAACAAGGCGGCCTTATTGCTGAAAGCAATCTTTTCAAGGCAACCTTAGAGTAACGAATTTCAGCATGGAGTGGGCAGGACCCGCAAGACACAATAATCAGCAGGACATTATCGATATAATTTATATATTTTAATGAGAAATCTAAGGAAAAGGGCATTTGGTATAACACTATTCAAATTAAGCCTCTTCGTGTGCCGTGGTTTGATCAAGGCAAACTCAACAGGAATTACATTAAATTGGCTCTAAGAATTCGATCTGGGCACTATCCTTCGGCAAAGTTTGATTTCCTAATGAAAAAATTTTATTCGGTTATATAAATAAACTAGTCAAGCGAAGATGGCAATAAGTTCGTTCCCGTGGGAATTTAAAAAAAAAACAACTTTATCTTTGTCAACATCATAAAGGGAATCTCTATAAAAAAATCAGCTTTCTAGGTTGAGCGCTCCCGATTATACACGTGTAGTCTTATTATTCCGAATCCGGTGGGAATTTAAAAAAATCCCGTCTTTATTATCCTTGTCTACTTTATAAAGAGAAGCTTAATACAAAATCTAGGCGTTCTAGGTTGAGAGCCCACGATAATACACGTGCAGTAATATTTTTATCTTTCCCGTGGGAATAAAATACCGGACATCTGGCAACCTTAGTAGTAGGTTACCCCATTTCATCCCTCTAGGGGTTGAATTTTGAAAAAATCCAAAAACTTTGCACCCCCATTTAACCCCATAAGGAATGATTTTTGAGAAAAATATTTTACTCGTGTTTCATGCCTTTCAATAAAGAACATTCATGCTGAATATCATTTGAATAACTTCAAAAACGGAAAAGTTTCAGACTAACTTTGCACCTCGTTTAACTCCTTAAGGGATGAATTTTGAGAAAAATATTTTACTCGTGTTTCATGCCTTTCAATAAAGAACCTTAATGCTGAATTGCATTTGAATAATTTCAAAAATGGCAAAGTTTCATACTAACTTTGCACCCCCGTATAACCCCCTAAGGGATGATTTCTGAGAAAAATATTTTCCTTGTGTTTCATGCCTTTCAATAAAGAACCTTCATGCTGAATTTCAATCGAATAACTTCAAAAACAGCAAAGTTTCATACTAACTTTGCACCCCTGTTTAACCCCCTAAGGGATGAATTTTGAGAAAAATATTTTACTCGTGTTTCATGCCTTTCAATAAAGAACCTTCATGCCGAATTTCATTCGAATAACTTCAAAAACGGCAAAGCTTCATATTATATTTGCACCCCCGTTTAACCCCCTAAGGGATGAATTTTGAAAAAAATATTTTACTCATGTTTCATGTTTTTTAGTAAAGAACCTTCATGCTGAATTTCATTCGAATAACTTCAAAAACGGCAAAGTTTCATACTAACTTTGCAACCCCCTTTTACCCCCTTAGGGGATGAATTTCCAAAAATCCTTTCTTAGTGAGCACTTACGCCCCAAAAGGAACCCCCATGCAAAATTTGAGACTCCTGGCACTTGTAGTTTCGGAGATTTCGTGATGAATCAGTCAGTGATTTTCTCTTTTATAACCCGGGACCTCCTGGGTGGCGGTCTGGCGTGGTAACCATTACGCCACGGAGGTCGTCAAGGACAAGGTGTATATATTGTGACAAAACTGAAGATGTACAACATTTGTTAATGGATTGTGTCCGGAGTAGAGAAGAAAGAAAATTATTTATACATGAATTTGGTATGTCTTGGATGTCGGTTGGATTCAAAGTATTTTGTCAGAGCCCACATCTGAGGCATCTATGCAATTGTGTAGATTAGTGTTGGAAATTTAGTGTTCTTTTTAGTTCATGTTTGGTAAAATTGTTATATTTAGTGATTGGATACGATGGGGTCGACATATTGTAAACGATAAAGACCCCTTTATTAATTCAATAAAGATTTTTTTTTAAAAAACATAACATAATCATAACTTACTCTATTTTTCTTTAAAATATTTTTTGGATGGAACTCTCCTTGCAGGTAAAGAGAAAAAAGGCGAAACTACTGCCAATACTTTAAATACTCTAACATTTCTTTCCAGGCCAAAAATTTGCCACAATGGAGATGAAAACATGCGTTTCGGCATTGCTACGAGAATATGAGTTACTCCCAGTGACGAAACCTTCAGACCTGAAGCTCCAGTGTGACCTGATTCTAAGAAATTCTGGTCCCGTTAACGTACAGTTTGTAAAGAGATGTAGAAACAATGATAACAAACAATAATGTTTTGTCTTTGATAGAGAAATTAATTCAGAAAAATCAGTACTTTCACTGTTACTTTTTTCTTACCTCTGCCACAGATATTATAATACTTAACACCTCTGCCCACAGCTGCCAATCCACATTGGAGCGTGGCAGAGTACGCTCTAACCACTTCGAATATAATCGTTTCCCTGCAGTAGTGGGATGATTTGTAGATTAATTGTATCGCTGCATTGGAATGACTATGGGTTCATATAAAATTGGGCGGGTAGGTATTTTTAGTAATAGCAAAGTTTCTTAATAGTGTTTCTTCTTTGTAAAAATCTGCATTCACAATGAGCGTTTTCACATTAGATGATTAGACAATACGACGCATGATATCCGGCTACGAATTTCGGTGGAAGCGTGTTTTCAACCAACTTAAAAAAAAGGAGGAGGTTCTCAATTCGACCCGTATGTTTTTTTTTTTTTTTTTTTTCTATGTTTGTTACGCGATAACTCCGCCAATTATGAACCGATTTGAACAAATCTTTTTTCGGCTTATAGGTAATACCTCAAGGGTGGTCCCATGAAGTCGTTAATTTAGTTTTTTTTTAAAGTTAATTATTTTTGTAAAATGTCGGATGCTAGCGTGTCGTGCAATGTGGAAGCGCCCATACAAGATGCCTTCAATGAAGTGAATTTGGAAAAGCTTGTAATATATCAACATGAATAAAACATTTTTGGTATCAGAATATTATTTTACTACAAAAACCACAGCTCTTAACAATAATATTATAAGTGACTGATACGATAAAACTTACGGCCACTAAAAGATTTACTTTATATGTATTACATGGACAGTCAGCCCATGAAAGAGCTGAGCAGGGCCGTAAATATGATAAGGGTCTTCTAAATATTGCGTGAAGGCATTTAATCGATTTTTTATTTATCAATAGTATTAATATTGTACAGTCAGGTGCACGTCGAGCTTTACACTGCAGTACAATATTGGCTCTTATGGCATAGAACTTATGAATGGAAGAAAGTCCAATATGTAAAGAAAGGTCGACGTGCCCCCTTACTCTTGAAGATAATTCCGCACGATCGCCACTGGATTGTTAATTTTAGGTACTCTTAAACTAGCGCTAACTAAAAACTAAACTAAATGAAATCGGATTGTATGCTAACCAAATAGTTAGTAAAGTATAAAATTTCAATGGTACGAATTAGGATTTGCTGTTAATTTTGCATTTGAAATTATAAAGAATTGAAATTAAAATCGCGATTGCTATGCAGAGTAACCTAGCAGCTCTTGACTGTAATACCTATGTAATTACAAAGTTTCATAACAGTAAGCACAAGTATTAACATAAAAATCTTGTTCTTTTAGTTGACTGTACTAATGAAATTTTTATTTTACATTATCATATCTGCTTCTAGGAACTGGGTAAATTTTTATGGATATTCACTTCCAGAGAATATAGAGCCCACATAACGTTGATAGCCCCTTACTCATTGTTACTACACTCCGTCCGTTCAGTTCTTTTACCTATGATCTGACAGATGAAATGAAATGAAATCGTTTATTTCAGAAATTAGACCTTCACAGGCACTTTTTCTTGTCATTTACAACTTGTTTAAATAAAGAAAATAAACTACGTTATATACTACCAACATTTCGGACACGAGCAAAATGGCCACCGGTAAAAAGAAATGGCGAAAGAAAAGCGGTTACGGCCTTTTTTGTCATTTTTGTAATTTGATGTAAAAAAAAAACAGGTTAAGGTAAAACACTCAAAATGTTTCACGGGAATAATTCTTAATGTGTGAGCCGACATAGATGGACTGCTCGAGCAATTAGCCATTAGCCGGGACCACACAGACCGAGCACAGCTCGCGACCCGAATGCTCGGTGTGTGTGGAACACAGTGTGGAAGTACCTTGGAGCTAATTTCGACTTTCGAGAATCGACAATGTTTTTCTCACGGTTGAGCGGCTTTTGGCTGAAGCAACTTGCACCAGAAGCTGCCCGAGAGGCACGTCCACTTACACCGAGCATTCGGCTCGCGAGCCGTGCTCGGTCAGTGTGGACACGGCCATTGATCAACAAACACGGACCGCTCTTATTTTGAGTGTTTTAAACATGTTTTTACATCTGTCACAGACTGGTATACTAGCTGTGAACGGTCTATAAACGGGCTACGTTGGGTTGGGTCACGACACGGACGCCCGGCGGCTACGGCGGGGTTGCGGAAGTATCCCGCCACCTCTGTCATATGGCGGAGAAGGTGGCAATCAGTCGTTATCTTTATGAGTAATGCATTAATGCATCCATTAATAAAGCATTTTCCTGACTACAAACAAAACTTGTCTGATCTTTGGCATGACGAACGCGTAATCATGATATCATGATCTCGTAGCAAGCAGAGAGAATTATCAGGCATTTAGAAGGTTTTGCTATACATATTATTGGAATCAAAATAGTTAACAACAGTTCATAGCATTAGGTCCCAATAGTAATGTAACAACAGATCAAACAGCAATCGAGCCTCACTTGATTTGCCATCTCTCTAGTCTAGGGTATAATGCCTTTTGCTTCAAATTGCTGTTTTTCACGTAGTTGTTAAGGGAAGTCCTTTCAATACTTCCTACTCCTACTATCTTCTTTCTGATTAAATTCGTTGTGAGTTCCAAGGGAGCTGTACACAGAAAAAAATTATATTTCAACGCAAGACACGAAAGTATCTTGGAATATAAATCTCACGATGAGAAAGAAATTTCTTGTATGAAATTACTTTGCTTTATTTAAGACTCAATGCCCTCATTGATAAAGAAAGAATAATTCTTGTAATTCAAAAAGTTATGTTTTAAATTAGAAGTAATTTCTTGCTAACATACATTTAAAAGAAAGAAATGACTGTTGCTTATATTATTCTTTTTAGTTCTCATAGCATCCAACTTTAGTTTAAGAGTTATGCTTAGATAAAATCTCAAATTGAGATTGATAATATTTTAAACTAAATATTACATTTTTTCATTACAATATGAATTTACTTACTTCATAATTTAAAATTAATTTATTTTCATGTAGAGACTTCAATGGCCTATAGGGCTAATTGCACAAACGGCAAAGAACTAATTTGGAATAAAATAAACGAATGTCTTCAATTAAATGTGCCGAATCAAGAGTTCGTTACATCCAAAAGAGATGTTCTCTTTTGGATGTAACGAACTCTTGATTCAAGAAACACTAAAATCGCTACATTGAACCAAGATTGATTGGTTGTTGAAGAAAATTATAAACGAATATCTCCAATTAAATATGTCATTAAAATCTCTTTTGGATGAAGAAACATTAAAATGCTGGAGAATGCTGGAGAAGAATTATTACTATAGTTTTCTCCCCCAGGACGTCAATAAGCTTCATTGCTTATTGTCAATCTGAGGTCGCCGTTGTTGATTCTGGCTACACAGGAGACACAAACTAAAAAAGACTACAAACAAAAAAAGGACTGATTGGTATAAACGAGCATGAGATTCACAAGACCCGGCAGATGACACTGCGATGCCATTCTATATACACATACATAAATTTATCAAAATTATTTACATAAATCATAGAAAGTTCAAAAAAATATTTACATAACTCTTAGCAGGTTACCAAAACTTTGTTAGGGAGAACGTTCGTTACACTTGGCGATAAAAATTATATCGATAACCCCCTAAGAAAAGTTCAGTGAGTAATTAAAGATTATCTTAATTATTAATACCTAAAATATATGCAATTGGCACAAGGTGTGTCATAATGCAGTATGATAAAAAAACGTCAATCTATTTTTACTTGCCACTGCCACCAAATTATTATTTTAAGAAGAATCTCAAAACAATATACTTAGTTGAATAGTTACTTATTTGTTGAACATCGTCATTCATTTGCACTCACTAATTATAGAATTACTACACCTTTGCCATCCGTTCTCATATTTTGAGTCCTCGCAGTGCACTGTTTTAGTTCCAACCTCCGAAAATCAAATCAAATCATTATGAGACATATTATTATACAGGGTGTTTGGTAGAGGATTGAACATGAGATAATGGCAGAAAGGTGAGCTGGTCTGCTACATGCTGAGCGAAAAAAATTTGACCTAGGGCCCATAGTTTTTTTTTAATGATTTTTTTTTTAATTTTCACCAAACTTTCTTCCTTCGTGAATTTGAAGTACTATAACTTTTTTTTTATTGGATCAATCGTCCAGCTTATTTTTTTATTCTTATCTTAACTGAATGTAGCTTACTTATAAATTGATATTTGTTGGTTAGAGTTACCAGGAAAAAAATTATGAGCCCTCAAACATCAAAAAGGCGAGAAATCCATGCCGAGCGTTCAACTTTGGACTGCAGTTAAAAAAAAACTAAAAGTGGTACAGCAGTTCTAATTATAGGAAAACAGCTCTAGTTCATGCCCTTTCGAATGGTATGTAATTTGTATAGTTTATTTTTTTCTAAGTAGTCTTTCTCGTACTTTCTACATGAAATTGACCATTTCTGACAAAAATACTTTCATGAAAATAAATTAAAAAAATGTTACGAATCATAGAGCGGGATGGTTACGGTTCATCATTATCAGCATCCGTTCTTCCTTTTTCACTCTTCATAGGTGGGCAATGCATCCAAGACCTTGTAGTGGTGAAGTGGTAGAGCGTAGCCACTACTATGAACTAGTAGTAGCTCGTAAATGGGCAGGCTCGACCGGGGCAGTACCTCGTATGGCCCCCGTGTTTCGTAGGATGAGTGAGAGAGCCGGAAGCCTGATACACCTCCTGTTTCCTACTCCCTTACTAACTTTCCTTCCCCAGTCCTTCCTTTTTCATTCCGTCATAGGTGGGCAACGCATCCAAGATTTTGTAGTCGATGATTGCTTACCATAAGGTGCTTGTTTGTCCTCCTCGTGTCAAAAAAAAAGTTGTGCATGTCTATGGGCAGCGGTGATTGCTTACCATCAGGTGACTTGCTAGCTAGTTTGTCCTCTTCGTGTCATAAAAAAATTGTAGATGTCAATAGGCAGCGGTGATTGCTTACCACTTACCACTCTTCACCACTACAAGGTCTTGGATGCATTGCCCACCTATAAAGAGTGAAAAAGGAAGAACGGATGCTGATATTGATTAAGAGAAACGTTAACGTTTCTACCTGCCTTGTGTAACCATCCCGCTCTATGTTTCGTAACATTATTTTGATTTATTTTCTTTAAAGGATTTTTGTCAGAAATGGTCAATTTCATGTAGAGTGTACGAAAAAGACTACTTAGAAAAAAAAATATAATGTAAATTGAATACCATTCCAAAGGGCATGAACTAGAGCTATTTTCCTAGAATTAGAACTGCAGTACCACTTTTAGTTTTTTTTTTACAGCAGTCCAAAGTTGAACGCTCGGCGTGTACTTGTCGTCTTTTTTATGTTTGAGGACTCATATCATTTTTTGTGGTAACTCTAACCGACAAATATCAATTTAAAGGTAAGCTACATACAGTTAATATACGAATAAAAAAATAAACTAGCCGATTGATCTAATAAAAAAAAGTTATAGTACTTCAAATTCACGAAGGAAGAAAGTTTGGTGAAAAATAAAAAAAAATCATTAAAAAAAAACTATGGGCCCTAGGTCAAATTTTTTTCGCTCAGCATGTAGCAGACCATCTCACCCTTCTGCCATTATCCCATGTTCAATCCTCTACCAAACACCCTGTATATTGAGCATCTTTTACATCGAGTTATTAGACATTAACAATTCAGTGCTATCGTTTGTATTTTGTGTCAATAAAATATTTGTATAGCAATTACTGGCATTAGTCGTAATGTAAGGAATCGCAATATCAGACAACACTCTTTCATTATGTCTGGTAAGCTTCTTTATTATATTTTTTTATACCACCTTTTGGAGAACCCCATATTATCTAAAGGAAAGACCTCGGCGGGGATCTCATTCCACAGCCTCAGCGTTCGCGGGAGGAAACTCCTCTGAAACCGCGCAGTACGCAACCATTTTGGTTCTAGTGTGAAGTTGGATTTATAACTACTAGCAAAACTGTAACTGAGTAGGAAGGAACATAATGATTTTCAACTACTTATTCACGACAATTTAATAAGATATAAATAAAAAAAACAACACAAAAGTAATTTTGAGTTCGTTGTTTGGAAAACTTAAAATCAAATTAATAAATTGGTATTGCAATTTTCGCAACAATGATTATTTATTTATTCAAAACATAACGTAATGCCTACAAAAAAGATAATGATTGATAAGCCCAAGCCTCTTTTTTATACAGGCAATGAATGTCAATAATTTAACTCCTACCGACAATAATGTTATTGAAGAATATTCATACAATATTTTTAGGTGTTAAAAATATATATAGGGACAAATCACACAAATTGAGCTAGCCCCAAAGTAAGTTCGAGACTTGTGTTATGGGATAAGTACTAACTCAACGATACTATGTTTTATAACAAATACATAATATAGATAAACATACAAGACCCAGGCTAATCAGGAAAAGTTCGTTTTTCGTCATGACCCGATCGGGATTTGAACCCGGGACCTCCTGGGTGGCGGTCCGGCGTCGTAACCATTACGCCACGGAGGTCGTAAGTATACATATGTAGAGATTACTATGCGTTCGAGCATGCCTGGGACGAACTGGGACGACGAGTACGCCAGCGAAATTCCCCTCCAATCACGCTTCGTGACCTCAAAGAAGCACTGATAGAGGAATAGGAGAATATTCCTCAACATCGGATCAGAAATCTGGTGGAAAGCATGCCAAAACGTATCATAGCCATATTAACAGCTCGTGGTGGCAATACAGGATACTAAAATGTGTAGAAATTGTATAATTGATACCATAGAACATTTTTAGAAATGTAGTGAAAAGTAGCAATTTTTATTTTACTTACTTTTATTGAATTTAAACTTTATAATCTGGAACTTTTATGACTTTGATTTAAGTACTATAAAATTGTCTATAATTCAGTATTTATTTCATAAAGCTTGTTCCAATATTTTGGAAGTTATTGAGGTTTTTGTTACCGACCCTTTCATTGCGGCCCAGTGTATATTTGTGGGACAATTAGTTATTATTTTAAATAATAAGACACACACAAATAATATAACGGTACATAATAAACAGAGAGCAGAAAACAGGATTGGTAATTAAGTACATACAATAAAAAATATGCCTAATGGCCAAAATAATTACGTAGATATAATTTTTTTACTCAATGTTGTACGCTAAATATAGTAACGTTCCCAGCTAATAACTTGGCACTAGATGCAGGATATTTATACCGGCCAGTGAAGAAGAATGCTTCAGTGCGTAGTGTGCGGAAATCGTGGACTAGTGCGGCTTTCGCTGCTCCAGTATATCGCGTCCGCGCAACGTTTTGTAACAGCATCCTTGGCTGTTATGCGATATTATTCCAAGGGATACGAGGCATTCGTTATGAGCAGTAACAATGATTTTGAGGTAAATATAATATGTTTAATGTGCAACAAAACAAGATTTTCTACAAACCTTGTTTAATAGATTTTAAAAATAAAGTAATTTACGGTATGCTTATTGAAAAAAATTGGGTCTGGTGAGTAGTTGCTGTGTGCTGAACGTATTTTTTTGAAAAAGAAAAGAAGACAATATGTTAAAGAAAGAAATATTTATAAATGCAAAAACGAGTTGTATCATAACCACAGATATTATAATACTTAACAGATCATAACATAATACACCAGAGCTTTTAGTACGAATTGGTATGGATTCAGATATGCTTAGTTAACTTTATTGATCTTAACGAACTCACGAAGTAGGTAGCTTAAGATTATTCTCTTAATATATCTTGATGTACTTACTTAATTTTTTTTAATATTCAAAATACGATTTTTATGGAAGAGAGGCAAACGAGCACATCATCTGATGGTAAATGATCACCGCCACCGATGGACACCAAGGACTCCCTTGGTGTCGCTCATGAGTAGTCCTGAGACGGTTAGCTATTATATTAATTAAATATCTGTCAATATCTGATTTTTAAAAGATCTACCTCTATCTTAAGTAGCGTTATCTCGATATTGGAAGAGCACCCGATTAAGTTTAAACTGCATAGTTCTACAGGTGCTACGATAAGTCGTAGAAGTCACAAATATGCTATTCTCAGAGTCTAGAAAGATAATATGACGCTACGTCGCTCGTAGACCAAGACCTACGTAGTTCATAATAAATAATCATAGACCGTAGCTGAACTGCTAATTTGAAACAGTTCTAGATCGCATCTCAATTTTATGAAGTAAATTAAATTTCAAATAATCACGCTAAAACATAAGTAAGTATATAATAATCTCATAATAATATAATATTACATAATTGTAATTTAAAATTTAAAAAAAAACATCTTTTCATAAAAATAGATTTATGAATGGAAAATTACTAGTTTATTACTGACCAAAATAATATTTTTAATCTCGTGTCTGATAACATTGATAAGTTATCTTGTTAAAAACGAGTAATTGTGGCATGATCTTTTACCTACTCGTAAAACTTGCTGGTAACAGATTAATACATTACACAAAAATCTCGTAGTATCGTCGCGTCACCAGTCAAGTAAACACTGAAAGTAAACATTATTAGGTAAGGCAAAGCGAGGGCGGGGTCGCCACACTGCCAGTCAACGCTTGCGCGTCGAAGGCGTTCACTGGGGCGCCAGCGCGACTTCTCGACCTGACACCGACATATCACCCCATCTGTTTAGTGGTCCGTCGCCATGAACAGCCGCCAGCTTCGCCGGCTCGCAGCTGCCGTTAAACCCTCGCTTCAGCTACCGGCATGCGTGTGCTACCGTCGATATAGTCAAGTGAGACCCGTCTATGTAATAGAAAAACCCGAAGTGAGTGTCCTCTTTGTGTTTCGCGATAGTATAATGATATGGTGAAGGGGAAATTATGGTAATTGGTTTTTATTATAATTAAAATATTGTGTTCGTTGCAGAAATGGCGCAACTCCGCACCAAACTTCTATTCTGTTCAAACCATGGAAATGAGGTATGTGAATTTCTTGGTGACATCCTATTGAACATTCAGACATCGCGAATCCTATAAAATATGAATGTTATTGTCATGATTGAGTGCAACAGCAATAGATATTTCATTCCTATTAGAAATCAATTGTTGTCAATAACCCATATCAACTTCTATTGATTTATATTAAACTCTAGCGGCTAATGTCTCACGTTTGTCGGCGCCATGCGCCCTAGCCTATTATATAAATGATATATAGGTACCACAGATATATACTATGAACTTAGCAGATCAATTCACCTCTGACATTTGAAATGGTAAACGAAAGAATATCTGTTGAATAATTTCATACAGTCAACTTGTAAACATACTGAAAAAAATGCTAAGTATACGTAAGTACTACCAGAAATAAAGTGTTAAATTGGTCGCTCGAGGTTAATTCTAATTAAATGTATTTTAATGAGAGAGAAAAATCACTACCTACGAAAAAGGCAGTTAAATTAAAGAGTACCTAAACGGAAAATTAATTAATCGACGTTTTTTAATTATCAGTTCCAACGATCCATATAAGATTATCTCAAACATTCCTGTATACATTTCATGCAGACCGTACTCGTTCGTGCACAACATTGACCCCGTGTTGTGAGTACACATTTGAACAATTTTCAGGTTTAGTGTGTTGAGTTAAGCATGTTTGTTTATACTAAAATAATGTAGTTAGGTAATATGTAATCAATTGTTGTGTAGAGAATTTTACATATTATTTTTTATATTTGTCGTAATTATATCTACGTATTACATCAGTCTGCAATGATTAATAAAAATGAGTACTTAATCCCTATAATCTGATATCTTTTAATACCTGCATAATCTAGGCACGTATGATTTTAATACTATGGAATGCAGATGTGATTATTGTCCAACCTTATAACAATGTCATTTATTGGTACTTGGTATTTTCGTATATTACCCGGGCATTATATCTAATGGCCAGTGATCGTCGCCGTCGGGTAATATGATAAAATTGTAAGTCGATTAATTCATATTTGGTGCAAAAGGTATATAATGCATCCACAGAGTACTATTTTTTCATGCTTTCAGCTTGATTTTATGGAATTTTAGGTCGTTGGGGATTGGGGTCTTTGGGGATGCTGTTTGCAGGGTTTTGCAGACTCTTGTTAAGTTCCACATTGTCAATCTCTATAATATATTTTAGAAATATCATACAAAGACTATTTATGAGACAGAGTGTGAGTTGTACAAACACATTTTAAAAATAATGACAAAGTAAATTATGGCTATTATTACTGTCAAACTAAGAACGAGATAAGGAGACAGCAGACGTACTTACTTAATGTAAAATTAAATTTCTCACTGAAAGGCTAACCGGAACCTATCAGGAACATGTGTAACCGCCCTTAATGCTCTTTTTTAATAGGTAGATAAGTATATTTTTATTATAATTACCTGATAGTTTTTAATTTCATTCAGTAGATACAATCGTAACCTAAGGTAGCAATCAATTTCACTAATTATAAAAGTTTTATAGCTTTTTTATGTCTCCGCTTAATAAGTAGCTAGTCTAGTACCTAGGTTTGTGTTGTATTGTACGTTGTGTTAGTGTTCATCTGGTTTCGCCAACAAATAATAAAAAATGCAGTATTCCGATTCTTTAGATATAGAAAAATTTGTGTTATGTGTGTAAGCAAGTTACTAAAAATAGTTATTTCATAAGCTTAACTAAAACTTTGAATTTTATTGACAGTTTATTTGCTAGTTTCATATTAAACAGAAAGCGTTTGAGTGTAATATGTAATACTAAATAATAATAAAAAACATCCATTTTATTGGTTGAAATTCTATTATGATGGTGTTAAAATTTTCAAATCGGAATGATTGATATCACGTAGTAGTAGGTGGTACTAGTGTTTTATTTGCAGCCGACAGTGTCAATCTTTCCCACAATCTCAATGCAAATTATTTTGAAATCTTGTATATGACGAGATACATAATATAGGTACATACATAGTACATACATCCGTTTATGATACAGACAAGACCTACAAGAGATAAAACGCATTTTTCGTAATTCCCACAATGTTATTGGCTCTCTGATTTTTATAACTTATACCTCGAATAATAAATAAATAAAAAGCGAGATTATATTGTATGTACATGAACGTACCTACATGAAAATGCGCGGGTTTCGCTAATCTTTATATAAACGTCAGGTGATCAAGTCAATCTAACTAAGGACGTCGAGGTGCGAAATGGGAACTACGTTGCCGACACACCCGCCGCTACGTCAAACTCAATATTAGCTCGTGACGACTTGTTGTCGCCATCTCGCCAAATCGTGTTCCTCACATTATTATAGTGGTTGAGCAAACATTTTCCATTTTTTGTTGTAAAGATTATTAATGCTATCTATCAGCGTGGGTAGTAGAATGTAATAAAGAGTATATCAATTCGCTCACAAGTTAGCAACTACATTGCTTAGCCATTGCAATTCCATGCCTATTTACTTTTGGTAATTGTCAAACGATCAACTATTCTATTTATTCTCAGGGCTCGTGAGGGATCTCACAAGAATGCTGACGATGTTCTGTTCGATATGTTCAAAAATGAAGACACAGGACTTCTACCAGTCGGAAAGTTTCTGGCCGTATGTCAATTTTTTTCCTTACTTTTTATAGTAATCTTTTAATAATCATACCACACGCAAATTTTTATTCTAATTGCAGGCCTTGAGGACGACAGGAATAAGAAAGAATGACGCACGAGTAAAAGAAGTGATGCTCAACTTATACAAAGTTCACAAGGAGTCCAACTTTGAAGGTGGCTCTCCAGAAACATTAAAGTTGGACCGGAAAACATTCAAAGAAGTGATTTCACCAAACATTGTTTTGATAACAAGGGCATTCCGCAGTCAGTTCGTCATTCCCGACTTCCAAGATTTCATTAAGGATATTGAGGAGATGTATTGGTCAGCTAAAAGTAACACAGATGGTAAAGTTGCTAGCTATATCCCCCAACTGGCAAGAGCAAGTACAGAGAACTGGGGAATAAGTGTTTGCACAATCGATGGCCAACGATTTTCTATCGGTAAGATTCAATTTATATTTTCAGATTTATGTCGGCTTTCTCTCGATAAGTGATATTCTGTGATGGATGAATTATTAAGCTATCTCGTCCCATTCTTTAAATATATCTTTAAATTTATAATGTAATTTGGATTTGTTTATTTGGCGCAGGTGACGTGACGGTCCCATTCACTCTACAGTCGTGCAGCAAGCCGCTGACATACGCGATGGCATTAGAAACACTAGGTCCTGACGTGGTGCACAAATACGTTGGCACTGAGCCCAGCGGGCGGAACTTCAATGAACTTGTATTGGACTACAACAGTGCGTTACTAAACTATTTTTATTAAATAAACATACATATTAAATAGATATAGGTATACTTAAATGTATTTTGTATGTAGGCGTCTAAAATACGCGTCTACTTGTTGACTAAATATTTTGTACATAATGTCTATGTTAATACCTGTACATACATACAGTAACAGGTGTAACAAATGAATCAATAATACCATTTGCCAACAATATGATCATAATATTTACTTCTATTTATCACCAGTGAAACCTCATAATCCAATGATCAACGCGGGAGCAATTTTGGTGTGTTCATTGCTCAAAAGTTTGGATAAACCGGAGATGACTCTTGCTGAAAAGTTCGACTATGTAATGTCGTTCTTCAGTCGGTTGGCTGGAAATGAAGCGCTGGGTTTCAATAATGCTGTGTTTCTATCGGAGCGAGAGGCTGCTGATCGAAACTATGCACTCGGCTTTTACATGCGCGAGTACAAATGTTATCCGGAGAAAACAAATCTTCGTGAATGTATGGATTTCTATTTTCAGGTAAATTTCTATTTCAAAATATTTGTCATCATTATATTTAAGTAAAACATATTGTTGATGTAATGACTAAAATAATATTTATACATTTATGTTACAGTGCTGTTCCATGGAAGCGACCTGTGATATAGTGTCAATAATGGCAGCTACATTGGCCAATGGTGGCATTTGTCCTATAACTGACGAAAAGGTCCTTCGGCCGGATTCCGTTAGGAATGTACTGTCATTGATGCATAGCTGCGGCATGTACGACTACTCAGGTCAATTTGCGTTCAAAGTGGGCCTACCCGCCAAATCTGGCGTGTCCGGAGCCATGCTCATAGTGGTCCCAAATGTTATGGGTATTTGTACCTGGTCACCTCCATTAGATCCACTGGGCAACAGCTGCCGAGGATTACAGTTTTGTGATGTGAGTACCTATTATTTATTATGAAGTACTTATAATAAATACATATAATAAAACAGTAGACCCCGGTATGTCTGTACATCCTTACTTCCTTATTATTATTATAAATGAGAAAGTGAGTTTGTTTGTTTTTCCTTCACGGCTTGACTAAGAAGCCGATCGTTATGAAAATTTGCATACATATTGTTAGGGGTACAGAGCCAAACATAGGCTACTTTTTATCCCGTGAAAGTATGTCGTTCCAATGGGAAAATAGTTTTTCTACTATAGATGGCGCTGTATCGGCCAACAGATAGCGCCACAAGTCGCGCTATGGGTTGTTTTGTTGTCAAACGAGATCTATGTCATAAAGTTAATGCGAGCGAAGCCGCGGGGAAAAGCTAGTTGAATGTATTTGGCAAAAATGGATAGGGAACAAAAGAAATGTAATAATAGCAAAAAAATTTTTTTTATGTTTTCTTAGTTATTGAACGGATTTAAATGTTGTTTACACAGAAAAATAGAGCTTGGTTTGGAGCAAAATATAGGCTTTATTTAGTATTTAATTTAAATCGGATTTTAGGAAAAAAGTTATTTTCATTTACGTGGACAAAGTTGCCCGACTAAATTAAAAAATTCACTAAATGTCACTGTCTCGGCCCGACGTAATGAAAATTAAGTTCCTCAAAACTTCACTAGATGTCACTGACTCGGACTTATCCGTCGATACTTTTTTAACCACAAATTCAAATCCACGCGGGCGAAGCCGTGGGCACAGCTAGTATACAATAAGTACAAATAGCAAGTACTTTTTAATCTCAAGATGTTACTCTTCATAATGGTGAATACTCTACAGTCTGCATAATAGTAGTAAAAGGAGACAGTTCTATTTGAACACAACTTGTCAATCCTGAAGGTCGTCTATCCACAGAAGCGAAGAGGAGAAAAGTGAAGCTGTGCCAAAAATTAACCATACGAATTGTAGTGTCTCTGTCCACGGAGAGGATATTTTATATAATCATTTTGGTTTATTATGGTAAAATTTCACGTTTCTTTAGGAGAATAATTTAGGAATTTATTTACAAATCCTAACTTCGTATGTTATTATTTCCAGGAATTGATCCAACGATTCAATTTCCACAAATATGACAACATACGTTATGCAAGCCACAAGAAAGATCCGCGTCGCTACAAATTTGAATCTACCGGTCTCAGTATTGTCAATTTGTTATTTTCGGCAGCCAGTGGTGATCTCAGCGCTCTACGAAGGTAATTTATCAATTAAACAATCTTAATGGCGACATTGAAACATTTAATTAAATTGCATGTCTTGTAAAGCACAATAAAAAAATATTTTATCAGCGATTCTTCCGATTCGTGTCAACTTCCTGTTACCAGTTAAGTCACCGGAATAATAACGATCTTCGTCAAAAGTAAAACCTCCGTATATATTTAAATAATTTATACCCTTCAGTACCACGTGGTCCACTCTATCATAATGTCCACCGTAACGTTACGTCCACAGTATCAAAATACCCACTTTGAGGCCTTTGCCCTGCAGAGGGACACTTTAGTTAGTCATAGAAACAAGTGTGAGGCCACATATTTAGTAATTAGTCAGCGTAGTTAATCAGCTTAATATTCCAGAGCTTCTTGTGCTTACTTCATTTGTTGTTGTCGCCAATTGGCACAGAGGTTGAAGTGTACATTGCAGACAGTTTATATCTATTAGTTAAATAATTAATAACGATTAAACTGTTTTCTGTATGTATCCATACAATTAATACTCTTCTATTTATAATTGTTCTAATAATAAAACTTACTGTAGAGTGACATTTGGCGGCTAGAGTTTATTGTTGTTATTTTGAAATTAAAAAGAAATCATCTTTTTCCAGTATAAATTAATACGAAAGTCACTCTCCTCATATAAAATACAAATATCAGCGAATTATCACTTATTTTCAGGCACCATCTCTCTGGTATGGACATGAATCTATCAGACTACGACGGTCGCACCGCATTGCATCTGTCTGCGGCGGAAGGCCACTTGGCCTGCGTAGACTTCCTTTTAGCACAATGCGCAGTCCCCCATGACCCGCGAGATAGATGGGGCAGCCGGCCCCTGAACGAGGCAGAGACCTTTGGTCACACTGCAGTAGTTAATTATCTTAAGGACTGGGAACGCGACCACCCTCATAACGAAGTCGCTGTGGCAGCTGGCACAGCGCTCGACGATATATTAGAAAAAGCCGATGGTAATGATGCAGTTAAAGATCCCAGTATACAAGAGATTGTATCCATGAACGGAGATAAAGTACAATAAATTAGAATCTCAACTTCAGAACAATCTCAGATGGTATTAATTGTGTAGGTAATACTTCATTCAAGACGATCTCATGAAATAATAATAATTTGATGTTTTAAAAAAATATTGTAGTTAGGTATAAGTAAAAAATAATATCTACTTATCAATTATTTAATAGGTAGCTATTGTATAATGCAATGCATGTCACTCTTGAATTATATTATTCATGTTTACCATGGAATATTTATTCCTAACTATAATTGTGTAAATAAATGATGCATCCGTAATTTGAGAAACAAACACTAACTTTGATTGTAATTTATGCATTGTAAATTGTGTTTTTTACTGTCTTTGTTGGTACCTACTAGGTGTCTATTTTTCATGAATACCTTTCATACCTACCTATACATTTACAAAATAATAAAAAAATGTACTTTTGACATTCCATTTACGTCTTCAACCGATATTGTTTACAATGTTTTACGTATATTCAAAATTTCATCATATTTTTTAAAAGTCTATGTTACCTAACTGCAACAGTATAGACAAATGAGCAAATTGCTTTGCAAAGTGTTTAGAGAATTTATTGGAATGTTAATATCTTACAATATTAGTGTACTTATCTCAAATTAAGACAATAAGTAGATATGTGAAACAATATAGAATTAAGAATATTAATCTGTGCCGTTCAAATGTATTAAATGTCAATTAAACTGTTGAATTTAATGTGTTTTTATTATACTAAAACCAAAAATAAAACAATTATGTAGGTTTTTAAAAAGTAAAGAAAACAAGAATTCATTATATCTGATGTACGGTAGTATGAAAAAATAAAAATACGATACGCGAGTAACATTGATGCGCCATACTGAGGTGTCACTCTGAATTTCGACAATTATTTTTTCCGACAGTCTAAAGTAATTCGAAACTCATTGCTTCGACAGAACATACGAATTTCTTTCGAAATTCGAAACTCATATTTAGATAATTAATTCGAAATTCAGAAATATCTCCTAGCTTGGACGTCTTGTGCACACTACGCGCACAAACAGAACATTATTTGTACGCGAAATTCTTTCATTCCATGTTATATTCCATGTTGAGTTAAAACAGTCTGTACCCACCATTATAGTACCATTTTATTATTTGTGTTGCTCAAAGTATAAAATTTATTCCAAATATGATTATAATAGTTGAAGACGGTTGTGCCATATTTGAGCCTTATTGTGCACTTTGGTATAGAAGCATGAAATTTCTACCATGGATAGAGTGTCTCACAATGATCGTTTTAAGATGTGGAGGGAAGTCAGATTCTTCCTCTGTGAGTGGGGGGAGGGGGGCAAAGGGGGTGAATTCCACGTCTTGATGATTATTTTTTTACTGATCCGTTAATGTTACTAGGGCTTGTATGGTGTCGTTTTCATATAAACCGAATACAAGGAATTCATTTTTAACAATAAAAATGTATGGTCCCATACAAAAAAATAAAAATACTGCCAAAAAGTGAAAAGTGCCGCTACTTTTTTTTTGTTAGCACGTTATTTTTACTTTCAAATCTTAATTATTATGATATTAAAAAATACTGTGATAAAGCTTATTTAATGTAGTTTACAATAATTGTAGTATACTTGTCATACAAAAACTATTAAAAAAAAAAGAAGAACGTGCAAATTCCAGAAGATGCGCGCGGTGATTCGGTGAGATGTATGTACGCGTAGCGACAAATTTTCATAATGTACTATGGTCATTTGCTATTAATATTTTATAGCAATGCTACTAGCCATTTTGCGACATAGTTTTAATGTAAACAAATGAAAGAAATGCGTTTAATTGCTTCCACGGAGAAAAACATTTAATAATTTTGACATAGAGAAGGTTACTAATAAAACATCAGAAATAAAAGTAAAATGACGTTTAACCAGCAGTCACCAGTACAAAAGCAAAGTGCTGTACATTTGAGTGCAGCTTTGTTACATTTGCATCTTCCAGTACACCCTTTTTTAACGCTGCACTGCACGTAATTAACATAGTGATAGTGGGGATAGTGTTGTCCAGGCTGGCTGCCATTCGTTCGAATTTTTAATCCAACCCCAGTTAGATGGTTCAGGAATATCTGGAACTTTTGTTAAAGATTGCATCCAAATGTAAGCCTGATAAGAAGCGCGTTTTATATATTGCTAGAGTGCCTTTTTTGTGGGGGGGTATGTTCTCTATGGCTCGGGATTTTTGGGTAAAGAGTTTTTTTTCTGGCTTCATTTATAGTCAGCATTTCACTAATGCGGTCATACATTAAAACCACAAATCTGCAAATGAGTCGTCGCTTATTTGTTGTGGCATTGTTGTCATTTCTTCAAAGGCGCTGTTTACTTCTGGAAAAGATCGCCATGTTTCCCATGCTGTTTTTTCCCTATAACAACAAAAGTGAACTCCGTATCACACCCTGTGAACGCATGAAAGACGGGAACGTACTCACATTGTGACAAACTCATTGACGCTACCAGGTCGTGTAGCGGAAACTTGAGCCAACACCAAATGCAACCTGTAGTTCAGATAAATATATCTTTCTGAAGAATGCCACAGCCAGTACTAATACATCTGTGTCTACGGTGCGTATTGTCACTCTGCTAAATCCTTTCTTTACTGCACCAGCTAAATGCAAAAACATTCGGGTGTCAGCTTCATCGTGAATGGCAGCCAGTCTGGACAACGCTACTTAAAGTAGCAACTTTATGTACTGAGTTAATTAGGTGCAGCGTTAAAAAAGGGTGTACTGGAAGATGTAAATGTAACAAAGCTGCACTCAAATGTACAGCACTTTGCTTTTGTACTGGTGACTGCTGGTTAAACATCATTTTATGATTTTTTATTTATAGTTGTTAGGCAACTAGCCATTCATATTTCTGAAATTGATTTTTTGAAAGAAAAATTTCACCTCCTCCCCCCAGGTGGGATTCGAACCCACGGCCGGATATCGAGGGGTCGTGGGTTCGAATCCCACCTGGGGGAGGAGGTGAAATTTTTCTTTCAAAAAATCAATTTCAGAAACATCATTTTACTTTTATTTCTGACGTTTTATTAGTAACCTTCTCTATGTCAAAATTATTAAATGTTTTTTTCCGTGGAAGCAATAAAAACGCATTTCTTACATTTGATTACATTAAAACTACGTCGCATAATGGCTAGTAGCATTGCTATAAATATTTATAACAAATGACCATAGTACATTATGAAAATTTGTCGCTACGCGTACCTACATCTCACCGAATCACCGCGCGCATATTCTGGAATTTGCACGTTCTTCTTTTTTTTTAAATAGTTTTTGTATGACAAGTATACTACAATTATATATATTTGTAAACTACATTAAATAAGCTATAACACAGTATTTTTTTTAATATCATAATAATTAAGATTTGAAAGTAAAAATAACGTGCTTACAAAAAAACCTAGCGGAACTTTTTACTTTTTGGCAGTATTTTTAATTTTTTTGTATGGGACCATACATTTTTATTGTTAAAAATGAATTCCTTGTATTCGGTTTATATGAAAACGACACCATACAAGCCCTAGTAACATTAACGGATCAGTAAAAAAATAATCATCAAGACGTGGAATTCACCCCCTTTGCCCCCCTCCCCCCACTCACAGAGGAAGAATCTGACTTCCCTCCACATCTTAAAACGATCACCGTGGGACACTCTATCCATGGTAGAAATTTCATGCTTCTATACCAAAGTGCACAATCATCGCGCTACCGTCTTCTACTATAAATATGTCGTGAGAAAAATAAAAAGCTAGGTACTATAATATAAAGTTTATTAAAAATTCTTGAGATAAAATGATATTTTTTAGGACTTTTGTAGGAAGTTCACAAACTGTTAACAAACATTACTAAAAATGTTTATCTATGAATAAATTGAAACTAAATACATAAATAGATATAATCTGACTGTTACTTTAATGTCGGATTACCAAGTTCATTTGCATAATGCACTAGACAACTACTACACACTAATTCAAAATTTCCTAAGACTTTTCTGTGCTTCTAATAGGAGTTGAAACAATTCCCAAGAGCTTACAATCTGCTTCCAATAATGTTAAATCTGTACTTGAACCTAGAAATCTAGATGATAATTCTAAATCCTTAATTTGTATCCTTACTCTTGTTCCTCTTACATATTCGTCACCACGATTTGTAGGGCGAGTGCACACACAGTGAAATTTCCAACCAAAGTCAATATATAAATCGTCTTCAACAACATGAAATATCTTACCGATTACTACTTTTCCAACTGGATCTCCCAACTGAAATTAAAAAGAGTTGCTGTATACTATTATATAAAAAATGATAAGTAATTTGGAGGTTTATCTGAATATAAGCAAAAACCACTGCATAAGCTACTATAAAAGTGGGTCAGAGTCGCATTAGGAGTGTCTATATGTTAGGCCAGCTTTCAAAGAAAATCTAATTAAAAGATTTATTTTTGTACTCACATCTATTTATTTATTTATTGCATTACATGTGACACATACATTATATGACTGTACATAATACATGGCCGTCATCTACATGCACCTTTTAAGGTATAGCAACTTGAGTAGAAAACGAGAGGCAGACATTTAAAGTAACTTTAGCTTCCAGATATTCATTGATGCTATATTAATTAGCAATCGTTTAACTAATCCTATAAATGAGTTGAATTGATCTATCAATTGTATTCTAGACGGTATATCTTTTCAAAATCAATTTCGCCAAATGCAACTATTTGTAGGTATTATAACAGCATTTAGGGCAGTAACTAAGCTTAACACTGCCAGTAAGTATTAAGCCTTTATTCTATCAATAAAATAGTTTGTACAGTTGCCCTAAGGCATTAGGTTAGGTTAGTGTACTTACATCTATTAATTTTGAATTTCGTAGTAATGAAGAGAAGGTATAAGGTTGTTCATTTTCTTGTGTTTCAATTATTTGAGCTTGTTTTTCATATGATTTGGCAAAACCTCCAGTTTTAGCTGTGTTTGAAATGTTAACATCTTGGTCGGGAGTTATTTCAGTTGTACCAGTTGTACTGTAAAGACACTTTGATCGGATTCCGTTGTATGGGTTTTCATGTTTACAAGCTGATATATTCTTAACAATATTTCTTGCACTATTTAAGCTTCTCACCGGTATCCGTAAACTATACATAATAATTGAGTTTTAATTATTAACCGTACAGCAATTTGTTAGAAGTTAATTGGATAACCTACAAAAATATTGTATCTGTATGTGTCCTGTCCAAGTGACATATTTGTGACAGTGACAGTGACATATTACTTTTTTTTTCATGCATAGATAGAGCACAGCACACACAACCATGACTGCCTACCATGGATGTAGTGTTTGATTAACTACATCATCCATGCAAACTACAAATACTACAAAGATCATTGTAGGGATTTTGGCGCCAACTACAATGGCGTCCACATAAGCTCTCGAAAAATGAATGTCTGTGTGTTCAACGTTTGATTCAAATATTGATTTGATAATGTAATGTGAAGTAAGTAAACATTGGTTAAAGTGCATAGTCAGGCATAGTGATTGCAGTTTATGTTCAGGAACTTCTATGTGCATTATTTGTGTTGACTTCAAAATCCGCCTTCACTGAAGGAATTTTGCTATCGTCTTTCTTCGGGGAGTCTTGACTCATAGACTTGTCGCTTGCTTATATAACTCTAATGACGGAAACACACTACCGTGTCGGGGCGTGTCGTGTCGCGCCAGAAGCATATCGCGTTCATACATTTTATATGGTTAGGAGCACATTTGTAGGGCGTGTCGTGTCGTGACTCGCTCTGTCGTGGCGTGGACTGCTGGCCGCCGATTGCGCCACGGCGGTGGTGGGGGTTATGACGTGACACGACACGCCCTGCAAATGTGTTTCTATACCCGCGCGCGGCTCGTGGCGCGAACAAGTGGACGCTTTTTTTATTTATTTGTTTTTGCAGCGTGATAATGAGTTACTAGGTAGGTAGGTAGGTGATAAATAGATATAGAAGAAATAAACGTCTTGCGTTTATTTCGTTCATTTCTGAACAGAAGCGCGCCCCGACACGACACGTAAGTGTATATCTATTTATCACCTACCTACCTACCTAGTAACTCATTATCACGCTGCAAAAACAAATAAAATAAAAAAAGCGTCCACTTATTCGCGCCACGAGCCGTGCGCGGGTATAGAAACACATTTGCAGGGCGTGTCGTGTCGCGTCATAACCCCCACTACCGCCGTGGCGCAATCGGCGGCCAGCAGTCCGCGCCACGACAGAGTGAGTCACGACACGACACGCCCTACAAAAATGTGCTCCTAACCATATAAAATGTATGAACGCGATATGCTTCTGGCGCGACACGACACGCCCCGACACGGTAGTGTGTTTCTGGCTTATGGCGGAAACACACTACCGTGTCGGGGCCTGTCGTGTCGCGCTCTGTCGTGACGGTGGGTGTGCACACTTACGTGTCGTGTCGGGGCGCGCTTCTGTTCAGAAATGAACGAAATAAACGCCAGACGTTTATTTCTTTCATTTCTGAACAGAAGCTCGCAGTGTTTGCCTTTGTCTGGGTGTTTTCTATAATGTATAATGGTATTTATTTACAAAAAAAAGTATTTAAGTATATTTATCAGGAATCTAGTACCTAGTAACTCATTATCACGCTGCAAAAATAAATTTAAAAAAAAGCGTCCACTTGTTCGCGCCACGAGCCGCGCGCGGGTATAGAAACACATTTGCAGGGCGTGTCGTGTCGCGTCATAACCCCCACCACCGCCGTGGCGCAATCGGCGGCCAGCAGTCCGCGCCACGACAGAGCGAGTCACGACACGACACGCCCTACAAATGTGCTCCTAACCATATAAAATGTATGAAGGCGATATGCTTCTGGCGCGACACGACAGGCCCCGACACGGTAGTGTGTTTCCGCCATTAAAATATTCCTTGCTTGCTAGACGACCTTGACGACCTCCGTGGCGTAATGGTTACCACGCCAGACCGCCACCCAGGAGGTACCGGGTTCGATCCCCGGTCGGGTCATGATGAAAAACGAACTTTTTCTGATTGGCCTCGGGTCTTGGATGTTATCTATATATGCATTTGTTATAAAATATAATATCGTTGAGTTAGTATCCCATAACACAAGTTTCGAACTTACTTTGGGGCTAGCTCAATCTGTATGAATTGTCCCTATATATTTATTATTATTATTAAGTGTAGACCTCTATGCGGTTCGAAAACAACGTGAACTAAACTTATTTGATTCTACTTGTCAGATGTGTAAACACCTACTTGTTATTTGTCACTTCTCATTTGTCACTTCTCACTTGTTACTTCTCAAAATGTAAACCGGGTTTATTTTAAGTCGATGAAGACAACCACAAAATCGGTCAAAATACAATTTTTATGTTTCTAAGATAATCATGAACTTTTAGTAAAAGCTATCAAAAAAGTAAAGAAATATGGATTTTGAAAATCACAGCCTTTCAAATTGAGTATTAAATAACCAATGAAGTTCAAATCTTTTTTAAACTTTTGAAAAAATTAGGGAGCAGGCGCATTCAAGTAAAAAAAATAAAAACAACATAGTTTTTTTGAATCGAATCGATTCGATTCTATAGTAATCTTGAATCGATGAGTTCTTCTCTATTTCCTGTCAAATTCCAAAGTACGAGCACGACAGCACTCACGGATTTTTGATAATGTCGAGCAACCAGAAGAATAACAGTCAATAAAACCTAAAATAGTTCTAAAATGACCGAGGATCAAGATGCTAAGGACTCACAGTCAGACTCTGGTAGCAAAAATTTTTCCTCTAAGAACAAAGATAAGAAGACAAAACCCCAGCGGCCCCTGACCAAAGTGATTATTTATTTTACTTTCAGTGTGGAAACGTTCGTAGCGTTTGAAACGTGGAGTTAATGAATATGTTTTGTTTTAGATTATCCTCCGCCGCCTGCCGCCGACCATGACTGAAGAGTCTTTTTTAGAACAAGTGTCGCCAATACCCGAACACGACCACTTCTATTTTGCGAAGCCCGACACATCTTTGGGCAACAATGTTTACTCAAGAGCCTACATAAACTTTGTGAATGTTGACGATATTTATCTCTTTAGAGATAAATTTGATGGATACATTTTTTTAGACGAGAAAGGTTAGTGTATTTGTTCCTAAAGCATAAACGAATATTTGCCATAATCAAAATAAACCTAAGAATAAATTAGAATTTCCATTCAAGTAGCAGTTTTGCATAGGTTATTTCTGTCCTGACATTTCTTATTGATTAAATTTGTTCATAGTACAGTTTATTTATATTTCTGTGTGTTTATTTATTTATAGTTCCAAAGTATGTAGATGCAATAAAACGTTATTACATCATAATTTTGTATGTATTACAGGAGTGGAGTATGTAGGCATAGTGGAATATGCTCCTTTTCAAAGAATACCCAAGAAAAAAAAGAAAAAGGATCCTAAATGTGGTACAATAGAAAGTGACCCCATATATCAAGAGTTTATTGAGAGTCTCAGCAAGGACCAGGAGACTAACGACCAACCAAAACTTGAATATTCTTATCCAGTTAATGATGGTATATATAATATTTTTATTTCATTGTAATTAGCTATTTTTTAAATAATATATGAAATTCTTTTGGCTAAAATATAGAATATGGCCCGTCGAGTTCGATGCCCCTGATTTTTTTGCAATTAGATAACAGTATTTAGAGTCACTGTGCGAAGTTTCAAGTTGCGGAACAATATAGTTTTCTTGAAAAAAAAAAAAAAAAATTGTATTATTTTCGAGTATTAAGGAGGTGTCAGACGTATTTTGACAGCTATAGATGACGTTCACTGGCATTATCAAACGTTTTGTTACACATGTTGATTTCCTTCATACACATTTTTTTATTTTTTTATTTTTATTTTGACACAATTTACTTAAAAATAAATTATACTTTAATTATTACTTTAAATACGCTAATTCATTTATTAAAATATGCTAAATTATTTATTGTAACATCACTTTTGATTTTAACAAATTATAAAATGTGACATAACAAAACGCAAGTACGGTCGCCATTTTGTTGCGTCACTTGCATCAGTCAATTTGATTTTAGACGAATGGGATATGGTGGGTTAGGTTAGGGTTAGCTTGTGATCATAACACCGCCGAGCGAGCGAAGCGAGCGAGGCGCGACTGTTTCGGTAGTCAACTTTGAAATCCTTCCAATTGATGAAATAGTCACTTTTAGTACAGTCATAACCTCAAACTTCAACCTTGAATATCTCGAAAACTATACATATTCGCAATACCCCGCCGCCGGAGGTGGTATTGGGGAGTAGCCCCCCCCTCATCACCTCTAAAATCGACGGTTCTTAATGTATATGGGCCAGAAAAGTCACTTTCAGTACAGTCCTAACCTCAAACTTCAACCTTGAATATCTCGAAAACTAGGCATCTCCGCAGTGGGGGAGTGGTATTGGGGGGAAGCCCCCTCCCCCCCCTCCTCCCTCCCCCCCCCTCCCCCCTTAAAATTCGACGGGCCATATTCTATATTTTTACCATTCTTTTTTATTACTTAATCTTGCTAGATCCAATTAGCACCAGGTTAGGTAAGGTCAGTTAAAAAGTGACATGCCAGTAGCCAGAGCATGCTGCACAAATTGTTTCCTTATGGAAAAATACTGGTGGGGTAGTAGAAATCTTAATAAAAGTGTTCCTAAAGATCACCACTTGGTGGTAATGGGCCGTTCAAGTATTACGTAAGCAGATTTATTACAATTATTTACCCCCCCCCCATCCCCCTTGTCAGCAAAAGGAGGCAAAGCTCTTACCCCCTCCCCCCATGCTTGCGTAAACATTTTTCAATTAATGTATTATTTAAAAAAATATAATTATAATGTTCTAATATTTATAATTTCGCCACACTTTGTTAACAAATTTTTGTATATTTTGTACTTTCGTACTTGTATGAGATTTTTTAAAACTTTCAAACATATTTTGGTATAACTTGGATTTGTCTATTTGAAACTACATCTTATTTAAACATTAAACTTTGGCTTATAATGGAATCAACGGTAACACAAATGTTAACTTGCTTTGCTAGGCTTACAATTTACAATACATCTACTCGCTATAGTATCCAAACGAAACAATACACTGACAGAAATTTAGACAAGTGAATAGCGCGCGGTAATTCCCCTACTCGGTTCTAAAGTGAGTGTCTAAACGTATGCATTATTACCCGAAAATGCATTTTGTTTTCAAGCAAAGACAATGTAAGGGTTGCCATTCGTGTAAAAGAGTAAATAACTACCGATGACGTAATCATCATCTACCCCCCATGTCATCCAAAATAAGCAAAGCAAAGACCCCTCCCGCCACCCATAGTGCTTACGTAATACTTGAATGGCCCTTATGGTACTGATGTCTACAAATGACTTTATCACTAAAGTTAAAGATTATTCCAGAAATTTGTCTAAGGCCCAAAACAGACTGTGAAATGCAACTGCAATGAAACCCTATTGAAATTGTGAGTGTTAATTGTTTTACATTTCCTGCATGCCAATTTCAATGAAACTGCAACGCGTTTGAAACTAGTTTCAAAAGGGTTGCGTCGTGTGTGGTCCATTAAAGGCGTCTATGACAGAAACTCAAATGCAACTCAAAAATAACTAGAAGTTTCAGTTTCATCACATTTGGGTTTTACTGTCTGTTTTGGGCCTGAGTTGACCCAATCTGAAATTACTTCTAATATTTCTGTTACGTTGTGGTTAGTTTTTACCTAATAATTTTTAAGTATGTCAAATATTATTATTATAGGTAATGATAAGAAAATTCAGTCAACCCCACTTTTGGAGTATCTTGCTGCAAGGAAACAGGATAAGAGAGGCAGGGATGAACGCAGGAGAAGAGAAAATGACAAGAGAAAGATGAGAATAGAGAGAAAAACAAAAGATGTCCCAATTAAGGTATTGTTTTGATATTCCGTTTCCACTCTGAGAGATAATATCAGTGTGAAACTCACAGTGTGAACCTCTCATAGTTGAAACAGATAGAATATAGTTTTCTTCCTTAAAATTTGTTCTACTACCCTCATTCTTTACCAAAGGCCTATTAATAAATAGGTATTTGCTGGCCTAACATCTTGCCAATAATATTCAAGTAACATAGGATACTGTTTGTTACTTATGTGCACTTATTATTATAGGTATAAAATATGGTAGAACTAAGTTAAAAGATGATTCCATAAAGCTAAGTGTTACCCTTTCGCCTAATACTAGACACTATGTAGTTTGAGACCTGCTAAGTATTTTCTATTATTTCCTATTGCTATAGAATCTTGGTGATTTATCAGAAGACGAAACATATAACGATAATAATTTCTATGAACGTAAAAGCAAGAGTTTCTGGTTTGGAGAACAAAGAGTGTATCACAAAAGTAAATTAAAATGTTCGGTAGTGAAACCCGAGCTAAAAACTGCTCATGGTTCGGATGAGTTTATTAGCACTGATTCTGATTGGGACAGTCAATTTCCTGCACTTCATATGAAAACTCACAATACTTTCACTTTAACTTCTGGAAAGTTTCATGCCAAAGAGGAAGTTAAAGAAGCTAGCCAAAAAAGTGGCGGTGACACTTGTTTCAAGGTTCAAATGTACTTTTCACTGTATTCATTCACATTCGTAGACTGTGGATCATAGATCTTGTATGACTACATAACGTAATAATGTTATTGTTTCCATCTAGGCGCATGGCAATATGTCAGTCATGCTGTGTGTTATATATTCATTAAACGTAATTGAAGTATAAATAAAGATTATAGTGTAATGTAGAGGTAAATTAAATAGAATAGATTATCGTAATTTCCCTAATAAAATTTAGAATCTTTAAATTGAAATAAATTAATTACAGGAAGATGAATCTGGAGAAAATGAAGTGAAGAAAATCAAGTCACGAGAATGGGAAAAAGATAAACCATCAACTGAATCAAAAGAGGATTCAATAAAACCTGAAATTAAAGATACAATCTTTGAATCTAAAACATATAGGGACCAGCGAAAAGCTGGAACTAACGCTCTTCTAGATAAAAAGAAAAAGATAGACAGTGATAAAAAAGAAACGTCTAACAAAGATGACGACCAGGGTGACGATTCTGATAAGGGCTTTAAAAAAGAACGAAAAGATAAATATAAAGAATCGCCGCGTGAGTTGAAAAGTAAAAAATATAGTGATACCAGAAAAGAGCGAATTAAGACAGAGTTTGTAAAGTCAGAAAAGCAGTCTGTTATTAACAAAATGATGTCAAGCGATAGTAAAACGAGGTCACTAAATCATGACGATATTAAGCCTTTCACCCAGTTGCCACAAGTAAAAACTGACGATTTAACAAAAATTATAGAGGACATGGACAAAAAAATGAAATTGGATGAGCTTGAGTCTAAAGGACAAAAAGAAATTAATGATGCATTAGATAGCAGCACTATGGTTGTCTCAAAGACAAGAAGAAGTAGTTTAGAATCTGGAGAGGTGACTACTAAAGAGGAATCTACTCTGAAAAGGCAGAAATCTCTTGACGATAGGAGCAAGTCCACAGACAGGGAAGGTTCTGAAGAAAAAGAAAAGAGTGGAAGCACCGACCGTCGTACTGAAAGAAGAATTAGAAATAAGGTATGTATTTCTAATAAAAATTACCTTTTTAGTTTTTTTTATATCACTCCATTGAAATTACAATATACTTTTTTTTATTATAGGATCGCCCAAGCTTAGTTATTTACCAACCAGGCATGGGTAAGTTCAGTAAACAGCGGTTGGCCAAAGAGAAAGACACACCACAGACAGTTAAATCAGTGAACGATAGTGAAAAGAAAGATACTTGAGACTGTCATCACAATACCCGAAACTTGGACACCATTCAACGGAAACACCCGAGGCTGGCATTCATGTCTTTGCAGACGCTGTAGAGAGGACATATGAATTCGCCGACCGAGGGCACACTGTTCGTGTTTAAAAGCTGTTGTTATTATTTTCTTATTTACATTCAGTGAGAAAACGAAGATATTTTCTCGTTTTCAAAGATCAGCGTAACATGTAATGCTTAATATTTTTAGCTTGTGACCATTTAGTTCCGTTTGTTTAATTCATTTAAATATAATTCATTTTATAAATTGGGATGAATAGTTTTATGTGAATCCTCCATCTGCAGAATAATAAAAATAATAAACCAAGTAGATATTTAAAGAGTTTATTAAAAAATAACGATTTACTTATACTCTATCACAGTGAATTTAGCTTACAATTCTTACGAATATAAAAATGTAACAAAATACAAAATAAAAGTTATTTTAGTGACTTATTAACATTTTTAATAACACCATGTGCCTTAGTAAATATCTAAATAAATTATGATTGCTTGAAATACAATTTACACATCGGAAAATTACCCTTAATTAACTCAATACGATATGAATAAGACGCTTACATATTTTAAAAGATTATGACGCGACGTCCTCTGAAAATAAAATGCTAACCACACACGGACATAGAGATCTTATTTTTCACTATTATTTCTACAACTGAAAACAAAATTTAATCAAAATGGCAACTTTGACAAATTAAATATCTTACACATAAATAAAAATGTTTTTATTAACTAGTTTAGAAAGTATAAAAAAATTTGATACACTTATATTCAAACAAAATCGGAAGAAGCGATAGAAAATTATTAACAATAGTGTCAAAATATTATTTGAAAGAATTAGCCTAGTCAGCCTTTATAAAGCCTCTTAAAATTAACTCCTACTTTGTCCCTTTTGCCTATATATTTTTTAAACTAAAAACGATATTCATCCTGGTGCACAGTGTAGTCTATGAAATCTCACTAAAAATCTTTGGTAATTTTCCAATAGCTGTGATGTGAAACTACTAAAATATTCTTGAAAATATCAGTAAACTCAATGGTGAAAATAAGAACTATTTACCGAACATCAGTAATTACACTTATTTCATTGTTATGTTCCAATTAGGTACGTCACTTCACAGATTATCTTGGTGGCACTGTAGACAGCTAGATTTATTATCTTACTGCCTGATAGTCTATCTATAGCTATTATGTGCATGATGATATTTTATTGGTTGGAAAAGATTCATGTCTATCTAAGTTACCAAGTTGTTAACATATTATATTACCTAATGTCAGATCTACTTATAATTACTTAAAGGTGTTCTATGATTACCTTAGTTATTTATTGTCTAATTACGATTTATCTTCAAACTGAAAGTCGCATGTTTTTAAGAATTGCTATACCCCTAATACAATGGAATTATTAACTTTCGTAATTTTGATTGACTATATTTTTATCTTATAAAATTAAATTTTAAGGCTAAGAATGCAACTTTGATTAGATTAAGAAGTAGCAAAACTTGCTTATTTATTAATAAAAATTACATACTATGTAGTAAGTTTTTGTAGACACCTAGGTACGTAATTTTATAAATAGTGATTCTTTCAGGAACTCGGACAAATTAATATGGATTGCTTAATTTTCTCAAGTAATTATTAACATGGCTATGTTACCAATTCTTCACTCCTCACTAATCAGAGCTCATTAGCAGACTTGTGAACTCTTGGGTACGTGCTTCACTATTTATTTAGATTTAGTCATCAATGAACATATCCCTAAACTTTCGATACATCGCTCGTTTCGTTGAGAATAGGTATGGCAGCGTGCCTATCACTGTCGTTCTTAGGTGTGATCTTTTTTATTTTCTCGGCAGTTGTTTTTGTCTGCGCTACGTTATGTCTATGCATCAAATACAATAGAAGAATAAAACCAATTAGGAAACCAGCCAGGCCGCCCGTGATCGTTAGCCATGTGCGTCGATTTGAATATGTATTCGAAATGGAAGGACTCTTTTGACATCTAATATGGGTGGCGTTGAGGTTTTCCATGCTCTCTGTTTCTGGACACTCTTCAAATTCTGTGAATGAGAAATTACTATGTATTATGTTGTAATTATTTTTATTATGCTGTAAATGTTTATGTTTTGTAAGAAAACAGGAGAGAGTGAAACGACGGGTATGAGGCTTCTACTCATCGTACGAAACAAAATGCCATATCATCACTATTTAACGTCGAAATTCTAGTAGGGTGATACTGCCCCAGTCGAGCCAGCCAATATGACCCACTACCAGTTTATATAGAAATTAATTAAAAAAGACACTGTTGTAACATAAGTCTGTTTCTGTTTTCTGGCAGAAGGCAGTGGTAACAAATAATACGAAAGTCTTTACGTACCTTTTGCATTCAACTTGGTATAGTCATCTAATTGAAAGAATATCTTTTTCAACTGAAACCAATTAATTGTGGATCTAATTTTACATATAGCCATATCGTCAATAGATTTGGACATGTCAACCTTCTTCAAATTGCACATTGCGGCGAATGACTGCGCTTCGAACGACTCCAGCGCATTGTGTGAGATATTATATTGCACTAGATGTGGCAAGAGTCCCCAGTTCGGCAAAGTTTTCAATTTACTGTTGGATATGTCTAAAAGTTCCAGTGGCGCTCTAATAGGTTTACTAAGCTGTAAACTATTGAAACTCATTTGAAGTACTGGATTATTTTTCAAGTAGAGATTTCTTAGTGATGGTAATTGGAATAATTCATCTGGCAATTCCAGAATAACATTGTTCGAGAGATCCAATATTTGAAGATAAGGAAGTTGGGCGAATGCTTCTTTATCGATGCGATATATTTGGTTTTCTGCTAAATATAAAAATTTTAAACTTCCGTATCTGGATAATGTGTCTGTCTGTAGTTCATATAATCTGTTGTCACTAAAGTCGAGAATCTGTAAAGGAAAAATGGAACATTAATTTCACGGTTTTTGATATAAGTAGTAACCGTGACTTAAGTAGGTATATTTTTGAGAGTGCATTTATGATGTTAATATACGTAAGGTGTTTGACCATTTTAGGCCTGCTGAATTACTTAGAATACTTAGATGGTTATTGCAGGTGAGAATTGGCATTAGTCTCCCAAGAAGATCGTCCATCGTACGATCGTCTAAACTTCTTTTTCATCAAGACGACGGTTTGGTAGAAGACATTTTTTTAATTCATTGACATTGATTTATCTTTATAAATTAATTTACCTCTATACTACTCTTTAGACTGGGTATGTGGTCAAGTCTTAGTCCTGCACAGTAGGCACCATACATATCGTAGGCTCGCTCGTGGCTGCATCGTGTCAATTTTGGAGATAACACGTCCATTTGAAGACCGCCCTCGGCTACTGTCCATGACACGTAGAGGACGACCACCACAAATGCGCTGCCGCTCAATCTGAAATATATGAATTAGTGTTATGAATTTGTGCGACTGAAAAGTTTGAAACATAAGAAGAGGACAGAAGAGGTAGCTAGGTGAGCGCCGAACATTAATCATGATGATTTTATTTCATAAAATGTAGAGACTTAATTCCGTTTTCACCACTTGCTTGCAAAGAATTAAGCTATTTGCCAATTACGAAACGTCAACTGCAGGCTTTAACTGCCAAAAAAACTGTTAGTTTATTTGACGTACGTATAAAATATTTGGGACAGATGGTGAAACTGACCCTGTATCTTATTATTCGCCAACTTCGTAAACCTGAAATATGCTCGTATTTTTTTAACATAAATAATGGGATTTCGTGTCATTTAATAACTTCATCCTACTACAATCACGTGTTATGTTATCTGTACATTTTTACGAGTGCCATTTATGAAATTCGAAAATGATGTTGACATCGTTATCTAATATCCTAATATCGAAAATATAATACCTATGTCTAATTTGAAGTTCAGTACCTATGTTAGGTATATAAAGTGTATTGTTATACCTACCTACCTAAATAAAAGTTTTTTTGTATGTGATATTTATCAACAAAATGTAACCCTTCATAACAATGAAAGATAACCAATGGGATATGATAACTAGTAACTATTGTTATTATAATTTCAAACTGAGACAGTCTTTACCATAACAATATTCTTTTTTGAGCCAGTAAGATTATTTCGATAGCTTTTGATGCTTTGTAAACACGAAGGTGAGAACGTTGCTTTGCTGAGTCTTTCTCAGAATTTTGGCATTGAATCTTTCAGTTTTCCAAACTACGATAAACCATTATTTATAGTGAGTTTTTGGTAAGTAAGTATACCATACTAGCTTTTGCCCGCGGCTTAGCTCGCGTTAATTTTATGACATAGATCTCGTTTGACAACAAAACAACCCATACACGCGACTTGTGGCGCCATCTGTCGGCCGAGCCAGCGCCCTCTATAGTAGAAAAAATACTTTCCCATTGGAATGACATACTTTCACGGGATAAAAAGATAGCCTATGTTGGGCTCTGTACCCCTGACAATATGTATACTTTCATAATGATTGGTTGATTAGTCAAGCTGTGAAGGAATAACAAACAAACAAACTCACTTTCTCATTAAAATTATTAGTAAGGATTTGGGGTAAGTAAGTTTAAAGGTGCTACAACGCCGCCTAAACTAGCGAAACCCGCGCAACTTCGTTTGCGTGTATCCCGCTTTCCCGTGGGAATTTTGGAATGTATTATACATAAAAACCTTCCTCTTAAATCACTCTATCTATTTAAAAAAACCGCATCAAAATCCGTTGCGTAATTTTAAAGATTTAAGCATACAAAGGGACATAGGGACGGAGAAAGCGACTTTGTTTTATACTATGTAGTGAAGAAAGTCGTGTTAGTTACACCATGTAAAACTCAAGAACAGCTGAAGCGATTCGGCTGAAAATTGGTGGCGAGGTAGCTTAGAACCAGGAGCAGGATACTTTTTATCCCGTTAGGGTAGGGTAGGGGCAGGGTAGGGTAGTGCCTCTAAGGCGGAACAAAGTTTGCCGGGTCAGCTAGTACCTTTATTATAACTATTTATTGAGTGTGGGGAGCATAATTCACGTTTAAAAATGTTAGCTAATGTAACACTTCAATAACGTTATATAACACTGGTAGAAGTTGAATAATCTCCTAAAATGTTACTGTGTTATTTTTAAAAAAGGAATGATGGATAGTCTAGCGCCAGCTTAAGAACGATAAAAACTGAATCAGATCACGTCAGAAAACATTAACATTTCAAAAAGTATCTCCTGATTGTGAGCATGTGATAAAGAATATTCTAGAGTAGGTAAGTGGGTGTATTTACACATTATGATAACATACAGCGTGTTGTAATTTTTCATAGTTTCGTTGATATACAAAATAATACAACTATTATTTCGTAACACAGTTTGGTACTCAGGTTTAAGTATGTTTTGAACTGGATAATCCTACGTAAAACATTTTTCTTATTGTCCATTCTCAAAAACTAGTTTTACTTATTTGACTTTTTTAATTTAATAGTTAAGTAGCTATTTTAACAAAAACTCTAAGTAAATAATTTTATTGACTAGTTTTAAACTACATACATAACACATTATTTGTACGCGTGACAGCGGGACATAGTGAAACTATTTATTTATCAAATCGACCAATATTGTATAAGTAGGTAGGTATATGTTCCACGAATAAAAAATATTTGTGTTATTTGGTATTTGTGGATACACTTAGAGATTACTCTGCTGCACTGCACTCTGACCTTATCCTATCTCTGTATCAACACACCTAATTGGTATGCACATGTAAGTATGTTGATATATATGTTTGTAAATTATAGACGCTGAAAAGAATCTTTTATCACGAAAATTGGACAAGACCATCGAAATAATATTACTACGTATAGAAATGACAGCGCCTTCAAATTTTGGCGCCGCGTTCGGCCGTGAGGGGCGTGCCCCTCCCTGGCCCCGCCCCCAACCGAGTCATAGAATATGACATTACTACGCAGGGGCGACACTTTGTTTATATTCTGCCTATTGGACATCTAATTGATTATTTTATTTTATTACAATATTTTATTTTACTTAATAGAATAAACTTAATAGAAAATAGGTATAATATTAGCTTTATAGGTAGGAAGCTACATTACATTTTTGTTCTTAACTAAATATTAGTCAAAAATAAACTGAGATTAAATCAAAACTAACTTTATAATGAAATTTTATTTGTTCGAAAACGGTTGGTCGAAATTTAAAATGCTGTTTCGTTTTCCTTCTTTTTATTTTCTAGAAACTATTTTTTTACTTAGTTAGTAACTTTATCCACATTTACATATTTTATACCTACTATATAAAAATATTTTGTAAATATAGTTTAAAAAATGAATATTTAAATTACATATAATTTTTAAAAAAGTATTTTTTGGGTGAACTAGAGATTTTTATTTGTCATTTCGGTGTGATTTTTTTATTTCAATGCTATCTACATATTTTTAGTGACAAATAAAACTTTGGCCTATTTTATAACATTGTGTGCGTGAGTGGACATCATAAGGTTGAACTTTTACACTGAAATGAAAATTGCCACCGAA
The DNA here is from genome assembly GCA_905163395.2 of Endotricha flammealis. Taxonomy (NCBI): domain Eukaryota; kingdom Metazoa; phylum Arthropoda; class Insecta; order Lepidoptera; family Pyralidae; genus Endotricha; species Endotricha flammealis. Next base: position 7,076,245 of record LR990853.1, read on the forward strand.
ATTATACTTACTTACTTACTCCGATGGCTCAGCGACCCAAAGTGAGTCTTGGCCTCCGACACAAGAGAACGCCATGATAAACTGTGTAAATTTATACACAATTTTGAAACAAATTACACGAATCCAGCACGAGCTACACAGGTTGTGACCTGTGACACAGGTTTGTTCACTCAAACCTACTATAGGCACCAACCTCACAATACATAGGTAGTCTCACATCGGTATACAACTAAGAAAATATACCTAAAAAAATTGTAATCTAAAGTCTGTAAGCAAACCTTGTTTTAAGAAAATAAATTAAAATTATTTTAGTTATATCGGCCAAAATATATCAAAATTATCATCTCAGGCATCTCAGCAGCATGGGAGGATGACTTCCAGACGTAAATACATGAATAGCTTACGACAACATAAGTAACGCGTTATACGTGCCCATGAAATTTGAGGGTTGCCCTCGATTTTCCTGGAATTCCCATCATCAGATCCTGAATTGGTGACAACTTGGGAGTATGCACTTATGAATAAAAAAATAATTTTGAAAATCGGTCCACAATTGGAGTAATCGGCGAACCTCCAAAAAAAAACAATGAAACATAGAACCTCCTTTTTTGAAGTCGGTTAAAAAAAAGCAAAAATTTTTTCAGAAATAAGTACCTAAATTATATTATAAAATTGACTCACGCTTAGTACCTACGTATCCCATCTGTACGATTACTTTTTGATAATCTATGATTTTCACATAGAAATGGCGGATGCAATCATGATGCAATAGAAAATAATGAAAAAAAATTTTTTGGTTGGTTTTACTTAATTTTTTGTATACTTACCGATGATAGGTGACGCCGCTATCTTTCTTCCTTACTGTTGAACGGTTTTTACAAGTTTTTATTGAACATGACGGCATTTTTTAATTATTTTTTTGACATAAATCCGAGGACCAATCACGATGAGCGTCGGCAAGTTTCTAAACGAGTTGATGTCTATTGGCCTCAACGTATGGGGACAAAAATTTTGTTCGCGGTGTCCGTTCTATACGTAGTAATATTATTTCGATGGACAAGACTTTTCTTTTACAATTTGCGATACTGTCAAATTTTCAAATATTTTACTAAAACTTTTCAGTAAAATAAGTATTTGAAAATTTTGTCGTCGTTATGTACTTATATCCCAGCAGTGGGAGTGATTATGGGTTGATATGATGATGATGTACTTATTAGAATTTTGTCGTCATTTACCATGAATAAATAAAACCCAGACCATTCCACACAGTTACATACTATTAAACTCATTATAGCTAACTTACAAATTACATTTTTTTCTAGAAACGAAAAAAAAAGTGTACAATGATTTTCCAGCGTCGTCACATAATCTTAATGTCGTCATTTCTAACTTCCTATTTACAAACACATAAAGTACCTAAGATGTTATTTTAAAACATGATATGCGACTTCAGTGAACATCATTAACTTAATACGTTATCATTTACAACAAATTAAGTCTTTTAACAAACAGAAAGGCCACTTCATAAGTAATGTAGCTTCATATCTTAATAGTGTGCGCAAATAGTTGCAGTAATTAAGGTCTCGAGTGACCGCCATGGAGTTTCTTTGTCATTGTCCTGGAAACCTGAGTGCTGGATAACGGATAACTATTTGCAATGATTATATAACTATCATGTATCTATAGACTATCTCTACTTATCCTTACTGATATTTTATCGGTGAAAGTTTGTGAGGATGGATGTATGAATGTTTGTAACTCTTTCACGCTAAAATGTCTGGACAGATTTGCTTGAAACCTAGTACACGGGTAATTTAAATCCTGAATTAACACATAGAATAGTTTTATCAATGAAATCAGGACGGGAACGGGGAAAAAACGGAATTTAGGCTAGTCATTATTATAAACATGAAAGTCGTGTTTTTATTTCAATATACATATAAGAAATCATTGTCAATCAAAGATAGCCTAGCCTGTTTACTCGACCAGCCGCCTTTATCTCAAATACGTGGTTGATTTATTGTGCGTAATGTCTAGAAATAGTACCTACATAAAACATCAACTTCAGTTCTTAACTAAACTTCTAATATTATAATACAATTTACCCAAGTATTTAATTTATAAATTCAATACAATTTAATTTAATATGAAATGTGTCACACACACGTATGATTTCATTAGTGCGTGTATTGCTATGCTAGAGGCTTATACTCAACTCAGCATTGTTTAGCAAATAGCTGAAGAAGAGCTAAAGATTTTAAAATTGCAATGTTAAAAAAATTGCGATGCAAAAAAAATATTTGTAGACTCAGTCCGTAGCGTAGCGCCATATTCGCGGAAAGTCTACGAATGCGATGTTCTACGAAAACGTCACGTGTTTTAGTGAAACGGTGTAAGTTGATATAGGCACCATATCTACATGTTTCCTTTAGGTACCCTTTTCCTCTATAAATTCAAATGGTAGGTAGGTATAAATAAAACGATGATTTCATACGGAAGCCATTTTCAGAAATACAGTACCGCTTACAATGGTCTAACAACGCTGCACCTATAATTTTCTCTACTCATATAGTGACATTGTAAAACGAGTTAGTTGTTCTTAATGTTATGTCAGCAGAGATAATGAAAATAATAGACGCAAAATTAATATCAAATTAGAGGGTTTAAGTAATGCAATAATAGTGTGTTGCAGATAATAGCTATTCTAGTAGCAAGCATCCGTCTCTCATGTGACTATGTGACGTACCATATTGTTGTCCATACATAATGGTGCTTCATTTATTCTGGAAGAACTGATGACTACATTATATTGCCAATGAAACTTGAATAAGTACGATAGAGTCGCGAGCTGCGATAAAACGCTGTCATTGAACTCGCCTTTATCAGTAGAAGAAAAGGAGCAGACGGCTCATTTTAATGATTATTTTTATATCGAATCGTAAGTATATAATAAAATATTAAAATGTAGAAATAAATAAATTAGGAACTTAACAGTTGATCGCAAAGCGCAAAGATAAAATGAATCCACAAAGTGTACTTAGCCTGTTATTGATGGCAACTCCATAGCACGATGCGGTTTTAAAGATTTTGATAGGAAGGTGCAGTGTATTGCAATTTAATAAAAAAAATAGTAATTAACAAACTCCCTTGACCTAAAATAATATAACCAATATATAATAATAATAATATAATATCTAAACTTACTAACTATTTAATCTAAAGCCGACTAAAGCGCAAGGTCAAGCTACCCATATCTGTCAATTTAGTTTCGCACATAAATCCATCAAGATATCTTGTTTTATGGAATAAGATCTAGTCCATGCTATCTGAAAAACATTTTAGGTCCTATGTAGCTAACATAGGATCTAAAATCTTTTTCAGATAGCATGGGTACGGTGACGTTTGAGTTATTTTCACGTATTTCATTCCCCTTTTTTTTTGGAAACAAAAAACCGCGAAGTACAAAAAGAAATAGAAAAGGAGTGAAGAATAAGCGACTACAAAAATGTAGTAAATTCAAATTTGCATTATTAATGATACATTTATTTTTAATTCCCTGTAAATTCCCTTCAAATCCCAAATGTCACCGTACCCATGCTATCTGAAAAACATTGTAGCGTCTTTATTCTATTTACATGTTCCTCCTTATAAACTTATCGTAGCAAAATCTAAATCAACCCAAATTTTTTGTACTAGCTCTGTCAATAATAAAGATCCTCTTATTAAGTATATTATATTTATGCCCGTTTTCACCAACCTGTTCTAACTTAGATATCTATTAACTCTTGCTAAATGCAATCTCAAATTATTCAACACAAACTGAGAAGCTGATTACGACAGAATGAGTAGGGTATTCGTGATGAAGATGATGGGTGATCTTGAAGTCTGTTGATTGCATAACAAGCAGCGACGTCATCTTGTTTAATCAAAATGAATCGTAAAGTTCACTGGAGGACTTGGGAAGGTCTCTGCTGAACTTAAGAAGGTCTTCCTAATGATATAGTTTACCATAACATTGCCACATATCCAATGATAGATAGATATCATTTAACAATGAGATAAGTCTCTTAAGTTGATTAGATACGAACTGATAAAATGTTCAAGGTAATTATAATGAACAACACATTAATTCTGAATACCATTGCATATTTTGTAGGTGTGGTGACTGTAAAGATGTTTCATAACTTTTAGTAGGTAATCTATTAGGTATTAACATTGTAAAATTAATTAAGTACAAGGATATTTCAGAAAAGTAAAATTTTTAATACTTATTTAGTTTATTTTTTAAATTCCTGCCTTTTCAATTTGGATTTGGATGAAACTTTATTTATATTTTTTTCTTTATAGCTAATTCTAAATTATTTGTACAGTCAAGAGCAGGTTGACCTTTACATATTGGACTTTGTACCATTATTAAGTTCTATGACATAAGAGCCAAAATTGTACTGCAAGTGTAAAGCTCGACGTGCACCTGACTGTACAAGTATCAAACATTTCCCGAAAAACACTGTGTACTATGTGGCTAAATCACGGCGTAATTTAGCTGCGTTTTCCCATTCAAAGAAACAGCACAACGGATACCCTCATTGCAAGATGCATGGTCAGGAAGGGTTTACTACTTGATTTCGAATGTCATGTGGCCGACGGCCGATTCCCCGAAGTCATTAGCTCGAATGTTCGAATCGCCGAAACTCCATATCATCGATGTACCACAACTTCGACTAGCCATTAGTTCGACGTCCATTTCACCGAAAAGCCATTGCAACGATAGTCTTATAATTCGAATGCTCGAAGTGCTAATATTTCCATAGTTAATAATAATAATAATAATTTATTCATTTATTCTCACCACAAACAAGTAGGTACAATATATAAATTAAAAATGATTAAAGAAACATGCATAGTTAGATGTAACAATACTTGCTTGTGGAGACTGGCGATCCGTGATAGGCATAAAATGCCTGTGTTACAAACCACCAGGTCTCCACCCCTGGACAATGTAGTGTACATTTTTAATTATTTTTCATCATTTATGTATAAAAACAATATATAATATTTTCTCTTTTATCTAAAATTAACATTCCTACATAACATTGGCAAATTAATTAATTAACATAGTAAATTATTAAAATTAAATCTATAATATAATAAAAGTGTAAAAAAAGTTTGTCTGTACATTGAATATATTTCCAAAAAAATTGTTTAGGGCGATGAAAAATAAGCAATAGAACAAGAATTTCGTAAAATTTTGTTCGTCTGTTTGTATGTTTGTATGTATGTATGTTTGTATGTATGTTTGTACACGCTAATCTCAGAAACGGCTGAACCGATTTGGATGCGGTTTGCACTAATATGTGGCTAATTGCTCAACTTAACATTTAGTGTATGTTTTTTTTCAAAATTCCCACGGGAATCCGAGATATACGCAAACGAAGTTGCGAAGGTATATCAACGCACAGCCCAAACCGCTGGGTCTGGAGATTCCAAATTTGGCATGTAGGTTACTTACGACGTCTAGGGATATACAAAGAAAGGATTTTTCAAAATTCCCACGGGAAAGCGAGATATACGCAAACGAAGTTGCAAGAGGACGCACAGACCAAACCGTTGGGTCTAGAGATGCCAAATTTGGCATGTAGGGTCCTTATATGGTCCGGACCGACCGGACCGGACCGGACCGGACCGGACCGGACCGGACCGGACCGGACCGGACCCGAACGAACCGGACCGGCCCCGAACGGATCAGACCTGATCGGTCCGGAAGGAACCGCACCGTACCGAGTCCGTGCCGGACCGGACCGAACCGGATCGGACCGGTTTTTTTTTCTAAAGAAATATATGTTAATTGGTATGTAGGTATCTTATCAGGACCGGACCGACCGGACCGGAGCGGAACGACTGGACCTGATCGGACCGGACTATATATATATATATAAAATTCAAAGTCCTGACTGACTTAACTATACATATATCAACGCACAGCCCAAACCGGTGGGTCTAGAGATTCCACACTTGGACTGTAGGTTCCTTACGACGGCGACGTCTAGGGGTGTACAAAGAAAGGATTTTTCGAAATTCCCACGGGAAACCGAGATATACGCAAACGAGGTTGCCAGGCTCTACCAAATTTGGTATGTAGGTTCCTTACGACGTCTAGGGATGTACTAAGAAAGGATTTTTCAAAATCCCACGGGAAAGCGAGATATGCGCAAACGTAGTTGCGAGAGGACGCACAGCCCAAACCGCTGGGTCTAGAGATGCCAAATTTGTCATGTAGGGTCCATATAAGGACCGGACCGGACCGGACCGGAACGGATCAGACCTGATCGGTCCGGAAGGAACCGCACCGTACCGGGCCGTGCCGGACCGGACCGGTTTTTTTTCTGTAGAAAAATATGTTAATTGGCATGTAGGTTCCATATCAGGACCGGACCGACCGGACCGGCCCGGACCGACCGGACCGACCGGACCGGATGGAACCGTACCGTACCGGGCCGTGCAGGACCGGAATTTGTTTCTGAAGAAAAATATGCTAATTGTTACTAGGCCACGCGGGCGAAGCCGCGGGCAGAAGCTAGTGTAATATATAACAGTTAATTTACAAAATTAAATTGACTTAATATTACAAAAAATTCATAAAGAATAAAAATTAATAAAATAAAATAAAATAAAAAAATTCGTTATAAAAAATAATAAAAATAAAATAAAATGATCATCTAATTATACTTAATACATTTTCAGTTTCTTCATACGAGAGAGTTTGCAACCACTTTATAACAATCCTTTTACATTGAAACTTAGTAGTAGGATAGATATTAAATTTCTTATTAGTTTTATTATAAATTCTTGGGCCCTGAAAACAGAAGAATCTGTTTGTAAAAAAGGACGTAAATAAAATAGAAGGACATACATTGTGTCGTCTCCTGGTACCAGATGTCAATTCATTAAAAATTGTACTTTTATGTTGTTTTAAAATAACATTGAGTATGTAGAGTTTCCTAACTGATAAAACTTCACATTCCTCGTATAGTCTCGCAGTCGGGTATAGCATAGGTTTGGATAAACACGATAGTTAATGGTCATACCCACCGGACCAAAATGTATGAGACAGCAGTTTTGTTTTACTATGATCCCCATAGTAAGTAGGAGGTTATGCGTACTAGGAGTAACAAGTTGTTGTACAGAAGAGTAAAAAAAGGAAAGAATGTTATAAAAATGGAATAAAAAGACAAACCATCAGGCAAATCAACGTAACATTTATTATCAATAATCAACAATAGTCATATTTTTAATAATAAAAATATTCTAAGCATTAACTTCAAATGTAAATTAGGTGAAAAATAGAGATGATTAAAAAACTGCTGTCTCATACATTTTGGTCCGGTGGGTATGACCATTAACTATGGAAATATTAGCACTTCGAGCATTCGAATTATAGGACTATCGTTGCAATGGCTTTTCGGTGAAACGGTCGTCGAACTAATGGCTAGTCGAAGTTGTGGTACATCGATGATATGGAGTTTCGGCGATTCGAACACTCGAGCTAATGACTTCGTGGAATCGGCCGTCGGCCACATGACATTCGAAATCAAGTAGTAAACCCGGTCAGGAAAACCTACCCTTATATATTTACTCATGTGGGCAAAAGAGTTTTTGTGAGTTGTAATCCATTTTTCCTGATTCTTGATTTAAATTTTACACCAATATTCGTCTATTTTTTTTTCAATGCTATTATTTTCCGTATAAACATGTAATAGCCTTTAATTTACTAAAAATAATTTATTCAAGTATTTGAAACAAAGTGTCAGTCACCAGGGTATGCGATATGGCAAGTTATATTGGCCAGGAAAATTATTAAGTAAATAAAAATAAAATATGTATATGTTATGTATTTTAAAATAACGTTGCAAAATATTGTTGATGAGGCCTTCAAAAACGGGAACTTCATGCTTGAGCTTGGGTCTCGCTCTCTGGCAGTCTTAATTGCTGAGGTCAAATTAATTCTCATAAATTGCTGACTTAACCCTCCAAAGGAAAACTTCGCAGAACAAGAAATTGAATGAATCATCTGTAGATAAGTAGTATAATGAACACTGTGTCCCTCGATGTATGATTATTATTTTACTTAACGCATGTAAAGCCGACCTGAATTCATAAAACTATGTAAGTAATTAAATACTTAAGGAAATAATATTAATATTATTTTTATTTAAACAGTGATTTTAATCAAATAAAATAAAGTATTTTTTTTGCATCCTATTTTTCTATCTAGATATGCTATTTATTTATTTCTTATTTGATTCAACTATTGATATTGAAATTATTAAATAGGCATACTTGACGTTATCATTGAATCATGATCTAGAAAGTACTGTATAGAGCATTAAGAGTTAAATCGGACCCGATAAACCAATCCAACGGAAGCTGTAGGTACAACAAATACCGAGGGACACTCCTGCGCAGTGTGCGTGGCGGCCCCAATTGTCTGATTGATCTTTATGATGCGTCCACGCCCCGACAATGCTGATCGAAAGAATATGTTCACAAATCCCACATGAATTTATAAAATTCGCAGCATTGTCAATTTAATTGAAAGTAACCTGTCGTGGGTATTTCTTTGAAAATGTGCAAATCGCTGTTCCAGTTAAAAATAACCTTATTATATTTCATATTTTTTTTACTTTTGGCCAGTATTGAGATGGACCAGTATCTGTTCTAACAGGAGCAGTTATCAAATTAATGTTAAATTCAATACAATCTGATATGAATTCAATCTTGTGTCGAAATTCACATTACCATTCGTGTCCCTCTCCCCAGATTTTAACACAAAATATTTTATTTCTCGACTTGTACCAAGAAGAACGTAATATAAGCAATAAATTCCATAAATAGAATGTTGTTATTAGTATATAATAAAATATAAATACTTAAAAGACTATTTTACAATGTTAAAAAAGTGAATCAACAAATGTTCCGGCACTGCACCCTCATTACCGTTCGAGAATATTGTCGCCTTAATATCTTTGCTCCTAGTTGGCCTTGTGCGTAACCCTTAACTGTGCGGGACAGTTCAGGCGTCGCTCGTCCGTTGCACGGAGGACACGTAGCCAGAGAGTATTTTTTCTACGGGATATAGTAGTATTTAGTGCTCCGAACGGTTTTTGTTTCTTCTACGTTCTCCTTACAGTTTTTGTGTTTACTGGTAAGTAGACGTGTGATATTTAATCATTTAAGGTCTTATGATCTTCATAAAAGGGCTTATTTTAAGTATTTACTTGTTTCAAAATGGTAAATGACATGAAAATTGTTCAAAATGAATAAAACTACGAATTTCTAATTACCATTTTTCTAATTACCAGTTTTTACCATTACATTGGGGCGCTGTGATCACTGTCTGGTGAAATCGGTATCAGTCTACCACCCGCCCGATCCCAGCCTGAAAGGCAACCGGCGGTTATGGCGATACAGGTCAGCAGACTGGGATGAGATGCGGTCTTTCTATGCATCCTTCCCTTGGCAGGGATCCTGCTTCTCTTCTAGTGACCCCAGCGTCTGTGAAGATGCCGTTACTGATGTGCTTCGTCAAGGGATGGAATACTTCATTTCCTTCTCTAACGTGCCATCTACTGGTAAAGCTCGCCCATGGTTTGGGCCTGAGTGCAGCCGTGCCGAGGCGCATAAGCATCAGGCATACCTGGACTGGGTTGCATCTCGACAGCACAAGGCGTCTGATGTTCGCGAAAAAAAGAAGGCCTTTAACAAGGCTGCCAAGTCCTGCAAGATGGTTTTACAGAAGGCTCGATTTAATCATATTGGCCGAATAGGGAACAAATTGGCTTCTTTCCCAGCGGGAAGTAAAGCGCTTTGGAATCTAGCCAAGGCGGTCGAATCGAACTTCTGCCGCCTCTCTCTCCACTGCAGAAACCTGACGGATCACTTGCTCACACCGCTGAAGAAAAAGCAAACCTGTTACCGTCTCTGTTCTCGGAGTCTTCACGTCTTGATGCTGGCAGCGCGATACCTCCAGTTTTACCTGGCAGCACGGTGGTAATGCCGGAAATCCGGTAGCGCCAGGCTGAGGTTCGCAAAACGCTGCGCAATCTTGACCTGAACAAGGCCAGTGATCCAGACGGTATCCGCTATTGTACAGAGGACATGTGCACCCGAGTTGACACCTGTATTGACCCGTCTCTTTAGGCTCTGTCTAAAGTCTGGGATAGAACCGAGTTCCTGGAAGCTCACTAACGTGCCCAAAAAGGGCAGCCGTGCCGACCCTGCCAACTACAGGCCCATTTCGATCACGTCCATACTCTGTAAGACTACGGAACGTGTTTTTGAACCGCAGGCTCCTAGCGTACCTAGAATCGAATGACCTCCTCAGTGACCGACAATATGGCTTTCGCCAGAATCGGTCCAAAGGGGATCTTCTAGTGTACGCTACCCACGTCTGGAATGAGGCTCTTGAGGAATTCGGAGAAGCCCGCGGTTGGAAGCTTGCGGTTTCCCTCGATATTTCCAAAGCCTGTGACGGTATGGCACGGTAGTTTTATTAGCAAGCTTCCTTTCTACGGCCTGACCTCTAATTTCTGTGCGTGGATTTCTGACTTTTTGGGGGATTGATCTATTCGGGTGGTCATTGATGGCTGCTCGTCTGATCGAAAGTCTATTAATGCCGGTGTCCCTTAAGGATCGATTATTTAAAGCATTTGTTTTTTGTTGTTTGTGAAATCACATGCAGTGTTTTATAAAGTTCAAACTATGGTTGTTATTAGTGTTTATGAAGGAAATTAATAACTAAGTATATATTTTTTATACTTAAATGTTTAAGAAACTAACATTGGGTCATCAGTTTGGTAAAGAAAATAATTATAGTCTTAACATGTTAGAAACTTTTAAATTGTGTTATTATGTCGAGTTGTCGTTAATTGACAGCTAAATGCAAATGTGTGAGGTTAATAAACGTTGATTTTTAATTATTTCTTTATTTTTCTCTGTAATCTACTCACCATTTCAAATTCTTCTCTTTACCGTTTGTGAACCTATTTACCATTTGTGTAAATTACTCATTACCGTTTGCATAAAAAAAGAATGGCTCATATCTTTAATACTAAAAAACTTTTCTGGGTCCGGTTCAAAAAAATGTATATAACTCATACCAAAGAACGCGGCTAACACTCTAAACAACCATTCTTCGAACAAAATTTATCAATCTCTTTTATTAGGCTAATGTGCGCATCCTCAAAGAATTACCCGTCTACAGAAGAGGAGATATGCGGAACGGAATGGAGAGGAGATTTCATAATTTTTATCAGTAATCTCACTCAATCAATGGCGTCTCCTATCCATGTCCTATTCGTTATTTACAAAACATCTCCGATAATCTTGTCACTCCAGAGCCGGATCCGAGGCTAATCTTGTCACCCTTCTACACTTTTATCGATGATGGAATTAGTTCAGAAATGCTAACCATGATGTTAGAGGGAGGTTTGATAAATATGGCAATTGCCAGGAGGCCGAGCAAAATATTGGCTTATTTCCGACTACCTGGTGAATCCGTAACTTCTGTGTACGTACTCATAAACTTATTGTACTTGCTTAAAAACTAAATTTAATTATCTACCAAAACATGTCCCCATTTATAATTTTAGGCACTTGTACAAATGTTAACTTAACCTTTCAATATAAATAGTCCCAATAAAACCTATATTTTTACAGATGTGCAATTAAGTAACAATGTGTACCAAACTACTTTTTAGCATCAGAATAGTCTCTCTTTTCGGGTCCTATCCACTACGCCTCGGCGGCCGGCGGCGGAGCGATCAAGTTGAAATTGGCATCAAATACTCAGGTCTACAGTTTCTCGGAACAGTGAAAAAATCAAAGTCAACGTATCCAAAGATTATGGGCGTTTCATCGTCATCGTGAAAGTTTAAGTAGGACAAGTAAGAGAAAAAATCCTTATGCAGTAAATTGTTTACGAAAATACGTACATTTTGGAATCCCATACAAGTTATTAAACTAAACTCAAAATCAGAACATTTATAAAAAGACTAGGCATTCACATCCACTTTCTCTATTCATATAAAACTTGGAAAGTTGAATTATAAAACTTCATATGTTACCACCATTTCGGAAACAAGCAAAATGGTTACCTGTAAAAGAAATGGCGAAGGAAAACCAGCTGCCGCCTTTTTTGTCATTCAATAATTAACATAACCGTGACAAACCAATGTAGAGATTATCTCCAAATTTGTACGGAGCCCTCAGAGCGCGAGTCCGACTCGCAGTTGATTGACTTTTTGTATTAGTGGAATTACTACAAACGAGCTAACTAGAAACCCGATGGCAAGCAATCACAGCCCATAGACACTTAGGACCTTAGCGGATTATCCATGAAGCAATCACTAATATTACTAAACTAAGGGAATATTCTGATATTCCAGTCATATCTGCAGTCTGCTGCAGATTGCATTGTCCAGGAAAATGCACTCAAGAGATAGTTGGAAGTAGTTCTCGCTACTAAGTATTCCTATTTTCCTCGTCTCCATGCTCTCATTTGGGGTTTTTTATACCACAAAGGAGGTAAACAAGCTTACGGCTTGCCTGATGGTAAGCGGACACCGTAGCCTATGGACGATGTCATGAGTCTGAACTTTGGAGTCGAGTTCTATCGGGAGGGATTCGCAGAGCGTTCACGCTGTTATTCTATGAGTGTGTTACCCTGTCCTGTAGTAAGTAGTAATGTAATGTAGGTAACCTAAATCAAATATATTTTTGTATAAGAATATAAGGAAAGATATAAATGTAATAATCTAAATCTCTGATAAGAATGACTGTTTTTGTTTTAATATGAATCAACCGGAACAAAACACACGGTGACGTTATATTATACGAAGAGAATTAGATTCCATCAGTTTTCATGAATTTACTCATTGATAGGTACATCATCACGATACTAAATCAGTAAAGAAACATGTAACAATAATTGAACTAATATTTATAAATGAGAAAATGAGTTTGTTTGTTATTCCTTCACGGCTTGACTAATCAGTCGATCATTATGGAAATTTGTAAACATATTGTCAGGGGTACAGAGCCCAACATAGGCTTATTATCCCATATAGAGAATTATGTCATTCCAATGGATAAATATTTTTTCTACTATAGATGGCGCTGCAATTCGCAAAAAAATGCCGACCAACAGATGGCGCCACAAGTCGCGCTATAGGTGGTTTTGTTGTCAAACGAGATTTTTATCATAAAATTGAAGCCGCGGGGAAAAGCTAGTGCAAAATATTTTCCGAAATCGAAGAATAAGAGAGATCCGTCATAGTAAAACAAAATTTTCGTTTATAGTTTTATTTTGCAAACAAATTTGTTTGCTTGTAACCCGTTTTCCCGCGGGAATTCCGGAAAAAATCTTTCTTATCGGATGCCTGCGTTACACACTCTCCAAGTTTTAGGTCTCTATCATCAGAGGTTTAGGCTGTGCGACAAAGCATTTTATATATAGACAACTATAATGTATTATTATGTCGAATAATTTCAGCGTTTGAATGAGTTTCCTCCGCACAAGAGTTCTACCCTTCTCCGAAGAAAACTCATTCAAAATTCGTCAAGAAAACAACAAGAAAATAAAGAATAGTAATAATTAAGTATAGATTTTCCATTAAAAAACATTTTAGCGTTTCTCCAAAGACATTAAGACATCTTTATGTACTAGAAATTTCGAGGGACGTCCTGAATTATTCAGCTAAAACATACCAGTAGTTGGTAATGAATGTGTTACTCAAACGTTGACAATATTTTCAGTACTAAGAAAAGAGTCCAACATAATGGCGCGTAGAAAGATTTTCTCGTTTCTAGAACTTATGTTAGATAGTTATTTGCATAATAAGTATGTATAATTTTGTTTGAATCATCAAAATATACTATTTATTGAATATGAATTTTCAATACCACATTAGTGGTTAGAGGAATTTATTAATTAAGTATACTTACTTAATTGAAATTAAGTGATAATGCTATTAACGAAATGATAATTACGGATGTAAGTAAGACATTGCTTACCTTGAGTAAGATAGTGAAAAATAAATCATAAATTAATAAATTCACATGTATTAATTCTGTACCGTGCCTACACTTATTTAATTGGGCTATCGAAACTGGTTATTGCAACTTGGTTGTCGAACCAGGACAGGAATCCTCATCACCATCTTTATCAGCCATTCCACTGATACTGGTCATAAAAATGCCTTATAAGTATTTAGGAAAAATCTTTTACCTCTCCATTATAGGTAGTTCCCTTTCGCCTATCTTCCACAAATTTATGACATATGTTCAGTTCAATTTCCACATCTCTAATCACTTTTATATCACATTTAAAGAGTTGTTCACGAAATTCACTGGAGAACAATCAACGACGGGAAGCGTTCGTTGAGCAGATTCAATTAGTTCACTGTTCACATCTGATTCCCTGCGTGTCTAGGGAGTTCTTTACACGGCGGACGATCAACGGATACTGGAGTGGCTGTAATCTTTTATCAGAGCTGTCCTTCTGTACTAGCAGTCCGTCGAACAGCGCTGAGACAATAACGATGCGATACGCTCATTTGGGCCAGATAGGTAATTTATTTGATACTCATATCTAAATGCCCCGATTGGTTCGTCGATTATATTTATTCTATAATAGTTCCTATGTTTGAATAGTAAATGGATCACTTTGTTCTGCTTCATCGACTGATAATTGGAAAGCACAATACTTATAATTATGCTAATGAGTTCATTTACTAAATATAATGTAAATAAAGTACAAAGGTGTCTTGTGCCGAACTTTGTAAGAATTTATTGGTATCTATGCAGATATCACTTGATCACGTGTGTATAAATCAAGGTTTACTTTCCTCATACCTATATAAATTAAATTAGAGTAAAATTATAAAATGCTTGTGAAACAATAAGTTAAGCTAATATTTTGTACAGCTTCTAAGTATACGACGCGACGTATAGTACCATATGGCTCACGATCTTAAGTGAGTACAATTGGATAATTGAGCAGAATTGACGCTGTAGTAATGTATCTTGAAGTAGGTAGGTACCTATATAGTCCTAAGTGAGTGGGTTTAAAATTATTAAAAACATCAAAGATATTCATAATAATATAAACAATAACAGTATTTCTTAAACTATAATAAATTGCAACCTATCAGTTTTAGAATTCGCCACACGCGAGTCGCGATCCACTGAGAATTACAGTAAGTAACTGTGAATTGCTCAAAACCATTTTTAAAGTTAAAGTTAAAGGTACTATTATTTAAGGCTGAAAGAAGAAAAAAACCGGGCAAGTTCGTGTCGGGCCACGCACAATGTAGGGTTCCGTATTTGCTATGCTTTTGCTTGCTTGCAGATGAGTATAATGCAATATTCTATGACATTCGTACGTTTTCGTCAAAGAAATTTTACGTCATAGTTCCTCGGCTATTACTCGGTAACTAGTAGAGCCTACTTAACCGTTATAGTTATCCTTGTAGGTTCACTTTATGGACTACTACCACGAATTTTTTCGAATTTCTAAACATAAGACTTTCTGAGATAGAAGGGGGGGACCACCGTGCAAATCGAAAATTGGCACGTTAAATGTAAATAATTCGCAAACGGATCATTGTATCGAAAAATTATCTTCCCACACCCTTGATGTTTTTAAGAGACCTACAACATGGGGCCAGCGCGATAAAAAAAAATCATTCCACTTTACATGCAGGGGACGCCCGCCAAAAAAAATTTTTTTTTTAAATTTTATTCTACCACTTTGTTAGCATTGTTAATATGCGTATACATACCAAATTACCAAATTGCGTCTAGGCGCTAGACCGAGGACGGACGGACAGACGGACATGGCGAAACTATAAGGGTTCCTTGTAGTTTACTACGGAACCCTAAAAACCGGGTAAGTACATATTGGGCCACGCACAATGTAGGGTACTGTATTTGCTTACTTTGCTTGCTTGCAGTACAATTCTAGAGTTGGAGATGACTGTGAAGTTAGATAGATAGATAGAATATGCTTTATTTGCAACACACAGACTGTAAACATTAGAACACAAGAAATACAATACAATATGGTAAACACAAAAAAAAAGATTACAGACTTGTGTATTGGCAACAAGGCGGCCTTATTGCTCAAAGCAATCTTTTCAAGGCAACCTTAGGGTAACAGAGCTATATATGGAGAAGGCAGGGCTAGCAATAATAAAATAAAATAAACTAAATATTAAAAATATAAACAAGAAGATCACATATAAATACTCATTTGAGTAGGTGAAGTAAATACTTCAGCATATTATTTATTTAATATACCATACTATATAATAAATAAATACTCACACATATATACATTATAGAAAAATATATTATATATATATATATATATATATATATATACATATACTCACATATGAAGGGATACATAAAGGTACTTTGTAAGAATGCTAAAGGAAAAAGTAAACAAGTAAATGTACAATTAAAGGAGCAAAAAGTGGTTTTTGACTTGGTTTTTAAACATATTTATAGTCTTAGCCGCTCTAATGGATACTGGTAAGCTATTCCAAAGTCTCACAGCCTGGATGGTGAAAGATTTATCAAAGAAAGATGAAGAATGAACAGGAAACAGGAGAGTAAGATTTTCAGAGGAGCGAAGTGATAAACTATGAGAGGAAGAGCAGAAATTAAAACAATCTTTGAGATATGAAGGAGAACGAGGATTGAAGAGTATAGTGCATAGGAATGAAAGAGTGTGCAGGTCTCTACGCTGCCGAATGGGAAGCCACTTTAGCTTGACACGATATTCGGATACATGATCAAACTTGCGTAATCCGTAAATAAATCGAATGCAAAAGTTCTGCAAACGTTCTAGCTTGTTAAGCAAGTCAACATTAAGGTCGGGATACACTATATCAGCGTAGTCTAGGATGGGGAGGAGTAGGGATTGTGCAAGAGCAACTTTGGTGGCAGTGGGTAGAAAATTCCTAAGTCTACGAAGAGATGCAGAGGCAGCGAACATCTTCCTACTCACTTCGGCAACTTGTGTTCTCCAAGATAATGTACCGTCAATGATTATTCCCAAGTTCTTTACGGAATTACTGTAAGGGATACAAACACCATCTAACATAACCGGCGGTAATAGCGCAGCATCAAGCCTAGTAATAAAAGAATGGCTTCCTACGAAAATGGCCTGCGACTTAGCTGGGTTGACTTTCAGTCCAAAACTTTGACTCCAGAGTGAAATTTTACTCAAGTCATCATTGGTTTGTGCAACGGCTGTAGCAATATCATTAAATGAGGACTGACAATAAATCTGCATAAAGGTGATAGGAAGAAGAAATTGACTGAGTGATTGAGGAAATGAAAATAGCAAAAAGAAGAGGAGACAACACGCCACCCTGCGGCACGCCAGCCGTTGTATCACACCAGTTAGAATTATGGTGACACGTTGCCGACGCCCGTACAGGTAATTATGAAACCAATCACACACTGCTGGAGATATGTTAAGAGAAGAGAGAACCCCGGTCATTATATCAAAATCAACGGCATTGAATGCATTACTAAAGTCTAGTAGGGTTAATAAAGTAAGTTTTTGATTTTCCATACCACGTCTAATGTCGTCAGTAATCTTAACTAAAGCGGTAGAGGTACTATAACCAGGACGGAAACCGGATTGGAAAGGATTGTGTATACTGTTGGAATTAAGGAATGAATTGAGCTGCCAGTGTATTAACCGTTCCAACACTTTAGAAAGGAAAGGGAGTATTGCGATGGGACGGTAGTCACTGAAAATGGAAGGATTATTTTTTTTGGGTAAGGGTATTATGTGGGCCTGTTTCCAGCACTCGGGAAAGGAGCTTGTAGAAATTGAGAAATTAAATATATTTGACAGGACTGGAACAAGAATGTCAATGATGGGAATTATCATTTTACGACTGACACAGTCATCCCCGACGGCATTAGACGTGATAGACAGTATGCTTCTCTTAACATCACAATCCGTGAATGATTTGAATGAAAATGGTGAGTAAATGGGAGGAGTTATAGAAGAAAGTTGATTTAAAGTGTTTGATTTGACTTTATTGTCAAGAAATGAGCAAGAGGAGAAGTGTTTGTTTAGAGAATCAAGATCAAGATCAGAAGTACATAAATTTCGAGATTTTCCAACTCCCATAGATTTGAGAAATTTCCAAACTTTAGCTTGGTCTTCGTTCTCGACGGACTGGTGAATATGGCGTCGCTGTGCATCCCTACACACCTTATTGCAGAGATTTCTTGCCCTATGATATTTTGTCCCGCTTCGATATATTCAAAGGATCCGCTTTATGACGGGCTTTTGCATGATTTTTTTTATCTCTGAGCAATCTGATTTCATCTGTCAGCCAAGGGGCAGGAAGATGTTTAATTTTTACTGGACGAATCGGAGCATGTTTATCATATAGTTCAATCAAAACCGAATTAAATAAATTTACTTTTTCGTCAATAGTCTCAGCATCATCAATACACGACCAATTAACTTGTTTAGCATCATGACGTAATAGATTGTTGTCCATACCACCGAAGTTGCGCTGCATAAGGATTTTGGGTTTCAGTTTAGGGGGTCGGATTTTATAAGAAAGGTAAACTAGGTCATTATAAGAAAAGGCATCAGCACTCAACTGTCCATGTTTCGCAACGTGATCGAGGGAACTTACCATCATAAGGTCGAGAAGGGAGGGAGTACAATTTGGAAAATTATGCGTAGCATTAAGAGGAAGTATGTTTAAATTAGTGGAACTGACCAGAGATTGGAGACGGCGAGCGCGGGAATCATCTTTTATAAGACACGTATTGAAGTCACCCATGATGATGGAGTGATTGTACAACGGAGTAAACTCTTCGAGAAGAGTTTCAAAAGCAGAGAAATAATTGATGGTCATATTTGGGCTATAATATACACCGAGTAGGAGTTTAATACCGGAGAGTGAAATTTCTAAAAAGAGATGTTCTGGCGTATGTGTTGGTGGAGGCTGCGGAGATTTACTAATTATAGTGAAAGAAATATTGCTACGAAGATAGATGGCCACCCCACCGTTGATGGTGGCTCAGGTATTCGTATTCTTCGCTGCTGGATTTGAGACCTCTTCATCGGCTACCAGTTACACTTTGCATTAAGCTTTTTTAACATTTGTACGTTTTCCTCAAAGAAATTTTACTTCATAAGTTCGTCGGCTATTACTCGATAACAGTAGGTAGAGCCTACTTAACCGTTATAGTTTTCCTTGTAGGTTCTCTATATATGAACTACTAGCTTTTTTGCCCGCGACTTCGTCTGCGTGAAGTTCCGGACTCGTCGTTCCCGTGGGAACCACATTGAATTTCGGGATAAGCTATAGCCTATGTTACTCCCTGATAATGTAGCTTTCTACTGGTGAAAGAATTTTTGGAATCGGTTCAGTAGTTTCGCAGCCTATTCAATGCAAACAAACAAACAAAAAAACAATCGTGTCTCAAAAGAATGCCGATAATGTATCAGTGGAACAGTTTTTGACATTTGTTATGGACCTAGGCAATGAGTTAAACATTATGTTATTGTTTAAACAAATGTCAAAAACTATTCCACTGATACACTATCGGCGTTCTTTATATACACGATTGAGACACCATTGAGAGTCCATAGGTGCATTTATGTTAGTAGAATCGGGCCCCTGTGTTAAACGAAAATTGGCAGATTAAATAATGTGCAGTGCGATGCGCGCTCAGAAATGGTCGCGTTCGCAACTTGCACAGTTACGAAATAATTTGTTTTAATTACTTCGCGAATTGCGCGGCCTTGCCGCTGCCCGATAACGTGCTGCTATGGGTTCCGAACAACTCATAGCCAACGAGTTGCTGGCATTTATACAACATGCCATCGACACTATGGACGAGGTCAGCATCATGCAGATCTGCAAGTCCAGTTACACTGAAGCTGAGTTGCAGTGGCAAGGTGCTGCTGTACCAGACGCTCGGCAAGGCCGACCGAATGCCGTCTCGCAGGAGAGATGAAAAGGGAGAAAGAAGTCTCCAAGATATTATCACCCTATTGAAGGAGACCGACGCGGACGACGTGCCTGCATTCGTGGCGAAGCAGCTGCATAGGCTGCCTCCAGTCACGTTCGATCATGTTGATGTCACCAGGTTGCTGAAGGAGATAACAACTCTAAAAGCAAGCTTGGCCGAAGTTAAGTTGAAAGTTGAGGCTTCGGAATCTACCATCTCCGAACTGCGTGCCGAGTTATTAACGCTAAAACGTAATGACTCGGTAAGTAGGTCGCCCGTGGCCGCGAACATCAACATGCGTCGCGGAGCGCAAGTCAGCAGTTTTACGTCGGAAACGGAATGCTCGCTAATAGCTGTTGCTGAGCGCGCTTCCCCGCGCCCCGCTTTCCGCTCCTCTCCCCTGGAGCCGAAGAAAAGTGCCAAAACGGGTCCTCCGACCCGCGCCTATGCCGCCGCTGCCGCCATACCACCACGGCAGCCTAAACCAACGGGGAAAACACAAACGAAGTTGACATTGACACCCTGTCAACCGAAGATAAGGTGCGACGAGGAAGGCTTCACAAAAGTGGAAAGAAGAAGAAGGAAGCCCGCTAGCCGAAACCATCTCGGCACTGCACCGACTGCACCAGAACATCCGCTACGTCCGGAAGTACGCTCAACGAAGCTGTATGTGTCACGACTGCACTGGTCCACGAGAATCGAAGATCTCGTAGACTACGTCCGTAAGAAGTCCACTTTCACTCTGAGGGCCGAACGGTTGGAGTCTCGCCATAAAGTGAATTTTAGTTCGTTTGTGGTGAGAGTACCAACACACCATCTGGAGACCTTCATAAAGGAGGACTTCTGGCCGCAGGGAGTCGTGTTTCGCAAGTTTCGAGGCCGGCTGCCAGCTGACAACGCACGCGTCTTATCGACGAAGCATATTTAGTGTGTTAATTGTTATATTATTTTATGTATGTTAAATTGTAAGGTATATATTATAGTATTGTAAATATGTTAGACTATAAGGTATGTATTATATGGGCCATAATTTCATTGTTAAATTCGTTGCCTGAAATAAATGATTAAATAAAATTAAATAAAAATAAAATAAAATATAAAAAAATTGCAAACGAATCAATGTATCGAAAAATGACCTTCCCACACACTCGAGGTTTTGGCCAATCTAACGATAGGTACACCAAAACATGGGGTGGGCGCGAAAAAAATATTCATTTCCACTTTACATGTAGGGGAGGCACCGCAAAAAAAATATTTTTCAATATTTTGTTCTACCACCTTGTTAGCAATTTGTTAGGTAAGTAATATGTGTATTTGTTACCGGAAATGTATACAATTCCTAGGAATTGTAATGTGTTATTATAAAGGTGGAAAGAGCCTCTCTTTACAGGAATTTCCTAGGAATTGTATACATTTCCTGATTTTATACATTTCCGGTAACTTAACATATACATACCAACTAACAGCTTTCTAGCATTAAACGTCTAGGCAATAGACAGACAGACGGACATGGCTAACTATATATAAGGATTCCTTAAAAGTAGTAATACGGAACCCTAAAAAAATAATATACCTAGTGGAAATATATGAATAAAGTTTTGTATGACACGCGGCGGGCGCCGCCCGCTTGTGCGTCCGTAAAGTCAACGTAATAAAAAAATGTAACAGGCGTTTATATTTCATTCATACTTACAAATCGCGGGCCCCAAGAACCTATACGGTCATCATATCAACCCATAATCATCCCAATGTAGGGATATGGTATGGGTCTCCCTTCAATCCAAGGGGATTAAAGCGTCTCTGCTACGCTGCTGCGGATTGGCACTTGGCTTAAGACTTGTCATCCATCGATAACAGTAGGGACGAAATGGGAGAAACTAGAGTTCACGAAATCCATCCAGACACTGGCTAGGGTCGACATTGCTTAACTTTCTACTCTACACTCTCATGAAGTCGACCGAAGCGATGTGCAGTTAGGCACGAAGTTAGAAGACAAAGGAAAAGTAATGCGTTCTCTACACTGTTGTGCGAAAAGTTTTCGTTCAAAGTCGCGAGTGTGTTTTACATTCTCGCAAGTCTTCTCTGTCTAAAATGTGATAGGTAATAGGTAGATGGAGTGGTTATCGCGAAAATGGACAGTCACAGAAAATCAGCGTGAAGTAGCAAGCGGTGTTTGTTCCGCGACGTTATGCTGAGTTGAGATAAGACCTCTTTGGGCGCAATAGCCTCTTTATATTTTTGAAGTTAAAACTTCTTTAGCAGCACTTGCCACTTTTTTTAGATGGGTAAAAAATATTAAAGTCGCGTCAGATCCGTAGCCAGATCGAAAAAACAGTCCCAAAATAAACAAAAATGCAATGTTTAAGTTTTCACTTCTGCCAGCACTCCCGGAGTGCAACCCGTCCTTTTTTAAATTAAATGGTAATCAAATAACTGTAAATTTTATGTATAAATGAAAGAATGAAAATAAGTTTGTTCGGGAATAATTTTCTTAAAATAATTATTTAATTATTTCGACATAAACCTCAAAACAGTGCTGTTGTTAACATAAAAAAGAAGAAGAAGAAGAACATGTCATTTGATTTGACGTTGACAGTTTCGTTTGATGTACCCTGATGAAACGTTTGCGGCTTTTTTGGCAGTGTAATTTTATTGTAAACAATTTCTTAATTTAACGTATAAATGCACTGATTTGTACGAAAAAGTCATAAATGAAGATGAATGCGACAAGCTTATATGTATCGACGTGTCGCCTAATAATCTTAGCCGACGCGGCGGACAAGTCTACTTGGACTGATCTTTTTCGTTTGGTTCCATATTTACGCCAAGCCTTGTCCTGCACAGTTTGTGGTAACCTATTGAAGGAACCCTACACCCCCACGAGCTCGGGTTGTCAGCATCATGTGTGTAAAAAGTGTAAAGGTGGAAGGAAAAAGCTGAAACCGTCGTGTAGTTGGTGCAAAGATTACGAGAATTATTCTGAAAACTTACAGTTGCGTATATTGCTACAGTGTTATAAGAAACTTTGTGAATATTTTATGGGTACTGATGTGTATAAGACTTTGTTGGAAGAGGACGAAATAGCTGCAGGCGTTAATGGGGGTACTGTCGCGAGTTCGGGGCTTATAGACTTGATACAGGAGGGTGCAGGGTTTAGTGACGATTATAAGAGCACAGCAGGGCTCTCGAAGTCAGCTTATAGTATATTACCATGTGTGTACACGAACTCGGCTTCAACACAAACTCAAGCCGCTACGTCTTCAAGTAGCTCCGAGTCTAGATCCTCATCGAGCAAAGACTCCCCAAACTCGAGATCTCTGTCAAATGGATCCCCATTGTATTCTGTTATGTATGCTGGATCTGGGAATAAAATCACTATTAAAAGGAAAGCTGTTGACGACACAGATTCATCATCACAAGTAGAACCAGCACCTAGGGAAAGCAAGGTAAATAAATTAGTTAATTATTTTTATTGCCCATTTCAATCCCACTGTTGGTATTGTTTCATTTTATTTAATTGTTTATGAATGTGCTATTTAATGTCAATGAATTTACTTCTTTGTTTATTTAACTTTTCTGTATGCTCATAAGGGTTAATTTCTATTAAAAAGAATATGGCCTATGCCATTTTATTACAGTTCTTATAAAGTAGTAAAGGAGAATAGGCATTGTGGTTAAGGAATGCAAATCTCGCGAGATTGAGGCTCAAGCGGGATCCTGCGAGTTTATGAATAACAATACTGTGAGATCTCGCCAATTTCGAGATCTCTCGAGATTGGCAGTTTTGTGTTTTTTTTTTGCAAATAATCACAATATTTGAATAAATCAGGAAAATAATAATAAAAATTAAATGTATTATAAGATAAACATTTATTTTCATGATAAACCTGTCTATTTTTTTTTTTATAAACTTCTAAGTAGAAAACTTTGACGTACCGTATCTATCAAATAACAAATGAAAGAAACAACCAGTCTTCTCTTCTAATATCAAACAAAAATCTTATAGTAATAAAACAATTCTTTTATAACAAACAAAACAACGCGAAGTAAAAAAAAAAATTTGACTTATTATCTAAGTTGAGTTTACTATTAAACTGATATATAGGTAATTATCAATTAAATAAAACTATATCTACTCAGTAGATCCATTAGATATTACATATTAATTAAAAAATATACTAAATTAGTCAGACTATTAGACGATTTTATGCTCGAGTGCAATCTCGTTAAACTCGCGAGATCTCACCCTTCGTCCGAGATCAATCTCGCTAAAAAAGGCCGAGATCTCGCGAGAACGAGATCCTGCAAGAACGAGATTGCATTCCATAATTGTGATCTTTAAATTATTTAAAAATAAAAAAGTGAGCGGCAGTCTCGAGTCTATATAGAATATCAAAGTTATAATCATAATGAGCCACTTCTTATATGGCAGCCAACTCGAGTCATGGTTAGAAATACCCCCGTGAGTGATACCCCCGACAACGACAACAACGACGACTGCAAGCGTTTATAGGACTTAGGTAATGCTTACCATCAGGCGTTTACCAACTTTGTGGTATAAAAAACAAAAAAAAGTTATATATTTTTCATAAGTATGAACATAATATTTTATTTACGGTTTATTTAACCATGACTTGAGTTGGTTGCATATAAGTAGTTGCTTATTATGATTCTAACTTTGATATTCCATATAGACTCGAGACTGCTGCTTACTTTTTAATTATTTATCCATACACTTTTGCCCATTCTCCTTTATATTTCTGGACAAATTACACTATACCATTTGGTGCTAAACTAAGTACTTTGGTCTATTTGATAAATATATTTTTTTTAAATAAATATCTCAAGAACAATTTTATTGTTAGAATTGAAAAATTCTTATAGTTTTGGTTAATCTGTTTGTCAAAAAAGACTAGTAAATATCATCTTACAATCAATAATAGGAATGGATTGTAAATTAAAAATATTGTAAAAGGAATCACAAAAGGTTGCATGGGTCAGCTGATATTTTTTATAGACCAAGACTAACAGTCAACTTAAGAAAGCATTCTACCTCATAATATGAAAAGTTGTAGAAGCATGAATACATTTTGAATTAAATTACATACACTTCTTAGTCTTCATTAGTTTAAGAATAATGTCCATTGACTTTTTTAATTGTCTGTTATGGGAAAACACTTTGTTCTTGTGTTTTATGTATATGTGAATAACAAAATTTTATAAAACCTTTTTCAGTCAAGTCAATTAGGTTTTAAGAAGCCATCAAATCGTTCTCGCAATTCAGCGAGTAGTAAACGCAAGGGATGCAGATGTGGGAATGCGACCGCAACACCAGGGAAACTAACTTGTTGCGGTCAGAGATGTCCATGTTATGTGGAAAGCAAGCCCTGTACGGAGTGCAAGTGTAAAGGTTGTCGGAACCCTCATAGACCTGATGGAATGAAGGTATGTGATATCAATTAAATTTCAAAGCCTTTATTTACCAAAAAGAGTACACGTAAAATATAAATATTTTTTATATTCCACTACCACCTGATGGTAAGCAGTCATCGTACTATGATGACTGCTTGCGTCCATGGGCTACGATGACTGCTTGCGTCCATGGGCTACGATGATCATAGCCTATGGACGCTTGCAACACCGGTGGTATCACTCGCGCGTTGCCGACCCTTTTTTTATTTTTTATTTTTTATTTATGTGCGATCAGTCTTTCCGGCTATGAGCACATGTGGTGAAGTCATAGGTGACGTTTTAGAGGTCTACCCATTGGCAAATTCCTCCCTAGTTGTTCAGGATGTCCAGAACATGCTTCCTCTTTAGCCGCTTGGAGAGAGTATCCTCCAGCAGGGCCTGTGCCAGTGGATTTGTGTGCTCTTGGATTCGGTTCTTATAGGATTCACCCTGCCTCTTCATTAACTCCATCACAGTTGGCATGTTGAGGTATGAATGTACTTCCTCATTCCTGGAGTACCATGGAGCACCTGCTATGGTACGCAGGATTTTGTTTTGAGCATGCTGGATAATTTGCAAGTTGGATTTGCAGGTTGTGCTCCATATCTGGCTGCCGTACGTCCACACAGGTCTTAGGATACTATTGTATACAAGCAGCTTGTTTTCCAGAGATAGGCGAGATCCTGGTCCCAGTAGCGTTGCCGACCCTGTAAAAATATTTTAATGCCCGTTATATTATTTGTGCTTATAGAGATAAAATAAAATCTATTTATATGAAATGTAAATTCCAGGTTTGTATGATTCGACCACAAATACCTCAGTTGGACAGCATCCAGTTGACATTAAATGCTAACACGGACAGCTCGCCATCATGCTCCGGCTCCATCGACAGCCTCGACACAGACACCCTCACGATAGAAGCCATGGAGGAGTCACTCAACTATAGTGCTGATCTCAAATCATCTAATATTAAGGGTATGCTATTAACTTAATAATCATTTAGGGCCTTCTTGATAGGTGTCAGTGGCTGATAAGTTTCAGTTAGCTTCTTATTGTCACATAATGTGAAAAAGCTAACTGGAGGAACCTGTCTGATGTAGTATTTTTTTTTATTCATTATTTTCGACTATTATTAATATAGAAATAAATAATTTAGTATTCACAGTATTTTTTATATTTCTCGTAAAAAGTAGGTTGTTAACTTTTAAACAATATCTTTACAATTATACCTTTTATATTTGGATAATAAGTACTTTTAACCCTTAATCATGACTTTAGCATCCATCAACATGACTTTAGCATCCAGCATAATTTGAAAATTTTGTGGAAAGCCTCATCATCTTCTGTCTGGCTTAATGTCAACTAACTAAATATATTTTTTTTATTGGAAATATCTATTAAATTATTTCTAATATGGGAAATAAATCTTCTATTTCAGTATACACAAGTCAATTACAAGAAGTGTCAGCTTCATTACCTGCTGCAATAATGATGGATGAAGACTTAACGGGTTCCCCGGACGACGAAATGAGCTCTCCCCACGAGTACACGATGTCGCCGCGGGACTACCAGGACCCGGAGACCGCCTCCCCGCAGTCAGGAGGCACCCAAGACCTAAATAGTGACATCGAAATTGATATATGACATCCACTCTCGATGTCGAGTGACTAGGACATCGTTAGTGGCATTTTCTTGATGTGGCTCCTAGGAAATGCACTTTACTTTAATAATTCCGAGATGTTGCTCCTTGCACTCGTTTTGCTAGTCACAATTATCGAACTATTATATCTGATTTGTATGTGAGTTTATCATTTCGAGTTTTGTGGTCAATCGGTTGACTTGGAAATGTTATGGACAATTTTTTATGAAATGCATGAATGTTTTGGTACCTCAAATCGGGCTTGCCGCAATCGTATATAGTATGTAGTGACATGTGACAAAATTGATGTTTTTCCAGGGTTTAATCACACAAGAGATCTTATATGACTATGTCAGGCTTTGATGACATAGTTGACTCTTCTTAGGCTTTAAGCGACGTACAGTCAGTGCAGATTGAAATGATCAGTGTTGTACCATCCAGTCCCTTAGCCTGCCTTTCATGAAAACTTCATTCTTTATGTAAATATAGGCATGTACTTATAATTCGACGATTGACTAGTAAGATATTCCTAAATTGATGTTTGTTTTTCCATCGTTCAGTATAGGATCATTTTACTGGTCATAACTAGACAAGTATTTCTCATAATAATGTATGGAAATTTAAAGAACTTTAAACTTTGTAACGATGTTTATGTAGCTTTTACATTGTAGCCAGATATAAACAGTAAACCAAGAACTACTTTTGTATGTCGTTACGTACGTAGCTGCTATGCAGTAGGATATAATTATTAATCATAATGACATCAAAATGTAAAGTTATATATTTTTACCAATCTTTATTCCCTCTGTTTTTGTGGTAAATATACTGTCCAATCCATTATCATAGCTAAGTAGTAAATAACCAAACGACATATTAAGATAGAATTGATTAAGTCTACTCAGTCGGTCGCTGAATTTATTATTACTATGTAAATAATTGTTTTATATCAGGAAGATCACTCGCTATGGGCGTCATTCATAACTGTTTAGTCACAAAACAGTTTATTTTATGTATTTCAATTGTAAACTATTTCTATAGTCTTCAGTCTAGTGCTAGTCATCGCCTAATGTATATGATTAGTGAAACCTAGTACCCTGCGCCCCCTGTACACGCGTAGAACATTGTGAAATCGAGTTGCATGCAGTGGAATGGATTAACTGCCTTAGGCGGTGACTAGTGCCCCTTCTATAATAAGTGGTATTTTATTTATTTATTTTCTACTGAATTAAGGCTGTCCCTTTGAAATATACGTAGGTATATAAAAAATTATGACTGATATAAGGTGGCACTACTTACACGCCACTGCTGCATAACAGGCAGGATTAGCATGGATGATTAAAATTAATAAAAAAAGACTATCAAAGGGACAGCTCGACTTAAGCGCGTATTACACTACACGATATTCAGAGTCTAACAAAAGAGATGGTGCAATACGAATAAGCGAGAAGCACTTACAACTTCTCACTTCTTAGTATTGCACCATCTCTTTTGTTAGACTCTGAATATCGTGTTGTGTAATACGCGCTTTAGTGGAATGAGTTTTAAAACGGATGAATTTACATTATTACGACATAAATTATTTTTGTATTTTTTATTTTATGAATCATCGTATTTCTTTTTACTTGAAAAGTTTTTAATCTATCAAAATCCAGTCATATTTATAACTCATTATTATGTAGTATATTGTGGAATAGGTTGACGAAGTATCGCTACAGAACTATAATGTGTGAAACATACAAAGGACGGGTAATGGTCGAACGCGTAATGCGAAGTGAAAACGGTGATTGATATCGACGTTTGAAAGTAACCTTGTATCTCGATAAATGCGAGATTTATGGGATCAGAAAAAAAGTGCTAATGGTTTTTATAAAATGTCAAGATTGCTTTCGGGCGTCGATTTGAACGCCAGTAGACCCTCGCATTCGATGTGTCACGCGCGTTCCGTATGACATTCATAATAACTAAACGGAATAGACCCGCGCCCAACTCACATCCACCTTCTGTGTGTTCCACGCTTAAAGCAACATTAAAATTATGTCACTAAAACTTTTGTGTGAATAAAAAGCCTATAACAACATCGTATTATGATACGAAATATCTGTGATACTATTATCACTAAGTAAATGTCAAGTGTTGTTGAGAATGATTGCAATAGCAAATAGGCTAACAAAAGCACTCCAGTACAAATAAACTTAATGAAATAAAATATTGTAAAAGTTGCTTTAACATTATTCTTAAATTATTAGATTAGACGAAGGAAATAAAACTGAAATATTTTTTGTTACACATCATCTTTTATTTTAAAAAAATCATAATTTAAAAAAATATCTAGGTTAGTATTTTAAGGTGTAGGTTGGTTCGAAATTAGGTAAGTAATTCTGATCTTCCGATTTTGCACGATGCCATGCCATGACCTAATCGTAAACCTAACAACATTTCACCAGATCTACCCCCAAAAAATACTTACTATTGTTACAATTTCAATAAAATATTTAACCTACATAAGCAATATAAATTAAAATAAAATAAAAACAATACAACTAAATTAAGATTCATCGATACCACATTCTTAGGCTAGTTTTTCGGAAATAACGTTTTGCATTGAGTTCCATACTCTGTCAAATTCTCTTCGTAAGGAGATTAGAACGGCCTCCTCGGACACCAGCATCGTCGTATCTCTGTTGCAGTTAACGCGACACGCCTCGTAGTCCAGTGATCCCATTAGCGCGACGGAGTCACCACAGGCATCTTCCGAAGCGTCTATAAGAATAAACTCATGTTCTAACCTTTCCATAGATTTTATCATCTTAACTTCAATCCCATGTTTCGTAAAATAATCCAAGTTGTGAAACTCGTTGCTACCATGTATAGCTATTCGGATTCTAGCGTTATTCTTTTTCTTCACTTCTATGAGACTCTTCGCAATAGTTTCGCTTTCAAGGCTGGGAACACACACGTCTACAGTTCGCGTGGCTTGACCAATGACGAAGTTAATACAATAAAGATTGTTTAGGCCGATTTCTCTCTTTCGTTTTTCGTCTTCAGCTCCATAAAAAAGTACTTCGTTGACTTCACAATGCCCGAGATTTTTAGAAGCCATTTTTTTCAACACTTTAATTGCTAGTCCACAGAGGATTGGGCCACTAACACACAGGGAAAATTTCCAATTTGATATGTTCATATTTTGTCTTATGTACCTAAATACTTAAATGATATAAAAATGTAAACGGCTGAGTGTCACCGGGAATAGTTCTGAGTGTATTGTCCGTTTTTGATAGTCTACTCTGTAATCTACCTTCGAGTATCATATTTTTTTGTGACTAGTTACCTACCTACCTACCTCGCTAACGCTAATGTTTAAATTACTACTCAGTACTTTCAAGTATTGGATACCTACTCAGATCTCAAATAATCTCGATTAATAAGAGTAGGTAAGCAAAAACATTATTTTTCCAATAAATATTTACTTACTTTTTTTTATTCAGTATAGGTATTAATATTAATCCTCTTTTAAATAAAACCTTATTTGGATGAGCGACAATAATATTCTATATAATCTACATATAATTCAACGTCACATTGACGTAACAGTTGAAATAGCTATCAGCTTTTTATAATTATATTTTAATGTTTTTTAAGGAAAGTTGTTGTTAGTTAAAGAGTTTTATTAACACATAATTTTTATGTCGGGTCATTGATACAAGCGCTATAGAATGTCGTCGCAACCGCGGGCTCGGAAAGCGAGCCATGCCAGGGAGCCAGGACCTCAGACCCGGCCTAGCGGCATGAAGGCATCCGGCGACTCGGCCGCCTGCAATGCCAAACCGAAGGTGTACGCCCAAGGAGGGGAAAGGAGTGGAAGTAAAAATAAAATACCGAAAAACTTACGCTACGACTTGGAAAATGCTTTAGTTGGTGTAAGAACCTATTTATTTTAGCAAGCAAACATTCGTTGACGTTGCTTTGCGGTTCGTTCGTAGCGTAACTTTAAATAGAACATCATAACTTACAGTTACATTTTACTTTACAAAACCATCAATCTATTATCATACAGTTACTTAGAGGAGTTTATTATTTTAATTATGTAAATATTATAATGATTTAAAATTTAAAAAATGTTCTACAATAATTGCACAATTTTTATTGAACACAAAAAGTAACAAAGTGCATGTATGTACACCAGCTTTTAATGCTATTTTTTCATTCAAAATAAAATAATTATTTGTCTTTTCATACAAGAAAATTCATCCATCGCCGTTTGTTATTTTTACAGTTATGCGATGTTTGGTTCGAAGAGATAAAGCCGCATTTAATCCGTAATAACATAAAACTGCATGTTGACGGCATGGGCGCGGGACCCGCTGGCGGCGACCATCACACCTTGCCGTCCGGCGCTCCGGGATGCTCCCACCTCGACCCAGGTGCTGCCTCCGATGTACGGGTCAAGCTCTAGCCTCGACATCCTTGTGTTCTTTCTAACAACTAAGATTAGCAAGCTATGTTCTTGATACGTGCACAAAAAGTACAAAATCTCACGTGACGTGAATAAAAAATTTGAATTACAACAGTGTCCTAATTTTGCTGAGCAGTTATAAACGCCATCTATTGTTGATGTATTGGAATTATTCATATTGCTATTTGGATTTATACACAGTATGTAACTACGTAATGTTATAACGTCTTCAGAATATTTTAACGGGTCTACGTGTTTTTTAAGTTAGTTTAAAATAAATAAAATTAATTTTCATAGCCCTAATATTCTGTTTCTGTGGTCATATTACATTTCATTTTTTACATCACGAGTAAGTAGGTAGTATTCTTCTTGCTATCGTTGGCGTACAAGGCATTCTGTTACTTGACGAATATGTTGGTGAGTTTCACAAAAACATTTTAAAGTTAATGTCACATTAAATTAACAGTCACTGTCAAACTAAAGAAAAAATATATCTTGAGACTAAATGTGGTATTAAGTTTAAAGTGCGTTTTTGCAACTGGCTTTGGCAGACGAAAGAAATGATGTGATGATATTGCAGCATATACGGCGTCAAAGTGTGAACTTTGCCGCCTACTCCTCAACGCAGCCAACAGCATCGAGAGCGCCGTGTGCCAAGCCGCGAGTGTCGTTGCCGCCGCCAGCCCCGCCACGAGCCCAGAGAGCGTCCCCGGAGAGAACCCAATATAAATCTGTGGTATTAAAGTTTTATTTATTCTAATTTCGACCGTAGCGCATTCGTGCCACCGTCGGAACGTGAAACGTCGTCTGCCCAATTTGAGGAACATTTACTTTTGTGATGGCGTTCTTATTTGTCTCGAGTCTAGGTGTTTTCAATGTGCCTATTTCATGTATATAGTATCATACTAATATTATAAATGAGAAAGTGAGTTTGTTCATGTTCCAAGTTCACGGCTTGACTAAGCAGCTGATCATTATGAATATTTGTATACATATTGTCAGGGGTACAGAGCTAAACATAGCCTAATTTTTACGCGGGCGAAGCCGCGGGTAACAGCTAGTATAGTTATAATTATAGTATAGAAGTTAGAACCTAAATTATGATATTAAGATTTTGAATTCTACAACTTTGGTGAGATATTTTTTTTAATGTCAAAATAAACCATAAACGTTTTTACGCCAGAGAGTGGACATGGCATTAATATATTATGTTATCATATTAAAATTAAAGTAATTTTAATATTGAAATATTTTGATAAGGTGTCACAATCACAACGTCCCACATTGAGGCCTCAAAACCAGGCACCTCCACCGAATAAAAGGGATCAAGAGAAATACAGGGTGCCCCGCCTCTGCCGCACATTGAGTACTCAAGCACCAACCGCACCCAGATGTAACAACCGAAACATACACACGGCGCCACACGCATCTCCGAAACCACAAAAGCAACGAAAAGTGGGTTTTATTTTAGTTTTATTACTGACTAACATAACAATAGAAAAGTTAACTAGAAAATTTTGAAATTATGTAAATAAATATTCTTGGACGAATCACACAACGCCATCTAGTCCCAAACTAAGCAACTAAGCTTGTACTATGGGTACCTACTAGATTGCTGATAAATATACTTAAACACTTTTTTGTAAATAAATACTTATTATACATAGTAAACATCCAGACCAAGGCAAACAGACATGTTCATGCACACAAATTGAACTAGCCCCAAAGTAAGTTCGAAACTTGTGTTATGGGATACTAACTCAACGATACTATAAGTATTTTAAAACAAATACATATATAGATAAACATAAGACCCGAGGCCAAACAGAAAAACTTCGTTTTTCATTACGACCCGACCGGGATTCGAACCCGGGAGCTCCTGGGTGGCGGTCTGGCGTGGTAACCATTATTATCATCACCTCAGTCACAAGAAGTCCACTGCTGGACATTTGCCTCGTAACATTTGCTGACGGTAATTTAATGTTCATCATTTTTTTATTTTCTCAGCCACGAAAACCGGCTATGATAGATAAATCTATACAGACCTCGGGATGTACTATACCTCAAATCTCAGGAAACAAAGATAATGTTCATACGAGACCTCAGAGGTTCGACAAGAAAGTACAACAAGGGTCAACTCTCACTACGTGTGGTTCCTGCCATGGAAAAACTAACCTCTCCATTCCGCCTCGTCCCGGCCTGCCCCGAGTAAAAGAATGCCATAAGTCTAGTTCTCCAAATAAAAGTTTATTTGATAAGGTAGGTATGTTACCTACATTAATTATTTTAATTTGAACACCCTTATAATAAAAGTGGACCTGTTTATTCTAATTTTGCCGTATCCTTGTTAATTAGAACTACTTACGTCAAAATGTTTCTACTAGTACTTCCATTCTATGGTGCGATCTAAATTATCAGACTATGTTTGATTCAAGACGTTATAGTTTTCATTGTTTACGTTTACTTTTAAACTTTATTGCTGCAGGGTAAAGTTCAAACTATAGGTGTTAAATGTATCGGCACTGGTTCTGTCAGTCTCTTCATGTTGCTGTCTATGATCATACAACGCCTGTGAATTAATTAGAATGATGTGACTTAACCCCTCATTTCCCTCCATAAAAATCATCGAGCTGAGTTATTGATGACTTTAAGTTATTCATTGTTACTAATGGATTGTGGATGCTCTTTTCGGATAGAATTAAAATGCTCATAATCTTTTCAGGATCTAATTGAAAAAATATCAACTGCATATGAAAATCATAAGGAACTGAAAGTTTTATTTCGAAATCCGAGGAATGATGATTTTCCTTCAATAATGAACCTCTTACCGTGCACCGGGACTTTGCAGAAAGACGCAGGGCGCAGGGGCGCTGGACGAATGCCTTGGAGGTGAAACTTTCGCCTATGCACGATACATTGCTGTTAATGAATTAGGATTTGTTTCTAGGGAAATGTTGAACGTCTCCCAACTTCTGCACAACTATTCATAAGTAATTGATACGATGTAAGCCGACGAACTATAAGAAATTGTTTGATTTAATTATTGTGTTGGTAGTGGTATTACTTCTTACTGCTTCTTACTTATAATTTTTTAACGTAATTGTGGTGGTCTGTGGCTCGTGAAATTCTTTAATTAAGAATGCTGCCTACTCATACTTTTGAATCGAATAATGATAAATAGTAATTTAGTTTTATGCTCAATTATGTAGTATAAATAGTTTTCAGATTAAAAGGTGTTGGTTGTTGTCAAAGTAACATTTAAATATGGCCATTTAGGTCCCTCTTTTGTTATTGTGATTTATTATTTTTATGTCCGATTAAGTTTTAGTTTACTATGGTATACTAATTAATAAATGTTATATTTTACTTGGCGCTTTATTCAGAAAATACCTCCATCATAAAACACAGCTTCATCAATATATGAAGAAATTTTTGTATAAGAGAAAACGACATATTTAAAAATATAACTTTTATATTTTTAAAAATTGGACAGTCACAAAAAAGCAAGAATTAGTTTTTCACACACGACACTTTTAATTGGTATACAACTTCATTACCACTACATTCTTACTTACGACTCTTTACAAAATTACAACAGACATATGGACTAAATAAGGCAGTACAGGGAGTGCTTTTCACACGAATAAAATAATTTACAAAAACAGTCGAACATATACATCACGCTCACTAGACAACTAAATAAATAACACACACGTCACCGGACTTCGATCGCGACCGCGACAGCGTCGGCGCCGTCCGGCCGGGGCCGAAGCGCGCACGCTCTTTGGATCGGAGAAGAGTTTATGGAACGTCCTCGCGTCTCACTCACGTCGCACATCACGCCGCTAGTTTGTATGCTTCACGTAATCTGTTTCGTAGTACGCAGCGGCCCCGTGGGCGCCCTTCCTATCGAGCGCTCGCACGCGCACGAAAAGAAACGCGGCCACTAGAGATGCCACTACGAGCACTAACAGTAACATAACTAGTCCCGCCACGAATGACGGTACCGACATGCAAATCGTCTCCGGATCTGTCGCCGGAGACTGGATCACAACAGTCTCGTTAGCCGCGGCGTTGTTAAGCGCGAAGTTAACGTCTCCTGGGGCCACCACTTGTATGGTGCGACTAGTGTTCACATCTGTCATCTCCTGAGCGTCTCGCTTGTAGATCCGTGTCGGTGTAGACGTCTCTCTTCGTCGCCTTATACCGACTAATCTTTCAGGTAAATCTTCTACGGACCGCGGTCGCCCTCCCAGTGTTGCAAGGTTACCATGAGCCTCATCTTTCCTTTTAACTGTATTGTAGACTCCTCGGCGACCTGGTGGGGGTGGTGGTGGTAGATTTACTTCATCATCTTCTCGCGCTGGTGCGGGTGAAGAAGGACTTGGTGCGTTTGGTGTTGATGATACTTGTGCTTGAGGAGGAGGTACGGCGTCATCTCTCTTTTCTGAGAAAGCTCCGGCTGAATCCGCTGGGTGTCGTGGATCAGGGAACGCTGGAGGAACGCCGTACTCTGCGTGCGGTGCTGGCGGCGGCGGGCCGTATTCAGCGTGAGGCGCATTTGGTACACCATATTCACCCGCGCTGAGTGTATTGCCACCTAATAATGGGACTCCATATTCAGGACCAAGACCACCACATTTCGGTTCAGGACAGTTGTATCTACATACTTGAATTACACATTGGAAATGAACATTCATGGAATCTGGGAATTTGAACGCTTGGAAGTACGCGAATGAGACAACAGAAGCAGAAGGTCCGAAGTTCTTGATCTTTTGGAATTTGCTCATTATTTTCGGTCGCACTACACATCCGTATTGATCGACAAGTTGTATTGGCGCTCGTTTGCCATCATGCGCGACGCAGTTTCGTACAAGCATATCAAACTTATTTTCATCATCCTTTATCGCTAACACCATTGTCATTGTCTGGCCTATTTTGACAATACCTGATACTTCGGATGCCCACGGACCTTTGCCGACCTGTATCTGCATCCAGCACTGCAAGTTGTCTCCAAGAAAGTTCGCTGTGACAGCATGAAGCATGTCTACTTGGAAAGGTCTGAACGTAACAGCCTTCTCGTAAAAGTCATACCATGTGCATCGTAATTTTCGCGCTTGATCCCATACTTCTTGTACGTAAGGGTCGTATTGAACGATGATCGTATTTTCGACATATGATCCGCTGGGTGTGGGGCTTCCGTAAGTTGCAACATTGTGATTGGCGGAACTAGACATACCACAACTATTCAGGAAAATTTCGAATGTTGCACTGAGATGTCCCGTCCCCGGTTTGAGGTGCATACAGTGTGGGTCGCTGTAGAAACCTTTTGAAAATATCATGCCATAGAATGGGCGGTCGAACTCGATATTTACTCGCATGTGCGTTTTCTCGCACTGCACCTGGAGATGTTTTATTTTAGGGCTGTCTGGCGTAGCGAGAGGCCAAGGGTCATCTGTGTGTGAAGGGGCCAGCGGCGGCCCGTAGCCGCCTCCTGCTCGATGTTCCAATGGTAACGACGCCGAATCCACCGGGGGCTCGCATGTTGCATCCTGGAATTAAAATATTTATTTAATTAATATTGACTCTGAAAAGGTTATATTGACATCTAATCTACAATGAGATGGACGTTGTACCTTATACGATATCAATGTGCAAATAAAGTTTTTAATTAAACTATAGGTAGTTACTCAAACAGGATTAAGAATATTAAAATTTCGCTTTTTATTAGAGAAATAGCGGTGTGTGGCAACATTTTTTCACGATGATCGTTTATTAGATCTACTCATCACATTCCTAAGGCGTCGCACTCTATTTCTCGCCACGCGAACATATACAGCACTGGGCACCGCCGCCCGCCGCCGTGCGCCGCCACTCGCCTCAACATCTCGCGAACAGCGGCGTTCTTTCCGACTTTCTACACTGATGGATAGCTCGAGCAAGCAATTATAATATTAATCAGCGCAATCATACCGCCTAGATGAGTTCCAAAGATGCTTTCACGCCAGTCGGTTGTATTATACTATCCGTTATTATATTACGCTGATATAACAAGCTAAGTATGACGAAAAATATTGTTAAGCTTTATTACGCCCGCAAAGTAAACTCTATACTTTACTTAAATGCGTATAATATAATACTACTAACTGTCAAATTTACTATGGAACTTATACCGTGAAAATGATTACAATCTGTTGAAGTCTCATAGTAAAGAAGAATATAAGTAGATATCAACTGTACAAGGCAGCCTTATTATAGTGACGCCAAGAAAGTCTTATAAGAAAATGAAATCAAACTCAATTTAACAACCTGACATGACGTGAGCTATTAAAATTTAATTACCCTGTATGCAATGCACCGACACAAAGCTAGTATGCCATATTTGGTGAGCAGATCAAGAGTTATGGAGTGAGAGCGAGCAACAAGTAGATTAAAAATGTTGGCACACAAGCTCGTATGTGCAAGAATAAGTGAGTGAGATGCATTTGCCGACTAGTCCGCGTCTAACGTCCGATAACTACTATAACATCGGCTCGTATCGAATAGACCTCTATGTATAAAGCCTTAAAGCATATTCAAATGGAAGTATAAAGTTGCACGTACAATAGTTGATGTTTTCTAAACCGGTTAGAAATTACCCAGTGATCGAGATTGTCAATTGCGGAAGAAAACACACTGGACCTATACATGCGCAACTTGACAGCCGGAGCTCCTTCTTCGATAGTTCCGGAGGTATCTATTTCCTTCATTCAATATGCAATGATTAATTGGTTATTCTCTGTTGGTAACAACATCATCAAGAGTAACAATCAGAAAAAACTTGATCTATCCGTTGATAAACATCATATTTCTGATTTTAAATTACTTAATATTTTTGGATATAATAATACTTAAATTTAAAATAAGTGATTGAGATTTTACAATATAAAAGACATTTTTTATCCTTAATGAAAATTTTTTCGTTTGTCAACCAGTTGAGGCCACGTGAATTGACGCAGTAAATCTCGTCTCAATCTCAAGTGGTATCAAAAATACAATACATTCATACAAAATATGAGAGGGCGCATGAGTTTAGGACTAGATTGAAAATGTTCTTGTTACGAGAATAGACCCGCTGGTATCATACAATCTATATATATATCAATGAAACCCGTTTTCCGTTGTCACGACATAACATGAAAACGGCTTGACCGATTTGGCTGATTTTTTTTTTGTAGTTTTCTAATACTCTGTACAAGGTTCTTACGGAAAAAAATATTAAGAAAATCTCTCAGAAAGATTGAAAAAAAAAACGAAACAATACCCGGGCGAAGCCGGGCCGGGCAGCTAGTAAATAAAATAAATTACATATTAATATATTTTTTAAGTTTTGTAAATAGGTAGGTAGGTACTATATTTAGTACAAGTGTTTGGTTACGCTACGCCCCGCGCCTGTTGCACCACGGCAGGTGCACGCGCGGTCGCGTGGACTGACGCGGATCGCATGCAGGTGAAAGTACCCGCCTTATCCGCCGGATCCGCTTCCTTTGCAAATATTTTATCTATAAAAACCTTTTACTTATTAACATTTTTATGAATTAAGATTAGTTACGATGAATTGCCATTACGTGACATAATGTTTTGTGTTTAGAAATTGTTTCATTTAAAAAAAAAAATGAAAAACGTCTAACTTCTTCTTAACAGTTGAGTTAAGTTACTGCGATTTTCAGATGATTAATTGAAGATTGAAAAGTTTATTATTTTCACGATTTAGCATGAAAGATCAGGTCAATATAAAATCTAAAAGATCGGGTCTTTCATCTTAAGTACCCGTGGTAACGATTTAATATTATTAAACTATTTTATATTACTACTTAATATAACATTACACGTACAAGATTGTTTTTATAGATTCCTATTATCTCGGTACCTGATATTAATATACATCGCGAATGAAAGTGGGTAATTAGGACTACCTGAGGCAATTCTTACGCAAGTTTGACAAAAATATTTGAAATTTAATATAATAAAGGAAATCTGCCTAAACATCTCTCCGAAATTGGTACAACATGAAGAAAGTTGTTTAAATGAACGCGAAATGAGTAGAACCGGATTTTTGTTTGCGTTCTACGCTGTTTGCCAAACCTAACAAGGTCGAAGTTATTTATGTTTTTCTTATAATTCTGTGTGTTCCTTTTACCTTTTTAGTCTAACGTAATTCATAAAATAGTCATTGAACTGGTAACAAGAAGAGATTGAAACCCATCTTCATATGCTTATTTGAAGAAAATATAATCTTTATTAATAAATAGCTGTCTGTGTATGATACGTTATTACGTGAGCTCAATTTTCATAAAAATTTTATTATCAGCGGGTGACGGCCAGCTAGCTTTAAATATTTAAGTTATTATTTACTTTTCACATAAAATAAGCACTTAACAAACCAATTAAAAAAATTACTAATTTATCATTCATTGCTTTTTACTTGCAAGTAGAGCTATTAGCGCGACTAAGTTTAAAGGTTACCGTATTGTCTGTTGGTTCTATTCACAAAATTAGCCAACAATGAAGGTCGGGACGCGTAGGTACGATATCTCCCACACTGCATACGCGTCTCCGATATTGTCTTGAGCATAATTTGCGAAGTGCCGGGACGTGGGAAGTGTGTGAGTCGCGTATCAGATGTACGTGATTGCCTCGACAACCTTATTTAACAAGATACTGCTTATCCCCGGATGTACGCACCTAAGCTTATTATCCTTCGTAGTCGTACTCATCCTCAACGCTGGGTGCCTTCACGGTGACTTTCATAAATAAGTGATTCTTATTCTACAGAATACCCTACAGGGTATTAAGATATTCTTTCATTGCCTAACATTTTCATGTAACGAAGTTTGCCTATTTAACACATAGTAGATGGAGTGGGGTCATACAAGCCCTCTGTCAAAAGTGAATCGCTAAACGCTCGATGACATGTCGGTGACATGCACTTGACACTTGCGGAATGTTGCCAATGGAGGTGTAGTTTCCAAAAAGCGGAGAAATAAATAGAGTTTGTTTAAATTTCTCAACTTTCAAGTAACAAAATTTTAGGTATATGATATCGTAAATTCACAAGGACTTATCACATACCTACGTAAATATCAGTAGCAGCAGCAAGTGTTTTAAAATTAATCAGTCGAAGCAATAAAAAATAGTTTAAATGGGAAACTATTTTCACAATCGGGCAACACCGAGCATTAAAATAATATGCTAAAATATTATTTATATAATAATATATAATTTCTTTTTCATAATTGACTACAAATTACTATGAAATATTTAAAACTTTCCTGTGAAAAGTGATGTCATTATATTTCTTTTGTTTTTCAGACGTGTTGTTGTGACACGATTTAATAGCAGATTTTTTTTTTCCGGGAGACACGTTTGGTGCGCTTTGACATCGACAACTAAGAAGCGGTTCGGCAAAGTTCAGCGTTTGGTGCCAGACTGGCACCAGTTGAGGTGTATCAAAACGGGTGCAGGGACACTCCCTCTTTATATTGTTATTACTCTAAGCACATAGGTTAACCCAAAAATAGAGCGATTCCCGTGAAATAACTATTAATGTTTGGTGGAAAAACAGCACACACACACACACTGAAGCTAATTTTTCATAATTATGTGCAGACATCAAAATGACTTAATATAAAATTTATTAATGGTGTAATGTAACACGAATCTTTTTCGAAATTCAACTATCCTATGTTACAAAATTTGCATGTGCTTTGCAACCTACTTTTCTCGCCCTGAGCATTTTCCACGCATCTCCTAGATTCATATGAATGAAACGTGAATACATAATTAGGAGCGCCGAGATCATATCTGTTATTGCTTTTCAACGACCAAAACTTTTACTGTACACATGTCGCTCTTTCGATAACATGAGCATTAAACTTTCAAACTTACTTTCATTTTTCAATGGTAAACATTTTTACAATAATTTCGCTTTCCTATTAATAAAAACACATTTTTGAAGTTTTTTTTTAATACTGATCATGCGAATTTTCGCACTATTTTCGCGATATATTATATTGTCGTAACTTTGAGAAATTTGGTTTTAGTCAATTGTTTAGTTTAATGAAAACTACACTTAAATTGTAAAAAAAAAACTATACAAGTATCTGTTTAAAGGTGTAAAAAGTAGGTGTCAAGGTGAAAAAAGGTTAGTGAGGCGACCCATTATTGCATCGATTGACGTCTAATAATACTAATAATGGATGC
Source organism: Endotricha flammealis (assembly GCA_905163395.2). NCBI lineage: Eukaryota > Metazoa > Arthropoda > Insecta > Lepidoptera > Pyralidae > Endotricha > Endotricha flammealis. Next base: position 7,118,091 of record LR990853.1, read on the forward strand.
AACGTTTCTTTTTGCTATTAATAAATAGCTGTTATATAACAGCTTTATTTAAAAATGAAAAGAACATTGAGAAAATGTTTATTGAAATTATTATTACATTGTCTGTTTTTAATATCAAAACAACAATTTTATTTAAGAACTAGATTTTTTGCCCGCGACTTCGTCCGCGAGAAGTTCCGGACCCGTTCGCGTGGGAACTACATTGAATATCGGGAAAAGCTATAGCCTATGTCACTCCCTGATAATGTACCTAGCTTTCTACTAGTGAAATAATTTTTGAAGTCGGTCCAGTAGTTTCGGAGCCTTTTCATTTCAAACAAACAAACAATCAAATCTTTCCTCTTTATAATATTAGTACAGATACTTAAAGATATACTCTACTAAAAACGACGCAGATGTATTTTGTTAAAATTTGCCATGTTCACGTTAACAATGATTATACTGGAAATACCGTGAACGTTTGCTAGATTTAATAAACTTTATCTGTTGATAACCTGATGCACCCGACATAAGTTCAAAGTCGTGGTCTTGAACTGTAGACGTGAAGGGCCTCTGGCAATCGTGAACACTTTCTCTGAACGCCAAGAGCTATGCCGTCACACAATCGTGTAATGTATACGTTTTCTCGCATGAGAAATGAAAATCGAGGGATATAATATTATTAATATGTTAAATGAAATAATATATCCTAAACATCCTACTTCCTACTATATATTAATATCCTACTAATATTATAAAGGCGAAAGTTTGTAACTTCTTCACGCTCAAATGGCTGGGCCAATTTTTATGATATTTATTATGTGGGTAGCTGATACCTTGGATTAATACATAGGCTACTTTTTATCCCAAAAAGTACGCGATTCCCGTAGGATTTGGCCAAAAGTGTGATTGTGTTGTGTTGTGATTGTCAATTGCACTACTGTGCATAAAATTAAACGCGGGCAGTCTAGTGGGATATAAATATGAATGTAATTGTTTCACTTTTTTTTTATATACTACAAAATTGGCAACAAGCTTACGGCCCGCCTGATGGTAAGCATCACCGTAGCCTATAGACGCTTGCAGTACCGCTCACGCGTTGCCAACGCTCCCCCCCCAAGTGGAGCTCTGGCGACCTTACTCACCGTAGGAACACAATATGGCCGAGACCAATGCTATTTGACTACGATCTTCTGTAAGGTCCTTCCCCAGACGGGCTG